>JBBHAA010000158.1:2917500-4117500 GCA_037953035.1 Aquarana catesbeiana | reverse complement strand
ATTGGCCACTGACCCGTTTATAGTCCAGACGTACGTGTTTTACGTCACCACGTTCAGAACGATCGGATTTTCCGACAACTTTGTGTGACCGTGTGTATGCAAGACAAGTTTGAGCCAACATCCTTCGGAAAAAATCCATGGATTTTGTTGTCGGAATGTCCGAACAAAGTCCGACCGTGTGTACGCCCTATTACAGTTCTTTCACCTTCACTACAACTTCTCCTTGTAGTTCTTCAGCCCACTGAGCTCCCCGTCTCTCACTAGATCTTCTGATTCACTGCCACTGAATCCATTGAGCTCCTCCAATCTTAATGGTGGTATCTTCCTCAAGCGTCACCCCCGCCTCTCTGCTGGGTCCCTAGCTTGGCACTTCCGATACTTCTCAAGCTTCACCCCACTGGTCTGTTCGGTCCCTAGCTTTGCACACAAGGCTGCTCTGCAAGAGTCACCTCCACTGGCTGGGTCCCTGGCTTGATCACCGCCTGAAGTTTCCCAATTCTCCACCGTGCCCGTTTGGTGAGAATACTGTTCCGGTACGTGATTTAGTTACTCACTGTGGTCCCTTGTAATAAGGCGGATGGTCCTTTAGTAGCGACAGCTTTCCCTCTACCTAAGACCACTGACAGGTTCTCTGGCCAGCAGAACCGTCACTTCTGTTTGGACTGCAAACCGCAATCCCAACCCTATGCTGCTCTTTTGCTTCTAGATAGGCCCTCAGACAGCCTAGCAGCCAGATGCCCCTGGGATAGGCCCAATATCTGGCCTAGCAGCCTGGGGCAATACGACACACGTCCACCCAGACCGCCGTCCAGGTGGCACCGAACCTAGATCACCTGACTCCACCCGAATATATAGGCGGCCATGGGGTTCAAAGAAACCCCCGCCCATTGGCTGAGATACCCACATACCCATAACTTGACCTTGCGTTGCCCTTCTCATATCTAGCACCACCAAGTACCTGCCCACCTAGTGGTAGTAGAGACAAGTGCAACCAAGCCAAACTTAGGGAGGAATCAATAGATCTCTAACAATCAACCAGGGTAACTACTCCTGGCAAGTAAATTCGTGAGGAGCACCCCTGCCTAAACTCCAGGGTGCTACATTGCCAATCAGGAAACGGGTCATGAGACCCGTTTCCCGATTGGCCAAAACGCCAGGTGATCCTATTGGACACCTAGGAGGTGGAGGAGAGAGGAGGCACATGCCGGAGGAGAAGACCAACCAACCCACCAGCCGCTACTGTGACCATGGATGGCTCATCCGCAGTGGCTCAGCCATCAAGCACTCCCCGGTTTGGACAGGGTAAGAAGGCGGAGGGGAGATCAGAGTCATCCCTGGCAGGTAAGGCGGCACGTGGAGGGGGGGTGTTCCCCGCATTCATTTCCCTCCCGTGTGGGGGTGGAATGGCCTCGTCTACCACCCTGGGGGGGGATTCGGAAATTACAAAAATCGGAAATTCGAAAATGGGAATCATCTGTACATTTTTATCTGAAAGTGGAAATCATCTGTACATTGCAGTATGGTCGTTTAAAGGCCGGTATTTGATGAATTTGGTTGGAAGCCCTTTGAAAGTTTAACTACAGCAATACTGTAAGTCAATGATTGTATGGCAATGTTTCGAAACACACTACAGGTTTGTGAAGGGGGACTTATGGTTGGAGTAAGAAACAAGGTTCACCTTGGGGATAAAATAAACCTGTCATGAGAAAAACACAATGGATGCCGTTGCTGATCTGCTTCTGGAAAACAAATTACTTGGCAGATCTACGCAATGTAAAGAGTACCGACTTTTTGGCTTTAATACATTGAATCTAGTATCTGCAAGTATGCAAATAAGGACTTCTGACTTTTCTACAACTTTCTTGATTTGTACACTTGTTCCAGGACAGTTACTCAGAAATGGCAGCCCCTGGAGTGCTCTGAAAGCAAATCTAGCATAAATGATACTTGTACTTTTAGTACAGTCGTACTTTTAACGGCCCTTTTCTTTTCCACCACCAGCAAACTCCCATAAGCTAGACATAAATGAACAGATTTCTGCATCCACGCCTAACATCTTCCCTGCCAGCTATTGTATTCTGACAAGTGTAGCACCCACGGCTGTCAGAATACCTGAAGAGTGCTTAGATACAGTAATTGTGTGACTTGCAATGTCCCGATCCTTCAACAAAAGCCAAAAAGTTGAGAAAGATGTGCTGTGTGCCGTGTGGTACTATAAACGGGCCACCCACGGCACAAAACGGCAGGAATCAAATTAAATTCAAGTTTGTGTATGGAAGGCCTTATGCTCACCGGTCCCTGATCCTCTGAGGCCTTCTCTGGGAGCCACAGTCAGCTGGGCTCTTCTTTCATTCCTGTAGCAAAGGTATCCATCCACTTGCCAACCACAATACGTTCATATACGTTGCGGCTTTCAAGTGGTTTACCAGGGTTATGGCTGAAGCTATCAGCCATAACACCAGTTTTTTTTTTAGCCGGTGATTCTCTTTCTTGTGAAAGTGGTCCGAGCAGCTAATTAGCCGATGGATTGCTTTCAGAAGCCCCGTCACTCGCCGGTGTTTCTCGTGCTTACCGGTAACGGTTTGTGCAGCTGGTCACAGAGGTGAACAGAGACCAGATCGTCTCCGATCACCTCTATGACCTAGCTGGTCTAGAGTGACGTTATGATGTCATTTATGGTTTAAGGTGGAAAAAAAAAAATTAAAAAAAAAAAACATTTTTAAAGCAAAAGATTACTTTTTATTTATTTTTCTGATCTTTTGCTTTTAAAGGTACAGGAGAGATTTGAAGTCTTAAAGACCCCAGATCTCTCCATAAAGAAGACCTGTCATCCCTTATTTCTATTACAAGGGATTGATAAAAGGAATACAAGTGATAAAAAAAAATTAAAGGTGCAGGGTAAAAAAATAAAATAAATAAGAAAAAAAAAAGTAAATGCTGTTTGCATCACACATGTGAGGTATTGCCACAAAGGTTAGACCAATAATTCTAATAATTCTAATAATAAGTGTTAGGCATCCTCTGTAACTCTAATCAGGTAACCTGTAAAAAAAATTTAAAGCATAGAGATTTTTAAGAATTGTAGTTTGTTGCCATCCCATGAGTGTGCGCAATTTTAAAACGTGACATGTTAGGTATCTATTGACTCGGCATAACATCGTTTATATTTTACCAACAATTGGGTTATATATTCTGTTTTTGTGCATTCAAATTCATTAACCAGTTAAGGACCAGCCATCGCAATTATACTGCGGCAGGTTGGCTCTCCTGGGCAAATCGCCGTCATGGTACATCGGGGGTGCGTGCACGCTCCCCCGGCGCACCTGCGGAAATCAGATTCATTCCAGAACTGATCAGTCTTCAGGCCCAGGCCAACGATTTCTGGATCAGTTCTGGCGAATGAAAAACTGTCCTCTGCCTGTGTATTGTAAACACATGCAGAGGAAGTTCCAGAGAGAGGAGAGAGAACATCTAAACGTGAGTTGCACCAACACTACACTGACACAGTACACATAGGCACACTTGTCACCCCCCAATCACCTCCCCGATCGCCCCCCCCCCCCAGTTAACCCTTACACTCCCTGTCACAGTGTCACCAAGTGCAGTTTTCAGATTTTTCACAGATCACTGTACTGGTGTCACTTGTGACACTGATCAATGTTAGGGCAGTTAGTAGTAGGCCCAGGTAAGTTTAGGGTACTCCCCATTAACCCCCTAATAAAGGTTTAACCCTTTGATCACCCCCCAGTTAACCCCTTCACTGCCTGTTACCAGTGTCACTACTATAGTGTACAGATCTCTTTTCTGATCACTGTATTTAGTGTCACGGGTGACGCTATTTAGCCAGTTAGCTAGTTAATGTCACCGTCAGTTTTTTATAGCGTCAGGGTACCCGCCATATATTACCTAATAAAGGTTTAACTCCCTGATCGTCCCCCAGTACAGGTTTTAGCCTCAGTTAGGTTCAGCATCAATCCCAGGCAGCGTCAGATTAGTGCCAGTAGCGCTAACACCCACGCACATACCATACACCTCCCTTTCTTGTATAGTGTTTGAAAACAGATCAATATCTTTGATATGATCAGATCTATACTAGCGTCCCCAATAGTTTAGTCATCAACAGTTGCTCTTTTGCCTGTGAGTCACACTAGTTGTACCTATAAATTTAGAGGCCAAAATGTCCAAACAGAGGTACACTAGTGAAGAGGCCTACACGGTGCTGAGCATAACAGATGAGAGCGCAGGGGAAGCCTCACTGTCAGATTAAGGCTCAGTATACGAATCGGTAGTGCGGCACCCTGACAGATAGCTCTGACGACGGAGTAGTGGTCCCTGCCAAGGTCAGGCGTACCCAACCCCATTTCTATCAGGTTGTTGAGGTGCAACAACCGCATTGCTCTCGTATGGAACAGAGAGCCAGTACTAGTGCCGCTCATCCTTCTGGTGAACTGGCAAGCACCAGTGGCCTAGTACATACTGGTCATAGACAAACCAGCACTGCAGTAACACGTAGTGACGTGGTGAGTCCCATAAGTGCAGTTCAAGCTGGTGTGGTGGCTAGCACAAGTAGTGTCCTGCAGCCACCAAGAGTTTGAACACAGGCATGTAGAGCCCATAGTGCCCTTCCCGCTGCATATGCCAATCCTAATTGGGATCCCACCACTTCTGCAGCGTGCTTCACCCCCATTCACTGGCCAACCCGGAATTCAGGTGGAAACAGTTGATTTTATGTCACTTGATTTTTATTCACTGTTTTTCACGGAAGATCTCTATGGATCTGTTGTGGACCAAAGTCATTTGTATGCTGATCAATTCATCGACGCTAATCCCCATTTTACCCTTGCCAGAAAATGGAAACCTATTACGGTTTCCGAATTTAAGACCTTTCTGGGCCTATCCCTCCTTATGGGCATTACTAAAAAGAGTGCGTTGTGGTCATATTGGTCCACTAACACAATTCACTATATGCCCGTGTTCTCTGCTTCCATGACCAGGACATGATACGAGCAGATCTTGCGGTTCATGCATTTCAATGACAATGAACTCTGTCATCCTCGGGGTGAGTCCGGATATGATCGGCTCCACAAAGTTCGGCCCCTCGTAAACCACTTCAACTAACAGTTTGCAGCCTTGTTTATTCCCAATCATGTTGTTCGCGTTGATGCGTCCCTGATTACATTTTCTGGCCTCTTGTCCTTCAAACAGCATCTCCCCAGCAAGCGTGCCAGATATGGGGTCAAGTTGTATAAGCTTTGTGACAGGGCAACAGGCTATAGTTTTAGGGTTTACGAGGGAAAAGACAGCACTGTGGAGTCCCCCAACTGCCCAGACTACATAGGGAGCGCTGGCAAGATTATTTGGGACTTGGTGTCACCCTTATTCAGAAAGGGGTACATATACATATATATATATATATAAAAAGCTACATTTAGAATACTAATTTCCAGGGTGTCCTTTAATTCACACCAGGACGGCTATTTCTCAAACCGAACATTTTTTCTCACAAAGTGACTGTTCATTTTGGCCAACTGACAAATCATTGGATCTATTTTAAGCTCAGGTCAGTGAGATCTGAAAATTTGAGCACATAAAATCTGAGCTGATGTAAACAACCTCACTGTTGGCTGTGTGTCAGTTTGAGCTTGACTCTTGTAGAGAGCACACCTGTGTGATCTGTTCTGAGAATTCTCATTCAATTTACTAAGCGAATATTCAGATATCTTTCTGATTAGCTAAGCAAATGCTTTTATCTTCAATTCTTTGTCACTTTTCTCTATTCTTTGTGACAAATTTGGAAAATGAGCCTTTTTAAAGTGCTTGCCATTTTCTGCTTTCTGCACCTGGCATTTGGTGTAGAATTTGCTCATGCCCGGCCATTGTACACCCATCTGGATGCTACAGCCGGCTCTAAACTGGTGATCCCATGTGTGGTCACCACGATCATCTCTCTGGTGCAAGAAGTGTTAGGATTGAGTGGGGAATGACTCCATAAGAAGGAGGTCCCTACACACCTATCCTGCACTATAAAGAGGTCAACCTGCAGAAGCACCATAGTAAAAGGTTTAATTTGCGTCTGATCCATGCAGATGAAGTAAATTGCTCCTTGGTCATCAGCCTGGTCCTGCAAACAAACAGCGGAACCTACAAGGTCCGCCTCACTGTGGACAGCGTCCAGCGTCAGCCATTCATGAAGGTCATCATTCATGTGACTGGTAAGTGTTACAGGTTTTGGTTTATTGTTCATTCTATGGGGTCTTCTCCTGCTGTGGGGTGGGGTGGGGTGGGGGGGGGGTCTACGGAGGACCAGGACCAGGCTAGGCAGGTACAGCTTATGGGTACTTATGGGCTACTGGGTATTCTGATAACCCTTTCCCTGCCAGTTTTCTCCCCCTCACAAGGCAAAACACACATCTTATACCCAAAAATCATCAACACAGGAGACGTCTGGTCATTGCAATCTGATGTATTGTATCTCACCATCACTTCTCACACTATACACCTATAGGGACCATCACACTATACACCTATAGGGACCATCACACTATACACCTATAGGGACCATCACACTATACACCTATAGGGACCCTCACACTATACACCTATAGGGACAACACACTGTACACCTATATGGACCATTACGCTATAAACCTATAGGGACCATTATATAGGGACCATTACACTGACACTACAGCCAAAAATGTAATCTACGGCCCAGTCTGTCACTATTTAATAAATGTACTAGTGCATCCAACACCACCCAAGCCCCCCCCCCCCTCCTCTAATTGACAATACTGCAGTACAATGCTACTTTGTTCCTCCATAAATACAGTGGCAGAGTGAATGTAGCCACCATAGGACAGGAGGTGTGTTGCTGGCCAATCAATTGCTGAAAATAAAAGAAAGGAATAGCCTGCAAAAAGATAACTAATGCAGCCACCATACCTAATGATTGTAAAGCTGCAATATATTATATTTTAGATTGTATCACATATTGTAATGACAAGTAGATGTATCGTTGTATCTCCTGTGTATCTCTCTATAAAACTTGATTAGAAAAATAACCTTTACCCCCCCACACACACACACACACACACACACACCCACATGACATATTTATGAGCACAGAGGACCTATAGGATGAAATGGTGACCATTGATACTTTTAATTCGCAAAATATTTGTACAACTGTTTATCAAATCAAAATTTTCAGTATAAAAAAAAACTCAAATTAAATTTACTAAACTCCAACATAATGAAATTTCCCCATCTGATAAAAAAGCGGAGACAGAATCCAGTCAATAGGGAAACTGAATAAAGGGTTGGGACTTTGAATGAAGCATGCACAATAAAATAAATAATTATTTGTATCCAATTTATTACATATAAATAAATATAAACAGGACTCATAACACTATGAGTCTTGTAATGCATTTCATATAAACATATAAAATCAATTCATATATATACACACATATACATGCAAGGCACAATATACCATGATGATTAAATGTAAGTGGCTTAAAAAACATGAAATATCAGGATAAAAAGTAGGTATCTAGTCTGGCCATGGATAGGCAAATGTTGCACGTATCTGGATGTGACTGTGAGTAAAGGATGCATGGGTATAGCATCCGTAGCTCGACGCGTTTCGTGGTTGATAACCACTCATCAGGAGCAATTGTGGCCAAAGCCTAAAAAATAATAAGTATTGGGTCAGACTGAATGTACAGATAAGTATATAAATTAAGTTGAGGGGGGTAGTAGAACATGCTCCCATACTCACAGAACCACCCATGGGACTCGGGTGTGGCAGAATCACCAATGGTGGGCCAGGGTCAAACAGACAGCACGGGAGCTGAGGCGGCACATGAAGGCATGGCATCCGGGAACAGAAAGGATGGAATGCTGATGCAATGGGGTTGGAACATGACCAAACCATCCATAGTGTTTAAGGATAGATGGTCCCAAAAATCTATATAGCAAAAAATAAAAATGAAAAAATAAAAAAATGAGAAATGAATAATAAGAAAAAGGAAAAGAAAGAAAAATGAAAAATACTGCAAAGGATGAAAAAATGAAAAAATGGAGGGGGCAAAGAGCAGTGCCACCAACCAGGGGGGGGTTTACCTGAAATCCGAATGTGTGAGAGCCTGACGTGCCTGTGTTGGCCATGTGAACCCAAAGCAAGTTCTGCTCCCAGGGTGGAGAATCTAATACTCCACGCCAGCCAATGATGTGCCGGCAACGTCACGCCGGCTGGTGGGAGGGGAAAAAGGGCACCAATAGCCGGGCAGGGTTCGCCCGACGCTTGGCGCCAAAAAACCCTCCATCGCACAGCCGTAGATGGATGGATGCAAGGCGCCTGCGTCATGACGCACAACTCGTGGACGCCAAGCGCAGGCTCCTGGTGCGTGGCGCCGATGCGTAGCGGGGTGTCAGCGCGAGCCCTCGGCCAGACCAGAGGAGGGAGGGGGCGGGCCCCAGGTACACATCACAGCTCCCAAGCTGCCAGCAGGACACAGCCCCACCAAGGCGATGACGGCCAACTTCCCAAGAGAGTTTGCACCCAGCAGAATTGTGTGGGTATAATCAAGTATGTGTGAAATATCAAATATTAAATTGGCATAGATGGGAAACCTAACTTAAGCATGGACCCGCTATTGTGCAGGATTCTAAAACATGCAAAAGAAACCTGTCTGTCACAAACTAAGTGTGGCAGAGTGGACCATCTATGTGTGCATGCCTCCATCCCTAATTTAAACATATTACAAGAGAGACTGTGGGACTTTAAATGAGGTCCATGACCATGAGGTCAAGGTATCTCCATCCCTGCTTCAAATGAGAAACTGAATAAAAGGTTGGGACTTTGAATGAAGCATGCACAATAAAATAAATAATTATTCGTATCCAATTTATTACATATAAATAAATATAAACAGGACACACAACACTATGAGTCTTGTAATGCATTTCATATAAACATATAAAATCAATTCATATATATACACCCATATATTGAATCCAGTCAATAGATACCAAACCTGTCATGGCTCACAATTGTACCCGCCCATAATGATCCATAGACACCCAATAAATAATAAAACTCCTCAGATTTGAAGTTCACCATAAAGAACGGAGCTAGAAATGTATCCTTTTGGGTCATGACCAATTGGACCAGGGTCATTTGGAGTAGATTTATTGTCATGAATGCACCTTGGTTTGCTCAGCTCTAGTGTTTATTATTCGAACATTTAACCTAATTTCCTTTGTTTTTGTTTGATCAGATCCCATTTTGGAGGCCACTGATACCGAGATGGTCAAGAAGCACAGCGGAACCCTAAATAAAGCGAGCGAGACCCCACCAGTCACTGACACTGGGGGTTCCGGGATGTCTCCACCAACAACTGAGACAAGCAACTATGGTTCGGAAATCCTATATACAGATAGCACTTCCCCTTCAGTCACTGATACTGAAGGCCCCAGGATGTCTCCACCAACAATGACTAAGACCAGAGACTATGCTAACTACGATTCGGGAAGCCTAGATAAAGATAGTGCAACCCCTTCAGTCACTGAGACTGAGGGCTCCAGGATGCTTCCACCAATAAAGGAGACCAGGGACCATGATTTGGGAAGCATAGACAAAGTAAGTACAATCCATTCAGTCACTGACACTGGGGGCTCCAGGATGCTTCCTCCAATGACTGAGACCAGTGACTATGCTTACTACGATTCGGGAAGTCTAGATATAGATAGTGCAACCCATTCAGTCACTGATACCGAGAGCCCCAGAATGTCTTCACCAACAACTAAGACCAGTGACTATGCATACTACGATTCGGAAAGCCTAGATATAGATAGTGCAACCCTTCAATCACTAGCACTGAGAGTCCCGGGGTGTCTCCACCAGCAACCGAGACAAGCAACTATGGTTCAGGAATCCTAGATACACATAGCACTTCCCCTTCAGTCACTGACACTGAGGGCCCCGGGATGTCTACACTAGCAATGACTAAGACCAGTGACTATGCTTACCATGATTCAGGAAGCCTAGATATAGATAGTGCAACCCGTTCAGGCACTGGCACTGAGAGTCCCAGGATGTCTCCATCCACAACTGAGACAAGCAACTATGGTTAAGGAATCCTATATACAGATAGCACTACCCCTTCAGTCACTGACTCTGAGGGCCCCAGGATGTCTCCACCAACAATGACTAAGACCAGTGACTATGCTTACCATGATTTGGGAAGCCCAGATATAGATAGAGCGACCCAGTCAGTCACTGGCACTGAGAGCCCCAGGATGTCTACACCAACAATAACTAAGACCAGTGACTATGCTAACTACAATTCGGGAAGCCTGGCTATAGAGAGTGCAACCCCTTCAGTCACTGATACTGAGGGCTCCAGGATGCTTCCACTAAGGAAGGAGACCAGGGACCATGATTTGGGAAGCCTAGACAAAGATGGCGCAACCCATTTAGTCACTAACACTGGGGGCTCCAGGATGCTTCCTCCAATGACTGACACCAGTGACTATGCTAAACACAATTCAAGAAGCCTAGATAAAGATAGTGCAACCCATTTAGACACTGAAGGCTCCAGGATGCTTCCACCAATGACTGAGACCAGGGACCATGGTTTGGGAAGCCTAGATATACAAAGCGCAACCCCTTTAGTCACTGCCACTGAGGGCTTTGGGATGTCTTTACCAACAACTGAGACCAGTACTTATGATTCAGGAATCCAAGTCACCAATCCCAATGTAAAATATATCATCAGTACGTTGTATCAAATGAAAAAAGGTGGCCGCCTTCTAATAATGGCCACAATGGTTGGACTTTTTCTTCTAATTTTGATCATCATCAGTACAACAGGATGCTTCCTTGGGTAAGTCATTGTACTTTCTTCATAGGTTTTCTATATTTTCTACATTACACATTTTCATGTTATCACCCACTGTCACTGAGCCCCCACCTCCTAATATTGTATTCATCTTTTCCCTGCCTGTAGGCAGGCAGTTGATAAGACATGCATGTTATGTTTCCTGTGCTAATTGCCCTGAGTTTAGCAGCACAAAGCCCTCACTGGTCATAATGAGATTATTACACCTCTAACATTTGTTCTATGGGGGAGGGGTTAATGAACTGAGGCTGCTGGTAACAGTAACAAATGGGGTGATGGCGTGTGACTATTTGTTTTCTATCAAACACAGATTTAGGTGAAATTTCTGATTGTTTATGGACACATTCTTATAACATTTCTTTCTTTATCTCCACAGAATTCAGTACTGCAGGGACAGACCAAGAGAGAGGGACAGGCTAAAGAGCATGGAAAAAGGAATGATGGACAGGATAAAAGGGATGGAAGAAGGAGTGATGGACAGGATAAAAGGGATGGAAGAAGGAGTGATGGCCAGGATAAAAGGGATGGAAGAAGGAGTGATGGACAGGATAAAAGGGATGGAAGAAGGAGTGATGGCCAGGATAAAAGGGATGGAAGAAGGAGTGATGGCCAGGATAAAAGGGATGGAAGAAGGAGTGATGGACAGGATAAAAGGGATGGAAGAAGGAGTGATGGACAGGATAAAAGGGATGGAAGAAGGAGTGATGGCCAGGATAAAAGGGATGGAAGAAGGAGTGATGGCCAGGATAAAAGGGATGGAAGAAGGACTCGCAGAGATGAAATTAGATCTCATTGCGATTGAAATGATCACAGCGATGGAGAGACATGCAAGACAAAAAGAAGAAGAAGAACTTTCAGAAGTAGTTGTGGTACCATCCTCCTCGGGGTCTGTTATCGCCCCCTAAAGACCGGACAACTGTGAAGCAACCGCAGGCAGTTGCAGAGCGGCCCATGCATTTGAATGGGTTTGCGCTTGGGGGACAGTACTGCCCGCTGAGCATGATAGGGGCAATAATTTCTACCGTAGCCAAGAAGCAAAGCATCGTAGTCGAGCTTCACCATGCTTCTCCTTCAACATGCCCTAAAATTATGGGAATGCAAAACATCTATTCCCATTCATTGATTGTATGACCAAAAACTTTTATAGCCTGCCTCATGTCTGCTATGTATGTCCATTGATTGGCATTGGATGAGGACAGAGGGACGGCGTGGGATGAGCACAGGGGGGTGCCATGGGATGAGGACAGAGGGACGTCGTGGGATGAGGACAGAGGGACGCCATGGGATGAAGACAAAGGGACAGCATGGTAAGAGGACAGGGGGACGCCGTAGGATGAGGACAGAGGGACGATGTGGGATGAGGACAGAGGGACGGCGTGGGATGAGGACAGAGGGACGATGTGGGATGGGGAGAGAGGGACGGTGTGGGATGAGGACAGGGGGACACCATGGGATGAGGACAGAGGGACGCCGTGAGATGAGGACAGGGGGACACCACGGGATGAGGACAGAGGGACACCATGGGATGAGGACAGAGGGACGCCATGGGATGAGGACAGAGGGACGCCGTGGGATGAGGACAGGGGGACAGCGTGGGATGAGGACAGAAGGATGCCATGGGATGAGGACAGAGGGACACCATGGGATGAGGACAGAGGGACACCGTGGGATGAGGACAGAGGGACGCCGTGGGATGAGGACAGAGGGACGCCGTGGGATGAGGACAGAGGGACGGAGTGGGATGAGGACAGAGGGACGGCGTGGGATGAGGACAGAGGGACGGAATAGGATGAGGACAGGGGGACAGAGTGGGATGAGGACAGGGGGACTGAGTGGGATGAGGACAGGGGGACACCATGGGATGAGGACAGGGGGACAGCGTGGGATGAGGACAGGGGGACACCATGGGAGGAGGACGCCGTGGGATGAGGACAGCAGGACGAGGACAGAGGGACGCCGTGGGATGAGGACAGAGGGACGCCGTGGGATGAGGACAGGGGGACAGCGTGGGATGAGGACAGAAGGACGCCGTGGGATGAGGACAGAGGGACACCATGGGATGAGGACAGAGGGACACCATGGGATGAGGACAGAGGGACGCCGTGGGATGAGGACAGAGGGACGCCGTGGGATGAGGACAGAGGGACGGAGTGGGATGAGGACAGAGGGACGGCGTGGGATGAGGACAGAGGGACGGAATAGGATGAGGACAGGGGGACAGAGTGGGATGAGGACAGGGGGACAGAGTGGGATGAGGACAGGGGGACACCATGGGAGGAGGACAGAGAGACGGAGTGGGATGAGGACAGGGGGACAGAGTGGGATGAGGACAGAGGGACACCATGGGATGAGGACAGGGGGACACCATGGGATGAGGACAGGGGGACAGCGTGGGATGAGGACAGGGGGACACCATGGGAGGAGGACGCCGTGGGATGAGGACAGCGGGACGAGGACAGAGGGACGCCGTGGGATGAGGACAGAGGGACGCTGTGGGTTGAGGACAGAGGGACGCCGTGGGATGAGGACAGAGGGACACCATGGGATGAGGACAGAGGGACGCCGTGGGATGAGGACAGAGGGACGCCGTGGGATGAGGACAGAGAGACGGAGTGGGATGAGGACAGGGGGACAGAGTGGGATGAGGACAGAGAGACGGAGTGGGATGAGGACAGGGGGACAGAGTGGGATGAGGACAGAGGGACACCATGGGATGAGGACAGGGGGACACCATGGGATGAGGACAGGGGGACACCATGGGATGAGGACAGGGGGACAGCGTGGGATGAGGACAGGGGGACACCATGGGAGGAGGACGCCGTGGGATGAGGACAGCGGGACGAGGACAGAGGGACGCCGTGGGATGAGGACAGAGGGACGCTGTGGGTTGAGGACAGAGGGACGCCGTGGGATGAGGACAGAGGGACACCATGGGATGAGGACAGAGGGACACCATGGGATGAGGACAGAGGGACGCCGTGGGATGAGGACAGAGGGACGCCGTGGGATGAGGACAGAGGGACGGAGTGGGATGAGGACAGAGGGACGGCGTGGGATGAGGACAGAGGGACGGAATAGGATGAGGACAGGGGGACAGAGTGGGATGAGGACAGGGGGACAGAGTGGGATGAGGACAGAGAGACGGAGTGGGATGAGGACAGGGGGACAGAGTGGGATGAGGACAGAGGGACACCATGGGATGAGGACAGGGGGACACCATGGGATGAGGACAGGGGGACAGCATGGGATGAGGACAGGGGGACACCATGGGAGGAGGACGCCGTGGGATGAGGACAGCGGGACGAGGACAGAGGGACGCCGTGGGATGAGGACAGAGGGACGCTGTGGGTTGAGGACAGAGGGACGGCGTGGGTTGAGGACAGAGGGACGCTGTGGGTTGAGGACAGAGGGACGCCGTGGGATGAAGGAGGACAGAGGGACACCGTGGGATGAGGACAGAGGGACGCCGTGGGATGAGGACAGAGGGACGCCGTGGGATGAAGGAGGACAGAGGGACGGAGTGGGATGAGGACAGGGGGACGCGGTGGGAGGAGGACAGGGGGACGGCGTGGGAAGAGGACAGGGGGACGCTGTGGGATGAGGACAGAGGGACAGAGTGGGATGAGGACAGAGGGACAGAGTGGGATGAGGACAGGGGGACGCTGTGGGAGGAGGACAGGGGGACGCTGTGGGAGGAGGACAGGGGGACGGCGTGGGAAGAGGACAGGGGGACACTGTGGGATGAGAACAGAGGGACAGAGTGGGATGAGGACAGGGGGACGCTGTGGGATGAGGACAGGAGGACGCCGTGGGATGAGGACAGAGGGATGTGGCATCTTTTGATTTGGGGGGGTAAGGGATATGTGTTGGGGGGCAGTGGATTGGGAGGGGAGAGAACATGTGCTAGTGGGGGGGGATCGGATCCCCCTCTCTCCTTCCAAAGCCCCCCCAGAAAATCTCTTCTACCCCCCTCCCCTCGCTCCATGTGTGCATCTGTGTTACCTGCCCCCTTTGTGGAATGTGTTATATATTGCAGCCGGAGAATGCTCCAAGGCTATGTTTTTTATCTAATAACAATATTTTTTTCAATAAAGAGAAGTTATAAAAAGAAATGTAAATGGAGCCCAGTATGCAAAACAAAAAATTATGAGAAAAATAATTTTTTCATCTCTCATCTCCACAAAGTTGGGAACATGAAATTGTCCAAAATGTCTTGGTATGCTGACGCCTTAAATTGATTGTAAAGTCTTGTTTTTCTTTTAAATAACAAACATATTATTCTTACCTCTTCTGTTGCAGTGGATTTGCACAGAGTGGCCCCAATCCTCTTCTCGGGGCCCTCTTCACTGCTCCTGGCACCTCCCTCCTGTTGAGTGCCATCACAGCAGGCAGCTTGCTATGGGGTTCACTCGAGTCGAGCTGGATAGAGAGGGGGCTCAGGTAAGTATTAGGGGGCTGCTGCACACAGAAGGTTTTTTATCTTAATGCATAGAATGCACCTTCTGCCTTTACAACCGCTTTATAAGTTCCCTTCACGGCAACTAAGGGCCCAACCCCTGAAAAACAACCCCACACCATAATCCCCCCTCCACCAAATGATTTGGACCAGTGCACAAAGCAAGGTCCATAAAGACATGGACGAACGAGTTTGGGGTGGAGGAACTAGACTGGCCTGCACAGAGTCCTGACCCCAACCTGATTGAACACCTTTGGGATGAATTAGAGCTGAGACTGGGAGACAGGCCTTCTTGTCCAACATCAGTACCTGACCGCGTAATTGTCATTCAAAGTGTAAGAGCACTGAAAGCTGAAAATTGACCTTGGCAGGAAGGGGTTAAACTGGAAGATAGGCAAGGATTAAAAGACAAAAAAAGCTGCAACACCGCTGGTGAACCACTTGTGACCCTCCCAGGTCAATTCTGACATTTCTCTCATACATGGAAAACTCAGCATTTTATGTTAGAAAATTAGAAAACCCAAACATCACATATTTTAAACATATATATATATATATATATATATATATATATATATATATATATAGTGGGTGTTGCAATGTTTTTATGTTACACAATATTTGCGCAGCAGTGTTTAAAATACACTTTTTTGGGAACAATTACACTTTAACCACTTCAATACCGGGCACTTATACACCTTCCTGCCCAGACCAATTTTCAGCTTTCAGCGCTGTCGCAGTTTGAATGACAATTGCGCGGTCATCCATCACTGTACCCAAACTAAATTTTTATCATTTTGTTCCCACAAATAGAGCTTTCTTTTGGTGGTATTTGATCACCTCTGCGGTTTTTATTTTTTGCTAAACAAATAAAAAAAGACCGAAAATTTAGAAAAAAATAAGTTTTGCTTTTGTTTCTGTTATAAAATGTTGTAAATAAGTACGTTTTCTCTTTCACTGATGGGCACTGATAAGGCGGCACTGACAGGCACTGATAAGGCGGCACCGACGAGGTGGCACCAATGAGCAGGCACTGACGGGCACTGATGGGCACTGGTAGGCGGCACTGATGGGTGGCAATGATATGCAGCACTGATGGGTATTGATAGGCAGCACTGATGGGCACTCATGGGTGGCACAGGTGGGCACTGATGGGCACTGATAGGCGACACTGATGGGCACTGAAAGGCTGCAAAGATGGGTTTTTATGAGTGGCACTGATAGGCGGCACTGCTGGGCACTGATACGTGGCACTGATGGGCACTGATACGCTGCACTGATATGAGGCACTGATAGGCATCCCTGGTGGCACTGGCAGTGGTAGGCATTGTGAGTGGGCACTGATTGGCGGCTGCCTGGGCATTGATTGGCAGCTGACTGGGCACAGATTAGTATTTCCCTGGGGGTCTAGGGGGGCATACCTGGTAGTCCAGTGTGGATGACCATCCTGGTGGTCCTGGGCGGCATGATGGTGGTCCTGGGCGGGATCCGAGGGGGGGTTGTGCTGATAAACAACCAGCACAGACCCCCCCTGTCAGAAAAGCAGCAGATCGGCTCTCCTCTACTTGCGTCTGTCAGATGCGAGTGAGGAAAAGCCGATCACCGGCTCTTCCTATTTACATTGTGATCAGCCGTGTCCGTGGACACGGCTGATCACGTGGTAAAGAGTCTCCGTCAGAGACTCTTTACCTAGATCGGTATTGCAGGGTGTCAGACTGACACACCGCAACAACGATCGCCGCGATGAGTGCCCCGGGGGCGCGCAGCGGCTTAATATCCTGAGGACGTCATATGACGCCCATTCAGGGTATTGAAACCACTTTGCAGCCATCATTCTGCTATATGGCGGGCGGCAAGTGGTTAAACACTTGCGGACCACAGCAGTACAATTACTGCAGAAGGGCGCCACTGGCAGGCTGGGTCACGATGCATGTATGTGATCCTGTCTGTTCCGGGTTAGGGGTGCGCTCCTGTGACTGTTGTGTCCACTGGATTACAATTACCGGTAACCAGGTACAAGGTATCATGTGATCACTATGACTGGTCCCAGCGATCACATGATACCAATGTAAACACTGCCATGAATGGATTTATATTCATAAATAGCTTGCTTACAGTTGTGATCTCTGATTGGCCCGCTGCAATCACATGGCAATCGGCTACTTGGAGCACAATTCCTCCCACTGATACCAATGATGGGGCACTATTCCTCCTACTGATACCAATGATGGGGCACTATTCCTCTCCCAGGCACCAATGATGGGACACTATTCCTCTCACTAATACTGATGATGGGACACTATTCCACCCACTGATACCAATGATGGGACACTATTCCTCTCACTAATACTGATGATGGGGCACTATTCCACCCACTGACACCAATGATGGGGCACTATTCCTCCCACTGATACTGATGATGGGGCACAATTCCTCCCACTGACATCAATGATGGGGCACTATCCCTCCCACTGATACTGATGACGGGGCACTATTCCTCCCACTGATACCAATGACGGGGCACTATTCCTCCCACTGACACCAATGACGGGACACTATTCCTCCCACTGATACCAATGACGGGGCACTCTTCCTCCCACTGACACCAATGATGGGACACTATTCCTCTCACTGATACCAATGGTGGGGCACTATTCCTTCCACTGACACCAATGATGGGGTACTGTTCCTCCCACTGATACCAATGATGGGGCACTACTCCTCCCACTAATACCAATGATGGGGCACTATTCCCCCCACTGATACTGATGATGGGGCACTATTCCTCCTTCTACTGATACATGCACTATGTATTTTTTTTTTACTTCCACTGACCACCAAAGCTGAGGGATTGTTTACTCCAACTGATGCCAGAACATTTTATACTCCAACTAGCCATAGCCCGGCCACTTAACATCTGACTCTAGCCCTTTGTTCAGTGTTTGGAGACCACGGATCAAAGATGAGTATGTGTCCACTTGGGTGGTTGTGAAGCATGCGTAGCATTTGCACTTTTGAGTGGAGCACCAAGACCATCCCTTCACTGGATCACAACATTTGCACAGAATCTAAAGAACCTCATTTATGTGAGCCGGTCACATTGAAGAAGAATTCATTTATGATTCTAATTTGTATACAATATTTGAAGGATTGATTTTCTTTTAATCTGAATTTTTTTAAAGCGATAGTTAATTTTGCACAAGGAAAACAGACCATTATATAATGACTTTATAAGGTCAAATATGTATTAATCATCATATTTGATTGACTTGTACGTGGACAATTATTACACAAGCGTGCCACTTTTTTAGTCACCTTTTTGATTGTGGAATTGGCGCACGTGGCACCATGCGATCTAAACGCTGGGGCTTCCTCCAATGGCTTGTAGAATCTCGAAGGGGGGAGAGAGCCTGTAATAGTTTGCTTGCAGTGAAGTGGAGGGATACACGGAATGTTTTCGTTCTGTCCTCCCTTCACGCAGATACGGCAGTCAAAATTCCAACAGCGACTGGTGTTGTTGTGAAACCCCTATGTGTCCACGAATAAAACCATGGGAGGGGTGGACTTCAATGACCAGATGATGGCGTTGTACTTAATTGCCCGTAAGGCCAGACTCTGGTATAAAAAAGTGTCTGTATATGTATTCAAATTGGCTCTGCTGAACGCTTATGTGCTATACAAAGCGTCAGAACGAATTGGAACCTTCCTAAAATTCCAGGAAGAGATCATCACAGCTCTTCTGTTTCCAGAGAGTGCTGTGGTCCAACTTTCCGATGCAAATGCAGTGAGGCGGTTGCATGAGAAGCACTTTCCAGAAGTCCTCCGTGGTACCTCTACCCAAAGATCACCCCAAAGAAGATGTCGTGTCTGCAGAAAACGCAGAGACCCGCTTTTATTGTCCCTCCTCTCCTGACCAACCTGGTCTCTGCATCAGTGAATGTTTCCTTCGCTATCACACACTAGTGGAGTATAGGGTACTGCACTGCACAGTCCTAGGGCACACTTACACAGAGTCTCGAAAGATGAGATGGCCATCACATTTTGAGAGACCCCACTCTGGAACCTTTATGCCCCGTACACACGATCGGATATTGATCGGACATTCCGACAACAAAATCCATGGATTTTTTCCGACGAATGTTGACTCAAACTTGTCTTGCATACACACGGTCACAAATCTTTTTCGGAAATTCTGAACATCAAGAACACGGTGACGTACAACACGTACGATGATCCGAGAAAAAAGTTTAATTGCCAGTGTGGCTCTTCTGCTTGATTCCAAGCATGCGTGGAACTTTGTGCGTCGGAATTGTGTACACACGATCGGAATTTACGAGAACGAATTTTGTTGTCGGAAAATTTGAGATCCAGATCTTACATTTTGTGTGACGGAAATTCTGATGGAAAATGTCCGATGGAGCCTACACACGGTCGGAATTTCTGACAACAAGCTCCCATTGAACATTTTCCTTCGGAAAATCCGACCGTGTGTATGGGGCATTACAGTTAAAATTAAAAGTGCAAAAAAAAAGAAGAAAAAAAATAGTAGTTTTATTTTTCTTCTCTCTCTATTGCTCTCTCTCTATTGTTACTGTATTTTATGCTTAACTGTAATGTTTTATTTTTACTGTGTTTTATTGTATTTGCTTTGCAGGTATGGTATGTCTTACTGTTATACTGTAATGTTACTTTGTTTTATTGTTAACCACTATTTGCTTTGCAGGTACGCCATTCAGCTGCAGCACGGGTTTATTTATTCTGACAGCAACAGGGTTTGCTCTCACGATACCTAAAGCCGCAGCTCCAGCGCTGTAGGAGGTGATTTCACCACCACAGTTAAAAAAAAGAGCATATATGAAGAAGCATAGGGGTAGGGGTGGAGGGGCGATTTGCTCCTAACATTAGGGGCGGATTGCCCCCATGCTTCGGCATATATTTTTAAATCTTTTTTTGGCACAGATTGCAATAAAAAAAAGTTGTTTTATTGTTACCATTGTTTGCTTTTCAGGTACGCAATTCAGCTGCAGCACAGATTTGTTTATTTTGGCAGCAACAAGGTTTGCTCTCACGATACGTAAATTAGCGACTCCAGCACTGCCCATCATTTGAAGTGGGTGGATGCAGGGTGTTATTCTAATGGTGGGCATACCCACTGATCAATATCTTTTTTTGTTCAACCCACAGGCTGCATGAAAAAAAAGAACAGAACATTACAATATATGCCCAACAAGGACCAGCGACGTACTGGTATGTTGCTGGACTTTGAGTGGTTATACCAGAATGATGCCTGCAGGTTTAGGTATCATTTTGGTATTGTTCTTTTCAGCTAGTGGTCGGCTTTATTGTAAAAGCAATCCTATTAGCCGCTTGACTGCTTTTACAAGCAGTGGGAGGGAATGTCCCCCCCCTGCCGTCTTTCATGGATTTTCCGGGCTCTCCTGTCCCACCGGGGAACCTGAGAATGTAGCCGGTGGTTCCGCCAGCTGACCATAGAGCTGATCGGAGACCAGAATGGCTCCAATCATCTCTATGGCCTAAGAAACCGGAAGCTATGAGCATTTCATGTCTTCGGTTTCGACCGGATATAAACAGCACCATTGGGAAGTTTGGAAAGCATCTTATTACACCGATCTTGGTGTGGTCAGATGCTTTGAGGGCAGAGGAGAGATCTACAGTCTAAGACCCCATTTTTTTCAGAAAAGAGTACCTGTCACTACCTATTGCTATCATAGGGGATATTTACATTCCCTGTGATAACAATAAAAATTATAAAAAAAGAAAAAAAAAAAAAAAAGAAAGGAACAGTGTAAAAATAAAATAAAAAAGCAAAATAAATAATAATAATAATAAAAAAAAGCACCCATGTTCCCCGTGCTCTTGTGCAAAGGCGAATGTCATATGTAAACAGCAATTGCACCATGCATGTGAGGTATCACCGCAAACGTCATATTGAGGGCAGTCATTTTAGCAGTAGACCTCCTCTGTAAATCTAAAGTGGTAACCTGTAAAGGCTTTTAAAGCTTTTAAAAATGTATGTAGTTTTTCGCCGCTGCACAGCTGTGCGCAATTTTAAAGCATGTCGTTTTTGGTATCTATGTACTCGGCATAAGATCATCTTTTATATGTTACCAAACATTTGGGCAATATAGTGTGTTTTAGTGCATTAAAATTCATAAAAGTGTTTTTTTCCAAAAAAACTGAAAAATTGCTGTGCAAATACTGTGAAAAAAAAATCTGCATTACCCACCATTTTAATCTGTAGGGTCCTTGCTTTGAAAAATAATATAATGTTTGGTGGTTCAAAGTAATTTTCTAGCAAAAAAATAATTTTTTTTCATGTAAACAAAAAGTGTCAGAAAGGGCTTTGTCTTCAAGTGTTTAGAAGAGTGAATGATGTGTGGCATAAGCTTCTAATGTTGTGGATAAAATACCAGGACAGTTCAAACCCCCCTGCAAATGACCCCTTTTTGGATAGTAGACACCCCAAGCTATTTGCTGATAGGCATGTTGAGTCCATGGAATATTTTATATTTTGCCACAAGTTTCAGTAAAATTACAATTTATTTTATATTTATTGTTTTAAACAAAGTTGTCACTAAATTATATATTGCTCACACATGACATGGGTATATGTGGAACTACACCCCAAAATACATTCTGCTGCTTCTCCTGAGTACAGAAATACCACATGTGTGAGACTTTTTGGGAGCCTAGCCATGTACAGGACCCCGAAAACCAAGCACTGCATTCAGACTTTCTAAGGGCGTAAAATGGTGATTTCACTCCTCACTACCTATCACAGTTTCGGAGGCCCTGAAATGTCAAGATAGCACAACCCCCCCCCCCCCCCCCCCTATGACCCCTGAAACTTGTGGAAAATGGACTCAACATGACTCTTGGCAAATAGCTTGAAGTGTCTATTTTCCAAAATGGGGAGAAGTGAAATAAAAAACTTACGCTAAAAGCTAAAAGCTGCATAAATTCCAGAAAATGTACCCTAGTTTGTAGACGCTATAACTTTTGCGCAAACCAATAAATATACGCTTATTGAATTTTTTTTTACCCAAGACGTGTGGCTGAATACATTTTGGTCAAAATGTATGACTAAAATTTAGTTTATTCGATTTATAACAAAAAGTAGAAAATATCATTTTTTTCAAAATTTTCTATCTTTTTTCATTTATATTACAAAAAATAAAAATCCCAGAGGTGATAAAACACCACCAAAAAAAAGCTCTATTTGTGGGAAAAAAAAGGATGTAAATTTTGTTTGGGCACAGCATTGTATGACCGCGCAATTACTAGTTAAAGCAGCGCAGTGCCAAATTGTAAAAAAAAAAGTGCTCTGGTCATTAAGGGGGCAAATCCTTCCGGTCCTTAAGTGGTTAAAGTGTGTTTTTCCAACAAAATTGCTTCTGAAATACCGCTGCGCAAATACTATGTGACATAAAAAATTGCAACAATCGCAATTTTATTATCTAGGGCCTCTGCTAAAAAAAATATATAATATATATAATGATTGGGGGGGGGGGTGGTGGTTCTAAGTAGATTTATAGCAAAAAAATACAGATTTTTACACAAAGTGCCAGAAAAAGGCCTGAAGCTGAAGTGGATATTATACATCCAAACAGTGAACAGCCTCTCCATAAGAATGAATAGAGATTTCTCCCTGCAGAAGAAAAGCCCGAGTGGATTGTGCGGCAGTGGGTGTGCACAAAGATCTTAACCGTTTCAATACCGGGCACTTTCACCCCCCTCCTGCCGAGGCCAATTTTCAGCTTTCAGCACTTTCCCACTTTGAATGACATTTGCACGGTCATGCAGCACTGCACCTATATGAAATTTTTATCATTTTTTTCACACAAATAGAGCTTTCCTTTGGTGGTATTTAATCACCACTGGGGTTTTATTTTTTGCTAAATAAAAGAAAAAAGACCAATAATTTAAAAAAAAAAAAGTGTGTTTTTCTTTGTTTCTGTTATAAAATTTTGCAAACAAATAATCTTTCTTAATAAATTTAGGCCAAAATGTATTCTGCTACATTTCTTTGGTCAAAATAACCCAAATCAGTGTTTATTATTTAGTCTGTCCACAAACTATGATATATACTGACTCGGTTGAATTGATGATAGGCAACTCCTATCCTCATATTGATTAGTGGTTCCAAATTAATAATAACTACTGCAGTAGGGAACAGACACAAAAGATACGCTCAGCATCTTTCCAAATTACTGTTCTGCTTTATTATGACGCAATTGAAGGTTTTTATGCACATGATTACGTAGGTATCACATTAATATTACAATTGTAGGTTTATCGTAACAAGGGGCGTTACATAGGCAGGCTAATTCTAATCAGGACTCAAAAGAATGTAAACATTTACTGAAAACATTATTAGTGCCGTGTGCACAGTGAGGGCAGAGTGCAATACATACAAAATACAATACAATTATATACAGAACTTACAAATTTCCATTACAGTCTCCCCTCTTTTGATCAATATTTTGATCACTAACCATACCTGCTATCACCTTTAACCTGGAACCTCCACATGCTTAGGTGGAGGTAGTCCTGGCCAAAGAGGCAAAAAAAAAAACTCCATTGTGGAGAAAATAATAGCTGAGCAACTTTTTCATTACCAAATGACTTTTCATTGTGAAAAACAAATGATTGATAAGACATATTTACAGAGTACTGGCTGTACACTCCTGTGGCCAGAATGGCCTTCTAGCTTAATTGTTGGCATGCTGACTTATCAGCATATGTAAACACAGACAATTCTACATAAAATGGAAGACGTACAAAAGACAAGATATGACTTCAACATGGCTAAACTACTTTTCAAATATATATATATATCCCTTACAATTAAAGTAATTTAATCAAAAAGTACCCTAGACTGTGATCACAAGAGGGAAACAAATCAAACACAGAGATTTCTTTAATTTAGTCATTTTTGCAGTGTCTGGTGTGGATCCAGGTGACTTTTCCTTCAAGTTTTGCAAAAACTGTACATGAAATAGATGCTGTATTGAGTCTCCAAACATTTCCTTATATATAAATGTCTCTTAACAATCCAAAAGTCACCTGGCTTTAGTTTTAGATCCTTCCAAACTTTTAGGATCTGGAATTAGGGAGAAAACACATAAATGAGTTTGTAAAAAACCTTAAAAGATCATCAGCATTCTCCGTGAGATCCGAATGGAGGACTTCAGCTGCTGAGACAAAATATAAGCAAGTGAGTAACACACTCCCAAACAAAATCTCATAGGGAGAGAGTCCAATATCCCCCTTAGGGGCTTCATAAAATATAAGAAAACATTCAGGCAAAAGTTTTCTAGTTTCTTACTCTACTTTGTCCGCTACATTGTAGACAGTAAGGGGTGTAAAAATAAAACCTCAAAACTTCTAGTAAGGACTCTCCTATAAAAAATGATTTCTTTTGTTACTCTCTGTACTTTCTGCACTCTATATTTACAAACTACTTCTGATAACACTTTTTACTGTGGCCTTTGCAGTAGCATTTGCCACTGGACATCCAAAAAACATGTCCATACAGACAAAATGCATACTCGTAAGATCCTGACTTGGGCATCTGGATATATCTTTTTTGTAATCTCTGGGAGGGATGTTCAGCTTTTGGTAACACCTTTGGTAACAGGTAAAACAAGAAGTGGTGTGTTATAAAAACAACTGTGGTGAACCCTGGCTCTATCCCACGCTCATTTACTAAGGCAGCCATAACTGCTTGTGACTGATGACACGGTCCATGTGTCAAGCTGAAGGGAAAAGAGTGGCTGGCAGACATAAATGATCACCTTTTCCAAAGTCCTGTTTCATAAGAAGTTGCCCCCTGTGGACCACTTGTTCTTCTCGTTCTGGGGTCCTTAAAGTTGAATTATTAATCCCAGCTATACTGGGCCAGAACTAGGGTGGAATCTGTGAGTTGCACAGACCCATCAAGTGTCCGGGGCTGTAAATGCAGCATCCTTAGAGTCACCTGGTCTGTTTCCATGTGTGAAAGTTAATATGGCTACCTCAGCAAGAAGCTGGAAGGCTGAAAACAGCCAATCAAATTAACTTGGCATGCTTTATTGGTTTACCTGCCGAAGTAAAAACAAACTTCTGGCCCTTCAAATGGAACCAAAAGCTCTCTATATCTCGACTATCTATATAAATATACACTCTTTTTATAGCTCACAGGCTTTGCTAAAACATGGAGCTCTGCTTCTTGAGCTGGGGAAAAAGGATCCAATGACTTTGAATACAGAGTATCCTTCTGGGTGATAAACTGCATACTCAAATCTACAAAAAATGTAATATCTGGGTCTTCAGGGAGTGTGTCCTGCACTGGGCTCACAGCAGCTGATTCCTACACCATCAATTTAACACATGCGTCTTTTCCTTTCTTTTGAATAAATGTACGCATTTTTCATTGTTAGATTTGTACATAAACAAACTCATATTTTAAACCTTTCATTAGACAAACATTTAGTTAGCTGTAAATTTGCTGCACAGAATGTCGGACCATTGACCAAAACAATATCTAACTTTGTCTAATAGCACCTTTGCATAAAAGCTACAGCTCTGATATATCGGGGTGAACCCTTCATTACTGGGTCCAGCTTGCATAAATATATTACAATGGCTTGTTTTCTATCACACTGTTTGTGTAAGAACTCCAGTTTCATGTTTCAAAAGACAACTTCTTCCTGGCAATATTATAATAAATGATAACAATACCCTGCGGTCATGGAGAGATGCCCATAAATCCAAACTATTCTTCTGCTTATACCACTTCACTTACAAGAAAAATGGGCACATCATTTCACAATCCACACATTCTGCTTTGGATTTCAAAAATAAAAATAAATAAAAACAAAAGGACCAAGAATCTGTATGATGGACCAGAAAGCATCAAAAACTATAAAACAACTGGCTGCAGGCGGCATCTATCCTAACAGGGTGTGTGGACTTGATGTGATGGGTCTGTTATATTTAAATTTTATTTAATATTACTCTTACATCATGGACCGCACATCAAGTTTTCATCAAAAACCTTACAATATCATTTTTGTAGAAAAACTTCTTATGTATTCCATCCATCTTGGCTTTGTTAAATATTATGGCAGCTTTATTCAAAATAACAACCTCATCTTAATCTTTTTTTTCTCTCAATAAGGGCTTATTGTATAAATGTAAAATTACAAAATTGTTATCTTAATCTAAACTAATCTCATTCATTACAAATTTCCCCATTAACCTGGACTTCATTTCCAACCAAAGGTTGTCTAAACCAGTTTCAATATATCTATATTATTGTTAAAATTGTTAAACTCATATTAGAAATTAATACTCATTACTACTTAATTTTACTTAATTTCCCTTTTTTAAATGCACTGTTTCCACTATCAAAGGATATTCAATTTGTGTAATACACGGTTAAATGTAACCTTCATTTTACCATGTTTGGAAAACAGATTCAAAATAATTGTGATCACATTGTTTACCATTAGATTCGTTAACCCGGCACATTTTGTTATAAATGTTTTGTCTAAAAAACTGGAATTGGCATGATGTCCTTCCAGCTTATCACTGACCTCTCATCCCAGCCACATTTCTTTCATGAGAGCACAAAGGAGGGGGTCACATCTGCGTACATGACACACACAAGCAATAGAACTAAAGGTCCCAGCATTCGCACACACACCAATATCTCTCTAAAATCGCTTACATTTTCCCATTTGTACACAACACATGCATATCATTCTCTCACTTTCTTTTAACTCTTTAATATTTCCCTGCCTAAATTCTGCTTTCCTTATTTTGTTTAAATAACTTTTATATCTAGCTTCTATGATTCTATGATCAGATGGGGAGCCACAGTGCTCATCCCATCTTCCCTCTCTGACAACATATAAAGTATTCTGTTTTACCTCTCATTTCTCTGTTTCTGACTTTTACTAGTTGTAGTGCCTGACCCCAAATTCATCCCACAACTTAACATGAAAATGTCCCTTTCTGTCTAGTTCTAATGTCACCCTTGATCCATCCTGCTCACATAGATAACTGTTTCTTTAGCTATTTACTCTGCACGATTCTTAGTCCCTGTGGACTTTGGTAACCCAGTTACCCATTGTGGATTCCTGTCCACTCTAACCATTAATCTAGGGGCTCAGTATAGGCGGAACCGCACCTTTGGTTCATATGTAGCGCTCCTCTTGCACTGGGCATTTTTGAGGGTCTCTTACCCTTCATTCCCTTACTTAATTCAATGCCCATAATGACTGGCCAGTCTTCTCTCTTCTCTACTTGTGCCTATACCCTCTTGCCTCTAAACTACTTTATCTAGCAGATGTACTACATATACCTGTGAACAGTACTATTCTTCCCTTTCTTATTTATAACACTCCGATGGACAATAGACAGGGACAACATAACATATAACCACCAATCAATACAGTTCAATTAAGGGGAGTAAAATAGGTACCCTTTGTCCCGAAAATGCCTTACCGATCAAGGAAGTCTGATAACTCAAATGTAAGCAAAAGGCTTACCTCAGCCGGCTGATTATCAGAAATTCCCGGATCGTCTCAAGCTCCTCGTTTCGGATACTCAGGGTCACCTGGAATCCCCTCCTGGCTGGCTCGCCATGCTGACTCGGTTGAATTGATGATAGGCAACTCCTATCCTCATATTGATTAGTGGTTCCAAATTAATAATAACTACTGCAGTAGGGAACAGACACAAAAGATACGCTCAGCATCTTTCCAAATTACTGTTCTGCTTTATTATGACGCAATTGAAGGTTTTTATGCACATGATTACGTAGGTATCACATTAATATTACAATTGTAGGTTTATCGTAACAAGGGGCGTTACATAGGCAGGCTTATTCTAATCAGGACTCAAAAGAATGTAAACATTTACTGAAAACATTATTAGTGCCGTGTGCACAGTGAGGGCAGAGTGCAATACATACAAAATACAATACAATTATATACAGAACTTACAAATCTCCATTACAATACTAATAGCGTTTTCTTTTTACCGGCAAGTACGAGTACCGATACTTTCGGTCAAGTACTTGCTGATACCGAGTACTGATCCCACACTGCAAAGATTCTTATGCAATTTGAACAGGAATGCGGTGCAATTCCTGCCCAATCGCATTCAGTTTCTCGCTCCTGTGTGAACCCAGGCTGAAGTCACTATGACAAGCACGGGGTTTACACAGGAGCAGTGGAGGAAACCGCATGCGATTCTTTGCAGTGCGATTTTAGCCCATTCATTTTGTATAAGCTCAGATCGCACTGCAAAGGTGTCGGTTTTGGGTTATCGGAGCATTTTCACGAGTACGACTTGTGAAAATACTCGGTATCGGCACTAATACCGATACGAATATCGGTGCAATCCTGATGCACTGACGGCCTCATCTCATTTCTTGAGGACCGAAAACGCCAGGACAGTACAGATATCCCCCAAATTACCCCTTTTGGAAAGTAGACAGTCCAAGGTATTTTGTAAGAGGCATGGAGAGTTTTTTTGAAGTTGTAATTTTTTGGAAAATGAAGAAATTAAAAAAAAAAAAGTTTTTCACAATTTCTTTTTTTACATACTGTCACCAGTACAGCGTCATCATATACAGTATCCCACAAAAGTGAGTACACTCTTCACATTTTTGTAAATTTTCTTTATAATTTTTTTATGTGACAACACTGAAGAAATGACACTTTGCTACAATGTAAAGTAGTGAGTGTGCAGCTTGTATAATGGTGTAAATTTTCTGTCCCCTCAAAATAACTCAACACACAGCCATTAATGTCTAAACCGCTGCCAACAAAATTGAGTACACCCCTAAGTGAAAATGTCCAAATTGGGTCCAATTAGCCTTTTTTCCCCTCCGATGTCATGTGACTCGTTAGTGTTACAAGGTCTCAGGTGTGAATGGGGAGCAGGTGTGTCAAATTTGGTGTTATCACTCTCACTCTCTCATACTGGTCACTGGAAGTTTAACATGCCACTTCATGGCAAAGAATTCTCTGAGGATCTGAAAAAAATAATTTTTACTTTACATAAAGATGGCCTAGGCTATAAGAAGATTGCCAAGACCCTGAAACTGAACTGCAGCACGGTGGCCAAGACCATACAGCGGTTTAACAGGACAGGTTCCAGTCAGAACAGGCCTCGACATGGTTGACTAAAGAAGCTGAGTGCATGTGCTCAGCAACGTATCCAGAAGTTGTCTTTGGGAAATAGACGTATGAGTGCTGCCAGCATTGCTGCAGAGGTTGAAGGGGTGGGGGTTCAGCCTGGCAGTGCTCAGACCATACGCCGCACACTGCATCAAATTGGTCTGCATGGATGTCATCCCAGAAGGAAGCCTCTTCTAAAGATGATGCACTAGAAAGCCTGCAAATAGATTGCTGAAGTCAAGCAGACTAAGGACATGGATTACTGGAACCATGTCCTGTGGTCTGATGAGACCAAGATAAACATATTTGGTTCAGATGGTGTCAAGCGTGTGTGGCAGTAACCAGGTGAGGAGTACAAAGACAAGTGTGTCTTGCCTACAGTCAAGCATGGTGGTGGGAGTGTCATGGTCTGGGGCTGCATGAGTGCTGCCGGAACTGGGGAGCTGCAGTTCATTGAGGGAACCATGAATGCCAATATGTAATGTGACATACTGAAGCAGAACATGATCCCCTCCCTTCAGAGACTGGGCCGCAGGGCAGTATTCCAACATGATAATGACCCCAAACACACCTCCAAGATGACCACTGCCTTGCTAAAGAAGCTGAGGGTAAAGGTGATGGACTGGCCAAGCATGTCTCCAGACCTAAACCCTATTGAGCATCTGTGGGGCATCCTCAAACGGAAGGTGGAGGAGCGCAAGGTCTCTAACATCCATGAGCTCTGTGATGTCGTCATGGAGGAGTAGAAGAGGACTCCAGTAGCAACCTGTGGAGCTCTGGTGCACTCCATGCCCAAGAGGATAAAGGAAGTGCTGGAAAATAATGGTACAGAAAAAGAGGTTATTGCCAACTAGTTAGAAAATAGCTAGTTCAGGTCCACACCCCTAGTACAATATGTAAAAAACGAAGTTCCTCAAAAAATGGGACTTTAATGGACCAAAAACACTTGGGGAGTAGGAAATTTTTATAAAACTACTAATTTATTACCACACATCAATGACGTATCAACAAGATGATTACAATTGAAACACATGATAATAATGAGGACAGACATGAGAAACAAACAATGAGGAAGATAGCCCAAATTGACTGTCTAAAAGACTGAAGAATTCCAATGCATTTCGATGAATGAGGTAGAGGTCTTCTTCAGGGATAATGGGCTGAGACTTTCCAGATCAATACATAAATCTCATGTGTCATATATGTAAATCGGAAAAGATCATAGCTCAACAGATAGAAGGAAAGAAGAACGCCACTGCAGCGCCATGTAGCCAAAGCAGGATGTAACTAGACCATGTCCACATCCCCCTGTGTGTCTGAGCCTCCCTCCCAAAGAGGGGCCCTTAAAGCTTTGTGAATCTATCACCATGGAAGTTAGTCCATAGCGCAGAATACCATGGAAGTTAGTCCATAGTGCAGAAACCAGATCCCAATGCAAAAGTCCACTGACAGTCAAACAAGGCCCAAAAGTTGTTCAACAGGTATCCAGAGAGAGGCTGAAAAAACAGCCAGATCTTGTAAGCCTAGTGAGTCTCGTGAGTATAGCAGTTCCTTGTATCTCCAAAGAGCTACGAAAGTGGGCAGATCCATCTTCAATCACGATGCCCGCCGCGTCCCCGGACCCGAAAAAAGAAAAAAAACGGTCCGCCTCCTCTGTCGTCTGACAGTTCTTAAATAGGTAAGGGGCGGAGCCACCTGGTGATGTTACAACACAGCATTCAGTTGGTGATGTCACAAGGGGGGCGGTGCCACCAGGGCGCTTGCTTGTCCCCCCCCTTTCCTGGCCTGCCAGGCTGCATGCTTAGCTAAGAGTATGGTATGAATTTTGGGGGTACCCCATGCTGTTTTTTTTTTTCATTTTTTATTTTGTTGCCAGCAATGGCTTGCAGCTGGGAAAATCTATTTAAATGTCTTTTTTTTTTTTTCCTTACATGTGTCAGTTTTGCTGCAGCAGGTTCCATACTCGGTATTGATGCGCCACTTTACAGCCAGACTATAATTGATACTATCAATGCAAAAATGTTTTTTTAATATCATTTTTAAAGGAGGAGTGATTTTAATGATGCTTAACCGCTTAAGGACCACCCCACATGCATATACTGTGGCAGGATGGCCCTTTAGCGCCAAATCATGTACCTGTACCTGATTCTCGTGATCGACTCTCGTGCGTGGGCCACCGGAGCCCCGCTTCCACTGTGATTGAACACAGTGGGAGCCAATTAGCGGGGCCGGCAGCCGCGATGGCTTCCGGCCACCTGCGATTGTTGGGGGGAATGACAGAACGGCGGTCTGCCTATGTAAACAAGGCAGGCCGTCGTTCTGTCAGCGAGGGAGAGACAGATCTATGATTCCTGCTAATCAGGAACACAGATGTCTCTTCCTTGAGTCAGTCCATCCCCCACACAGTAAGAAAACACACCCAAGGAACTCAGTTAACCCTTTTGATTGCCCCTGATGTTAACCCCTCCTCTGCCAGTGTCATTTATACTGTGTCAGTACATTTTTTTTTTAGCGCTGATCACTGTATTTGTGTCACTGGTCCCCAAAAAGTGTCACTTGGTGTCAGATTTGTCTGCCGCAATGTCGCTGTCCTGCTAAAAATCACTGATCGCCGCCATTACTAGTAAAAACAATAAAAAGTCCATAAATCTATCACATAGTTTGTAGATGCTATAACTTTTGCACAAACCAATCAATGTATGCTTATTGGGATTTTTTTACCAAAAATATGTAGCAGAATATAAATTAGATTTTTTGTATTTTTTTTTATTGGATGTGTTTTATAGCAGAAAGTAAAAAATCTTTTTTTTTTTCAAAATTGTCAGTCTTTTTTTGTTCACATCGCAAAAAAACGCAGAGGTGATCAAATACCACCAAAAGAAAGCTCTATTTGTGGGAAAATAAGGACATCAACTTTATTTGGGTACATCATCGCACCACCACGCAATTGTCAGTTAAAGTAACGCAGTGCCGTATCACAAAAATTGGCCTGGTCAGGAAAGGGGGTAAAACCTTCCGGAGCTGAAGTGGTTAAAGTGAAACAATAAAAACTCCTTTAAATATAGTGTCTGGGGGGTCCTCTTAGCCTGCCTGTAAAGTGGCACATCTGTACCGTGTATAGAACCTGCTGCAGCAAAACTAACATATGTAAAGAAAATAAATGACATTTAAATTGATTTTCCCGGCTGTAAAAAAAAAAAACCCATTGTGGGCAATAAAAAAAAAAACGCTGTGGGGGTCCCCCCACCAATCCATACCAGGCCAAATCAATTTAAATGTCATCTTTTTTTCTTTATACATGTCAGTTTTGCTGCAGTAGGTTCTACACACGGTACAGATTCCACACTTTACAGGCAGACTAAGAGACCCCCAGGCACTATATTTAAAGAAATTTTTCATTTTTATTGCTTCACTTTAAGCATTATTAAAAATCACTGCTCCTGTTAAAAGCTATATATTTTTGAAAATAAAAAATTGCATTGATACATGTCCCCAAAGGCAGTACCCAGGCCCCCGTACCCTTTTTATGGCCCATAACTTGCATATAAGCCTTCAAAATGGGGACTTTTGATTATTTTTTAAGTTCGGGTCCAATAGAGTTTGCGGCTCGTGTCCGAACTTTTTACGTGTTTGTGAGTTTTGGTGCGAACCGATCCGAGGTTCGGCCCAACACTACTAGATACTGACATTGACTATACTGTTTTCTTTCAAGAAATGTGTGCTTCACTTCTAGTACACATTTTTGCCCTAACACTCTGCTGTTCTGCTGGATTAGGCCCAAACTGGCCTCTTCTTCCTGCTTCACTATCCATCGTATTGCTACAGTGTCTTAGAGATTCCTACTACTTTCTAGTGAACCCCACTGGACGCAGGACTATAACTACTTACACCACCGATATATCCCATTCACGCACGTCAACATCTTCAAGGGCCCCAACCTAGCCGTCATAAGATTAATTCCAAGGACTGTATTCAGGTTACTTGATCCTGAGGGCAGATCAGCATATAAACTTAAGTCTCCAACCACAACCCTAGGCTTAGCTCCTCATTGCGAGAGCTCCCAAGTGACTTAGTCTCGATCCATAATTGTTAACTGTCTGTCATTTGCTACAGTTTATGCTGGTGGAGTTACAGTACATGCTGGGATTTAAAATGACTGCCGTGTATACATTGTGTACCTGGTTGTGTTATGCTTTGTATTAACTGACCTTCAATACACTTAGCTGCTTACCATAGTGTTGCAAATTTAATTCTTGTGTACCCCTTAAAGTGCATGAAGTATCAGGGTACAGCTGATGGTGTCAGTGTGGTTAAGACCTTGAATAGTGCATAACAGGAGCAGAAGACCCGACTTAACCAGCAGCTCCTGCGGGGGGTAGCTCCACATATGTGATACTGCAAGTAAAAATTGTGAAGTTAGGTTTCCTTTGCGGCTCACTGTGCAAATGGACATGTCAGACAAGTTATTCTTCCCTAGAAATCTATGAAAGAGCACAGAGCGGCCAGAAAACAAAGATCTCATCCCAGGGCCTTCTACATAACAACAACACAGACTGGAGTCAGACCTACCCCATCCATTTTGGTGAATATTTTCTTTAAATTAAACAAAAAGTCAGTTGTAATGGGAGACTTACATGCTCCCACAAATTAGTTTGTTTTGTATTGAATTTTAATAGCACTTTCCGAGAGCCGGGAATAGTAGATAAGGTAATGGACTAAATGAGTTTATTGAACATAAAACACATAACTGACACCAGCAAGTATACAATTATATCCGAGATATGTACATTAAACAGTTCACCGGTCTTGTTTCTCATTAATGGGAATATTATGTGTGTCCCAATTGATAAAGCGGTAAAGGGAAGATTTAGTGTTGGGCGCTGTATAATGTCCAGCACTAATCAAACCGCTGTTATTGGGAATGAGTTAACCTTGCCAACTTCAGAAGTAATAACAAGGTCAATGGGCCTATTGGGGATTTGCATTGTAGTATGCTGATTGGCTTGTCATGTCTTTATTTTTCCAAAGAATTTATTAGCTTGGAATGTTTCTGCTGCTAATCTCTCTATAGATTTTCTTTTTTTTTTTTACTATGTATCGTTTTTTATTTCTTTGAATAAAGCTGTAAAATTGTGAGCAGATTTTGGTAAGTTGTTTTGTAGACTTCCTCAGATGACAATTGACCTTTGTGTGTTGGCCACTGTTGATGTTCAAGGAGGGGTACTTGGTTGGCTAGATCACCAATGAAATAGTAGAAGTTTTAAATAGGTTGTTCAAAGGTTACATTTGCATGTTTATGTAACTCTTTTGATCATTATCCCCTAAAATGTATATACTGTATGGTCAGCATTGTGATTTAAGTGAACCTGTTCTAGAATTTAGTCCGGCTAGCAGAAAACCTTCTTTTATGTGTCTTCTGCTGACTCCGAGCACACTGTCATTATAAGATCCCACCCATGCGTCCTTGAGCTATCTGATGAGAATGCACTAAAGGCTGCTAGGGCACTTTCATTGGAGAGGGCAGGGTTGTCAAACTAAAATTCATCATGGGCCACATCAGTATTATGGTTGTCCTCAAAGGGACAGTTATATCTGTAAGACTAGATGTCCAGAGCACCCCACTCTCTCATACATCAGATGTCAAGAGCCCCTCCACCATCAGAAGCCAAGAGTCCCCTAACATCACCATCCCTAACATCACAGTGCACCCCCCTTAACTTGTGCTGCTGCCGGGAAGAAGCTGGGGGCAGAGCTGGGAAGCAGAAAGTGCAGGGTCTGAAAGAGGGCTGGAGTCAGCTGCTGGAGTCTGCTGAATGCTGAGACCAGGGGAGGTGGAGACGAGGGGTTGCTGTGGCTGCACAGAGAAGCACAGGATCTAGTGGAGGGGTTCTGTCCTACTCTATGCTGCCAACTACTGGGACAAGGAGTGGGTAGTGACAGAGGGGTGCTGCAGGATAGGTGTGAGGGCCACATCAAATGCTCCTGCGGGCCTTGTGTTTGACACATATGGGATAGGGGCAGGGCGTGGAGCATCCTAGGTTGATTTTTGGCTTAAAGCTCAACTCCAACCATCATTTTTATTGTGTTTTAGAAAGAGTGGGAAAGAATTAGAGCAACCATTCTCAAGCAGAGTTCAGTGGGACCCTAGAGGCTAGGGGTTCCTCAAACTGTAGCTGATTGTCCTTTCATTTGATGGTACCTGCAGAATTAGGAGGGCAACGCCACTTAAAAGAGTCAGCTGCATGATGGCATTTTTTTTTTTTTTTTAGCTGTTTGTATGGGTGACATTCTAACCCACACTGTAAGGTGGGTGCTATACAGTGTGGCTACTTTATTTTATAGCTAGCCCTGCATCTGATTGGATGCAGCCACTGTTCAGCTAAAAAACTTTCAGCAGGAACCTCAACAGCTCATGCTCTGTCCAAAGAGATGCAGCCTAATGCAAAGCAGGCCAAATGCAGCCTCTGAACTGCCATGTGTACTGAAAACAGGCCTTCTGTGCCACCATAACGGTTAAGTTAGCCATACGCAATTAGAATTTCACTTGAAAAAGATTTATTCAAAAAGTTTTGCTTGATTTTCTATCAACTGATGGGTATAAACTGACAATTGTTTTCAACCGTAGTGAGATAAAAAATCAAATGAGAAGGGTGGAAATTTTTTCTCATTTCTTATATAAATAAATGAATATCTAATGGAAAATGTGGTCCTCAGTCATGAAAAATCAAAGTCATTGTAATGCACATGGGCTAGGAAAACTTTCATCCAGAAGTAAAAGTTTATCAAAGTTTTTCAACCACTCCTTGCTTCACATCCTTCCTTGGGTTTTATTTCTCTTCTGATGGCCAAAGCATCTATCATCAGAACGGCAGATGTCTTGGTGTCATCCAAATAATTCATCATTAGATATTAGATTTTAAAGACTGCCACAACAAAATGTTGTTTTTGTGCACCTAAATACAGTAGTACAAGGAAGTGGCTAATACGATCGCATTCATACACAAACATGCATTCCGAATGGGAATGTTAAAAGTCGAAACATCGGCATGGAAATTGGACAAACTTTTTAGAGTTTTCAAATGAAATTTCTGAGTTGATGGATTTATCAAATGCTTTGCTGAACAATTTTTCAGAAACATGTACAAATGGTCATTTGAAATTCCAATTGTGTATGACTAGCTTTAGACACCAACGGTTCTGACATCATGGGCTCAACTCACTAGGCTGTGATACACGTTTTATTTTCAGCCATGTGACTTATTGCCAATGTGCTTTGCAGCTCTTATTGCTGAAAATATCCGTCGATACAAATAATGATTGATATAACTCAATGAGTAGAACTTCTAGTGTCGTGCTGTGGTCATAGGCTCTGCATGGCCAGAATGAAAGCCCAGCATGCATAATTCTGAGGAGCTCCACTGAAGCCTGTACACTTTAGGCTCAATTAAGGAAACTATGATGCAAATAATTCAACCAATTGTTATTTTTAGTTAGTATTGGGAAAATTCTGGTTGTTAGGACAAATGTTCATTAATAGCCTAGTGTAACGAGCCTCACGACAGCACAGCTCCACTTTAGTTTAGCTAATTAACTTTCATGCTAGTCAACCTCAGAGCTGATTATGGAATATGCATACCTTATATATCATGTATATATTTATGCTTATGTTTTATATGTTTATATTTATTTGTTTACACACACTGTAAATATATATATATATATATATATATATATATATATATATATATATATGTGTGTAATAAAAAGGAAAGACACACAAAAAAGGCATGGAAATCCAAGACACCAACTGAAATCTGTCAGTAATTAAAAAGCAATCCTGCCCATCGTCAGTGCAAATTAATATCAGCTGGTTCAGTCTCAGCTGATGGCCTATAAAAAGGTGTCTCATTACCAAGGTGTCACACAAGAAACATCTCATGATGGGTAAAAGCAAAGAGCTCTCTCAAGACCTTTGCAACCTTATTGTTGCAAAACATACTGATGGCATTTTGGTTACAGAAGGATTTCTAAACTTCTGAATGTTTCAGTGAGCACTGTTGGGGCCATAATCCGGAAGTTGAAAGAACATCATTTCACCATAAACTGGCCATGACCAGGTGCTCCTCACAAGATTTCTGACAGAGGAGTGAAAAGAATTATGAGAAGAGTTGTCCAAAGGCTGAGGACCACTTGTGGAGAGCTTCAGAAAGACCTGGAATTAGCAGGTACAATTGTTTCAAAGAAAACAATAATTAATGCACTCAACCTCCATGGCCCGTATGAACGCTCACCATTGAAGACTCCATTGCTGAAGAAAAAGCATGTTGAAGCGCATTTAAAGCGCGTTTAAAGCAATGCATGTGACTAGTTTCCCCATACAGGAGGCGTCTTGAAGCTGTCATTATCAACAAAGGATTTTGTATTAAATAAATTGTATTGTTGTAATAAATACATTTCAGGTAGTGTGTTCAATACTTTTTCCATATGTCATTCCATTTTACTACACATAACTTCATCTCTGAACTTATTTGTTTTGGTTTCTTTGTATGGATGGATTGCATGGGTTGTTACCGACATTGACGTGTTCAATACTTATTTTACCCACTATATATATATATATATATATATATATATATATATATATATATATATATATGTAATTATAGTGCAATAAATCATTCAATTTTAGTCTCATCTGACCATAACACCTTTTTCTTGGCAGCAGGAACTGGAGCACTTGTCAGGAAAGAAGAAAAATGGACGAGGCAAAATTCTTGATGAAAATCTGCTGCCGACTGCCATAAATGTGTAGATGAGAAGAAGGTTTACCTTCCAACATGACAATGACCCAAAACACGCAGCAAAAATGACTACAGTAGTTGAAGGAGAAAAAGGTGAATGTCCTTGCATGTAGAGAGCCCAGACTTAAACCCCATTGAAAATCTGTGGAATGACTTGAAGACTGCAGTCCACAAATGGTCACCATCAGATTTCAATGAACTTGAGCAGTTCTGCTAAGAAGAGTGGGCAGATATTGCAAAGTCTAGATGTGCAAAGTTAACAGAGACAAATCCCAACAGACTGAAGGCTGGAATTAAAACAAAAGGTGGTCCAACAAAATACTGACACAAGGGGGTGATCCTTTTTCCAACTTTTTGAATTCTAACATGTTAGTGTTATATCTTTCACTTGAATGGTAAAATTTGCACTGTGTGTGTACAGTAGGGACGGAAAGTATTCAGACCCCATTAAATTTTTCACTCTTTGTTATATTGCAGCCATTTGCTAAAATCATTTAGGTTAATTTTTTTCCCTCATTAATGTACACACAGCACCGCATATTGACAGAAAAACACAGAATTGTTGACATTTTTGCAGATTTATTAAAAAAGAAAAACTGAACTATCACATGGTCCTAAGTATTCAGACCCTTTGCTCAGTATTTAGTAGAAGCACCCTTTTGATCTAATACAGCCATGAATCTTTTTGGGAAAGATGCAACAAGTTTTTCACACCTGGATTTGGGGATCCTCTGCCATTCCTCCATTCTGAGCCTGCTCAGTGTGAGGCTGTTGGAACTTAGTCCAAGTGGAACTGGTCCAAGTGGTGAGTTAAAAACCAGAGTTTAAAACAGGAGGTTATAACAGGGGTCATAGTACCTGTGTAGTGTAAGTACCTGAGTGTTTTCTGAGTAGTGTGTGGATCGTTAGTACTTGTGTATTGTGTACTGTATACTTGAGTATTGCGAGTGCATGTAGGTCTGTGAGTACCTGTGTATTGTCTTGTTGTGTACCTGTTTATTGTCTTGAGTATTAGTGCCAGGAAGCTAGCTGTTAGGTAATTTGGACAGGGTAAAATCCCCAAATCCTCACTAAATTTAATAGGTACGATGCCCGGCGGGTGTGGAGAGGCGACTCTTTGTACATCTTGCTGCATGTATGCGTTCCTTGATCATCCGATCGAGGGCGAATACTGCTGTGCAAAATGTAAGCACTTAGTTTCCCTGGAAGCCCAGGTTCTGAATCTGGGGAAGCAACTGTCAGCACTGAGAAGTCCCTCCATACTAAAGGAGAGCCAGGAACGTACACGGCAGGTGCCAGCACAGAGGCGGGTGGAGACAAAGAGGTGCAGGCACTAGCAAAAAGTAGATGGGTAACAGTCAGAAGGGGTAGAGGGAGAAGTGCCAGGGAGGCCGATCCAGGACTGGAGCATCCCAATAACTACACTCCATTGAGTGACATTGGTGAAACCAGTCAGGGACCAGCACTGCTGGAGCAGAGGGACTCTCCTAGCTGCCGGGGGAAGAACTCCTCCAGTGAGAGTGGGGGGGCAGCAAAGGGAAAGGAAAGACAGATTCTGGTGGTAGGGGACTCAATTCTTAGAAGGACAGAGAGGGCAATCTGTAAGCAAGACCTGAAGCGCCGAACAGTATGTTGTCTACCGGGCGCTCGGGTTCCGCACATCACGGATCTTGTGGACAGATTACTGGGATGGACTGGGGAAGACCCGGCTGTCATGGTGCACGTTGGCACCAATGACAAAGTCAGAGGCAGATGGAGCGTCCTAAAGAACGATTTTAGGGACTTAGGAGCTAAATTGAGGAAAAGGACCTCCAAGGTAGTATTCTCAGGAATACTACCGGTACATCGAGCCACACCAGAAAGGCAGAGGGGGATTAGGGAAGTAAACAAGTGGCTGAAGAGCTGGTGTAGTAAGGAGAGGTTTGGGTTCCTGGAGGACTGGGCCGACTTCTCAGTCGGTAACCGGTACTATAGAAGGGACGGACTGCACCTAAATGAGGAGGGTGCAGATCTGCTGGGAATGAAGATGGCCAAAAAGTTAGAGGGGTTTTTAAACTAGGCGATGGGGGGGGAGGGTCCAGAGACAGAGATAGCCAGCGCTGAAGATATTCCAGAGGGTAGTATTGGGGGCATTAGTGGTAGGTTAACCAAAGCACAAAAACACAAGGTGAGTATAGTAGCAAGTCCTAGTTGCAATCTCGAAACACCTAATACGAGGACAATATGCGACCGGTCTAAACTATGTGGCATGTTCACCAATGTCAGGAGCATGGCGGACAAGATGGGTGAACTAGAGATACTGTTGTACAAGGAGGATTTGGATTTTGTGGGAATTTCAGAGACCTGGTTCAACAGCTCTCATGATTGGCTGGCAAACATTCAAGGGTATACCCTATACTGCAAGGATAGAGAGGGTAAAAAAGGGGGAGGGGTATGCCTATATATCAAGAATAATGTACAAGTGAATGTGAGAGATTACATCACTGAGGGAGCTAGAGAGGAGGTGGAATCCTTATGGGTAGAGCTCCAAAGGGATGAAGCTAAGGGGAAAATAATACTGGGAGTATGCTATAGGCCCCCTAACCTGAGGGAGGAAGTGGAGACGGATCTCCTATCACAAATTGGATTAGCAGCAAGGATGGGAAGTGTTATCATAATGGGGGATGTTAATTATCCAGACATAGACTGGGCGGAGGGAACCGCGCATTCAGTTAAGGCTCGCCAGTTCCTTAATGTCTTGCTGGACAATTTTATGGGTCAGATGGTAGACGCACCAACTAGAAATAAAACATCACTGGATCTACTGATTACCAACAATACAGACCTGATCACAGATGTGGAAATACGGGGCAATTTAGGTAACAGCGATCACAGGTCAATTAGTTTCAGTATAAATCACACAAATAGGAAACATGAAGGGGACACAAAGACACTGAATTTCAAAAGAGCCAACTTCCCTAAACTACAAACCTTGCTAAAAGGCATAAATTGGGATAAAATATTAGGAACAAAGAATACGGAGGAGAGATGGGTTTGCTTTAAGAGCATATTAAATAAGGGCATTAGCCAATGTATCCCATTGGGTAATAAATTTAAAAGAGCGAACAAAAATCCTGGATGGCTTAACTCCAATGTAAAAATGCATATAAAAGCAAAGGAGAAGGCCTTCAAAAAATACAAGGTTGAGGGATCATCCTCAGCATTCAGACTTTATAAAGAATGCAACAAGAAATGTAAGGGTGCAATTAGGATGGCTAAGATAGAACATGAAAGACACATAGCGGAGGAGAGCAAAAAAATCCCAAGAAATTCTTTAAGTATGTAAACAGTAAAAAAGGGAGGACAGACCATATTGGCCCCATAAAGAATGAGGAAGGACATCTGGTTACAAAGGATGGGGAGTTGGCGAAGGTATTGAATTTATTCTTCTCCCCAGTCTTCACGAGTGAATCGGGGGGCTTCAGTAACCAAAACTGCAGTGTTTATCCTCATGACACAACACAGGAAGCACCTCCATGGTTAACAGAGGACAGAATTAAAATTAGACTTGAGAAACTTAACATTAATAAATCACCAGGACCAGATGGCTTGCATCCGAGGGTACTTAGGGAACTCAGTCAAGTGATTGCCAGACCGTTGTTCCTAATTTTTAGTCTACTGACTGGAATGGTACCAGCTGATTGGAGAAAAGCCATTGAAGCACCAATATTTAAAAAGGGCCCAAAATACATCCCTAGGAATTACAGACCAGTTAGCCTAATCATCAATAGTATGTAAACTCTTGGAGGGGATGATAAGGGACTATATACAAGATTTTAGTAATAAGAACGGTATCATTAGCAGTAATCAGCATGGATTCATGAAGAATCGTTCTTGCCAAACCAATCTATTAACCTTCTATGAGGAGGTGAGTTGCCATCTAGATAAAGAAGGCCCGTAGACGTGGTGTATCTGGATTTTGCAAAAGCATTTGACACAGTTCCCCAAAACGTTTACTGTACAAAATAAGGTCCGTTGGCATGGACCATAGGGTGAGTACATGGATTGAAAACTGGCTACAAGGGCGTGTTCAGAGGGTGGTGATAAATGGGGAGTACTCAGAATGGTCAGGGGTGGGTAGTGGGGTTCCCCAGGGTTCTGTGCTGGGACCAATCCTATTTAATTTGTTCATAAACGACCTGGAGGATGGGATAAACAGTTCAATCTCTGTATTTGCAGACGATACTAAGCTAAGCAGGGCAATAACTTCTCCGCAGGACGTGGAAACCTTGCAAAAAGACCTGAACAAATTAATGGGGTGGGCGACTACATGGCAAATGAGGTTCAATGTAGAAAAATGTAAAATAATGCATTTGGGTGGCAAAAATATGAATGCAATCTATAGACTGGGGGGAGAACCTCTGGGGGAATCTAGGATGGAAAAGGACCTGGGGGTCCTAGTAGATGATAGGCTCAGCAATGGCATGCAATGCCAAGCTGCTGCTAACAAAGCAAACAGAATATTGGCATGCATTAAAAGGGGGATCAACTCCAGGGATAAAACGATAATTCTCCCGCTCTACAAGATTCTGGTCCGGCCGCACCTGGAGTATGCTGTCCAGTTCTGGGCACCAGTCCTCAGGAAGGATGTACTGGAAATGGAGCGAGTACAAAGAAGGGCAACAAAGCTAATAAAGGGTCTGGAGGATCTTATCTTATCTTATTCTCTCCGGAGAAGAGACGCTTGAGAGGGGATATGATTTCAATTTACAAATACTGTACTGGTGACCCCACAATAGGGATAAAACTTTTTCGCAGAAGAGAGTTTAATAAGACTCGTGGCCACTCATTACAATTAGAAGAAAAGAGGTTTAACCTTAAGCTACGTAGAGGGTTCTTTACTGTAAGAGCGGCAAGGATGTGGAATTCCCTTCCACAGGCGGTGGTCTCAGCGGGGAGCATTGATAGCTTCAAGAAACTATTAGATAATCACCTGAATGACTGCAACATACAGAGATATACAATGTAATACTGACACATAATCACACACATAGGTTGGACTTGATGGACTTGGGTCTTTTTTCAACCTCACCTACTATGTAACTATGTAACTATATATATATATATATATATATATATATATATATATATATATATATATATATGCATTTTTTTATTATATTATTTCTATTTATAATATTTTAGATTATTATGTATATGTATTAGCCGATTAAGGAACTATGTGTAGCTTATATTTTATGTATAAAGCTTATGTTTATATCATTTTTTTTTTTCATTTTTTATTTATTATCATTATCCTTATAGCTCACATGTTATGTCTGAACATTCAATTATGAGATTCTTTAGGGAACTATATAATATATAAATAATGTGTTGCACTGCTGGTCTTTGTTTTCAATAGAATATATATTTCTATCTTTGGGGGTCAGAAAATGTATTATTATTATGCTAGTGTCAGTAAAAGATGGCGAGGGAGGCCTGAGAGTGCTAACCTTTCTGTCAGTGTCATTGGTAATCCTAGCTCCCCTAGCAACCAGCATAATTCTCCACTGTAAACTGCATGTCACCATGGCAACCAGCCTCAGTATTATCTGCTACCACTGTCAAGGTCCTACGTGTCAAAAGTGACAATAATATGAACCTGGTGTAATGCTGCTTGTTTTGGAGTCCCATTGTCTTTACAGCTGAACTCCAGGCAAACAGCTGAATACACAGATGAAATATATAAGGGTCCGGGAGATGTTTTACCAGCCAAAGGGTTTGTATTTCTGCCTATCCAGTCCTGAGATTTACACAGCTCAAGCAGGTGGATGCTGAGAGGAATGAAGAGAGGAAGATGTGCCTGTAGTTTTGCCTAATGTGACAACCATGGTTCCCTCCATAGAAACAGTGGAGTGAGTGAGCATAGCCACCCAGGGAAAGGGAGCGTGTTACTAATTGCCAGCTTAAAATAAAGGAACACAAGCCTTCAAAAAGGCAACAGATGCAGTCACCCCATCTAAGAACTGATAAGCTGCAACAAATTACAATTTTATGTTTGGATATGCTTTAACTTCTTCCCACCCGGCCACTACACATATACAGCCAGGTGGGTCTTTCATCGTTCTGAGTGGACGTTCAGGAATTCCCCTCAGAATGAGCGTCCGTGCGGGGCCCCGAGGCCGCGCAATCCTGTGATGGCTGTGACCACAGGACACAGCCAAGACGGGATCGGGATATGGGAGCTGTGATTGGCCCTCCCGATCACGTGACGGCTGTATCAAATCACAGCCTTCACAGTATAAACAGAGTCACGTGTCTCTGTGACAGTTCTCCCCGCTGAGTTCAGTGAGAGCTCAGTGTGGAGTGGGGGAGAGTGGGGAATGTGTTACTAATTGCCAGGTTAAAATAAAGGAACACAAGTATCAAAAAGGCAACGGATGCAGTCACCCTATCTGAGAACTGGTAAGCTGCAACAAATTACAAGTTTGTGTTTGAGTTTAGATATGCTTCACATCTGTACCAGTACACAAAACATCTGTCAGTGTCCCATCATATCTGTGCCAGTACACAAAACATCTGTCAGTGTCCCATCACATCTGTACCAGTACACAAAATATCTGTCAGTGTCCCATCACATCTGTGCCAGTACACAAAACATCTGTCAGTGTCCCATCACATCTGTACCAGTACACAAAACATCTGTCAGTGTCCCATCACATCTGTACCAGTACACCAAAATATCTGTCAGTGTCCCATCACATCTGTGCCAGTACACAAAACATCTGTCAGTGTCCCATCACATCTGTACCAGTACACAAAACATCTGTCAGTGTCCCATCACATCTGTACCAGTACACAAAATATCTGTCAGTGTCCCATCACATCTGTGCCAGTACACAAAACATCTGTCAGTGTCCCATCACATCTGTACCAGTACACAAAATATCTGTCAGTGTCCCATCACATCTGTACCAGTACACAAAACATCTGTCAGTGTCCCATCACATCTGTACCAGTACACAAAATATCTGTCAGTGTCCCATCACATCTGTACCAGTACACAAAACATCTGTCAGTGTCCCATCACATCTGTACCAGTACACAAAATATCTGTCAGTGTCCCATCACATCTGTACCAGTACATCAAACATCTGTCAGTGTCCCATCACATCTGTACCAGTACATCAAACATCTGTCAGTGTCCCATCACATCTGTGCCAGTACATCAAACATCTGTCAGTGTCCCATCACATCTGTGCCAGTACATCAAACATCTGTCAGTGTCCCATCACATCTGTGCCAGTGCAGAAAACATCTGTCAGTGTCCCATCACATCTGTGCCAGTGCAGAAAACATCTGTCAGTGTCCCATCAGATCTGTACCAGTGCAGAAAACATCTGTCAGTGTCCCATCACATCTGTACCAGTGCAGAAAACATCTGTCAGTGTCCATCAGATCTGTACCAGTGCAGAAAACATCTGTCAGTGTCCCATCACATCTGTACCAGTGCAGAAAACATCTGTCAGTGTCCCATCACATCTGTACCAGTGCAGAAAACATCTGTCAGTGTCCCATCACATCTGTACCAGTACACAAAACATTTGTCAGTGTCCCATCACATCTGTGCCAGTACACCAAACATCTGTCAGTGTCCAATCACATCTGTACCAGTACACCAAACATCTGTCAGTGTCCAATCACATCTGTTCCAGTACACCAAACATCTGTCAGTGTCCAATCACATCTGTACCAGTACACCAAACATCTGTCAGTGTCCAATCACATCTGTACCAGTACACAAAACATCTGTCAGTGTCCCATCACATCTGTACCAGTGTAGAAAACATCTGTCAGCGTCCCATCACATCTGTACCAGTACACAAAACATCTGCACCATTGTGACATCCACATCTGTCAGTGTCCGCCGGTGGCCGATCAACATCTGTTATAGTGTACAAGTGCACAAACATATCTGTCAGTGCCCCACCAATAATTAAATAAAACATTTAAAGTGCCCCCGTCCCCCATGTGCAAAGGCGAACGCACACGTTGGTCCTGTACGCATACGTAAATGGTGCTCGCACCACACATGTGAGCTATCACTGCGAACGTCAGAGCAAGAGCAATAATTCTAGCACCAGACCTCCTGTGTAACTCTAAACGGGTAACCAATATAGGCTTATGAAGCGTCACCTATGAAGATTTTCAAATACCGAAGTTTGGCGCCATTTCACAAGCATGTGCAATTTTACGTGATATGTTTGGTATATATTTACCTGGCGCAACATTTTTTACCAAAAATTTGGGTATTATATTGTCTGTGTGCATTTTAATTCAATAAAATGTATTTATGCATTAGTGTGTGAAATAGCGTTAAAAAAAACTGCTGCGCAAAAACCGCGTACCATAAAAATTTGCAAAACCCACCATTTTATTCTCTAGGGCCTCTGCTACAAAAATATATAATGTTTGGGGGGGTTCTAATGCCGAGTACACACGGTTGGACTTTTCGTCTACAAAAGTCCGACGGACGCCGACGGACTAAAGCTGGCTGACAATCCGATCGTGTGTGGGCTTCCCCTGACTTTCAGCGGACTTTTCCAGCCTCAAATCTGACGGACTTTAGATTTGAAACATGCTTCAAATCTTTATGTCGTAACTACGCCGGACCCAGAAATCCGCTCGTCTGTGTGCTAGTCCGATGGACAAAAACCCATGCTAGGGCAGCTATTGGCTACTGGCTATCAACTTCCTTATTTTAGTCCGGTGTACGTCATCACGTACGAATCCGTTGGACTTTTGTGTGATCGTATGTAGGCAAGTCCGTTCGTAAGAAAGTCTGCCGCAAGTTCGCCAAAAGTCCGACAAAAGTCCATCGAAAGTCTGTCGGACAGGCTGTCGGACTTTTGTAGACGAAAAGTCCGACCGTGTGTACGCGGCATAAGTCATTTTATAGCAAAAATGCAGATCTTTACTTGTAATCAAAAAGTGTCAGAAGAAGGTCTGGATTAAAGTGGATAATGGCTGAAGGTGCTCCTTGGATGTTGCGTTTCTTTATGTAGCCAGGCAGTGAAAAAGTCTCACACGTGTGGTATCACCATACTCAGGAGGAGTAGCAGAATGTGTTTTGGGGTGTAGTTGCAAGTATGCTTATGCTCTGTGTGAGAAATAACTTCAAAAAACTTGTCATGCCTCTTACTAAATACCTTGGAATGTCTACTTTCCAAAATGGGGTAATTTGGGGGATATTTGTACTGTTTTGACATGTTAGGGTCTCAGGAAATGAGAGGCCACCAGTACATCAGGAGTGATCACTTTTCAATGATTGGTACCATAGTTTGTAGACTCTATAACTTTCACACAGACCAATTAATATACACAATGTAGCGGTATAAAATTTGGTCAATATTTATGAAGAGAAATTTTGGTCAAAGTTTATGAAGAGAAATAATTTATTTTCAAAATGTTAGAACAGAAATAAGAAAAATGCATTCTTTTCAAAATTTTCGGGTCTTTTTTCATTTGTAGCGTAAAAAATAAAAACCCATGTGGTGATTAAATACCACCAAAAGAAAGTTCTATTTGTGTGAAAAAAAAATTATAAAAATGTAATCTGGGTACAGTGTTGCATGACTGAGTAATTGTCATTCAAAATGTGAGAGCACATAAAGCTGAAAATTGGCCTGGGTAGGAAGGTGGTGAAAGTACCCAGTATTGAGGTGGTTAACGGGTTAGTTCACTTTAACCAAAAACTACCCGATGCAGATAAGGGGCACCTGTAGATGAAAAAAAAAAAATGTGTAGCTTTGATCAAAGTTGGATAATGGCCTTGCTATAGGTGTAGACCATTTACATACCTCATGGAACCTAACTGGAAAACTTCTAGGACGTTGCTAAGGAAGTTGCTATGAGAAGCCCAGCTGTTACTGTTATACCTTCAGCATCACAGGATTGAGCTCTAAAACGCTGAGCTCAGAGCTACTGCATCAGAGGAGAGAAAGATCATGGGAGGGGTTTAGAATTAGAGAAACATTTTGCTCCTGTGATGGTGGAAGTGAGCAATGACAACTAGGTTTCTCTTAGCAAAATCCTTAGCAACGTCCTAGAAATCAGGCTTTATGAGGTACGTAAATGGCCTACACCTATAGCTAGAACACTATTCTGCTTTGGTCAAGGCTGCACAATTTGTTTTTATCTACAGACACCCCTTATCTGCATTGACAGTTTTTTGATAAAGGTGAACTATGCCTAAGAACACAGTTGCGTCTTCTGACTGGGCAGTGAGTGAGTAGCAGTAGATTGATACGCTTATCCCTCTGCTCACCCTGCAGTCTCTTCATATCAGCATGTTTTGTGTCAGTACATATTGTATGTGTAGCCATGGCCCCGTAGGGGTTGCTGAATGTAGTGGTTCACCTGTCCCCTGCCAGTCAGACATCCATCTCTCAGTCACTCAGAGACATAGAACAGTCCATAAGCTTTGTTTTTTTTTATTTGAGGGGATTAAACTTGGATGGGGAATGGGGAATTATGGGATGCCCCAGAATATTCAGTGCAAACTTACTTGGGACTTCTATATATACTTCCGTATATACCTTTCAACCTTCTCTCCAGCACAAACACTTGCTGCACACTGTTCCTCCTCCAGCACTTCACTTTCTGCAGACTGTTCCTCCTCCAGACTAGCTATCCCCGCATGGTAGGCCTGACACTGCTTTAGCCAGGCCTCAATGAACTGCCTTTTGCAGGCAGGGACCTCGGGCCCCTGTGGTATAGAAATAGTTCAGGTGCTAGCTATCCTCTATTCAGCTACCACTCCCAGATAGCTCTCTTCAGGTCCTGCCAGCCAGCCTGGCTGCAATGACCTCTTTCCGCTGCCCTTCCCACAGTCCTGGTTTTGCACCCATCTCAAACTGCAATCTCCCAGTTCTCTCAGGCGTCCTTTTTTTTTTCGCACAAATAGAGCTTTCTTTTGGTGGTATTTGATCACCTCTGCGGTTTTTATTTTTTGTGCTATAAACAAAAAAATAGCGACAATTTTGAAAAAAACGCATTATTTTTTACTTTTTGCTAAAATAAATATCCCCAAAAAATATGTAAAATAAATGTTGTTTCCTCAGTTTAGGCCGATATGTATTCTTCTACATATTTTTGGTAAAAAAAAATCTCAATAAGCGTTTATTGATTAGTTTATGCAAAAGTTATAGTGTTTACAAAATAGGGGATAGTTTTATGGCATTTTTATTAATAATTTTTTTTTACTAGTAATGGCGGCAATCAGTGTTTTTTATCATGACTGCAACATTATGGCGGACACATCGGACACTTTTGGCGCGATTTTGGGATCATTCACATTTATACAGCGATCAGTGCAATTAAAAATGCATTGATTACTGTGTAAATGTGACTGGCAGTGAAGGGGTTAACCACTAGGTGGCGCTGTAAGTGTGTCCTAGGGGAGTGATTCTAACTGTGGGGGGAGGGGCTGTGTGTGACACAACACTGATCACCGCTCCCGATTACAGAGAGCGGTGATCAGTGTCATTAGGCAGAACGAGGAGATGCTTGTTTACATTAGCATTTCCCCGTTCTTCCTCTCCGTGGGACGATCGCGGGTATCCCCACGGACATCGAGTCCGCGGGACCCGCAATCACACTCATGGAGCTCCCGGCGGGCGCGTGCGTCTGCAAGCTGTCTCTTAAAGGGCAACGTACAGGTACGAGATTCTGCCTGTACGTGCCCTTCTGACGCAGTATATCTGCACGAGGCAGTCGGGAAGCGGTTAAGATACCCCAGACAGCCCCACCTCTCTTCCCCTCCTCGCCTTCTAGCACTTTCTAGAAGGAACAGGGAGGTGACAGTGAAGTGATGTGGCCTGTGAGTCACCAGCTGCTACACTGAGCCACTCCCAGCCCAGAATAAAAACAAACAGACCTAGCAGCCAGCTAGGCCTTCCTAAATGTACCTACTCTGCCAACAAAAAATCTCACTCTAGCACCTACCTAACTAGAGGGTGCTACATATGCATTACACCTGATTGGCTCAAAGTCATGACCCTCCCCCTTCCAGGCTGAGTGCTGCTTTATAGGGGATTGCATGAGACTGATACCAAGTCAAATCCAGGTACTTATAATTTAATAAACTATTTATTAATGTATTAATGCACACAGAGCAACACTATGGGGTTGATTTACTGGATCTAGCAAAATCCGGTGCAGCTGTGCATAGAAACCAATCAGATTCCAGGTTTTATTGTCAAAGCTTAATTGAAGAAGCTGAAGTTAGAAGCTGATTGGCTACCATTCACAGCTGCGCCAGATTCTGAGTGCTCCAGTTTTAGTAAATCTCCCCCTATATGTAACAGTAATAAGGAGAGCCGGCAAAACTTTAATCCTTGAAGTGTCGTTTATTGGTACATCAGAGTGACAATAAAGCTGACGCGTTTCGGCAATAGCCTTAGTGGTAGCTGTAAGATGGATTGGAAGAAAGCTGGCTAAATTCACAGTTCAAATACATAAATCTGATCTGAACATAATCTAATTATACACTTTTCTAATCCAGACTGTCCTGTCAGCCAGGGCAGAAAAAAGTCTGGACAACAAGGTGTTGGAAACATTCCTCAGAGATTTTGGTCCACATTGACATGATAGCATCACGCAGTTGCTACAGATTTGTCGGCTGCACATTCATGATGCCTGTCACGCAACGTCCCACACTCCGCTTGAGTGCTTCTGTCAGTATACCATTTCCTTGTAGTCTGGATACAGATATCAGATATTCCAACCTCTCTGAGCACAAAACAAGGCGACACTTGCTTGTTGCTAACATGGACTGGCCCTTTATTTGAGATCTCACACAAATATTTACACAGCAGAATGACTAAATGCTAACCTAATTAACATGAGCTAATTAACTAATTTTTTACCCAGACTAAGTGACTACGTCTCCTAGCTCATTGACTATTCAACACACATTACCATAAACATCAACACAGGGTTAATTAGAACAAACAACAATGAGTTGAATACCCTTAGAACCTGTGGTAAGCCAGACTAAACTCATTTACATTAAACACATTATAGCTGACATCAGACAGGTGAGTGGAGTTGATGACATTAGCATCTTCTCACAGTATGAGTCCCAACAGTATGACTCAGTCACTATTGCTACTATGGCAAATACAGGGTCCCCAGAGTCTGTGTGTTTTGGGGGGACATGGAGCTGAATCCAAAGTAACACCAACCCCAGGGTCCCCAGGCATACAGCTCACAGAGAGCACCATTCCCCAAAATGCCAGGGCCCATAATCTGTTGGCAAGAGGCTAGCGTTCAGTCCCCTCCAATAGCCTCTGTCCCGGGTGAGTCTGTCACATTTCTCCCCCATCAAAGGTTGACTAACAAGGTCCCAGACCTCCACCTGGTCTGGACATGCGTTAGTCAGGCAGAGTGAACTCACATAGTCTTCCCGCATGATCTCCATTCTTGGCTGCAAGGAATAGTTGACCTCAGTAGGTGTGGGGCAGAGGTCATTTACTCTCTGTCTGGCTGCCAGGGTTTCAGCTGGATTGTTTTTAACATTCCTGGGCTCGGTCTGTTGCTGGGCAGAGGGGCCGATCACCCCTGCTTCTTGAAGCTGTAGAGAGTCACTAGGTGCTAGGCAGAGGCCAGCGGTGCTCTGCCCTGTTGCCAGTGATTCAGCTGGGAGTAGTAGCTCCACTACATCAGCTTGTCGTCGGAGAGAGGTGCCAACTGCCCCGGCTCCCTGGAACTCCACAGTTGTTGCTGGTGCTGGGCAGAGGTTGGTAGCACTCTGCCCTGTTGCCAGCACTTCTGCTGGGGACTCCGCATCCTCCGTTCCGGCTAACCGTTGGGGCAGGAGGCTGGCTTCCTCCACTCCCAAACTGTGTAGCTGCCATTGGAAAGGGGAGCCGGCTGCTTCCTTTTCCATTCCCTCATCTGGCTGCTGGGACGACATGTCTATGGTACTGTCTCCCAGGTGCACGGATCTTTGCTGGGGAGGAAAGGCCGCTTCCTCCACCCTGGCCAACTGTTCGGGAGGAACAACAAACACCTCCTCTCCCTTCTCCCCCTGTATCTGCTGCTGGGAAGTGATTGCCACCTTCTCACCCTGAGCCTCCGAAACTAACACAGGTGTGGGGCAGAGGTCTTGGACCCTCTGTCCAGTTGCCAGCACTTCTGCTGGGGGTTTGCTAGGTGGTTCCTCCTCTACAGAAACGTCTATTAAATCCCCAGTCTCTGGAATTGCTAAAAGTGTGGGGCAGAGGTCTTGGACCCTCTGTTCTGTTACCAGATCTTCAGCTGGAGGCTCATCAGGTTGTTCTTCCTCAGCAGAAAAGTCTATTAAATCCCCTACCTCTAAAACTGGTGTCTGGGGATAGAGGTTCACCATCTCCTGTCCATGGAACCCAGAAGATGTTATCAGTGCTGGGCAGAGGTTAGCAGAGCTCTGCCCTGTGGTCAGCTCTTCAGGTTTGGGAACGGCAATCTTCAGATTTTCCACTGCCGATTCTCTGGCATGCTGCTGAATGTGTTCTAGCAGTTTCCTGTATGCCCTTTCCAGATGCTGTTCCTTCCTTAGCAAATGGTCCAGATCAGGTTTGAGCTCTGAGACCCCTGCAAGACCAAGCATAGCCTCTCTATATTCTCGCAGGTCCTCAAGGTCAAGTTCCCCTTCATCGCCAAACACAAAATGATCTGTAAGGCTCTCCCACAGCAATCCAGGGCCTCCAAAGTCATATCCCTCCGGAGAGCATTCTGTTGTCTCCCCTAAATATCCCTCCTCTGCATGCCATTGCAGAGCCCGATAACGATTGTCCAGCTCTATCTCCTGCTGGACCAGCCTGTCCAACTCAGTCACCCATTGCTCCTGGGGCCGATCTCCCAGGAATGCCATCCGCAATGCTCGTTGGTCACTGGCCTGTTGCTCTTGGGTTGGAAAGCACTTGCCCTGTTTTATACCAGCGAGCTGGAGGGCTCCAATCCAGAGCTCCACCCGAATTTGCTGCCTCAGCTCCAGGTATTCATCCTCAGACACAGTCCTGGTGTATGTTGAAAGGATGATCCGCAGCAGCCCCGGGAACTCTGATGCCAGGTCCATATCTCCGCTGGGGTGACTGAAGTCTGCTATCCTGATCTTGGATCCAGGTGGAGGTTTAGATTTCCCAGACTGAAGGAAGCTTCCCGCTGCTTGCCACCAATGTCACGCAACGTCCCACACTCCGCTTGAGTGCTTCTGTCAGTATACCATTTCCTTGTAGTCTGGATACAGATATCAGATATTCCAACCTCTCTGAGCACAAAACAAGGCGACACTTGCTTGTTGCTAACATGGACTGACCCTTTATTTGAGATCTCACACAAATATATACACAGCAGAATGACTAAATGCTAACCTAATTAACATGAGCTAATTAACTAATTTTTTTACCCAGACTAAGTGACTACGTCTCCTAGCTCATTGACTATTCAACACACATTACCATAAACATCAACACTATAATTAGAACAAACAACAATGAGTTGAATACCCTTAGAACCTGTGGTAAGCCAGACTAAACTCATTTACATTAAACACATTATAGCTGACATCAGACAGGTGAGTGGAGTTGATGACATTAGCATCTTCTCACAGTATGAGTCCCAACAGTATGACTCAGTCACTATTGCTACTATGGCAAATACAGGGTCCCCAGAGTCTGTGTGTTTTGGGGGGACATGGAGCTGAATCCAAAGTAACACCAACCCCAGGGTCCCCAGGCATACAGCTCACAGAGAGCACCATTCCCCAAAATGCCAGGGCCCATAATCTGTTGGCAAGAGGCTAGCGTTCAGTCCCCTCCAATAGCCTCTGTCCCGGGTGAGTCTGTCACAATGCCAATCTCCCATTCCACCACATCCCAAAGGTGCTCTATTGGATTGAGATCTGGTGACTGTGGAGGCCATTGGAGTACAGTGACCTCATTGTCCAGTGGTGAGATGATTTGAGCTTTGTGACATGGTGCATTATCCTGCTGGAAGGAGCCATCAGAAGATGGGTACACTGTAGTGATAAAGGGATGGACATTGTCAGTAACAATACTCAGGTAGGCCGTGGCAAACGATGCTCAATTGGTACTACGGGACTGAAAGTGTGCCAAGAAAATATCCCCCACACCATTACACCACCACCAGCCTAAACCGGTGATACAAGGCAGGATGGATCCATGCTTTCATTTTGTTTACACCAAATTCTGACCCTACAACCTGAATGTCACAGCTGAAATCGAGACTCATCAGACCAGGCAAGGCGAATTGTAGTTTCTCAGTTTCTTGTTCTTAACTGACAGGAGTGGCACCCGGTGTGGTTGTGCTGCTGTAGCCCATCTGCTTCAAGGTTCAATGCGTTGTGCTTTCAGAGATGGTATTCTGCATACCTTGGTTGTAACGAGTGGTTATGTGAGTTACTGTTGCCTTTCTATCCTCTCAAACCAGTCTGCCCATGCTCCTCTGACCTCTGACATCAACAAGGCATTTTCATCCACACAACTGTCACTCACTGGATATTTTCTCTTCTTCAGACCATTCTCTGTAAACCCTAGAGATAGTTGTGGGTGAAAATCCCAGGAGATCAGCAGTTTTTAAAATACTCTGACCAGCCCGTCTGCCACCAACAACCATGCCATGTTCAAAGTCACTTAAATCCCCTTCCCATCCCTAAATTTTGCCTGCCTTGTTTCCTGTGAAGCTCAGCATCAAATGTGTAGAAAGAGCATGGATCCGGAAATCTTCTGGCATCATGTTTGATGTGATATATGTAAAGAGACAGCACAAGCCATTACTGTACAGAAGCCATGTTTACTGAATGACCCAACAGGAACAGGAAACGCCACACAGGAAGAAGTACAACAGAGATGCACCATAGAGTTGCATTTAAAGAAAAATATCATCCATAATACAGTGTGCAGCATGTTCATGGGCGATAAAAACAGCTTCCAACATTTGCTCATTGTTTACAAGGATGCATTCTCCACCCCTAATTATCACCAGAGATGCTTGGATTGAATAATTTGCTCAGTGTATATGGGTGCCACAAAAAACAGTTACAAATCTGTATATGTAAACAATAATTAAAATATACTGTACAGTGGGGACGGAAAGTATTCAGACCCCCCTTAAATTTTTCACTCTTTGTTATATTTCAGCCATTTTCTAAAATAATTTAAGTTCATTTGTTTTCCTCATTAATGTACACACAGCACCCCATATTGACAGAAAAACACAGAATTGCTGACATTTTTGCAGATTTATTAAGACCTTACAGCTCACAGTGCATGTCAGAGCAAATGACAATCATGAGGTCAAAGGAACTGCCTGAAGAGCTCAGAGACAGAATAGTGGCAAGGCACAGATCTGGCCAAGGTTACAAAAAAAATTCTGCTGCACTTAAGGTTCCTAAGAGCACAGTGGCCTCCATAATACTTAAATGGAAGATGTTTGGGACCACCAGAACCCTTCCTAGAGCTGGCCGTCTGGCCAAACTGAGCTATCGGGGGGAGAAGAGCCTTGGGGAGAGAGGTAAAGAAGAACCCAAAGATCACTGTGGCTGAGCTCCAGAGATGCAGTCGGGATATGGGAGAAAGTTGTAGAAAGTCAACCATCACTGCAGCCCTCCACCAGTCGGGGCTTTATGGCAGAGTGGCCCGACGGAAGCCTCTCCTCAGTGCAAGACACATGAAAGCCCGCATGGAGTTTGCTAAAAAAAACACCTGAAGGACTCCAAGATGGTAAGAAATAAGATGTTTGGTCTGATGAGACCAAGATAGAACTTTTTGGCCTTAATTCTAAGAGGTATGTGTGGAGAAAACCAGGCACTGCTCATCACCTGTCCAATACAGTCCCAACAGTGAAGCATGGTGGTGGCAGCATCATGCTGTGGGGGTGTTTTTCAGCTGCAGGGACAGGACGACTGGTTGCAATCGAGGGAAAGATGAATGAGGCCAAGTTCAGGGATATCCTGGACGAAAACCTTCTCCAGAGTGCTCAGGACCTCAGACTGGGCCAAAGGTTTACCTTCCAACAAGACAATGACCCTAAGCACACAGCTAAAATAACGAAGGAGTGGCTTCACAACAACTCCGTGACTGTTCTTGAATGGCCCAGCCAGAGCCCTGACTTAAACCCAATTGAGCATCTCCGGAGAGACCTAAAAATGGCTGTCCACCAACGTTTACCATCCAACCTGACAGAACTGGAGAGGATCTGCAAGGAGGAATGGCAGAGGATCCCCAAATCCAGGTGTGAAAAATTTGTTGCATCTTTCCCAAAAAGACTTATGGCTGTATTAGATCAAAAGGGTGCTTCTACTAAATACTGAGCAAAGGATCTGAATACTTAGGACCATGTGATATTTCAGTTTTTCTTTTTTAATAAATCTGCAAAAATGTCAACAATTCTGTGTTTTTCTGTCAATATGGGGTGCTGTGTGTACATTAATGAGAAAAAAATGAACTTAAATGATTTTAGCAAATGGCTGCAATATAACAAAGAGTGAAAAATTTAAGGGGGTCTGAATACTTTCCGTCCCCACTGTAGAACAGCAAGCTGTAAAGGTGTATTCACGCTGTTGAGTCAAGGTAACGCATGCAGAAATGCACATCGCATGTGTCATCAGGGTGCAGTACCATACACTGGCACTTCAAGAAATGCATATGTGCTGCAACCCAAGGTAGTGCACTACCCTGCCCTGTGGTACCCTGCATTGCAAAAAATACTGCGTGTCTATTTTTTTGGACATTGTGTTGCATTGGCAGCCCATTCATATGAATGGGCTGCCTTAAAGTGGATGTAAACCTAATTCATGAAATTTGACCTGGGCACATATATCTGTAGTGTTTACGTATCTCTCTCTCCAAAGCTCTAAGTCCCATGTCTTTCTGCTGTTTCGTTTCTCTGTTATCAGTATGATAACTTCTGACAAGTTCTCCGTCAACTGAGATAAAAACCAGCCTGAAACTTGTGTTGGGGAGGGTGCTATAAATAGATTAACAGAGAGCTTGTCTTGTCACAGCACAGTTCTGCAAGTCTCTGCCTATGAGGAGTGGGGGGTGCTCCTTTCCTCCAATCAGCTGTCACACAGTGTATGCCAAGAATCCACTCCTGCTGCTGAATGAGAAAGTAAAATTTCTAACACGATGTAAGAATTCTAAAGCATATAGCAAACTGAAGACAGCAGATATGCATGTAAAATGTATCTAGGGAGATTTGTTTCATGTCTGTGTTCTCTTCACTGGGTATAGGAGAGGACTTACATCCACTTTAATGCATTTTTTGTGGTACCCATGTACACTGAGCAAATTATTAAATCCGAGCATCTCTGGTGATAATTAGGGGTGGAGGGTACGTCCTTGTAAACAATGAGCAAATGTTGGAAGCTGTTTTTATCACCCATGAACACTTTAATGCAATGCACATTAATGCGTACAAAAAAAATCACATTACTGCAACACACCAAGAGGGCAATGTGCGGAAAATGCCAGGAACGTGTGCAAACATCAATGTGCATGAGCCCTGAAAATCACTACATGCATTTAGAAATGCCCTATAAATGAATGTCATTGGCTGTATAAGGCATACCTCCCAACTTTTTGAGATGGGAATGAGGGACACCTATCAGCAAAATTATGCAGGCATAGGACACACCCCTTGCCACGCCCCCTTAAAGGAGAATTGTACAAAAAAACAAGATTGGTTAAACCCACAAGTGCTTTTTTTTACCTCTACTGTTCCTTTATATTGGCTTTTGGAATTTACAAATGCAGCAATTTAGAAATCAGATGAAAGGTTTAGGACTGGAAAACACTTTTTGATAGATAAAAAGTGCATTTTATATACAACTATATAGATCAGACCAAAATGAGGGACAAATGAGGAGGAAAGAGGGACAGAGGGACGTTGCTCCAAATCAGGGACAGTTGGGAGCTATATGGTATAAGGACTCATTTACACAAGCATTGCCTGTGAAGAGCAATCCGTGGAGGCGATATATAACCTCCTCATAGCCTGTTTTAACCCCTAAAAGCCTTCACTGCCACGCTGCAATGCCGCAGCCCCATTCACGTGGTACTGTCCACTAATTGTGACAGGAGGTTAATTTTTGCTGCACTGTGGCATGTGTATAACCACATCTGGCTGTCTTTGCAGTTTAGGGGAGCAGGTGGTAATAAAGCGGTACAGCCGCCTGGTTTTCCCGCAGTAAAGACCTTCTTTGCAGTGGAAGTTCTTCTTCCAAAGGAAAAGTTTTCATTGACCTCTTGCTATGCCCATGCCCGCACATTGTACATTTCATTCCGGCAGCAGCTCGGCGCTTTCAGTATAAGTCAGCGTCTATCTGTAATCAGAGCGCAGTGATTATCCCCAGGAATGGCAGCTAACGAGCAGATGCAGCCTCAGTACCTCTTCACATCTCGTCTTTTTGTCTTCCTCTGTCTCAGTGTCAGCAGCAATTTTTGCACTGCTCAGTCTGCACAGCAGTTATTTATCAGTCCATGTTACAGTATCTGACAGGCTGAGATATTGGAACTATCCCTTGGTCTCTTGATTTTACCATAATTCAGACATCTTCAAAGCCTCTTGCCAGCTTCTGTCAGAGTCTCTGTCAATCTCCATCGGCAGGAGTTGCCTGTGATTTATCCCTGGCTTGCTATGCGTCCGACTCTCTATGTCCTATAGATTTGTGAGTCATAAGGTTCCTGTCAGTATTCACATCACTGCCGCAGTCGCTTTCCCTCTGACAAGTAAATAGATATTTTTAGGTGCATGTCACGGACAGTCAGCGGCGTCTTCCTTCGCTATGGTATCCATAGTACAGATAGTAGATATAGTAGCGCTAGCAAGTAAACACATATATCGATATATAAGTGCAAAAATCAAATATGCAAACGTGACATAAATGGAAATGTGAAAAAGTCCAATAAATATGGAAGTCTTTAAAAAAAGGCCGTATGCGTCAACCACCAAATGATGATGAATCAAAGATGGAATAAGCTGGCACTGTCCGGCATGGGAAGCATCAAGGATGGTACATCTTCAACCAAAAAGAGAAGTATGTATACTCTTACCAGAACAGATGGACTCGAGTGTCAGCAACAACGAGTCATAAAGGCAAGGGTGCCGAAATCGGCAGATAAACGAGACTCCAAGGGATTCAGGACCTCCAAGCACAACTCCAGGAGTGTTGTGGGTAACCACCCAACCAAACCTCAGATGGAAGGAACACCAGGGCTGGACCTTAGGTGTGGAAAGACCGGCTGGACCACAAGGCAACTCTCATCCTGGTGGTTATGTAAAGAAAAAATGCTGTGCTACTAGAGCTACTATATCTACCATCCAACCAAACTTCAGATGGAAGGAACACCAGGGCTGGACCTTAGGTGTGGAAAGACCGGCTGGACCACAAGGCAACTCTCATCCTGGTGGTTATGTAAAGAAAAAATGCTGTGCTACTAGAGCTACTATATCTACCATCCAACCAAACCTCCGATGGAAGGAACACCAGGGCTGGACCTTAGGTGTGGAAAGACCGGCTGGACCACAAGGCAACTCTCATCCAGGTGGCTTTGTAAAGAAAAATTGCTGTGCTAATAGCGCTACTATATCTACCATCCACGTTTCATATGTTTGTCACATTGTTTATGTAGCAGCTTTTTTCTTTTCTTTTTACTTAAAGTTAGCGCAGTAACTTCCATATCTACATAGTACACGGGTGACTGGGCTAGTTTTGGGTCTCTAAAGTTTGGTAAGCATGCAACCTTTGATGTGAATGTAATTCCAAAAAACAAAAAGGATTTAATTCAGGTATGCATTAAAATATATTTCTTTGTACCTTTACATGCAAATAACATGACTACTTAAACTGTCTTGATATCAGCTTCGGGGTCATCGTGGAGGGGCAGCAGTTTCAGCCAATCAAGGCTTATTGATTTTTAAGCTTGACGTTATTGTAACTGTATTAGTGCACTTGCAACAAAAACAGACAGAATACTGTCCATGATACTTTTTGTTATTTGCACTATTTTACAAACTTTCTTGACAAGCATTCAGGGTGTACCCCCTTCTTCAAGGTCCAGGCAGCACCACTTGGACCTTCAAGAATGAGGTACACCATAGCTCCCAACTGTCCCTGATTTCGAGGGACTGTCCCTGATTTGGAGCAATGTCCCTCTGTCCCTCTTTCCCCCTCATTTGTCCCTCATTTTGGTCTGATCTATATAGTTGTACATAAAATGCACTTTTTATCTTTCAAAAAAGTGTTTCCCAGTGCTAAACCTTTCATCCAAATTCTAAATGGCTGCATTTGTAAATTTTAAAAGCCAATATAAAGGAATAGTAGTGGTAAAAAAAGTCCCTTGTGGATTTAACCTTTTTTTTTTTCTCCTTTAAGGGGGTGTGGCAGGGGGCATGTCATATGCCTACATACATTTGCTAGTAAGTGCCCCTCATTCCCATCTCAAAATGTTGGGAGGTATGCACCCCTAAGATCTGGTTCACATTGATGCAGGTTGCAGTTTGCATATTCCAGGCGCATTTTGCGTTTTTCAATACACATTTTTAATCCATTGAAGTCTATGGAACCAAGAACCAGAAAAAAGTCCCTGGCCTTTTCCATAAAATGCACAGATGTGAACATGACCCATAGGACACCATGTTAGATGGACTGTAGTGCGTTTCTGCAAAACTGAAAATGCACTAAAAAATACATATGTATGAACCAGGCCTAAAGCTTGTCCTGAAAATGTGAGTTTTAATGCAAATAAAAAATGTATCAGGGACAGGACTCAATTGTTTTATTTATTTATTTATTTTTCTGCTTTTTAAGTGCCATCATCTAATAATCTAATAGAGTTCATATACACTATATTACCAAAAGTATTGGGACGCATGCCTTTACACGCACATGAACTTTAATGTCATCCCAGGCTTAGTCAATATTGAGTTGGCCCACCATTTGCAGCTATAACACCATCAACTCTTCTGGGAAGGCTGTCCACAAGGTTTAGGAGTGTGTCTATGGGAATGTTTGACCATTCTTCCAGAAGCGCATTTGTAAGGTCAGGCACTGATGAGGACGAGAAGGCCTGGTTCGCAGTCTCCACTCTAATTCATCCCAAAGGTGTTCTATCGGGTTTAGGTCAGGACTCTGTGCAGGCCAGTCAGGTTCCTCCACCCCAAACTCGCTCATCCATGTCGTTATGAACCTTGCTTTGTGTACTGGTCCAAATTTATTGGTGGAGGGGGGATTATGATGTGGGCTTGTTTTTCAGGGATTGTGCTTGGCCCCTTAGTTCTTTTTAGTGAAGGGAACTCTTAAGGCGTCAGTATACCAAGACATTTTGGACAATTTCATGCTTCCAACTTTGTGTGAACAGTTTGTGGATGGGCCCCTTCCTGTTCCAACATGACCGCGCACCAATACACTAACACGGCCCATAAAGACATGGATGAGTGAGTTTGGGGTGGAGGAACTTTACTGGCCTGCCCTGACCTCAACCCGATAGAGCACCTTTGGGATGAATTTGAGTGGTTACTGCGAGCCAGGCCTTCTCATCCACATCAGTGCCTGACCCTACAAATGCGCTTCTGGAAGAATGGTCAGACATTCTCATAGACACACTCCTAAACCTTTACAGAAGAGTTGAAGCTTTTATAGCTGCAAAGGGTGGGCAAACTCAATATTAAACCCTACGGACTAAGATGGGGATGCCATTAAAGTTTATGTGCGTGTAAAGGCAGGCACTAAGGATGACAGAATGTGGGTGGGTTTGAATTTCAAACAGTTTTGCAAAACCTACCTGAAGTTCTCAAACTTTGAAGCAAACCCCATTGCATCCAGTACTGGCCTTCTGTAAGCTATTTTCAAACACAAGCCATGAAAAACACTGCCCTGGGGAACATGTACTGATGCCAAAATAAAAATTATTATAAAAAAAATATAGAAAACAGTATCTCTTCCTAAGCAGAATCATTAGATCCAGATTAGATTTCTCCAAATTTTGGCTCTTGTGAATAAGGGCAAAGGCAGTGCACTGCTGTCAGGAGCGTGTGTGCTTCTGCTCCATCATAGCTTATGGTTCCAGCATCTTGGTTTTTGTTGTGGCATTTTTCTTGTCTATCTACCTGCAAGGCGATTGATGTAGCCAGTCTCTGGGTGAAGACCAAACCTGATTTAGGCCAGCCAAGCCTGCAGTCTCATGCTTGTGATAGCATGTGTAATATGTCTTCCAGGCTCCCTGTTTGTCTGCCCTGCTCTGCTAGATTGGATTCCCTTGTTGACGACCATGAATTGGATATCGGACTAGTCTGTGAACTCTGCCTGCCTTTTAACTTCGGATTTACCCTGACTATTCTGAACCTTGCCTGTCTGCCAACAAGTATCTGTTTGCTTTGCTCAATTAATGCATGCCCTGGTGTGGTGGACAGGCACATTGTGTATAAGTTCTGGGGGCAACCAAGTAGAGGTAGGTTTGCTTGCCTTATGGAGGGGGGCTGCTATAGGTGAAGAACACAGATGCCAGCTATAGTATCTGACCACCTACGCTAGGAGTAAGCCTGATAACTACATTATAGGCTTCTCTTTATTTCTAATGGCAAACTTGCACATTTTTCGGCCAATTTGCATAACAAAAGAACTTTGGAAATCCTAGGGCGAACCAGAACCTCATCCTAGGGATGAGTTTGGGTTTGATTCAAACCTGGAAGGAAACCGTCAATGCTGTACCAATCAGTTGGTGATGGGAATGCGCGTGACATCATTGACGTAACACTTGGCCATATTAGGGCAATGTAATTTTCCAAATATGGCCATGGCCATATTTGAGTAATAATATCAACTAACAACCCTTGCCCCTTTATTTATTTTCTTTTTTTTTTAACTTTACTTCTTTATTCAAAAATTTCATAGTTATATCACAATATAACAAAACAGACATTACCTCCAGAGCCCTGCCTCCTTCCCCAGTACTACCCGCTTCCTACATAAACGATGAATGTAAGCCAAAAATTGCGGTTTGGGTGTTACCTGGTTGGGTTGAGCATCCTATCTAGGGATCTAAGTCCATTTAAGATCGGCACTCATTCACTTCAACTGCACAACACCAACCATACCTTTCATTCGCCCAACTTTCAATTTCTCATAGCCTTTTTCTCCCTTAGGTCACAACCCGTCATTTTCATATAATTCTACGGTAATAAAATTTACACATTAATCCCCCTTGCTTCCCACCAAGGTTTCCAAATCAGATCTTATTTCTTTAGTGCCCCTTGCTTTACGTATACAGATTTCTCCTTGAGAATTACCCTGTTCATACTAATTAACCATTCCTCGCTAGATGGCGGAGACGCCGACTGCCATCTCCAGGCGATCAAATTCCTAGCTTGAAATAAGCATCTCATAACTGCTAGCTGGTTATTTCCTGGGTCACCCACTCCCTCCACCAATCCCATAGGCAATATTTTGCCTCCAACTTAGTGGAGGTTCTGAACACCCGGTCTATGATTCCCGGCACCGCTGTCCAATAACAGAACAGCTTCGGACATCTCCAAATCATATGATGCACATCCATCTCTAGATCCCCACATCTAGGGCATCTTGAATCTGGTCGACGGCCAAACTGAAAAAGTTTTTGAGAAGCATAATAAGTTCTATAAATTAAGACCAAATGTGACATCCTCTGGGAGGGAGACAGTGAGACCAGAGGGGCCAGTTTCAAGATTCTATTCCACTAAAGGTCAGAGACGTCTCATATGTCTTTTTCCCATTTTTTCCTGTACGAAGGGGGTATATGGGTATAATTTAGAAATTAAGCCTTTCCCTGACTCTGCATTAATTAGTTTTTGAAGTACTGGAATTGTATTCCATTCCATGGATCACCCTCTAAACTGTTCATCCAATGTATGCCTGACCTGTAAGTATCTAAAAAAAGATTTAGTCGGTAGAGCATATTGATCTCTCAGATCCTGGAAAGTTTTCAAAGTGCCGTCTGAGTATAACTGGGTGATAAATTTTATTCCGCATCTCTCCCATTCCTTTACTACCCCCATCTTTTGTAATTCTTCCAGTTTGTTATTGTCCCACAGGGGAGTGTACTCCGTGAGGCCTCTATAGTTCAAAATTTTTTTCACTATGTTCCATACTCTCATCATTAAGTTCAGAGTAGGGAGTCCTAACGGAAAGGATCCTGCCTCCAAAACTGCCGGTATTGAATCATGTGGGGTATTGTGAAGGAGCATCTTACTTCCTACTATTCGACCAACTAGGTTACAGCCCGCTATGTGCTGAAGTTGTGAGGCCAAAAAGTAGCTAAAGGGGTGTGGAAGAGCAACTCCTCCTTCCGATTTCTGGAGCTGTAGGGAAGCTAACCGGATTCTTGCTGGTCTACCCTTCCAGATCATTTCTCTAAACAAAATATCTATCCTTTGAAACCACTTTTTATAAAGCCAAATTGGGGAATTATGTAGTACATAAAGAAGCTGTGGCATCCAAATCATTTTAATTAAGTTACAGTGACCTGCCCCCTAAAGTTGACCAGTAACGGGACAATGTTATCTGAGGTATAAAGTTGAGGGTCTCTGGTGATATTTATGCCCAGATATTTAAATTTATTCACCACTTAAAACTGGTCCACCTCCTTAACCGCTAAGCCACCGCCCACCGTCATATGACGGCTGGACGAGGCTTCTGTTATTCTGGGAGGACGTCATATGACGTCCTCGCCTTCCCGAGCCACTAGGGGGCGCGCGCGCGCCCGCCGTGTCACTCGGGACCCGGTGCGCGTGCCCGGCGGCCGCGATGTCCGCCGGGCACCCGCGATTGCCGGGTAACACAGCAGGAGCGTGGATCTGTGCATGTAAACACAGATCCACGTCCTGTCAGAGAGGAGAGGAGACCGATGGCGTGTCCCTTGTACATAGGGACAGCGATCGGTCACCTCCCCCAGTCAGTCCCCTCCCCCCACAGTTAGAATCACCTCCTTAGGTAATACATTAACCCCTCGAGCGCCCCCTAGTGTTAACCCCTTCCCTGCCAGTCACATTTACACAGTAATCAATGCAATTTTATAGCATTGATCGCTGTATAAATGTGAATGGTCCCAAAAATGTGTCAAAAGTGTCCGATGTGTCCGCCGCAATATCGCAGTCACAATAAAAATTGCAGATCGCCGCCATTACTAGTAAAAAATAAATAAATAATAAAAATGCTATAAATCTATCCCGTATTTTGTAGACGCTATAACTTTTGCGCAAACCAATCAATATACGCTTATCGCAATTTTTTTTTACCAAAAATATGTAGAAGAATACGTATCGGCCTAAACTGAGGAAAAAATTTGTTAAAAAAAAAAAAAAAATTGGATATTTATTATAGCAAAAAGTAAAAAATATTGTGTTTTTTCAAAATTGTCCCTCTTCTTTTGTTTATAGCGCAAGAAATAAAAACCGCAGAGGTGATCAAATACCACCAAAAGAAAGCTCTATTTGTGGGAAAAAAATGATAAAAATTTAATTAAGGTGCAGTGTAACACGACCGCGCAATTGTCATTCAAAGTGCGACAGCGCTGAAAACTGAAAAATGGCTTGGGCAGGAAGGGGGTGTACGTGCCCTGTATTGAGGTGGTTAAGGAGGGGGCCTTCCAAAGGATCTACAGGTAACAAACTAGATTTTGCCCAATTTATCTTTAACCCGGAGAATAGCCCAAATCTATTAATAATATTCATAGCATTCTTAAGTGAGTCCTGCGTGTCTCCAAGAAATAAGAGAAGGTCATCTGCATATAATGCCAGTTTTTCCTCCAAATCACCTCTTCTAAAGCCCCTCACCTGAACAGAGGATCTAAGGGCGATAGCCAGAGGCTCAATCGCAATAGCAAAGAGGAGGGGCGACAGGGGACATCCCTGTCTCGTCCCCCTCCCCAATCCAAAATTGTCAGATTGTTCATTATTTACCCTTAATCTAGCCTCTGGTCCTTTGTTTATTTTCAGTTGTCGACCAGAAAATCTCCCACCTGGTGGCTGAATAGGATGGGCTGTACAGTCCACAACATCCTAGCTAGCAAGGGGCTAAACATTTACTCAGGACAGAGTGCCCATGGACACTTTGGCCTCAGTGCTGCCTCCTCCTTTGACAGACTCCTGTACCTGTTCCCGAGAGGTACATGGATCTGTCACTTGCACCAGAGGAAGAGTCTACCACACTCTTTATGAATTCCCCAGTACGAGTCTTATGATGCTTTGCACGCTCACTGCCAATCGGTCAGACCTGCGGGAGGTGTTTGGACTTCTCAGCAGAAGATACTGCTAGATATCAAAGGTAACTTAGAAAATGTTCAACACCAAAAGATTTTTGGATTTCAGCATATTTACATTAAAGCATCATATCGTACAGCAATCATCAATAGAACACCTTCATGTATTACAGTGGGGGTCTTGAAAGGGGGTTGGAAAATAGAGCACCCCATCCCCCTTTCATTACCTCTCATTAGTGTCCACCGGTGTTATAGGAGGAGTACTTTCAGTTCTCCCATAAAGAGGAGTTTGTCTCCCATGGTTGTAGATACTTGCCAGCACACCAAGGATCAACACAAGGTGGCGTCCAAATGGTTTAATTTATTGCATGATTACAACACAAAAAGGTGCAATGTTTCGGAGTCACGCAGGACCCCTTCGTCAGGCAAGACAGTCCTGCGTCCTGCGTGACTCCGAAGCGTTGCACCTTTTTGTGTTGTGATCATGCAATAAATTAAACCATTTGCACGCCACGTTGTGCTGATCCTTGGTGTGCTGGCAAGTATCTACATTGTGATTTGAACCAGTATCCAGCTGGTTATTGCTGCAGCACCCAACCTTTAGCGCTTATACCTGGAACGTGTGCGTTAGGAATATGAAACATTGTCTTCCATGGTTGAGACGCAGAATCTTCCATTCTATGAATAGTGTAGGACCCACTGATAATGGGGTACTTTGAAGCAGTAAATGGGCTTAGCACTATATAACCATATAGTGTGACCAAATCCCCATATTTTTGAATATGTTCAATTGTTTTTAAATAGCCTTGCAGGATTTAAATGTAATCTTTGTATGTGTGTGCTATAATTATTTTGTTCTGTTTGCGGTCTTATAGCAGCACCATCTTGAATGTAAACGCATTTTTAGGGTGTGCCCCCCAAGTCTATTGTTTGTATATTGTATGGATCCTGACCAGGTCCCTTGGGCTGGAGCACCCCATCCCACTTTCATTACCTCTCATTAGTGTCCACTAGGGATGAGCCGAACACCCCCCGGTTCGGTTCGCACCAGAACCTGCGAACGGACCGAAAATTAGCACGAACGTTAGAACCCCATTGACGTCTATGGGACTCGAACGTTCGAGATCAAAAGTGCTCATTTTAAAGGCTAATTTGCATGGTATTGTCCTAAAAATGGTTTGGGGACCCGGGTCCTGCCCCAGGGGACATGTATCAATGCAAAAAAAACTTTTAAAAACGGCCGTTTTTTCGGGAGCAGTGATTTTAATGATGTTTAAAGTAAAAAAAAAAAAAAAGTGAAATATTCCTTTAAATATCGTACCTGGGGTGTGTCTATAGTATGCCTGTAAAGTGGCGCGTGTTTCCCGTGTTTAGAACAGTCCCTGCACAAAATGTCATTTTTAAAGGAAAAAATCTCATTTAAAACTGCTTGCGGGTTTAATGTAATGTCGGGTCCTGGCAATATGGATGAAAATCAGTGAGACAAACGGCATGGGTACCCCCCAGACCATTACCAGGCCCTTTGGGTCTTGTATGGATATTAAGGGGAACCCCGCACCCAAATTAAAATAAGGAAAGGTGTGGGGCCACCAGGCCCTATATACTCTGAACAGCAGTATACAGGCGGTGCAAACAAGACAGGGACTGTAGGTTTGTTGTTAAGTAGAATCTGTTTGTAATTTTTAATGGGTACATTTTTAACGTGTTTAGCTCCAGCCACAAAATCTTTTTTAAGCTTTTTGGAAAACATAGGGAAGGGTTATCACCCCTGTGACATTTGTTTTGCTGTCTTTCCTCCTCTTCAGAAGATTTCACCTCACTTTTTGTCCCAATGACAAATGTTTTTTGAAAATTTGGGGTTTTTTGTGGAACAAGGATTGGAAAGCATCAGTGAAATATTAGATCAAGAATTGTAATTACATGCCCCTGTTGAACAAGGGCAGAAAAATTGGGCCTTTGGTGGTGGTGCTGGTGCCACAACACTGCAACCCCTCACAGATACTCTAGTTGGAACGCAGAAATGAGCCCTGCTGCAAAGTATTGCATCAAAAATTGTAATAACACGCCCCTGTTAAACAGGGGCTGAAAAATTGGGCCTTAGGCACTGGTGCTGGTGCCACAACACTGCAACCCCTCACAGATACTCTAGTTGGAACGCAGAAATGAGCCCTGCTGCAAAGTATTGCATCAAAAATTGTAATTACACGCCCCTGTTAAACAGGGGCTGAAAAATTGGGCCTTAGGCACTGGTGGTGGCGCCCAGAACCCAAAATGTTCTTACAAGCTATCAGCGTGATGATTGAGGAGGAAGAGGATAATTACTCAGGGATAGTCACTCAGCATCAGCATAGGCAGTCTTTGAAGGGATCTGAGATTTCAAAAAAAATTATTCGGTTACATCAGCATCAGGTGCTTGGTAGCTGGTGGTGATCCAAGTCGATCGACCGAGTCGGTGGACAGACGCACCCTGTGATCGGTTACAAAGCCTCCAGCAGCACTGAATGTGCGTTCCAAAAGAACGCTGGATGCAGGACAGGACAGTAGCTCAATTGCATAATGTGCAAGCTCTGGCCAGTGATCCATCCTCAAAACCCAGTAACCCAGAGCATTTTCAGTGGGAAACGTGTCCAAGTCAGATCTTGCCCCTAGGTATTCCGGCACCATGTAAAACAGACGCTGGCGATGGTTGCTAGAACCGATCATACCTTGGGGCTGCGGACCAAAAAATTGTCTGAACGCACCGGTCAGACGGCCACCTTCTCCACCGCTCCTTCTTTGACTGACCGAAGCCTCAGCAACACGTTGTTCAGAAACAGGAGTTTGTAACCTCCAGTCTCTGGGAACGCGTTGCACAGACTTTTCTGCAAGGCCTCCCGAAGATGTTTCATCCTCTGCTCCCTCTGCGATGGCAAGATAAGGTCCGCAACCTTACCCTTGTAATGTGGATCAAGGAGGGTTGCCAGCCAGTATTGGTCCTTCTCCTTGATACCACGAATACGAGGATCCTTACGCAGGCTTTGCAGGATCAGGGAGGCCATGCAGCGTAGGTTTGCTGAGGCATTCGTGCCAGAGTCCTCTGGGTCACTTAGGACGACCTGGTCCGCAGCCACCTCCTCCCAGCCACGTACAAGTCCATGTGTTTCTTGGGACTGATCCCTTAAAGACTGCTGCTGATGCTGAGTGCCAGGCTCCACCTCCATACTGACACAATCTTCCTCCTCCTCCTCCTCCTCCTCCTCTTCCTGTGTGATCGGCGGGCACGCAGGAACACTGTCTGGATAAAGGGGGCCTTGAGAGCTAAGGAAGTCCTCCTCTTCCTGCCTCTGTTCTGCCTCAAGTGCCCTGTTCATTATTCCACGCAGCGTGTGCTCCAACAGGTGGACAAGGGGGACAGTGTCACTGATGCATGCACTGTCACTGCTCACCATCCTCGTGGCCTCCTCAAATGGTGACAGGACAGTGCATGCATCCCTGATCATGGCCCACTGGCGTGGGGAAAAAAAACAAGCTCCCCTGACCCTGTCCTGGTGCCATAGTCGCACAGGTACTCATTGATGGCCCTCTGCTGCGTGTGCAGCCGCTGCAGCATGGCCAACGTTGAGTTCCACCTGGTGGGCATGTCACAGATTAGGCGGTTCTTGGGCAGGTTAAACTCCTTTAGGAGGTCCGTCAGCCGAGCACTGGCATTATATGACTGGCGAAAATGCACACAGACTTTCCTGGCCTGCCTCAGGACATCCTGTAAGCCCGGGTACCTGCCCAAGAACCGCTGCACCACCAAGTTAAGGACGTAAGCCAAACAGGGCACATGGGTCATTTGTCCCTGTCGGAGGGCAGAGAGGAGGTTGGTGCCATCGTCGCAAACCACCATTCCTGCCTTAAGTTGGCATGGCGTCAACCACCTCTGAACCTGCCCCTGCAGAGCTGACAGAACCTCTGCCCCAGTGTGGCTCCTGTCCCCCAAGCACACCAGCTCAAGCACCGCATGGCATCTTTTGGCCTGCGTACTTGCGTAGCCCCTTGAACGGCTACGGAGCACCGCTGGTTCCGAGGACAAAGCACAGGAAGAGGCCATGGAGGAAGAAGAAGAGGAGGGGGTGGAGGAGAGAGGTGTGTCACAATCATTAGCATTTTGGAGGCGTGGTGGCGGAACAACCTCCAACACTACTGCACCTTGTCCTGCATCCTTCCCAGCTGCCAGCAGAGTCACCCAATGCGCCGTGAAACTTAGGTAACCTCCCTGTCTATGCCTGCTGGACCATGAGTCAGCGGTAATATGCACCTTACCGCTGACCGCCCTGTCCAGCGAGGCATGGACATTGCCTTCCACATGCCGGTAGAGAGCCGGAATCGCCTTCCATGAGAAAAAGTGGCGTTTGGGTACCTGCCACTGAGGAACCGCACATTCCACAAACTCACAGAAGGGGGCAGAGTCTACCAACTGAAAAGGCAGCAGTTGAAGTGCTAGCAATTTTGCCAAGCTAGCATTCAACCGCTGGGCATGTGGATGGCTGGGAGCAAACTTCTTTCGGCGGTGCAGCAGCTGGGGCAGGGAAATTTGCCTGGTACAATCTGACGTCGGTGTACCAAAAGCAGATTGCCCACAAGTACTTGGCTGTGACACACCTAATTCTACACCTTCATTCCTCTCAGTGCAGGTCTCAGAGAGGACTGAAGGTACAGTACCTGACCGCGAGATTGTGTTTCCAGCGCGATACCATCGCGCTGGTTCTCGGCGACAGGGTACTGTGAATGTCGCGCTGGCTCGCTCATCGGGAAAGGAAAACGTTGTTTTTCTCCCGCGATGAGTGACAGGCAGCGCTGACAGCTGTCTAGTATGAATCCTGAGGCGGGAACACCGCGCCAAATTTTAAATGAAAAAACCGGCGTGGGTTCCCCCCTCAGGGGCATACCAGGCCCTTAGGTCTGGCATGGATTGTAAGGGAAACCCCCTATGCCGAAAAATCGGCGTGGGGGTCCCCCCCAAATCCATACCAGACCCTTATCCGAGCACGCAGCCCGGCCGGCCAGGAAGGGGGGTGGGGACGAGCGAGCGGCCCCCCCCTCCTGAGCCGTACCAGGCCGCACGCCCTCAACATGGGGGGGTGGGTGCCTTGGGGGAGGGGGGCGCCCTGCGGCCCCCCCACCCCAAAGCACCTTATCCCCATGTTGATGAGGACAAGGGCCTCTTCCCGACAACCCTGGCCGTTGGTTGTCGGGGTCTGCGGGCGGGGGGCTTATCGGAATCCGGGAGCCCCCCCTTAATAAGGGGGCCCCCAGATCCCGGCCCCCCACCCTGTGTGAATGAGTTTGGGGTACATGGTACCCCTACCCATTCACCTAGGCAAAAGTGTCAATGTAAAAAAAACACACTACACAGGTTTTAAGAATAATTTATTAGTCAGCTCCGGGGTCTTCTTCCGACTTCGGGGGGTCTCCTTCTGACTTCTCCCGGTGTTCGGCCTCTTCTCCCGGGCCCCGCCGCTATCTTCTTCCAGCTCTATTGCCAGCGAGGGGCCCGGTCTGCTGCCGCTGTCTTGTCGCCGCTGTCTCGCCGCCGCTGTCTCTCCGCCGCTGTCTCGCCGCCGCTGTCTCTCCGCTTCTTCTCTTCTTTTCTTCTTCCCCGATGTTGACACGACGCTCTCTCCGGCTGGAATGCTGTGTGCGAGCTGCGGAGCCGTTTATATAGGCGGTAACCCCGCCCCCTTACGACGTCATGGTCCCAGCATGCGCAGGGACTCTGGGGCCATGCCCCCTTATGACGCCAGAGTCCCTGCGCATGCTGGGACCATGACGTCGTAAGGGGGCGGGGTTACCGCCTATATAAATGGCTCCGCAGCTCGCATACAGCATTCCAGCCGGAGAGAGCGTCGTGTCAACATCGGGGAAGAAGAAAAGAAGAGAAGAAGCGGCGAGACAGCGGCGGCGAGACAGCGGCGACAAGACAGCGGCGACAAGACAGCGGCGACAAGACAGCGGTGGCGAGACAGCGGCAGCAGACCGGGCCCCTCGCTGGCAATAGAGCTGGAAGAAGATAGCAGCGGGGCCCGGGAGAAGAGGCCGAACACCGGGAGAAGTCGGAAGGAGACCCCCCGAAGTCGGAAGAAGACCCCGGAGCTGACTAATAAATTATTCTTAAAACCTGTGTAGTGTGTTTTTTTTACATTGACACTTTTGCCTAGGTGAATGGGTAGGGGTACCATGTACCCCAAACTCATTCACACAGGGTGGGGGGCCGGGATCTGGGGGCCCCCTTATTAAGGGGGGGCTCCCGGATTCCGATAAGCCCCCCGCCCGCAGACCCCGACAACCAACGGCCAGGGTTGTCGGGAAGAGGCCCTTGTCCTCATCAACATGGGGACAAGGTGCTTTGGGGTGGGGGGGCCGCAGGGCGCCCCCCTCCCCCAAGGCACTCACCCCCCCATGTTGAGGGCGTGCGGCCTGGTACGGCTCAGGAGGGGGGGGGCGCTCGCTCGTCCCCACCCCCCTTCCTGGCCGGCCGGGCTGCGTGCTCGGATAAGGGTCTGGTATGGATTTGGGGGGGACCCCCACGCCGATTTTTCGGCATAGGGGGTTCCCCTTACAATCCATGCCAGACCTAAGGGCCTGGTATGCCCCCGAGGGGGGAACCCACGCCGGTTTTTTCATTTAAAATTTGGCGCGGTGTTCCCGCCTCAGGATTCATACTAGACAGCTGTCAGCGCTGCCTGTCACTCATCGCGGGAGGAAAACAACGTTTTCCTTTCCCGATGAGTGAGCCATCTCGGCGCTGGCTCCTGCGACGGGGCTCGTAGGTGTCAAATCTCGCCGAGAAGTGCGGTGAGATTGACACAATATCGCGGTCACCTACTGTATAGTGGGGTTGGAGATCTCACCTGATGAGGAGCAAGGAGAGGTCCTCTTTTAGATACGCTTGCCAACGAACTGCATGGCAGGTCAACATATGTCTGGTCAAGCATGTGGTACCCAAGCAGGAGATGTTTTGGCCACGCGAGATACGCTTGAGACATATGTTGCAAATAGCAGCGGTGCGATCTGATGCACTCGTCTCAAAAAAGGCCCACACCAAAGAACTTTTTGAATAACGCGCAGAGACTGCAGCGCCCTGCACATGTGGAGCTTTGGGGTGTGATGCAGTCAAGGTGCTGCCCTTAGGCTGGCCCCTGGAGGGCATCCTGCCTCGTTAGTGATGTGCCGCCTCCTCCTCCTCCTCTCTCCTATCAGGCACCCACGTTGAGTCAGTGACCTCATCATCCCCTCCCTCCTCATCACTGGAGCAAAGCTGGCAGTATGCTGCAGCAGGGGGAGCATGACTGCAAGATTGCTGTCCTTCTTGGGCACCCCCTCTGTCCGTGCTCACGTTACTGCCTTCATCGAGCTCAGTATCATCATCAGAGCCTTCCAAACGCTGGGCATCCTCCTGGAGCATGTACCCAACACTGTGGTCAAACAGTTCGAGGGACTCCTCAGGAGGACATGGTGGGGCTAGGGAAGGAGTCACTGATGACATTGAGCCAAGGGAAGAGGCCGCTGCTTTGCCAGACAAAGTACCCTGAGCATGGGTGAGAGAGGATGAGGACGGCTTGGTCATCCACTCGACCAAGTCTTCCGCATGTTGTGGCTCAACATGGCCAGCTTCCGAAAAAAAGGCCAAGCGTGTCTCACGGCCACGTGCTGATGAGGATGCACCGTCTCCACGACCAGCACTAGACACAGAGCCTGCTTGCCCTCTCTTATTGGCTTGTGACTGTCTGCCTCTCCTTCTTGGCCTTCCAAACATACTAATGGCCTGTAGCTGCACTAAGCTGGGATATATATATATATATATATATATATATATATATATATATATATATATATGTACTGATACTGCAGCTAGCAAAATCAACTGCCTGCCTGTAGTATGAGAACACCACCAACCTTCTACAGGTAGCTTTAGCTGAACACTGTGCAGAGCTCGCAAAAAAATAACTTGTAGGTTTAGCTGGACACTGTGAGGTGGACGCACCCCACTAACTTGTAGATTTAGCTGAACACTGTGAGCAGGTCGCACCCCACTAACTTGTAGTTTTAGCTGAACACTGTGAGCAGGACGCACTGCACTAACTGTAAATAGTCTAGCTGCCTGACTGTGGTACTAATAGGATCAAAAGAACACCAGCAATTTTCTTCAGGTAGCTGTAAATACTGTAACAAGACAAGCCTGCCTGTCAGTAAGAAGATAACAGGAACGGATCTAGCTAAACTGAATACAGTGTATATATATATATGCAACACCTGGGATGCATATATATACACAATACACTGTAAGTGCAGCTAACTGACTGACTGTTCTGCCTAATCTATCTAACTCAAATCAAAGGACACTGTATGTCTCTCTCTCTCTCTATCTATGAATGCCAGAACACACACTACACAGGGTCGCCGTGCAGGCGGCCTTATATAGTGTGGGGCGTGTGCTAAATTCCCTGAGCCATAATTGGCCAAAGCCTCCTTGGCTTTGGCCAATTACGGCTCTCTGTTCAGACGGCGCTGTGATTGGCCAAGCATGCGGGTCATAGTGCATGCTTGGCCAATCATCAGCCAGCAATGCACTGCGATGTCGCAGTGAATTATGGGCCATGACGCGCCCATATAGTTCGCAATTCGGCGAACGGGCGAACAGACGATGTTCGAGTCGAACATGGGTTCGACTCAAACACGAAGCTCATCCCTAGTGTCCACCTGTGTTATAGGAGTCATTTCAGTTCTCCCATAAGGCTCCATTCACACTAATGCGTTTTTTGATGCATTTTGTAGAAATGCAGGGAAATTTCTTAATATGGGTTCCTATGGAACATGTTCACATCAATGCATTTTTGTGCCTCTGTGTTTTTGGAAAGGGTCGGGGACTTTTTTCCTGCAAAATGCAGTGTTTTGCATGTAATAGACATTAATGGCCCTGCATCCAAAATGCAAGTACCGCGTGAAGGGTCAAGGCACCCCCCCCCATGTTGAGGGAATGCGGCCTTGTATGGTTCAGGAGGGGGGGGGGGGGCGCTCGCTCGTCCCCTCCCTTTCCTGAGCTGCCGGGCTGCATTCTCGGATAAGGGTCTGGTATGCATGGGGGGACCCCACACCATTTTTTAAAAAAAAAGACCCAAGGGCCTAGTGGCCCCCTTGCTGGTTTTTTTTCACGTTTTTTTTTATTTAGCTGGCAATTGTTTTTTTTTTTATATTCAGCTGTCAGTAGGGAAGCCCGCTGACAGCTGTTGGCTCATCGGTTGTTAAGGACGCGGTGGCCGGCTTCCCAGCCCCCTCCTTAGCAACCAGCTATATAAAGTGTGAAAAGAAAAAAAAGCAAATCGCTGCAAAAAAAACCCGGAAAGCACTGCAGAAATGCTCAAAAGCAACATGCATAGATGTGAATCGAGCCTAAAGAGGAGTTTGTCTCCCATGGTTGAGACGCAGGATCTTTCATTCTATGAATAGTGTAGGACCCACTGATAATGGAGTACTTTGACGCAGTAAGTGGGCTTAGCACTATATGACCATATAGTGTGACCAAATCCCAATATTTTTGAATATGTTGATTTGTTTTTAAATAGCCTTGCAGGATTTAAATTTAATTTCCGTATGTGTGCGCTGTAATCTATTTTGTTCTGTTCGCGATCTTATAGCAGCACCATCTTGCATGTAAACGCATTTTTAGGTTGTGCCCCCCAAGTCTATTGTTTGTAGGTACATGAATCTGTCACTTGCACTAGAGGAAGAGTGACAGAATTCTAAAGTGTGTCTACCACACTCTTTATGAATTCCCCAGTACGAGTCTTATGATGCTTTGCACGCTCACTGTCAATCAGTCAGACCTGCGGTAAGCAGGTCAGAGGGAGGTATTTGGACTTCTCAGCAGAAGATACTGCTAGATATCAAAGATAACATAGAAAATGTGTCAACACCAAAAGATTTTTGGATTTCAGCATATTAATATTAAAGCATCATATAGTACAGCAATCATCAATAAAACACCTTAATGTGTTACAGTAGGAGTCTTGAAAGGGGGTTGGAAAATAGGTAAGTCAGCCCATGTGGGAATGAATCAAGTAATTTAATAATGCTGGACATGTCACAATTTGCTGTAATCCCTTGCATGGATGCCCTTTAAAGCGGAGTTCCACCCAAAAGTGGAACTTCTGCTCATTTGTTTTCTCCCCCCCCCCCCCGGTGCTACAATTGGCACCTTTCAGGGGAAGGGGGGACAGGTATCCTGTTCCCGCTTCTTGGAGCCACAGCCGTGGATATTGACGTCACGGCTCGGCTCCCTCCTCTTCCTCTTGTTGCGGGGCAGTAGGAGAGAGGATCGGAGCCTTGCGCATGCGCAGTAGGGTTCCCGGCGTGAAGCCGCAAGGCTACACTGCCGGGTTCCTTTACCCGCAATGGCGGCGGCATGTACCCAGGGCCGGCCCTACCATGGGACCCGATGGAGCGGTGGCTCCAGGCGGCACTTTCAGGGGGGCGGCAATTTGCCGCTCGCCAGCCAGCCCGTTCCGCCCACTCCGCTGCGGTTCCCGCTGTGATCCCCGGTTCTGCCTGAGAAAGGTCCCCCATTGGATAGTGTCCGCCCTGTACTGCGAAGGCACAGCGCTTGCGCAGTACGGAGGACAAAGGAGACGCCAAAAGTCTCCAAACATGAACAGCTGTTCATCAGCTCTACACGGCGCCTGGGCAATTGAAAGTACATTGTGCCACACGCTGCCGCTGTTTATGTTCGGAGGGCGGACACTATCCAATGGGGGACAGGAGCAGTCAGTTAGCGGGTGGGATAGTCGGCTTGTGAGCAGGCTTGCTGGCCAAACAGCGGGCCAGTGGGCGGGGGAGCAGAGAGATGACATCATCTCTCTGCTGCCTGCCTTTACTCTGGGACACAGCAAGTGGCAATCCGCTATGTGTGGCAGGTGACGTTGTGGGAATCCGCTACGCTAGGCAGGTGATAGAGTAGCAAGTGACAATCCGCAATGTGTGGCAGGTGGCGTGGCAAGTGACATTCCGCTATGTGTCACAGGTGGCGTCGTGGCAAGTGACAATCCGCAATGTGTGACATCGTGACAAGTGACAATCCACAACGTGTGGCAGGTGGCGTTGTGGCAAGTGACAATCCACTATGTGTGGCAGGTGGCAAGTGACAATCCGCAATATGTGGCAGGTGGGATCGTGGCAAGTGACAATCCACAACGTGTGACGTAGTGGCAAGTGACAATCCGCAATGTGTGGCAGGTGACATCGTGGCAAGTGACAATCCACTATGTGTGGCAGGTGGCGTCGTGGCAAGTGACAATCCGCATCTGAAGGCAGGTGACATTGGCAAGTGACACGCTCAGGGCTCCCACTGATTCTGCATTATGGTGAGTTGAACCATGCACTGCATGCACCCGACAGCTGATGGATACATCAGCTGCGGTGCCGACATCGCTGGACTCCAGGACAGGTAAGTGTCCTAATATTAAAAGCCAGCAGCTGCAGTATGTGTAGCTGCTGGTTTTTAATGTTTGCAGTGGTGGGCAGACCTCCGCTTTAAGAGTGATAAAGCTGCATCTAGGGCATTAAAATGCAGTATTGTCACCCTTAGACAGGAAGTGCCGTGGGCTTGATTTTAAGATTTTTATTCTTTAGAATAATGTGGGCCTGGAGACAGTGCCATCTTAAGAGCATTATAGGCCCCCGGGCAATACAGTGCACTGGGGCCCTGTCTACACAATCACGCACGAGAATAAAAATGCTAATTATTAATAAGGCTAATGGTGTGTGAGAGAGAGGGGCTGCAATGGTGTGTGAGAGAGAGAGAGAGAGGGGCTGCATTGGTGTATGGACCAGTGCAGCCTCACCAGTGCGCATCTATGCAGCCTGACCAGTGCAGCCTCGCCGGTGCGCTTCTATGCAGCCTGACCAGTGCGGCCTCACCGGTGCGCATCTATGCAGCCTGACCAGTGCAGCCTCACCAGTGCGCATCTATGCAGCCTGACCAGTGCAGCCTCAACAGTGTGCAGCTATGCAGCCTGACCAGTGCGCATCTATGCAGCCTGACCAGTGCCCATCAGTGAGAGAAAAAAAATCCAGCACCTTAATTGCTGTTCTCCCTCTGCATGTCACTCCGCACTGGCCGCAGACAGGAGTTTAGTGGGCGGTGCCACGCTGGATCAAAAGAGGAATCCAGCAGCCGTTCTCCCATTGCCCCATAGGCATATCACTCGGCAGAGCAGGAACCCGTTCAGTGGGCGGCGCCGTGATCGGAAGGAGGAGCATCGATTCGCGGTTGCCGCCGCTTCTTTTCAGGTGGCAACAGCAAGCGCCTAGCCCAAAGCGGCCCTGACACTGAGTGCAGGTGGCCTTGGCTGGGGTCACTGGGCAGGTGGGGCCCCCCAGGCCCTGCCTGGAGACATTAAGAAGTGAAATACCTCACAATATAAGTGTAGCAAGGTCCCAGGCCTCCTTTGATCTAATGAGGACCTCCAGAGCCAGGGATAGCTGACATCCTTCTGTATTTGGTGAGCTGTGAGGCATGGTGGGTGCAGAGTTGTTAGAGTTATTAGGTGCCAGACACTTCTTGAATGCAAAAGAAAGTTTATTTATCTTAACAATCATTTTTTTTTTTTGGGTGGGGGGGGGGGGGTGGTTAGGGCCAGGACACCCTTAAGTAGTTACAAGATTAATTGGCAGACTCCAAGACTTCAACAGGAGGAGGGGGCATCCAGCCAGACGCCACATCTACATGTGTAGGAATGCTTTCTCCTATGGCAACAGTCTTTAACAGTTCCTAACACAAGCTGGAACAGTTCCTTTCTATTCCACTACAATCGCAACTTGTAGTTCTTCAGTACACTGAGCTCCCAGTCTCTCTCGCTTGACCCACTGATTCACTGCCACTGAATCCCTTGAGCTCCCCCAATCTTCACGTGGTATCTTCCTCAAGCGTCACCTCCACCCTCTCTGCTGGGTCCCTAGCTTGGCACTCTAGACACCTCTCAAGCTTCACCCCACTGGCCTGCTCGGTCCCTAGCTTGACACACAAGGCTGCTCTGTAAGTGTCACCTCTGCTGGCTGGGTCCCTGACTTAATTCCTTCTGAAGTTTCCTGATTCTTCACCGTCCCCGGTTGGTGAGAATGCTGCTCTGGTACTTGCTTCAGTTACTCACTGCGGTCCCGGGTAACAAGGTGGATAGTCCCTTACTGGCGACCGCTTCCCCTCTACCTCTGACCACGACAGGTTCTCCGGCCGGCAGAACTGTCACTCCTGGTTGGACTGCAAGCCGCAGTCCCAACCCTGCACTGCTCTCTTGCTTCTGGACAGGACCTCAGACAGCCTAGCAGCCAAATGTGCCCGGGATAGGCCCCATCTCTGGCCTAGCAACCCGGTCAATACAACACATGTCCACCCAGACAGACGTCCAGGTGGCACAGAACACCGATCCCCTGACCTCGCCCGAATATATAGGCTCTCCCAGCAGGCCAAGGGATTCAAGAAAACCCCTGCCCAGTGGCTGAGATACCCCATATACCCATAACCTGACCTTGCGTTGCCCTTCTCATATCTAGTACCACCAAGTACAGGCCACCTAGTGGTAGAAGAGAAAAGTGCAACAAGGCCAAACTTAGGGAGAAATCAATAGATCTCTAGCAATCAACCAGGATAACTACTCCTGGCAAGTAAATTTGTGAGGAGCAACCCTGCCTAAACTCCAGGGTGCTACATTAGGTTAACAAGGGAGGCATTTCACAGCATTCCCTTGTAGGTTAACATAAACAAATCAGTGCTGCGCTTTACACAACTTGAATTAAAAATTCAAAAATAAATCAAAAGTCCATAACATTAACAGTCTTTTTTAACCACTTTTCTTCTGATATGTAACTTCTTATGGTACCCATCCATGCCTGTGCCTTTAACTACTGTTCAACAGGAACCTGGTGTGCTCTCACCTGGAGCCTATGACCTTATAATTTTTTTTAACAACAAGGTTGGTCTTTATTGTAGAAGTCATTATATAACAAAGATTATACAGGAATCAAGCTCTTGCCTACATTCATGGAATTATCAGCTTGAGGTACAACAAATATATTAAACACACTTTATAGCCATCTATTGCTTAAAAGTAGGATACATGAAACAGCATTTTAAACAGCACGGAAACCATAGTTATGCTCACAGGCAGCACCATCGCATTTCCAACGTGGTCTTATTCTGTATCTGGGGGGGGGGGGGGGCACATTTCCCTCCCCCCTGAGGGTGGTACCCAATCAGTCCCATGGCATTGATATTAGAATTGCTCAGTCCATGGCAGCCATATCCGATCAAACTTCTTTGGGCATCCCCTGCTAGTGTATGTCATCTTATAAAGGGGTAGTATAGCGTTGACAGCGGAGTCCCACTCCTCTACCTTAGGAGGAGATGGTGACGCCCATTTCTTAAGGACCTCTTTCTTGGCATAGAACAACAGCAATGAAATAAGTGTTTTCGTATATTTCGGCCTCTGGTCTTCCTCATGAATACCCAAAAGAGCCAACTCAGGTAACATTGGTAGCGTTAGTTGTAAGCGGATATTAATGCTTTCAAAAATTGTTTCCCAAAATTGTACAATACGGGGACAAGTCCAGAACATATGCATATATGTACTATCAGGGGACTGACACCTGGGACAGTTCGGCGACCTATTAGGGTAGATCTGGCACAGCCTCCGAGGCGTGTAGTAGACCCGGTGCAGAAACTTAGTTTGCAGCAATTTATCCCTGGAGGAAATTACTAGCCTAGACCCATCCTCAAAGCACTCCTCCCAAGTCTCCCTATCCATATCCGGGATATCAGCCTGCCACTTGCCCCACAGGGCATTCATCTTGGGGGAATCACTTTCCAATAAGGCGAGATATAAGGTGGAGAGGGTCTTCACAAGAGTCTCCTGTGCCAAAATTCCCTCAATGGGATCCGTTTGTAAGCTTACAGGGAAAGTGAATTGTGCCCTGGCTGCATGTCTTAACTGATAGTATCTAAATAACATTCCCTCGTGAAGTCCGTTTTTCTTTGCTAGCTCCTGAAAGGATAACAGTTTCCCTGATTGGATAATATCTTGAAGGACCTTAATCCCAAATCGGGCCCATACTCGTGGGTCTGGTATTGTCCTAAAATGAGGAAGTGAAGGATTTCCCCATAATGGAGAGAAGGGGGAGTACCATTGAGGGCACATAAATCTCTTCCTGGCTACTGTCCATACTTTAAGGGTCACTTTGGTGGGGGCTGGGAGTGAAGGGTATGCTGAGGGGCCCCTATATACTACATTCCCTAGCTCCTTGAGGGATCCTAAAATAGCAGCTTCCAGACACGTGGCAGCGTTCGATATAGATTGTTCAAACCACCATCTCACAGTAACTAGTACCGCAGCCCAATAGTAGATCTGTAGATTAGGCAGTGCAAGACCCCCGCAGTGAACCGGAAGCTGTAGAGTCGATCTAGCTAATCTGGGGGAGGATCCTTTCCACAAAAATGATCCAATGCATACATCTATGTCTTTAAAGAGTGACCCAGGGAGCCACATCGGGCAGTTACGAAATACATAATTGAACCTAGGTAGATATAGCATTTTTAATATGTTAATGCGCCCTAACAGATTAAGAGGTAGGTCCTTCCATTTAGAGCAATGCTCTTTTAGTCTTGTTATTATGGGTTGTATATTGAGGCGACGAAATGCCTGGAGATCCTTAGTTACCACAATTCCCAAATATTTGAACTCCTCCACCCATACTAACGGAGTTGACGGCACCCCTGCCCTAGCTTGAGGGTCTAATGGGAAAAGAACCGATTTAGACCAATTGATTTTAATCCCGGAAAACCTCCCAAACTCGTCAAAGATCCCTAATGCAGCTTGCAAAGAGGTCTCGGCGTCCTGTAAGTACAGTAATGCGTCATCTGCATATAAAGAGATTTTCTCCTCCAGAGGGCCAACCCTGAGTCCCTTAACATCTTGCGAGTTCCGTATTAAAATAGCTAGTGGCTCTAGAGCCAGTGCGAATAGACTGGGGGACAGGGGGCAACCCTGCCTAGTACCCCTCTGGAGAAGAAAATAGTCCGATAAGTCATCATTGACACGGATCCTCACCCTAGGGGATTTATATACTAAGCCTATCCAGTGGAGAAACTTGGGGCCAAAACCAAATCGCTGCATTATCTCCTCTAGGTACCCCCATTCCACGGAGTCGAAGGCCTTCTCCGCGTCCAGAGAAGCTATGACTCTAGTGCCTGCTTTGTCATGATCCGTGTCAAGATTTAGAAAAAGCCTACGTATATTGATATCGGTGCCCTTCCCCGGCATGAACCCCGTCTGGTCTAGATGGATTAAGCTTTCAATCACCGTTGCCAGCCTAAGAGCCAAAAGTTTGGCCAATATCTTGGTATCCGCATTGATCAGAGAGATGGGCCTATATGAGGCGCACTCCTCAGGGTCCTTACCGGGTTTGGGCACCAACACCACTACCGCTTCGTACATGGAACCAGGTATGGAACCTATAGTATGGTATTGTGAGAGGAGAGAGACTAGTCTGGGAGCCAACAGTTCCTGATTCTGTGAGTAGAACTCTATAGGTAGGCCATCTGGGCCTGGAGCCTTCCCCGCCTGCATACAACCCATGGCCGTCTGGATCTCTTCCAAAGTTATATCTGCCTCTAGAGCTTCGCGTTGGTCTGTGTCGAGTTCAGGTAGAGGGATGTTATCCAAGTAGTCAGAGAGGTCAGGGGCTGCATAGTTCACTCTAGTGGAATATAGTTCTTGATAGAATTGAAAGAATCTATTACTAATTGTCGCTGGAGTAGTCAGTATGGTGCCGTCTATATCTTTTATCCTACCTACATGAGTCGGTGCATATTGTCCTTTTGCCAACCAGGCCAGTAGCCTGCCGTTTTTGTCCCCATACTCAAATACCCTCTGGGCGCATGCCATCATAGACTTCTTCATGAGGTCAACTCTCAACAGCGCCAATTCTCTAAGGGTGTATTGCCATGATATATAGTTATCTGAGGTCGGGGCATCAACGTATAGTTGCTCCCGTTCCTGAGCCTGTTCCTCCAGTTGCCTCAGAGACTGCGCCGACACCCTTTTCCTATGTGCAATTTTCCTAATATACTCCCCTCTCACCCATGCCTTAAAGGCGTCCCAAGTTATAAGTGGGCGAGTGGAATCCTTATTAAATAACCAGAAATTACATAATGCCTCCGGCATTTCCTCCTGGATCTCCGTGTCCATAATCCAGTATTTGGACAGTCTCCACAACCTCGGACCCCCAGGTGGCGCTGCCCGGACCGCCACCAGCAGCGGGGCGTGATCCGAAATGCCGCGGGAGAGGATCTCCGTGGACACCGTCTCCCGCAGCATGTCAGACGAGGCAAAAGCCACGTCAATCCGGGACAGCGTCCTGAAAGTAGTGGATAAACAGGTGAACTGAGCGTCCGAGGGGTGGAAGTGACGCCAGAGATCCGTCAGCTGAAATGAGGATGCCCACTGCGACAAGCCTGAGCTAGCGGAGGAGGAGGGCCGAAGCCTATCTCTATCATTGGACATGACTAAATTGAAATCCCCTACAATGAGCACCTTACTGACATCATATTGTATTATTGTATGCATCAAAGTATGAAGTAGGGTTACATCTGAGTGAGGGGGCAAGTATATACCTACAATTATATATGGGGAATCCGCAATCAACGCATACATTAAGACATATCTACCCCCAGGGTCAGTCTTGACCGCCATTAGCTGAAAGGGAAGGGATCTATGTATTAGAATACTCACACCCCTGGTGTAGTTTGAGTATGAGGCATGATAGTGTGCAGAAACCCAGGCTCTTTTCAAGCCCATTATCTTGGTACCTATTAAGTGGGTCTCTTGCAAAATGCAAATGTGGGGATTATGCTGTCGTATATATTTATGTACTAGTGACCTCCTTATTGCTGAGTTGAGACCCCTGACATTCCATGACATCACTGTAAAATTAGCCATATTTTTTACACATCCATAACATGAGGATATCTCTGCACCTAGGCATGTTGGTCCCCTTCAGGGGTGCGCAACCTCCAGCCGCAATTTGCTCCTCAGCGTCCACCAACTTGTGAAGGCATGGCTGCCGCGCACCCCCAGACGACCCCCCACCAAGCAGAACAGCAGCAACATAGAGACCAACCATGTTCAACTGTAACCTTAACTTTAAAGGGGTTGTAAAGGTAAAAATGTTTTCACCTTAATGCATTCTATGCATTAAGGTGAAAAAACTTTTGACAGTACCGCCGCCCCCAGGCCCCCCGTTTTACTCACCTGACGCCTCGAATCTTCGCTCCTCGTCCTCGTCAGCTTCATTGCAGCTCAGCCTGGTCGCTGATTGGCTGCAGTAGATGGATTGAAAGCAGCGCAGCCATTGGCTCGCGCTGCTGTCAATCACATCCGATGACGCGGCGCGCCGGGGGGCGGGGCCGAGTGATACAGCGAGCGGCTATAGCCGCCGGCTGTATCACGGGAGCGCGCCCGCAAGCACTCACCACCATGCGAGGGAGCTCGCATGAAGGTGGTAAATGCTTGCGGGGAGGAGCTGAAACAGCCGCCGAGGGACCCCAGAAGACCAGGTTCGGGGCCACTCTGTGCAGAACGAGCTGCACAGTGAAGGTAAGTATAACATGTTTGTTATTTAAAAAAAAAAAAAAAAAAAACTTTACAACCCCTTTAACATATAACCCATTTGTGGGATAGCAACTGCCATCCAATTTCCCTTCCCCCCTCCCCGTGCTCCCTCAAACAGTAAGAGGCACATGAGCCCAAACCAATATCAAACAGTTCCAAGCAGTTAGCTTTGGTATCGGGGTCGTGAACCCGATATGAACGCTGCAGAGCTAACACTTGCTCAGCAGACAAGGGGAGTGTTTGGTCCCTGTGTCCTTCTTAATAGTGAGTTGCTGGAATTAAGGAGTGATGCTGGGTTTAACAAACCAATCCGACAGTTAAGATATTCGCGACTGAATCTCCATAGGGCGTAGGTCCCCAACATTGAGGCTTCATTGCCGGGCACAGTGTAAGAGTGGGCACCGGTCAGGATAAGCTCAGGAGAGGCAGTTCATCTGGGGCAGCCTGGGCTTAAAATTTAACGTGTAGTTCAGACCAGGCCTCGGGTCTGACCCATCCGGTGCCAATTGCATATTTACGCTCCCATCCATATAATCAGGTAAAAATAAAACTTATGAAAATTAAAACTGGATTACTGACCAAGGCTAAAGGGTGTTTCAGGGCAGAAGACAAGCATCTAGGGAGGTAGTGTCTCGATCCATGCTCCAGCTTCCTTAGGATTGGTGAAGATCCTTACCGTCTCTCCATCTACTACACGCAGTTTAGCTGGAAACAAGATGCTGTATCGGATCCCCTTGACACGCAGAGCCGCTTTCGCAGCATCGAAGGACCGACGCTGCCTCTGTGTCTCCATCGTGTAGTCGGGGAACAGCATTAGCTTCACGTTGCGGTAGGGAATATCACCTGCTGCTCGGGCCGCTCTCAGGAGTTCATCCCTGTCTCTGAAGTTTAGCAGCCTCAGGATGAATGTACGGGGGGGGGCTCCTTCCGGCCCCGGCCTCGGCGGTACACGGTGAGCCCTTTCCACCGTAAAGTGGGATGATAGGTGTGCTGCAGGGAGGATCGATCTCAGGAGGTCTTCTGTAAATACAGTGGGGTTGCGCCCCTCAACTCCCTCAGGGAGCCCCACGATGCGGAGGTTGTTCCTCCTGCTCCGATTCTCGGCGTCCTCCGCCCGATATTCCAAGGCCTTCACCTGCATCTGTAGTGCTCTAATGGAAGCCTCGTGTCCAGCCACAGTGTCCTCCGTATCACCCACCCGCTGCTCCACCACCGTTATTCTGGAACGGATTTTATCCAGATCTTGCCGCACTAGTCCTACATCCATCTTCACCGTCTCTATCTTAGATGTAAGTGCAGTTTGGCACATGGTGATCGCAGCCATAACCTCTGGTATTCCTGGGGCCGCTGCCTCCTCATGGTCAGTCTGCGACGCCATATTGGCAAGGCGCGCAGTTGCAGGCCGCTGCTCCGGAGACGGAGTCGCTACAGTCTCAGCGTTAGGGGGAAACCGAAGCCTCTTGCCCCGTTTCGGACCTCCAGCAGTTCTGGAAGGCATACAGGTTCTGTCAGAGCGGTTCAGGTATAGTTTAACCCCAATAAGGATAATATATCGGATTCGTCTCCAGCAGAGCTCTGAAGGCACGTCTGCTCAGTCCACCATCCCGGCCACGCCCCATGACCTTATAATTTAGTAGGGTCATAAAGTGCTTGTGTCCCACAATAGATTCTTCGCTGTTCCTTAATCCTGCAGTGTAATACCTTTCACAGACCCACTCCAAACTGCTCCTCTTCTCCTCCGCTCAGCAACACATAGAGGGAAAAATGGCCAAAAATCCTTAAAAAAAATGTATTTCGCTCTAAAACAACTCCAGACATACACTCACTTTTTAGTGGCGCTAGAACGCATCAGATAATGCAGACATTAATAAGTGTCAGCAGAAATTCATAACCGCATTCCTCTGTGTAAATTACCACCATTTCTTGAACTCAGAGCGTCGCAACATCATCCAGCCCCCCCTCCCTGCGCATTATGTCACACGGTCACGTGGCTTCATCAGGGGAAATTCCACAGCTAGAGCAGTGGAGGAGTCCCCGCTTTCAGAATACAATAGCACAGCAGGGAGTATTCCTTCACCCACCTTGATTGTGTGGATAGGAATGTCCATCCTTTTTTCGGATCTATGGCCAGCCTGAGGCCGAAATTGTTTTATTTTTTTCTGACATGTTGGTGTTAGATCTTTTACTTGGATATTATAAGTTGCACTGAGTAAATACAGCTGGATAAAACAAAAACTGTGTCTTCATTTCAGGCTGCAAAGCAACAAACAGTGATTATTTTAAAGGGGGAGTGATTCTTTTTTTATACCCACTGCATATATATTTATATACACACACAGTATCTCAAAAAAGTAAGTACACCCCTTACATTTTTGTAAATATTTTATTATATCTTTTCATGTGACAACACTGAAGAAATGACACTTTGCTACAATGTAAAGTAGTGAGTGTATAGCTTGTATAACAGTGTAAATTTGCTGTCCCATCAAAATAACTCAACACACAGCCATTAATATCTACACCGCTGGCAACAAAAGTGAGTACACCCCGAAGTGAAAATGTCCAAATTGGGCCCAATTAGCCATTTTCCCTCCCTGGTGTCATGTGACTTGTTAGTGTTACAAGGTTTCAGGTGTGAATGGGGAGCAGGTGTGTTAAATTTGGTGTTATCGCTCTCACTCTCATACTGGTTACTGGAAGTTCAACATGGCACCTCATGGCAAAGAACTCTCTGAGGATCTGAAAAAAAGAATTGTTGCTTTACATAATGATGGCCTAGGCTATAAGAAGATTGCCAAGACCCTGAAACTGAGATGCAGCATGGTGGCCAAGACCATACAGCAGTTTAACAGGACAGGTTCCACTCAGAACAGGCCTCGCCCTGGTTGACCAAAGGTCTGCATGGCTGTCGTCCCAGAAGGAAGCCTCTTCTGAAGATGATGCACAAGAAAGCCTGCAAACAGTTTGCTGAAGACAACCAGACTAAGGACATGGATTACTGGAACCATGTCCTGTGGTCTGATGAGACCAAGATAAACTTACAGTATCTCACAAAAGTATGTACACCCCTCACATTTTTGTAAATATTTTATTATATCTTTTCATGTGACAACACTGAAGAAATGACACTTTGCTACAATGTAAAGTAGTGAGCGTACAGCTTGTATAACAGTGTTAAATTGCTGTCCCCTCAAAATAACTTAACACACAGCCATGAATGTCTAAACCGCTGGCAACAAAAGTGAGTACACCCCTAAGTTTAATTGTCCAAATTGGGCCCAAAAGTGTCAATATTTTGTGTGGCCACCATTATTTTCCAGCACTGTCTTAACCCTCTTGGACATGGAGTTCACCAGAGCTTCACAGGTTGCCACTGGAGTCCTCTTCCACTCCCCCATGAAGACATCACTGAGTTGGTGGATGTTAGAGACCTTGCGCTCCTCCGCCTTCAGTTTGAGGATGCCCCACAGATGCTCAATAGGGTTTAGGTCTGTAGACATGCTTGGCCAGTCCATCACCTTTACCCTCAGCTCCTTTAGCAAGGCAGTGGTCATCTTGGAGGTGTGTTTGGGATTGTTATCATATTGGAATACTTCCCTGCAGCCCAGTCTCCGAAGGGAGGGGATTGTGCTCTGCTTCAGTATGTCACAGACTCACAGTACATGTTGGCATTCAAGGTTCTCTCAATGAACTGTAGCTCCCAGTGCTGGCAGCACTCATGCAGCCCTAGACCATGACACTCCCATCACCATGCTTGACTGTAGGCCAGACACACTTGTCTTTGTACTCCTCACTTGGTTGTCTCCACACACACTTGACACCATCTGAACCAAATAAGTTTATCTTGGTCTCATGAGACCACAGGACATGGTTCCAGTAATCTATGTCCTTAGCCTGCTTCTCTTCAGCAAACTGTTTGCGGGCTTTCTTGTGCATCATCTTTAGAAGAGGCTTCCTTCTGGGACGACAGCAATGCAGACCAATTTGATGCAGTGTGTGGCGTATGGTCTGATCACTGACAGGCTGACCCCCCCACCCCTTCAACCTCTGCAGAAATGCTGGCAGCACTCCTACATCTATTTCCCAAAGACAAAATCTGGATATGACGCTGAGCAGGTGCATTCAACTTCTTTGGTTGACTATGGCGAGGCCTGTTCTGAGTGGAACCTGTCCTTTTAAACCGCTGTATGGTCTCAGCCACTGTGCTGCAGCTCAGTTTTAGGGTCTTAGCAATCTTCTTATAGCCTAGGCCAGTCATGGCAAACCTTGGAACGCCAGATGTTTTGGAACTACATTTCCCATGATGCCTACCTACACTGCAGAGTGCATGAGCATCATAGGAAATGTAGTTCTAAAACATGTGGGGTGCCAAGGTTAGCCATCACTGGCCTAGGCCATCTTTATGTAGAGCAACAATTCTTTTTTTTTAGATCCTCAGTGAGTTCTTTGCTATGAAGTGCCATGTTGAACTTCCAGTGACCAGTATGAGAGGGCGAGAGTGATAACACCAAATTCAACACACTTGCTCCCCATTCACACCTGAAACACTAACAAGTCACTTGACGCCAGGGAGGGGAAATGGCTAACTGGGCCCAATTTGGACATTTTCACTTAGGGGTGTACTCACTTTTCTTGCCAGCGGTTTAGACATTAATGGCTGTGTGTTGAGTTATTTTGAGGGGACAGCAGATTTACACTGTTATACAAGCTCTACAATCATTACTTTATATTGTATCAAAGTGTAATTTCTTCAGTGTTGTCACATGAAAAGATATAATAAAATAATTACAAAAATGTGAGGGGTGTACTCACTTTTGTGAGATACTGTAACGCCAAGATGAACTCCAATGTGTAGAAAGCTCTTTAAATTCCTTTTAGCTATAAAAGCAATAAAACTATTAAAAAACTTAGGCAAAGAAAAAATAAATGAATTTTAATTATTAAGTGTAAGCGAGGATTGTGCAAACCAATTCGTATTTTCTGAATAAGTAATTATTGCCATTATTAAATACAGACAGTAAATACAGGGTAATCACGCTGACTTTAATAACTTTTATGCAAAGCTGCATTTCTAATATACAAAAACCTTCTTTTGTTTAATGGAGACTCGCAGGCCAGGCAGCTGTGAATTCACAGAATGGAGCCGGTAAAAAAAAAAAGGCAGATGCCGGGTTTAATGCACTCCAGTCTTGTTCATATACTTTCTGGTTTAGAGCTTCGAATGGCACAGGTGCGAAATAACACTGAACATACAATATTCAGGGGAATTCTGCAGAAGGAGAATATGTCTCTTAATTTTCAGCAATGGGAAACAGAGTTCATACATAACCAAAATATCTGGGCAAAGGACGTCTCCTCATCACAACATTGCTACTGGTGATGAACACATCGATCATCGCAAATTCCCATCATACTTCCACAGTTACCGCACAAATGATAATTAACCATGAATACTTCATATACAGAAGGCACCATTTATAGATAACTAAAATAGTTGTGAGAATAGCAACATAAAAACACAAATTACAATAAACATAGCTAAAGTGTCCCAAATTATCTATAATGCTTAAAGCGGATCTCCATATTCAATAATACATCATTAAAGTGGTTATAAAAGATTTTTTTTTCTTTTTGTGAAAATAACAAACGTTATACAGTATATAGAACTGAACAAAGTGACCCACGAACCTCCTCTTCTGGGGTCCCCCATCGATGCTCTTGGCTCCACCTCTTCAGTGTCTGCCATCATAGCAAAGAATAATGTCACCAGCACACCAGGGAACTCCATCAAAGGGTCCAAAGCTTTTATTAAACGATCACATTAAAGCAAAGGAACAGTAACATTTCAGAGCCTCGCAGGACCCCTTCTTCAGGCATGTGAGGTCATCATGCAGGTGAGGTCATCAGGCAGGTCACATTATTTTTTGCGCTATAAACAAAAAAAGACTGACAATTTTGAAAAAAAAAAAATATATATATATTTTCTGCTATAAAACACATCCAAAAAAAATATTGAAAAAAAAAAAATAGCATTTTTATAACAGCTTACCTGTAAAATTATTTTCTTGGAGTACATCATGGGACACAGAGCCTAAGTAATAACTTAATGGGTTATTGGCCACCTTCAGGTGTTGACACTGGTATACCCAATACAGGAAGTTCACTCCCCTATATAACTCTTCCTCTTCCAGGAGTACCTCAGTTTTTGTAGCAAAGCAATATACTTAAACCCCATAAAAGAGGGGAGGGACCTCTGTGTCCCATGATGTACTCCAAGAAAAGGATTTTACAGGTAAGCTGTTATAAAAAACCTATTTTCTTTACTGTACATCATGGGACACAGAGCCTAAGTGATAACTTAATGGGACGTCCCATAGCAATGCTATTTGAGGGGAGGGAGACACAACCCGTAGGGTACCCCCAGACCTGAGGACTTATACTGCTGCCTGCAGCACGCTGCGCCCAAAGGCGATATCCTCATACCTCCTTACATCCACCTGATAAAATTTTGTGTGAATGTATGTACTGAGGTCCAAGTTGCGGCCTTGCAGATCTGAACAATGGAGGCCTGGTGACACACTGCCCAAGAAGCACTAACCAGTCTGGCAGAGTGCGCCTTAACTTGAAACAGGGGAATCCTACCCTTTAAATCATAAGTTTCAATTATCACTTGTCAAATCCACTTAACCTGTCCTTTCTTAGGACCCTCTGGCAGAATAAATAAGACATGTCTTACGAATCTGAGCAGTTGCCTTTAAATAGATTTTCACTGCTCTCACCACATCAAGACAATGTAGTAACTTTTCTTCCCTAGAACATGGTTTTGGAAAAAACGATGGCAGGACAATATCTTGGTTCAGGTGAAAACCTGAAACCACTTTTGGTAAAAAGCCTGGCCGAGGGCGTAAAACCACCCTGTCCTCATGAGTAATCAAATATGGCTTTTTACAAGAAAGAGCAGCCAATTCCGAAACCCTCCTTGCTGAGGATATAGCAACCAAAAATACCATCTTCCTTGTCAGAAGGACTAGGGGGAATATGCTGTATTGGTTCAAATGGCCATTTTTGTAACACTGACAAAACTAAGTTCAAGTCCCAAGGGCTTAACGTTGATTTAACTGGCGGATTAATCCGCATCACCCCTTGCATAAAACCCCGGACTAAAGAATGCGTAGCAATTGGTCTTTGAAATAAAATCGATAAGGCTGAGACTTGGCCCTTAATAGTACTCAAAGCCAACTTCCTCTCTACGCCTAATTGTAGAAAGGCAAGAATTCTGCCTATGATATATCTCCGAGGGTGCCAACCCTTGGATTCACACCAGGAAACGTAAGCCTTCCACTCTATAATATATAGCTCTAGACGCTGGCTTTCTTGCATTAATCAAAGTAGAGATAACAGACCCGGAAAGCCCATGTTTCTTCAGCATGTGGGTCTCAATAGCCAGGCCATTAAATTTAGCGTTCGTAAAGTAGGATGGAATATCGGCCCCTGTGAGAGCAGGTCTGGCCTTGGAAGGGACCATGGATCCTCCACTGCCATCTTTACGATTTCTGCATACTATGGCCTTCTGGGCCATGCTAGTGCTACCACAATTACCGGATTTCTTTCCAGCTTGATTCTGCAAAGAAGTCGTGGTAGCAACTGAATAGGGGGGAATGCATAGATCAGTGAGAACTGATCCCACGGGGTCACCAACGCATCTGTTCCGCATGCGAGTGGATCCCTTGTCCTGGACACAAAGTTGACTAACTTCATGTTGAACCTGGACTCTAGAAAATGACGGGGTGAAGAGACCATTCAAGAATAACTGCTGGCAACTTAAGTAGTCTGCCTGCCAATTCTCTACTCCCGGAATGAAGACTGCCGATAGGCACGGAACATTCCTTTCTGCCCAAGTTAGAATATGGTTCATCTCTCTTTGTGCTGAGAGACTCGTGGTGCCCCCTTGGAGATTGATATAGGCCACAGCCATGGCATTGTCGGATTGGATCCTGACAGGACAATTCTTTAACCTGGAAGTCCAGGCTTTCAGAGCCAGACGCACTGCCTGAGTCTCTAGGATGTTGATGAGCAAGGCTCTTTTGACCACTGTCCCTGGACAGTCGTTTTCTCTAGTACCGCTCCCCAGCCTGAAAGGCTGGCATCTGTCGTTACTACTTTCCAGATAATTGGTCTAAAGGATTTTCCTTTCAGCAAATTTTGGGTTAGTAACCAACTGAGACTTTGGGGACACTCTTGGGGACAGCCGCATTGGCAAGTCCAAAGCTTGGATCGTTTTGTTCAAACAGGAAACTGTTTTGCAACAATCACGAATGGAACTGGGCATAGGGGACTGCTTCAAATGAAGCCACCATCTTTCCTAACAACCTCACACAAAGGCAAATTGAGGGATTTCCTTTCGACCTGACCATCCGTACCAGCTCTCGTATGGAGCTGATCTTTGCCGGAGGCAAGAAAACCTTTTTCTAGGCTGTGTCTATGATCAGGTCCAAATATTCCAGCTTTCTTAGTGGTTTTAAGGAAGACTTCTCTAGGTTGAGAATCCAACCCAGACTTTCCAGGTAACTGGTTGTAATGCATACACTTTGCTCCAAGCGGGCCACTGACTGGTTTATTAACAATAGATCGTCGAGGTACGCCAAGACTGTTATGCCCTGTGCCCTTAACCTGGCTAGAGGTGGGGCCAGTACTTTTGTGAACACCCGGGGTGCTGTAGCTTGCCCGAAGGCTACAAACTGAAAGTGCTGCTGTTCTACTTTGAATCACAGAAACCTTTGGTCAGCGGGAAATATAGCGACATGCAGATATGCATCCCTGATATCAATGGACGCCAGAAATTCTCTTCTCTGTAGGATAGAAACTACTGATCCGATGCAAAAGGAGCGGATTTTCAGGAATTGATTTAGATTCCTTAGATCTAGAATGGGTCTGACATCTCCATTTGGTTTTGGTACTGTAAACAGGTTTGAATAACACCCCAAACCTCTGTATGATCACCCCCTGAGCCAATAATCGGTCTAATGCCTAGCCTTTTCCCTGGATCTTTGGGAACGTTTGATCTCAGAAAACAAGACGGTGGAAACTGACAAAATTTTAGTTTGTATCCTAGAGCAGTGTTTCTCAACTCCAGTCCTCAAGGCGCCCCAACAGGTCACGTTTTCAGACTTTCCATTATTTTGCACAGGTGATTTGATCAGTTTCCCTGCCTCAGTAATTACCACAGCCGTTTCATCTGAGGGATTATCAATCCTGAAAACATGACCTGTTGGGGTGCCTTGAGGACTGGAGTTGAGAAACACTGTCCTAGAGACACCGTGGAGATGACCCATCTGTCCTGAATTTCCCTTTGACAGACTTATGAATATTTCAGAAGTCTTCCCCCACTATGGTGAGGGGGGGGGCACCTCTTCATGATGAGGCTTTAGTATTCTGCTTGCAGATTTGCGGCCCCAGGTCTTCTTTTGTGCCTGGGTCTGACCCTGAGGTTTTCCTCTAGAGTCTGAAGGAGGAGGCCGTTGCCAGCGCCTAGAGCCGGATTCCCCTGGCGCAGGAGAAAAAGTCAGTTTAAATGAAGGACGTTTATACTTTCTTTTGACTGGCAAGAGAGTACTCTTCCCACTAGAAATCGTTTGGATGTATTTATCCAAATTATCGCCAAATAGTCACTCCCCATGAAAGGGGAAACTAGTCAAAAGCTTCTTGCAAGGTGCTTCGGCTGACCAATTTTTTAACCAAAGGGTTCTACGCATGTGTACTAGCACAAGCGCAATGCGGGACGCCTGGTGAATAGAGTCCTTCATATCGTCTATGGCAAAACATAATGCCTTTGGTAGTTCAGCCAACTCACGGCCTGTTGTGCAGGGAGCTCTTTAAGAGCCTCTGTGAACTGGTCCTTTAGGGACTGATAGATGCCTATTGCTGCGACTGAAGACGGTAACGAGTAACGGTCCCTGCCAAGGAAAAAGAAGATTTTAACAGGAAATTCAACTTCTTATCTGTTGGATCTATAAGCATTTGTGCATTGTCTACTGGACAAGTTAAAGTTTTATTCACACTGGAAATCGCAGCGTCAACCGCTGGAACCTTCCATTTTTTTGGTGAATTTCTCCTCCATAGGATAGAGAACTGAGAATCTCTTTGGAGGGTGAAAATGCTTATCCGGATGATCCCATTCAGCATAAATAAGCTTTTCTAGTAATGCATGAATCGGAAATGCATGCAAAGGCTGTAAAGGTTTTAAAGAACCCAAGGAAGAAACCGGACTTTCAGCTAACTATTAGAGGTAAATAACCAAAGAAAAAATAAAAAATTACTGCGCTTCCCTACACCCCCAAGCTGCAGTTCTAATTCCCAGGTAGAAGAATCAAATAAGTACAATGCATAAAAGAACCGCGCTAAACATAAGCAATCAATGAATCCTCAATTATTTCGAATGCTGTAAAGTGATCAATATAACATGAATTAAATATCGACACAATATATATGTGAAAAATAATCAGAAAAATGTGCTATAAAACTGGATGCAAATAAATATAAAAAGTGACAAAAAGAAAAAGGTAAAGTCCGTGACAGTAAAAGTGACTTCTGATATCAACAGTCCTTATTGCAATATGTTCCACCAATAGTGATATAGTAATAGATACACCATACCCTGGAGAGGAGGTTCCCTCCTAAGGGGGATTTCTAGGCTTGAGATGGCCTGGATATACAAACTTAGGTGTTACACCCCGTTTGGGCTCAACGTTGAGGTAGACCTTAACGCTTTTTTAGATAATTCATGAATTTACATTGTTTATAACATAATTATTGAGTTGTGAGGGCTATATACTTGTTAAGATGAACTTATGAACTATTATTGTTTGTGATTAATTACAGTTTCTACTTTGGATTTTACTGCCCAATGTGAACCCGTTTCGACTCTGGTGGCCTTGCTCTAATGTTAATTAGTCATTGCTAAATGGCCACGGTTGGCTTTGTCCCCCCGTTTGGCCATATATCACTATTGGCTCTAATATCTAGGGCCAGTATCTTGGGGTGTTGTACACCCCTATGGCGGAGGCGCATATGTTTCGAATTTCGTACTGTCTAAAGGTTATTCTAATAATTGCCAAGTATTTTATTTATTTTTTAATCATGAATTTTTGATATTACTTGCTAGGATACCTACGTAGGTCCAATTAATAATTGGTATGCTTTATCCTGGTTAAAGGCTTTTTTGTCTTTTTTAATTTAATTTCAATACCTTCTAATGGTTGGCTGATTAGATATGTAGAGGCCTAAGTACCTTATGAGGTTCAGGTACAATCTTTTAATATTTTAATTTTCATGTTTTTTTATGTTTTTTACGTTTATGTATATAAAAAGTTTTTTTGTTTTTAATGCAATAACAGGGGAGCGATATGATTTGCACTTTTTACAGATCGTTATATGACCCTGGGAATGTCATAACAAAAAACCTCCTCTTTTAACATCTAAGCGTACTATGTATGCTTTTTAGAATACGGTTAACTGAACATTCCCCACTAGATGGCGTTTTTCTAACCGTTTATAGATAGATCCTTATAGGACGATTCTAAATTAGTTATCCTGTTAAGTGGATATCTCTTAATGACATTATCCTGTGAGGCTCAGTTAGTGGGTTTATATTTTCAAATTGTTTTGGCCCCTTTAGTGACCGAGAAGTTTCACTTTCAAGTGCTGAAGTAAAGGTTCGTTCTGTGTTTACCAGTCTCTTGTTTACAATTAGATTGGTTTGACTAGCGTCATTTCCTGGTATCATAGTGAGGCTTGGTTTTGTTCTAAGCACTTCCTGTCTTCGAATCAGGATGTGGCCACCAGAGCGTCAGAACGAGGTGTGGTTCTATGATTGTATTTAAGGAGCGATGAGTCAGTGCGTCGCCCGTTCCTATGACAACGTCCAATAGGACCAAACGTACGTCGGAAGGCAGACGCGCTGACGTCATCGTTTCTATCCCATTACGAACGGGTGCATGCAGGCCAGCCGGCTGATTTATATTACATGCTGTTTTATTCGTTTTTTTTGGTAAGTGCGCTACTTTTACTGTTTTCAATAAACTGTTCAAGCGGATTCACACTATGGAGGATGTGTTTTTTATTCCCCTGGGTTCCCATTGCTGAGTTATTTGGCCTTGTTGTCGGTGAGTCCTGGGTGATCCTCCCTCTATGCTGAGACAGATGGTGGTGTCCCCACTGAGTGGATTTCTGGCATAAGCTTCATTACAGCTTACCTCTGGTAAACATATATCTACATAGGTGGTGGATTCTTCTCACAAGATGTTTTTATTCACTAAAGTTTCCAATCACTATTGGTGGAACATATTGCAATAAGGACTATTGATATCAGAAGTCACTTTTACTGTCACGGACTTTACCTTTTTCTTTTTGTCACTTTTTATATTTATTTGCATCCAGTTTTATAGCACATTTTTCTGATTATTTTTCACATATATATTGTGTCGATATTTAATTCATGTTATATTGATCACTTTACAGCATTCGAAATAATTGAGGATTCATTGATTGCTTATATTTAGCGCGGTTCTTTTATGCATTGTAACTATTAGAGGTAGCACGAAAGCAGAGCGAACCATTTCCTTAAGGATTTGTACCTCAGATTGTGAAGCTGAATCATCAACTGTTGTTTCCTCCGCAGAAAAATAAGCGGCTTGTTTTTCCTCTCGATCATCTGAGGGTAATACCTCATCCTGTCCCCACTGTTCCCTTGGTAAAGGGTTTGAAGTTGGGAGGGGGATCTAGCACGCTTCCTATCCCCTTGGATGGAGGATGCGATCAAAGCCACTAATCTTCCTTCTAAGCCCTACAGGGCAGAGGAAAATGCATCTTCAGTCACGTATACAGGGGCTGAAGTGTGAGAAGCAGTTGCACCACCAATTGCTTCCAATGACTCACCCTGGCTTGCCATGTCTGGTATCTCCGGAGAGAATGACAATTTGGAGACATGCACAAAAGTAGAGGCACTTAAGAAAAAAAAATATACCACTTGCTGAGCAATAGTTTTAGAAAAAACAATGCCAGCATAAAGATCAGCTGAATAACAATTGTATTTCCTTTACTGGAAATGCCTGAATACACCCCTCACGTGACCCAGTGCTCCTGTGTCCCCTAGTGTGTCAGACTTCCTCTCCTCCATTATATGAGAGGGTCTGTCCTTTAAAAGCTTCAGGTGAGCCTGATCAGGCATTAGTCAGCGTTTTCCGCCCTCAGCTTGTGCGCCGTGTGCTCCACGAGGATGCTACGTCCCCCACACGGCGCCGCCTGTAAACCACGCTCCTCTCTAATACCCCCCTCCTGCTTTCAAAAAAATCTAGTTCACACGCAAACGGCATTCGGGTCTGCAAATGCAGACCCGAAGAGGAGGCTGCGAGCGCCGTCTGGCACTTAGCCAGAGCGGCGAAAGTACTGCCAAAGAGGAGAACTGGCACTGCCTGTCACAACAAAACCCTTGCTGGACAGTATTCACAATGAAGGCAAGTTTAAATATACAAGTATGTGTGAAGCCGCCACTGCACCTCTCTGGGAGGCGAGGGTGGGGGGAGGAGATTTATCAGCAGAGTGTTGGGCTCCCTAATTTGCAGGATATATACCTGGCTTGCTTAGTAGGGGCCGTTTTATACATAAAAAATGTAAAAAAACCCTGCTGCTTTACCCCCACTGTTCAATAAGAACCCCAAATGACTGCTGGGACCACACATGTTGCTATAACCAGGACACAGAGCTGCTGAGAAGCAACGTACCAAGGTATGTTTAAGTTTACTCCCTCTAGAGGAGACTTAAGGCATACAATGTTTAATATATGGAAGAAAAGGCATAGGTGAACTTTTTACAGTTCCTAGGCTGCTTCCCTTACCCTCGCTGCAGGATACTGCTGAAACAGACAGGTCCAAACTTCACCGATCACGGCGGGCTGCGTTAGTAAACCTTCAAAGACCAGGTCCCCATAATAGGGGTTCCACTCCTTTGGACCTGTACAGCACCCCTCAGGAGCAACTTTAGGTAATGTAACAAGACCAAAGAGTCCTGGTTCCTGGGGTCCAGCCCTTAAAGAGAAGCGTTACAGGCAAAACCTTGCTCTTCTATACGAGGCCCGGGTACCATCCTGTAGCTTGGATGGATCCGGCTGTGGAGGTTATTTAAATCTAGCATGGATCCCTCCTGGAGCTCCTCAGAGAACATCTTCACTCGTGACCAACACCTTAGACACTGTCGAAAAAACTGAGGTACTCCTGGAAGGAGGAGGGGTTATGTAGGGGAGTGAACTTCCTGTATTGGGTATACCAGTGTCAACACCTGAAGGTGGCCCATAACCCATTAAGTTATTACTTAGGCTCTGTGTCCCAAGATATACGATAAAAAAATCTAATTTTTTCATAAATTGAGACCAATATGCTATTCTGCTACATATTTTTTGAAAAGAAAAAATCCCAATAAGCATATATTGATGTTTTTTGTGCAAAAGTTATAGCGTTTACAAACTATGGTATATATACACACTAGAATCTTTTTCTTTATTTCTTTACACGTAATGGCGGCAATCAGCAACTTATAGTGGAACTGCAATATAACAGCAGACAATCTGACACTGTGGGAAAAATATGCACAATCACTGTACTAATGACATTGGCTGGGAAGGCGTTAAACATTTAGGGCAGTCAAAGGGTTAAAGTGATACTAAAGTCTTGGGGTTTTTGTTTAAAAATAACAAACATGTTATACTTACCTGCTCTGTGTAATGGTTTTGCACAGAGCAGCACAGATCCTTTTCTTCTCGGGTACCCCCCGCCAGCGCTCCTGGCCCCTCCCTCCCGCCCCCACAGCAAGTAGCTTGCTATGGGGGCATCCGAGCCTCTGTGTGTCCATTCAGACTCGGAGCCGCGGCCCAGGCCCCATCCCCTCTCTACTCATTGGCTCACTGACTTCTGCGTACAGGTTTTTTTTTTCGTCTTATTGCATAGAATGCATTAAGATAAAGAAAACTGCTGCCTTTAGAACCTCTTTAAATGTGTGCTGAACCAGTGTTTGTGTACACAGCATGGTGTTTTTACTAAGATGTGCTGGATTTTATTCCCTGCTGACAGGATGGAGCTCTGCATTGTTTACATCTGCGGAGCTCCATCCTGTGTCTCTCCTGGACGATCAGCGGGTGCTGGAGGACATCCATTGGCCGGCACCTGCTGATCAGCTTCTACTGTGACCAACAGCAGAAGTGGCGCGCCCCCTATCTGGAAGTGCCAGATCATGAACTAGGTCAGCAAGTGGTTAGTAAAAGCATTGGAGCCTTTGGTGGAGTGCCCTGGTGTGCTGGAGACATATTCTTTGCAGTCTTTCTAGCCTAGTCACTTCAGCACCCACTCACTCGACAGCTACTGGAATGTGTATGTTGGGAATATTGTTCAGAAATTCATTTTAGCAAGCCGCGTGCTATGGGAGCAGACGTGCAGGCTTGCTCTCTAGCCAGACCCCACCCTCTGCTTAGAGGATTTGACTGACAGCAGCAGAAGCCAATGGCTTCCATTGCTGTCTTTCTGTCCTGTGATTGCAGGAAGAGAGGAGAGAGCTGCTACAGACTGGATTGAATGATGTGGTAGATATTCAGGGGGGTGAGGGGGGAGGAGTCTGCTACTTTTTTACTTTAATACAGGAGATGCATTAAAGTTAAAAAAAAATGTCTTGGCTTTAGAACCACTTTAATTATATTTAAAGGTCTGTTATTTTTCTACTTCCTGTAACAGTGTTACAATGCTGTTCTTCCTGCAGTGTAACTGCACAGCAGTGTTGTCGTCTTGTAGACAGGGTGGTCTTCTATGAACATATAAAGTGACTTTAACCAGTTGTCCACCAGCACCAATTGTAAATGGCGACTGGTAGCAAGAACTTGTAAAACACACTCTTATCTACTAAAGCAGACTGTTTACTACTGTCAAGCTGTTGGCTTGCTATTGGACACATTATATTCAAGGCAACTACCTCTGCCTCTCCCTGCAGACCTTGGACGAGCATGGCAAGTATAACAGAGGGAAATAAGCAAACATTCATTTGCTGATTCCCTGTCCAGTGAATGAACCCAGAAGTGGCAACCATTTAGTTACTTCCAGGTTCAGAACTGTCAATCACCCCCTCTCACAGCACTGGCCGGGGAAGAATCCAAGTATGATCTTGTACTTGATTAGCTTCAGTGGGGTCCATAGGTGACATTAGGTGTCTAATAGACATCTAATGTCTCCTTAAAGAGGACTTGTCATTTATAATATGCCTAAGTACCAGTTTGTAATACCCTTTTATTACCAGAGCAGTTTTCAGCACATATACTTTAAAGCGGAAGTAAACTCTCCCACTTCGTTGCCACTTTTCATCTAGTCCATTATTAGCCATGCACTGAAATTTCGACCGCCGTAACATATCGGCCGAAAATGGCCTTTTCAGCAAAATGCCGCAAGGGAGCTCTCGCCGATAACGGCGCCGAAAATAGGGGCAGGCCCCGTCTCTGGTGCCGCCTATTACAGGGGTGTCGTTCTGGCGCGGCGCGCCAGTCCTGTCCTCTTCCTCTCCTCCCTGCCGCGATCTCCGTTGTGTCACGGAGCTTAACTACACAGACCTCAGTAACAATGTCCCGCCTCCTGTGACAGACGGCACACTGATCCAATGGTGGGACATGAAATCAGTGACGTGATTACAGGAGGCGGGACATTGTTACTGCGACCCAGGCAATTCAAATGCAGCTCCGTGACACACGGAGATCGCCGCTCTGATTCGGGAACTAGCAAGCTGCATGATGGGCACAGGTGAGGCTGCATTGACCTCTTGTACCACGTTTCCAGTCTCTGACCATCTCCTGTACCATGTCCCCAGTCTCCGACCATCTCCTGTATAAAAAATATTTTTAAAAAAGTCACTTTCGGCATCACTGCTGTTTCGGTATCGGTTTTCGGCCTAGTGTATTTTTCATTTTCGGTATCGGCACCAAAAAACCCATTCGGTGCATCCCTATCCATTATATTAAGTTATCAGGGAGGAGACTTCTGGCTCCTCCCTGATAATTTAGGTGTGTGCCCCTGTTGTGTTGTCTGATTGAATCCAGATTGGATAACTCTCTCCAGTAGGCTCAGCCAACAGTGAGGATGTTGCTCAGGAAATTAGACTCCTCTGACAAAGTACCCAACACAGACATGGTGCCTAGGACCCCTGAAACTGTTCTGCCACAAAAACTAGAGCAATAACACCTTGATCCGGAAGACTCAAGTGGGTCTGTAGAGTGACACAGGGAGGTTGGAAGAGGTGAGAAACTGAGGGTGCACGGAGGACAACTCAAGTTTGCAACCTGGGATACCACCTCCTGCACCTAAGTGTCTGACATGCAGGTTTTCCAAATGCTTGCAAAGGTTAATGCCCCTTTTCTGAAAAGTAGGGCACACCTTCATGAAGGGGAAGGGTTGTCTGAGGATTTGGCAAATTGAGTGCCAGATTTGCAGATGCACTGGAAGTCTTGATGTGGAGGTTGAGGGAGTGAGGAAAATGAAAAGGCCACTTAACATACAGACAGGGAGAAAACTTTGTAGTCTGTTCCTTAAGACTTCCGTTGAGGAAGATGGGTGCTCTCTTGCCATCTTGATGTTAACAGCCGGTCCAAAGAGGCATCAGTTGAAGGCCATGCAGATGCTTTTTGCGCAATGGTTAAAAGGTTACCAATTACCACCACATGCATTAGAGGCTTCCAGAAAACCATTGTATAATAAGTACCAATGGTACAGCCATCTGTGCCACATGTTTAATAAAAGACTTGGCTGCAAAAGTGATTAGATTGCTTTTAGGGGATTTCAACTAAGCAGACATGAAAAAGTAAAGACAGAGCAAGAGGATCAGGTGAAAGGCAGGAACCAAAGAAAAAAAAAAAAAAAAAAAAAAAAAAGCTTATTGGTTGAAAACGGGTGCATCCTTCACTGATCTAGTAAACATCTAGGTAAAATGAGGCATGGCAAGATCCACAGTGGGAACAGACCACTTCTGTACAAAATCCTCAAATGGATACAAAACTAGCAAGTGCTTAATGGGAGCGATTGACTTGTCAAAGATGCTTATAATCTCCTTAGAGCAATAGATGAAAAAGCAGGTGCAAAGAAAGTCTTTGTGGTCTTAGGAGTTGTAAATAAAGGCTGGATACAGCACTAGTAGAAGCAACCATGTAATTCTCTTGTTTCAGAGTGGTCCACACTGCATAAGAATCAAAACAGTTGTCTTTAATTTAGGAGTAATAAAAACTCTTCAAAAAGGTAAGCTCATCAGTCAAGGACTGTAGCAACTCAGAATCAGTCTCTGTGGCCAATGACTCAAGAAGCTACTAAGGCTAAAAGGCTTATCAGGAAAAAACCTGCAGGAGAGGGCACAGGAGCATGCTTGGGATCTATGAGATCACAGCCAGCAAATAACTGGGTGACTTGGGCCATAGAATCTTTTATGACCATGGTGAAGACCTCAGCCAAAAAAAAGGTAGGGAATCCAGACACACCCTACAGAGCTGAGAAGAGTACTCTAAAGATAAAAACAGACTCCAAAAGCCAAGGGCAACATGACTCCAGGATGCAGATATCAGCCCCCAAATCGTTGACACCTTTCACAGCAAAATTCAGCAGAAAAGTGAAAAGGCACCCAGTGGCCTTTGCAAACATTGTACCTCTTGGCGCTCGGACCAACTAGCTTACTCATTGAGTCTTCAGAGACAGGGCAAATCCAGTGTTTCTGAAAATGTAAAGCAACCTGTGGCTATCTTTTACAACAGGGATCTGCAATTAGTGGACCTCCAACTGTTGTAAAACTAAAAGTCCCATCATGCCTCTGCCTCTGGGTGTCATGCTTGTGGCTGTCAGTTTTGCTATGCCTCATGGAATTTGTAGTCCACTAATTGCATATCCCTGTTTTACAAGAACAGAGTTTGGAAAGCTCCCCATGTGAAACTTAGGTGTCAAAGGTCACCTCAAGACTATCCCAGCAACTCGTCCAGTAGGATATAGATACAGCCAAGAATGACCGCACCAGGCAGCTGCAATTAAAGAGTCAAACCTTCCAGCAGGGATGTAGAGAGTAATCCAAGAGGGGTAAAAAATAAAAAGGTTGGTCTTCAACACAGCAGAGCAAAACATGTCCATCCTCCTAAAACAAAACTGAGGCATGCAGGTAGGAGAAGGTTTTTCCTGCACCAAGCTAGGTTTTGTCCAATCCATTATATTCTAGCCAAATGGTAGTTTCCTAAAAACAATGCGGATACATTGAAGATTCTGTATCTTGGCATTTGTTGCCGAGAAGGACCACTGCTGAGAGCCACGGTCTTTTCTTCAGCAGCCTGACACACCATGCTGAGCGAGAGCAAAAGCATTAGCCGTGCCTATTGGAAAACTCTAGCTCAGCACGGGACAGTCTCAGAGAGCTGCAGACACTAAAAGGCGCTGGCACGTTTAGACATTTAAACAGGAAAAAAAAAAAAAAAAAAAACAACTTTCCTCTAGAGCTTTACATCCAGCACTCACATCAATTATACATTACACAAGGTAAAGATCATCAAGACATTTTATTAGAAAAGTTATACATAACACAGCATTATCAACTATTTTCATGAACAATTATTCTCAAGAAGCAATGAAAACTGACTAAAATGTGACAACAGATTAATTTCTAGATTTAGAACATCCATGTTATCTACAATCTCTCTTTATACAAAGGGAAAAACTGGTTTCTGAGGCACGTCAAATAGAAAAAACAGAAAGGCGTGCTTAAAGCTTTTTTTTCTTTATTTTACATTATAATAAAAGGAATTGTGCGATACATCATTTTAAAACATAAATTAAGTTAGGGGACCACACTGGATTTGGAAATGTTATTTTTCTAGGGTCTGAAGAGTCCACCACTGCCGGATTGTGTGCAAGGAAAAACAAAAAGGCCAAGAGTGAACATGTGAGACACTGTATACATCTGAAAGTCCCACTGAAACAGCAGGTACCATAAAAAAACAAAACAAAGAAAAAAAAAAAAACACTTAATATCGTGTGCACCTTTCTAAAATGTTACCGTACAAGAACTTTGCTTTTCTGTATTTGATTTATGTTGAGTTTTAATCACACGCCTGCAGGTTTTTCTTTTACCGAAAGACCTTTTTTCATTTCTCTGGGCACAGCTGGTCTTACTGAGTCAGGGAGGTTGATTTACTAAAGGCAAATATATTGTGCACTTGCTTTAGATCTGAGGGGAAGCTCTGCTGATTTATATCGTCCAATTATTAGCCAAAATGCAGTTTATTTTACTTACATGTTCCCTTCAGCTCTAGAGCAACTGCACTTGCAGTGCACAGACTACAGTGCCTTACAAAAGTATTCACCCCCCTTGGCTTTACCTATTTTGTTACATTACAGCCTTTAGTTCAATGGTTTTTTTTTTAATCTGAATTATATGTGACGGATCAGAACACAATAGTCTAAGTTGGTGAAGTGAAATTAGAAAAATATATACATAAAACTATTTTTCAGACATAAAAAAATGATAATTGGCATGTGCGTATGTATTCACCCCCTTTATTATAAAGCCCATAAAAAGCTCTGGTGCAACCAATTACCTTCAGAAGTCACATAATTAGTGAAATGATGTCCACCTGTGTGCAATCTAAGTGTCACATGATCTGTCATTACATATACACACATTTTTGAAAGGCCCCAGAGGCTGCAACACCTAAGCAAGAGGCACCACTAACCAAACACTGCCACGAAGACCAAGTAAGTAAGGGACAATGTTGTTGAGAAGTCAGGGTTAGGTTATAAAAAAAATATCCAAATCTTTGATGATCCCTAGGAGCACCATCAAATTTATCATAACCAAATGGAAAGAACATGGCACAACAGCAAACCTGCCAAGAGACGTCCGCACACCAAAACTCACAGACCGGGCAGGGAGGGCATTAATCAGAGAGGCAGCACAGAGACCTAAGGTAACCCTGGAGGAGCTGCAGAGTTCCACAGCAGAGACTGGAGTATCTGTACATAGGACGACAATACGCCGTACGCTCCATAGAGTTGGGCTTTATGGCAAAGTGGCCAAAAGAAAGCCATTACTTTCAGCAAAAAACAAAATGGCACATTTTGAGTTTGCAAAAAGGCATGTGGGAGACTCCCAAAAATGTATGGAGGAAGGCGCTCTGGTCTAATGAGACTAAAATTGAACTTTTTGGCCAAAGAAAAACGCTATGTCTGGCGCAAACCCAACACATCACATCACCCAAAGAACACCATCCCCACAGTGAAACATGGCGGTGGCAGCATTATACTGTGGGGATGTTTTGCAGCAGTCGGGACTGGGAAAGTGGTCAGAGTTGAGGGAAAGATGGATGGTGCTAAATACAGGGATATTCTTGAGCAAAACCTGTACCACTCTGTGTGATATGAGGCTAGGACGGAGGCTCACCTTCCAGCAGGACAATGACCCCAAACACACTGCTAAAGCAACACTTGAGTGGTTTAAGAGGAAACATGTACATGTGAGCCCAGACCTCAATCCAATAGAAAATCTGTGGTCAGACTTCAAGATTGCTGTTCAGAAGCGCAAACCATCCAACTTGAAGGAGCTGCAGCAGTTTTGCAAGGAGGAATGGGAAAAAAATCCCAGTGGTAAGATGTGGCAAGCTCATAGAGACTTATCCAAAGCGACTTGGAGCTGTGATAGCCACAAAAGGTGGCTCTGCAAAGTATTGACTTTAGGAGGGGGTGAATAGTTATGCACATTGACTGTTTTGTCCTATTTGTTGTTTGCTTCACAACAAAAAAAAAAAAAAAACAAACATCTTCAAAGTTATGGGCATGTTCTGTAAATTAAATGATGCAAATCCTCAAACAATCCATGTTAATTCCAGGTTGTGAGGCAAAACACGAAAAATGCCAAGGGAGTAAATACTTTTGCAAGGCACTGTATATCCCTTTAGCAAATCAGCCCCAATGTTGCTTCAGAGGTTCCTCAAATCTCAGCCAAAAGTTGACCAAAACAGAGGTTTTACGGCAGTCACCCACTGTAGAAAACGGTTTGCATTAGGACCATTACAGGGGGGGGATTGTTTACATGGGAGCCACTTTAGACACCAGTTCTCAATAGTTCAAGCAATAGTGGAACGGGGCACACTGTATATTAAGATGGCTCTGGAAGCCTGAGGAGTCCCAATGAAGATCTTCATTTTCTTGTAACCCATACAGAACACTCAAGCTTGTTTGCAAATGTAAAATCCAGTCTTTCAATATACCCTGAAGCGTATAGGTAAATCCATTCACTTAGAGTTGAGCATTACCTAGTCAGCCTTAGAAATGAGCCCTCCCCTCTAACACCTATTCTGACTAACCTATGTAAGAAAGATCTGTATACTTACTATTTTCTGGTCTGGCCATGTGATCTCACGTCAGTCAGCACTGGCTACAGGGGAAAGGAGAGTGCTCTCAACAACCAGCCTGGGGGCAGAGATGTCACCCACTTACTATGGCTCATTCCTTGTTGAAAGATCCCCTCCTCTCCCCTGCAGCAGCGGCTGGATGACACAGGGGAGCCAGATCACATGACCGAACTGGAGCAGGCTGAAAATAGGTATATGCATCTTCCTACACAGGCTAATCAGCATAAGTGTTAGGAGGGGGTAGGGAATGTTTTTAAGACTAGTTAGTTAGCCCAAACTTCTACTTTAAGGATGCAACAGAATCCTATTTGTAATGCCAAAGCTGCTGCGAATGGAACAGAAGATAAACTGATCATTTATATTTACCTCACCAAAATTCTTAAAAGAAAATAACTTGGTACAATAAAAGTGCCTTTTTAAACCAGTAATAAAAAAACAAAAACAAAACAAAAAAAAAAAAACAAAAACAAAGGAAACATACAGTTCTTTACTAAAAGCTCAACTGTTCAGCTTAAAGAGACTCAATAAAATTAAAAGTAGGATTAAAAAAAGGTTCTCTGTGAAGAACGTAAATACTCACATACTACTGAATGCCTCTGTAAAGTAGAGAATTGTCACTTGAACTCTACAGAGTGACAGATTTTGGATCCCCTACTGTTCTATCTGCCAGCACCCACTTCACTACAGGATTCAGCAATGACTTAGAAATAGGCAAAAACCACTAAGTGTAGCAGGGGACCAGAAAATCAACACAGACAGAAGTGTCAACTTCTAAAGCCCCTCCCACATGGGGCAGCGACACCAGTAGTCCATCTGCTCAGTGGGGAATCTGTCCACTGATCCCCACTGAGCAAGCAGATGGTTGGTCCATGTCTACTCCGCTCATGCAGAGCAGAGAGAGCCCATTTCCCCTATGGAGCGGTGGGTGTAAACAGACCAACCTCCCGTTTACACCAGACTTCCATCCGATCCGCCAGATTTGGGGGGGGGGGGTGGATCCGCGTCTGTTTTTAGCAGATAGGATGACGGTGTATATAAACAGACATGTGCGTTCACACCCATTACTCCATAGGGACCGATCGGGCCTGCCTGAAAAACTGACAGGTGGACCCGATAGGTCCATTAATGTGAAAAGGGCCCTTAGTGCCGATTTCTCTACATTACAGCAGCAAAGGCAGCCTTAGTAAGTATTTAATATCCTATTTACTGGAAACAATTGACATAGGCAACAGTTTAATCTTAAAACAGGAGTGTGCAGTATTAAACTTTGAAATGCGAAGTGACAAATGGAGGAAAGGTTTCTTTGAACTAAAATACTCTATGCTAAAAACATCTCAAACATGGTTTTATAATTAAGTCTTCAACTGTGCACCAACCCATAGATCATCATTTTGATTGTATGCATACAGTTGTATGCTAAATGTTCCAGTTCAGTGACTGAAGATTCCATCCTATGCCTTGTAGTATGACTCTTACACAATAAAGTTGCCTTTAGCAACAGATCTTACAGCAGACCACACAAAAAGAAAAATCTCACTGAACTTCCACACACACAAAAACATGAAGCCTTGTGTTGTCAACGATGCCAGTTTCTTGGTTGTGGAAACAAATGACCACTGCTCTGATAGAACATCCCAAGTGCAGAAATACTCCAAAATAAGTGCTAAAAGAGAAAGAGAGGAGGTCCTACCTTATAATCACAAGTCCCAGGTGCTACAACATCTTTACAGACAGCAGTCAATACAAGTCTGATATTACCAGTGAATGATTTTCTTATAGTAGCGATTTGCTCATTTAGTTGCACTGACCAGTGTAGAAATGTATAACAATTATAAGAATTAACTTTTCTTTTTTGGATCTTTAACAGTAATTTTTTGAATAGCCCAGAATTAAAGTGGATGTAAACCCAATGTCATCCTTTCTAAACTACTGCCATAGGGGTTATCTATAAGGATATACATGCCTCCTGCATGTATCTTTACCTGTCAAATGTCTCCCCTCTGTCTGTTATTAGAGCTGAAAAACGGCATATTCTGTGGGTGGGTCTGTTGTCTGGAGCTCGGTGGGTGGAGTCGTGATGTCAGTAGACTCCCCGCCCACCTCTACCCTCCCCTTGTCAATATGCATTTTCTCCTGTGTATTTCTTACACTGAACTTCTGCTATGATCTCTAACATCCAGTGAAAAGACAGGAAAGTAACCACATGACTTCAGCATGCCAAATCATGCTGAATGAGGTGTGGAACAGCCAATCTTTGCAGAGCTGCTGAAGAAAGGAGTGGGGGTGGGAATTAAAAAATACTGCATGTGTCTTAGGCTAGTGCACGAGATATGTAAATCACCTGTCACTCACAGCAAGGGGGAGGATTTGACAAAGTTTTTCTCAGTTTGTCAAGAATTGTCTCACTGAACAATAAAAGAGGATTGCTCAGAGATGGATTAACTCTGTGTGGCAAGACTGGGCTCAAATGATAGGAAATCTTATACTCTGCAGTATGATATATATATATATAAAAAAAAAAAAAATAATAATTCGGGTTTACATCCACTTTAAAGAAAATCATAAATGACACAGCTGCCTCACCGAAGTAAATTTATGGACAGTCTTCGATTCAAAGGCGAGAACTTCGATAGCAATTTCTTATAGGACAAACTGTACACAGTTAGCCCAGGGCTTAATAACAACCACTGTCCAGAGACAGATATTTATTTCAGATTTTTCCCATGGCAGTAGGTGGTTATACACAAAACAATTATTCTCCAGCACAAAGCATACCAAAGGCTCACCATAGAAAAAAAAAAAAAAAAAAAAAAAGGCCAACTCCCTGCCAACATTCATCAGCTCTGCTAAGTTCTGTTTATGTGTTTAGAATGGCTTCCTCCGTGGGAACAAACATGCTGTCTGCAAAACTTCAACAGCCAATCACCTCTCTAGAATAAACTGACCTGGATGACTGCCCAATCAGTAATACTGGAAGAAAAATCTTGCCAACTCCAGGAGCCCAGGCTCATTTATTAGTGGCAGTGTTTTTCCACTGACTGGGTTGCTTTAATGCAATCCTCTGCATTATAAACAATTCTATACTAAGGGGCACCTCATGCAAGTGTAACTTGTTTCTTGTATACCTTTTAACAGGTAGATTTACATAAGGATATAGAGATTAATGTGGCTGGATTATCACCCTTGTATTTTTTTTTTTTTTTGATGCATTTTCCCATCAAAAAATCAATGGAAATGCATCAAAAAATGCACGAAGGTGCTAGTCAACGTGAGTCATGGCAGACGTCCATGTGTCAATACGCACGTAAACAAACCAACCATGACGGGCATTGCAACCCATGTAGAAAACGTGTGGCAATGCACATTTGATGCACGTCCACTGATTTTAATTGAAAATGCAGTAAGGAAAAAACGCACAGCTGTGAATCGAGCCAAAGGTTATCAACTTCCAACTGGTCAAATTTCAGCAGTTCTTTTACAACAATTGTATTAAAGTGATTGTAAAGGTAAAATGTTTAGCTGAGCAGTGGTGTCAAATTGGCGGCCCTCCAGCTGTTGTAGTTTCGGAACAGCTGGGAGGGTCAACAGTTTGCCACCTGTATGGCTTAATGCATTCTCTGCATTATATATATAAAAAAAAAAAACACCTTTCAATGATAGCTCCCCACCAGCCCCCCCTAAACCCTTACTCAAGTATGATCTTGATCCAGCATGGTGCACATCTGCAACAGCCCCCCTTACCTCTCACAGACTTGGCTAAGCAGAGTGAGCCATTGGCTCCTGCTGTCAGTCAAAACCTGAGAGGACAGAGCCACACTGTCTGAATAGACACACACAACCCGGCTCGAAATAAACCCACACAAGAGCCTTCATTGCAAGTGGCTTGCTATGAGGGCACTTGGAAGGGAGGAAGAGACCAAAGTACCGGCAGGGGACCCCACAAATGGCCACTCCGCAGAGCAGGTAATTATACATTTGAAAAAAAGCTTTACAAACACTAACTGCCCTATGATTTAGATGTAGGAATGATCAACAGGCATTGATGGGAAGGAACTGGATTGGTTTGCAGGTTAAAAAGAAAAACTTTAAAAATTACCAAGTACCGGGTCTTAAATAATAAAGAGGTACAAAAAAGAATCATGATGTAACTTGTTAAATAATAAAACCTTCAATAATCCACCAACAGTTCATTGTGCATACACTCCCCAAAAGAAATCACCCACCAATGCAGAGGCATATATATGCTGCTGGCTGAAAGATATCCGGATGATCAGCAAGATCTATTATGAAGCCATAACAATTGTCACTCTACTTTAGCTGTGTACCCACTAGAGGAATACAAAACACCGACTTTGGGGTTCATCTATGAGGAGGATGAAAGAGAAGCTGCATTCGAGAGAATTTCAAAAAACTCTTTAAGAGCCCATACAAAATATAGGCAATGTAGTAAATCACATAAGAACTATAAGCAGTGCCAATCCCAGATAATTGCTAAGCACTGGAACACCATAGCAAACCTTTTCACACCATTGGGTGAAAAGATGAACATGCGTGAGAACACAAAGGATCTGTTTAAACATCCTCAATTACATCCATATACTGAACTCCATTTGGAACAGAATGATGATTTATATAACCATGTCAGTTTTCCAATGGGCAGAGAAACATACCAAATATTTTCTATTAATGAGACGGCAACATTTATTATTTAAATTTCTTTTAATGCCATAAAATACTAAAATGTGTATTTACAGAAATATTTTACATTTACGACTACAAAAAGCAGAATAAAAGCCAATGTAAAAAGAACCCTCAATCTGGACCACAGATGCTTAGAAGTCAAGAGACTTATCTGTACCTGCCTGTGCACACATGGTGCAAGAAACCATTCTGTAAGCCTAAACTCCAGACTTCCGGTAGACAGGTTGCATGTATGCAAAGTCAACGATTTACTTGCATGCAGAGGAAGCAGAGTACCTAGTCACCCCTGACATCTGCAGAGCACTCATTCTAGAAACTTACAGCCATACTTAAAAGTCCACTCCCTTAACAGTCAACAAAACCATTTCCACCCCAATTCTGCATGGTTTATCCATGTTACAGAAAGGATATAAATTCAATGATTATGTAGTGTAGGGGTAAACCTCACACATATACATTTGCAATTTGGTTATCCAAGATAGTGAAGGCCAACACAGGCGAAATGGAAATCTGATTTTTCTAGCCAAATCCTGATTTTTTTCGACAGCAAACATACACTCTATTCTACATATGAATCGTATAGAAGAGAGGCATTTATAACTATTCTTACTTACTGCTGTGCTAAGCTGTGTACATGGTAAATTACAACAGGAGAATGGAATTCCCAAATTATCTAACAAATTGTAGATCAATAATTTAGCTGCAGACTGGAGCAAAGAAAACAAAGTCCAATTTTTAAAATCCGATACTTCAGTTAAGGACAGACACTGATGGCCGAATATCTCATTTTATCACTACTCTCACTTCCTGCTGCACTAAAAGAAAATTGCCAAGAAATTATCCTTTTGTTGCCAACATGTAGGCAGATCTGGATACCTGAAGCACAGGAGAACTTGTAACCATACGTCATGTAATATAGGCAGGCGGTCATTGTTTACTTGCTTAAAATGCAAGTTGCCTGGCAACTTCAATTCAATGAAAATTGGTTACCGACCTGAACAAGCATCCAGATAAATATTTTTGTAAGAAATCCTTTTTCAGCTTACTTGTTTCATGGTCAACCTCAAAAATTGCAGGAATAGGGTAACCATGACAACCAGATACCTAGTACATTTTGAAGAAAAAGCTCAGCCTGGCAACCTAAAAGGTTTCTCTCATGACAGGTTCCTTTAACCTTCCAGGATCTAGTTGTAAAGGCTGCACACTGCAGCTGGCAAATGCAAATTTCACTTCAGTGCAGGAACCTAATCCTGGCTACAGGTGGTGGCTATATAACATTTAAGAACATACTTTACGCATTCATCAATGCAATACTGCACACAACTGCCCGATAGTCTCACTCTATTCTTTTACTCCAGAAATGTTGTAATGAGTTGGTTGGAGAGAAAAAAAAAAATAGTAATTCTCCCACCCACCCCAAATCCACATTTATAACCCATAAAAATATAGAAGTTACATTTAAAGAAAAATAAAAAAGGGACAAACTGTACATATATTAAAATAACCATGCCCAATAAAACGCCAGTAGGGAGATGACCAGCATGACATGGTTTTTTGACCAGCTTGATGTTGTGATAAGCCTCTAGTACACGGCTCTGCCATGCAAGATCCAGCATAGAGGTTCATAGCATGTGGTGAGGTCACTTGCTTAAGCTGGAGGGAGAAGCAAGTCAGACCACGTGAAACCTTGGGCCTGGTGTGGCAATGATGTCACTGTATGGTTCCTCCTGTGTCAGCTCAATCGCTTGTTGCTTTTTAAGGACCAGAAAACTGTAGAATTTTGCTGCGGCTTGCTTGCGGTTTGTATTTCGGCACAGGTCAAGCAAACTAATAGATTCAGCGCCCGTTCTGGCCAAGACTCTCTGTAAAAAAAAAAAAAAAAAAAAAAAAGTGAGGAAAATAAATCTCATGGTACCAATAGATAGAACCAAATGCTAGATTAGTCTAATATTGCGTCAAAGATTTTCCCACACTATACAAAATGACATCTCCTAACCCTACCACACTTTAGATAAAACAGGGAAAATCCCCCCCCCCCCACAAAGCACTTAGGTAGGGAAGGATTATACCCTCAAGTAGTGTCTCCCCTCCTGGGGAAAGTCACCCTATGGGGGGGATTTTCCAAAACTGGTGCACACAGAATCTGCTGCAGGTGTACAAAGTAACCAATCAGCTTCTAGGTATTATAGTCAAAATGTAATTGAACAAGCTGAAGTTAGAAACTGGTTACTATGCACAGCAGCACCAGATTCTGTGTGCACCATGTATAATAGAAAAAAAAAAAAAAAAGGGCTTGGTGGCTTCACATAGTTTAATACCCACTTCTGCTGCACTGCCAGCCCTTGAGGTAGTGAAGCTAAAACTGCCAGGTGGAGAAAATAAATAAATAATTCTTCAGAATCCAAAGCCTCCAAGAATATATATTTCCCCCTGCTGTGCACTGCTCCTCTAGCAGGCCCCTACAGGACACAGTAGTGATGCAGGGTTGGCAGAAAAGAACTACGGAATGCAGCAGAAGAATCCCACACTCTTGAAAGTAGTGGATTCTGAAAATTCTTCTGGTTTCTTCTCCCTGCCAGGACTCACCAGAGCCCACAAAACCAGGAAGCTGAATATACAAATAACTGTTCTAGAGTAAGACCTCTGGCTATGTGCAATACGTGCCTCCATACTGGTTTGTCATAGTTGCGACTTGGAGCCGATTGTCCCATCTACATAACCCATCAGCCGACCAGTCATGTACCTGGTACGTCACCAGTCTTCAAGTGGTTGTACCGGGATGTTGCCTGTAGCTGCAGACATCACCACGGTACAGTTTTTCTTTAGAGCCGGTGTTCTGTCGAGAAGTGCCCATCTATCGAATAGTGCCCGGGTGGGACTGCGCATGTGCCGCACGGAGCCGCAGAACAGCTGAGTTTACGGTCAGCTGTTGTCTCACGTGGTCGAGACACGTTCATGTAGGTGAGGGATGGATATTTACATGAAGGGGCAGATATTTCAATGATGGGCATTGCTGGGGAGGAATTTGTATCGATGGGCAAAGAAATCTGCAAAAGAAATCTTTATCTGCTATTCATTTTGAACGCTTGCGGGGCATGTTTAATCAATTGAAGGGCAGCTTTTTCTAAATTACATAAAGATTTCTTTTAGCAAATTTGTTTGGCCATCGATAAAAATTCCGCCCCCAGCACTGCCCATCATTGAAATACCCGCCTCCTTCATGTAAATATCCGTCCCTCACCTACATGAACGTGCCTCGGCAACGCGAGACAACAGCTGATCTTAAACTCAGCTGTTCTGAGGCTTCGTTCTGCGCACGAGCAGTTCCGGCCGGGCATTTTGATAGGGGCACTTCGACAGAACACCGGCTGTCCGCTCTCTTGTAACACTAATCAGAGCAGCCAATTAGCCACTCGATTGCAAGCAGCAGGAAGATATGTGCCACCCTCTGCAGCTTGCTCAAACTCAGGCATTTTTAAAAAAAAAACTCAAAAGCATTTGAAAACACAGATCTTATTGTTTTGAATGCATTTAAAGTGCCCAGTTAACCACATTAAGAGTACCTGTCACATGCCCATTTGTCACAATGAAGTTCACATTCTTGTGACAGCAAGAAAAAAAAATAAAGTAAAGCAACAGTGTAAAAATAAAATTTTAGTTACCACACGAATGTCAGATTGAGGGCAGTAATTCTAGCACTAGACCTCCTCTGTAAATCTAAAGCAGTAACCAGTAAAGGCTTTTAAAGGGTTGCCTATGGATAGTAACATATGCACAGGCGTGCGCAATTTTAAAGCGTGACATGTTTGGCATCCATTTTTTCGGCATAACGTCTTTAATGTTCTACAAAAAAAATTGTGTTACGTATTGTGTCTTTTGCATTACAATTAAAAAAAGCAGATTTTTTCCCAATAAATTGCATTTGAAAAACTGCTGTGCAAAAAAAAAAAAAAAAAAAAAAAAAAGTAAAACCCACCAATTTATTCTATAGGGCCTCCACTATAAATAAAACAAACGTTTAAGAGTTCTAAGCAATTCTAGCGAAAAAACCCCCAAAAATGATTTGTTACATGTGAACAAAAATTGCCAGAAAAGCCTGGTCCTTAAGTGGTTACTTTGGAGCCAACTGCCCCATTTACATAAAGATCACTTCAGATTCATCTAAACTTAGAAGGTAAGGTACAGTACATGCAGACACTGTCATGTGCTTTTGATATTTATTTCCGGTCAACAGGTTTACATCAAGTCTTTTGTTTTGTAAACTGAAGTACCTTTTAAAGCAACCTTACAGATGGCAACTTCACTAGAGCAGGAAAAAAAAAAAAATGCACACAGCTTAATGCAAATTCTATACTTTGCAATCAACTGTGTTCCCTAAAGATAAATCAATGGACTGCTGACGCCAGCAAGGGAAGCAGTTGTGATCCAATGTTGTTTGGGGGAAAGGGAAGTGGTGCAGTACCTGAAGACCGTGCAGCATCTGTTGAGTCCTCTTGTTCCACCTTCTCTCTTCCTGGTCCTGCTCAGTCCCCGTGGCATCTTCCTCCTGCAGCAACAATCACAGCACTTAGTGAAACAGCTGCAAGCAGTGATTAATATTCATAGGATAACAAGTGAAGGGGAAAATGAATTCATATTTTTCAATATCCCATCCTAAACTACCTGCTCATCTGATACACAGCAAATGAGTCTCCTGTCTCTGCGCTAAGAAAATATTCAGCAAAGCAGATTTTTTATTGAGATGTTAAAATCACAGATGTTTTTGTTGGCTGGTGAGGGAAATTACGATGTACCATTGTGTCCTTTCAGCAAGGCAAACAGAAGCAAGCGACCTCAGTGCCAGCTTCCGAGCCATGTTGTATATATTTAAACAGTCATTTACAGATGAAGCCAAACTTTGTACAATACGGAGGACTGAGGGCAAGTAATCAACAAGGCAAACAAGTGTAGAAATCAAAAAGCAATTAAAAGAACAAAGTGGATGAGTGACAATTAATGTATGTGCATCAATGCCTCTTGGGGACAAAACTTAAAAAAAAAAAACAAAAAAAAAAAAAAAAACACAACAGGAAGGATTTTTGAACATTTTAAAATAGCTAAAGGCAACTTTTATTTTTTTTTTTAGCTTTGGAGTGGAGATGGATTAGGATACTGGTCAGGTTTGTATTGCTGCCTTTGCCTGTTAGTGAGATTAACACCAGCCAGCGCTTCTGGCAGCTGATCATAGAGCCCAGCAAAAACCAGATCGGCTTCCTTTGGCTCTATGATTTATTACCCCGGAAGTGATGTCACCCAGATGTAAAAACCGCCATTTTTAAAAATCAAAATCATTTGATCTCGCTGATTTTATGGAGAGATCTGGGGGTCTCTACCAAGGAGTACCTGTCACATGCCTATTGCTGTCACAAGGGATGTTTACCTGAGACTTAAAGAATAAAAGTGATAAAAAAAAAAAAAATGCTAGAACAGAATTCAGTGAATGAATGACGTGCCAGTGTGGGTGCAGCCCCACTGTTTTTAAATTGTGACTGCAGGTGTGGGGAGAGAATCCCCCATCCACTGTTACAGCGAGGAGGGATTGGTAGGAGAGGATGCAGGAGCTGGAACATGTAACATGTTTCAAAGGCGAACTTAGCCTTTAATTTATACCCAAAACAAAAACAAAAAAAAAATACTGCAGCTTACTAATCCTGGACGTAAATCCTCTCCTATACCCAGTGAAGTGAATAGCCTCCGATGATACACAGGGATGAAACAAATATCCCTACATAAGTTTTATTTGTATATCTGCGGTCTTCAGTTTTATATAATGTTTAGAAAGTGTTAGATTTTTTTTCTTCCTGTTACAGCTGTGGGAGTGGAGTCTTGCCATACACTGTGACAGCTGACTGGAGGAAAGGCAGCTGAACTTTATTTAATCAGAGGCACTTTAAATGATGGCAGGTGTGTACTGGCTCCTATTTAACATTAGTTGGAATGCGATTGCTTAATTCCGAACACAGCTACATCCCCAGTTATAGAAGGGTGTGCACGCTTATGTAACCACATTTTATTTTTTTACTTCTCCACCCCCCAAGATTTCAGTTTGTTTTTCAATTGAGTTGTATAGTTTATAGGTCACATTAAAAAGTCGGAAAAGGCTCTGAAATGATTTATCTTTGTCTCAATTTTTTACATCACAGAAACCTGACATTTTAACAAGAGTGTGTAGACTCTCTGTATCCACTGTAGGGCCAAAAAGAGCTTTGGCTGCACTTCACATTTAGCCTGGGTTCACACTAGCGCGATCTCAGAGATCGCATGCGATTCGCACCCGCACCGCAGGTGCCGATCACATGCGTTTTCTGAGCAATGTAAATTTAGCCAGTTGTATGGCTCGCATTAGATTCGCACAGAAAATAGTGCAGGGACTTGTTTTTCCCTGCATTAGAATCGGATTCCATGGGTGTTCACACAGTTCACACTACGATCTGTGAACTAAACTGGGGGTGTCATAATGACACCTGCAGCAGTTCGCACAAGGCAGTATGAACTGCCTGTGGGAGAGGAGCGATGCGGAAACTGGTGCTGGAATCACACTGGTTCCCACACTAGTGTGAATCCAGGGTTAGGGTTTAAAAAATATATTGTAAAAGGAAAAGTTCATAAGTTACCTCCTCTTCCTCATCCTCCTTGTCTTTTTCCTTCTCTGGTAGAAGATTGAGCTCTGGAATTAGCTCACTAAGGGTCTGAGGTTCCTCTGGTGGAAGTTCCACAGGTGGCATCTCTATCTGAGGCTCTGGTTCTTGCTGCACAAAAAATAAATAAAATTAGAAACATGCAAGCATTGGAGGAGGAGGTGGGGATACAAAAAGGGACTGAAATGAGCTTCATATGCCAAAATTAAAAGCAAGCAAGACTTACAGGAATCAATGGCTCTGGTTCCATCTGTTGAGAGTCACGCTTCACACCTTGCTGCTGCTGCTGCTGCTGCGGCGGTGGCGGCTGAGGAGTTGGTGGTGGTGGCATTATAGTTTCATCCAGCTGAGTTCTGCTTCCCTCCATCATAGACTCCTGCAATCTACTGGCTTCTTCCAATATGGGTTGGTCTGGAAATAAAGACGTTGACTCCATGACATAGCAAGTTATCAAAGTTACACCAAAAATGACTAACAAGGCTTCATCTGCACTCAGCACTGTAAGTATTGTGCTGAAAAAAGAAAAGCTGTGGGGAGGGAAGAACTCCAGCAATTGCAATAGTTTTAAAAATCTGCTGGCTTATAAGGTCTTAGGTCAAACGAGGTGTATGACACCTTGTGGACTTATTTACCAAGTAGAAATGAAAGCGCCTGCAAAGATGAGCCAGTGGCACTATATCTAAATATCGGACATGGCAGCCTGTCTGTTCAGGCATTTTTATTTCAACAGGAAGAGGAACTTTCTCAAAAATGTTATAATAAAAAAAAAACAAAAAACAAAAAAACAAAACACAGAACAGTGGTTAATACTAAAATAAATCATTCAAAAAAAAATAAAACGCACAAAATTTGGGTACAGTGTTGCACTATGGAGTAATTGTCAAATTATCACAGCACGGAAAACAAGGGTCAGGTAACAAAGGGTATTAGAGGCTGGTACTTAGATGGTTAAAGCCTGATACGCAAGGCATGCATATCCAGACCTGTCTGGCCTGTACAGACCGCAAAGTCAGATATTTAGATGAAGTGCCACAGGCTTGTACTTTGTGTATGACTCCCTCTTTGTTTCTACTCGACAAACAGCACAACTGAGTGGGGATGCACCCTTGAGAATGCACCCAATGGGGGACAAAGGGAAAAAAAAGGCAAGCTTGGTGCAGCATAGCTACTATTGATACTTTTATTTACGATTTACATTTTTAACAAGTGCCGAGAATTCAACCATCACTATGCTTCAGGAACGTGACATTCAGATCTCAGCAACAAAAGCTGCAGAGTATTGTCCAGCTGCCCTTACCTCTTGCTCAATCACAGAAGGTTTTTGTATTATGGGAACCATTCACAAAATACTAACTATTCTGCGACTGGACAGCGGTGGGGAAAGGCAGATAGTCACAGCAGATGCACCTCTCCTGTCAAAGCACTGGGACTAAAACAGCTGTACTTCCTGCACTCAGCAAATCGTGCATTAGTGGTTGCAAACCTCATATATGAAATATGAACAAAACATATCCCTCTATAGTGTGTACTTGTCTCAATTAAGAGCACCAAGTGTATTTTCTGTCTGATGCCTCCTCCTTCCTCTGCCACCAGCATGAGTCACTTCTGATAGGACCTCTTTAATGTGAGATCTGGGGTCAAAAAGCCCTCAGATCTCACATTTACACTTCAAAGCAATAAAAAAAAAAAAAAAAAAAAAAAAAAAAAAAAAAAAAAGGCTGTTGGGCGGAAGTGACGTTTGACATCATCCAATGGTATGGAGTCGAGTGGAGGCCATCTTCCCTCACTAGACTTCCTGCCTACCAGGGGATAGGATCAGATCCACCGCTACTGACAGATCCGGTAAGCGACAGAGACAACCGGGACGCAGGCACCTCTTCCGACGCCGATAAAAGTGATCTTGTGGCAAATCTGCTGCTGAGACCACTTTGATCTTAAAGCGGACTACCCGCTGTTGAAAAAAATACTGGGGTATTGCCAGCCATCTGCTGTCATAACCCCGATATTTTTAAAAACAGTGGGCGGTCCCCTTTCATATAAAAGTGGTCTCTGCGACAAATGAGAGCAATAATTCTAGCAAAAATCCTCCAACTCAAAACTGGTAACCTGTAGAAATTTTGAAGCATGACATGTGGGTATCAACTTACTCGGCGTAACATTATCTTTCACAATATATAAAATTTATTTTTTATATATTTATATATATATATATATATATATATATATATATATATATATATATATATATATATATATATATATATATATATACACATATATACACACACACACACACACACACACACATTTATTTTTTGTGCTTCTAAGAAATTTTTTTTTTTTTGCTAGAAAATGATTTTTTTAAACTTGCTGAAGTTTGAAAAATAGGCCTGGTCTTTAACCACTTAAGCCCTGGACCATTTGGCTGGCTAAAGACCAGAGCACTTTTTGCGATTCGGCACTGCGTCGCTTTAACTGACAATTGCGCGGTCGTGCGACGTGGCTCTCAAACAAAATTGATGTTTTTTTTTCCCACAAATAGAGCTTTCTTTTGGTGGTATTTGATCACCTCTGCGATTTTTATTTTTTGCGCTATAAACAAAATAAGAGCGACAATTTTGAAAAAAAAACGCATTATTTTTTACTTTTTGCTATAATAAATATCCCCCAAAAATATATATAAAAAACATTTTTTTCCTCAGTTTAGGCCGATATGTATTCTTCTACATATTTTTGGTAAAAAAAAATAAATAAAAAATAAAATCGCAATAAGCGTTGATTGATTTGCGCAAAAGTTATAGCGTTTACAAAATAGGGGATAGTTTTATGGCATTTTTATTAAATTTTTTTTTTACTAGTTTTGGCGGCGATCAGCGATTTTTATTGTGACTGCGACGTTATGGCGGACATGTCGGACATTTTTGGGACCATTGTCATTTATACAGCAATCAGTGCTATAAAAATGCATTGATTCCTGTGTAAATGACACTGGCAGTGAAGGGGTTAACCACTAGGGGGCGGGGAGGGGTTAAGTCAGTACTAGGGAGTGTTTTCTAACTGTAGGGGGGTTGGGCTGTGTCTGTCAGTACACTGATCTCTGCTCCTGATAACAGGGAGCAGAGATCGAGTGACACTGTCACTAGCCAGAACGGGGAGATGCTGTTTACATCAGCATCTCCCCGTTCCTGCTCTCCGTGAGACGATCGTGGGTATCCCCGCTGCGATCGAGTCCGCGGGACCCAACTCACGGAGCTCCCGGCCGGCGCACGCAATGACACGGTGGGAAATTCAAATGGTCGTATATATACGCCCATTTGCCCAGCCATGCTATTGTGCCGACGTACATAGTCGTGCGCCGGTCCTTAAGTTGTTGTAAACCTCCAAAAAACAAAGAAAAAACCAAACCCTGAAAGACCAAAAAAGTATAATGAGCTAGTATGCATCACTAGCTCATTATGAAATTTACCTTACCTTAGAATGATGCACTGAATCAGCGCCGGTACAACAGAGACAGGGCCGACGTCTTTCCCGGAGTTAAATTCCGGGTTCGCATGCTCCGGCGCTGTGATTGGCCAGTGCCGCGATGACGTCACTCTCACGCACACGCAGGAGCTGGCGGTCACGGCACGGGCCCTGAAGAAACAGCTCGAGCGGGCCGTTCCTTTAGTGCACATGCGCCGACGTATATTAGTAAGTATCTGCTAAACAGTGCAAGTTTAGGAGATATTTACAGTACCTAGAGGTAAGCCTTAAAGTCTTCCTCTTATTACCTGTAGGTACAATTAAAAAAGGAATACTTTACTTCCTCTTTAACCACTTGTCTACTGAGCACTTTCACCCCCTTCCTACCCAGGCCAAATTTTCAGCTTTCAGAGCTGTTGCACTTTGAATGATAATTGCACAGTCATGCAACACTGTACCTAAACCAAATTTTTTTTGAGACAGCTTTCTTTTGGCAATATTTAATTACCACTGGGGTTTTTATTTTTTGCTAAACAAAAGGAAAAAAACAAAAAAAAAGTTGTAAATACCGTATTTATCGGCATATAACACGCGCCGGTGTATAACACGCACCCCAAGTTTAGGAGGGAATTTTGAGGAAAAAAAAAAAAAAAAAAAAAAAAACTTACATTAAAATGCCCATCAATGCAGCATTCTGTCCATGTGCAGCCTTACCCCAGTGCAGGTTTGCCCGTGCAGCTTTGCCCCAGTGCAGGTTTGTGCACTCACCGCCGACATACACAGCCGTGTGTAGATTCAAATATGGCGCCGAGACTGCAGGGATTCGTCGGAGCCGAGATACACATACCCGAGTGTTCTCGGCTTTTTTCGGCGCCGCTCACAGTCCCGCCCTATGATGGACATAACACAGGTCCAAGGGCGGGACTAGGCGTGACGGCGGTGCCGGAAAAAGCCGAGAACACTCGGATATGTGTATCTCGGCTCCGACGAATCCCTGCAGTCTCGGCGCCATATTTGAATCTACACACGGCTGTGTATGTCGGCGGCGATCGCTCCGATCACACAAAATCGGCAGGGATCGGCCTATAACACGCACCCACGATCTTCAGGGGAAAAAAGTGCGTGTTATATGTCAATACGGTAAGTAATTTTTCTCCTGCACTGATGCAATGCATTGTATTTAAATCCCCACTTTTTTTTTTTTTTTTGTTTAGTAAAAAAAAACAGACAATTTTGAAAAAGTTTGTAAAATAAGTAATTTTGCTCCTTCACTGATGAGGCTGCACTGGTGGGCACTGACGATCACTGCCCCGATTATCAGTGTAGATGTTCCCTGTGTCGATTTGCTGGTTATCGGCTTTCCTCGCCAGCATGAGAGGATTGCCAATAATTGGCAAATCCTGTTTACATTTGATCACGCGGAAAAGAGCTGCAGTGATTGGCTTTTTACCACAGTCTGATCAGCTGCGATTACTGCCAATGTGCTCCATGGGGGAGGGGGGGGCGCAGGCAGCATGAGCACAGGACGACGTCCTACGACGGCCTCCTGGCCGAGTGCATCCATGTCATTCAGCTACAGCGCGGTTGTGAACAGCTTAATCATTACATAAACCATCTGACTAACTGCATTTGCTACGAGTGGCGTTCTGAACCACAGAATAGGGCAAACACTTACCAATAACTTCCTGTTGTCTCATTTCCTCTCTTGGAACTTCCGGATTCTCAAATTCCTTCAGGAACTCATCTAAATTATCAGCTTCGCCACCTTTTTTCCTCTTTCTGAGCTCATCAGCTACCAGAGGTGTGAGGCAACGTGTAAACAGCTGTTAACAGAGAACAGAAGGAGCATATTGAATGCGTTCTTACTAATTAATGCCAACTACAGGTTCTAATTTTGGGTCTCTTACCTTCAGGAGCCTAGGGTTCCACAAAGGCTGAGCAGGAAGTGAGAAAAGTTTTTCCACACCTCCAGTCTCTTTCCACATCATCAGTTTCTTGGTTGGAGGTGCCAGGTCCAGAGTTGTTACAATATCAGAGTAGTCGCTCAGCTGTGCACGAATGGTTTTGCTGTCCAACTCCTTCACACTGTCCACAATCAGCTTTCTCTTCCTCTTGGCCTTAGTTTCCTTGACTAAAAGATGCAAAGACCGACCGTTAACACAGGTAAATATATATATATGAAATGCTTCTAAGTTCCAAACATACTGGAAAGAACATGTTCTAAGCATTTTCCAAATACAAAAAAGGATTCACCTGTAATATCAATTGGCTCCAGAGCAAAAGCCTCCTCCTCATTTGGGACCAAAGTAGTCTGATCAGTCATAGTTGGCAGAGGCTCCACAGGATCCACAGAATCAGGGCTGTCTGCCCCCCCAACTGGAGAGAAATAGTGTATATTAATGAAAACAGATAAACAGGGACAAGCATTAGAGAATGCAGAAAATTTGGCACACTTTATGCCATTGTAGACAATCTTCTGCTGAATTACTTACGGGATACATTATCATCGTCGTCCAGATCGTCATCATGTGGGGGCTGTTCAGGCATTGCGATACCTTCTTCTGGAAGCGTGGGTGGGTCATCAAAGATACCCCCGCCACCATCACTTATAAGCTTGTCATCTGGTAGAATAAAGTGACAGTGAGTACAGATTCTGTGAACAAATGCATACACTGCGATCGTTTAGCATCCCTGCACCAACATCCATCAGACTCCTACATGCCACTCCCTGTACAATTCATAAAAGGATAAAGAGGATGCACCAGCTTTCTGCTTTTTTTTCAAAATAGTTAACAGAATGGAGAACCGTTTTCGGCAATACTGTCCTTCCTAAGGTTCACAAAAAAACAAAAAAAAAAAAAACAAAACAAAAAAAACACCTTTGTTAATTTCTTTATTCATACTCCATTCGTCTCATTGACCAATGTCATAAAAATAGGGGTTGAAACAGAGTTGCCACCAGAAAAGTGGGGAAATCTTCGCAGACACTCGTTCTAGTGGCATATATTTAGGAGGTGTTTACTTCAATTTAAAGAGATTGCAGGGGAAAAAAAAAAAAAAAAAAAAAGGAGATCTCCCGAAAGGCAGACATGGTAAAAATATTGTAAGAAAACAAAAAACATGTACATCCAAGAGGGTTTATCCATGCTGTACACTATCCAAAATGGGAATGGGGAAAAAAATAAATTAAAAAAATCTGGCTTTAGATACACTTTAAATAGCTATTGGCAATGACTTTATCACACGACATGACAATTCATACCCAATATTCCTCCGTCATTTCCATCCCCGAAGTTGTCATCTTTGTACTGGTCATCATATTCCAAGTGGTTGCTCTTCTCGATCAGCGGGGCATCATTCTGTTCTGGCTCCAGTAACAGATTGGAGGCGCTGGTACTGACCAACATGTCATCTTCAAATGCACTGCCTTCACGCATCATCTCTCGGTCATCCATACCAAAGTCACCTAAGCAATGCAATGAAGAGTCGATGTAATTCAAATACCCGAATTAGTAAAAGCACAATCGGTGTCAAAGAAATAAGTTCAAGTGAGGGCGATAACATTTGATGGAGATCATCAGTAAGCAAGGCTCTGGGAATGTAATCCTTAAGGGGGATAATGCATCATTAGAACATTTCATCCTGCGTCTACTTAAACCTAATTTCTCCATCAACTCATCCCCTATAGCCAACACCTCTTGTATCACTTGCTCCTCTCCTAGATTGTAAAGCTGGGTACACATTGTTTCCTTTTTTGGAACTGATGGAATGAAGGAAAAAAATAAACAGATTTCTGCATCCAGGAATCCACCCCCAACTGGGACATTGTTTTCTGATAGCAAGGACACTGCGCTGTCAGAATACATTGATTAGTGCTACAGCTGCTGATCGAAGGTGGTTTTTCAACGGGTCCCATTTGACAGAAGCTGAACTAGCGATCAACGTCTGTCAAACAGGGAGGGCTACCCAAATCAAAATTAAGATGGTCCCTGCTGAACTGACCAAATTTTGATCCATGTATACCCAGCGTTAGTCCTCAAAGAGCGTCCTAACTTTCTGGTCTTAAGTGGTTTTATAACTGTACTGTCTTCCTTTATTTTTTTTAAAGCGCAAACTGTATGCACTATATAAACCTCTTATGATAATTATCAGCATTTACCATTTTCAGGGTAGGAGTGTTAAAATGGAGGGCATGCTTCTTAATATTGCAAATATTTGTTTTGCAGGCAAAACCGAATACAAAATATTTGACGCCTTTAATTATTGTCACATTTTATATTAGGGACTGTAATAACAGATGTAGTGAGTGCACGTCACGGGACAAACCAATGAATGTTAATAAACTTGACAGACACAATTGATAGGAACAGTGGTAAGACTCTTTGTTCTACCATATGTAGGAAGAACAGCCAGTGTCAGGTCATATGAATATGGCTACCCACACAGAATTAACTAAAAGCAATGTTTTTAAAATATTAAAAGGAATAATACAGTATATTCTGTGAGCACTTGTGCTTTTGAATTGTAAGCCTTTATGTGACCGATGCTTGCGATTCCATATTTGCTAATGTAATATAAAAAAAAAAGGGTAGATTAAGCACCAGAGGGCACACTATTTGAAAAGTTTGATTCAACCCCCCTGCTGTTAAAAAGCTTCCTCTGCAAAGAACATACAAAATATGCACCTCTCCTTCTGCCTGTACTACTGATCTACACTGTAATGAACAGAACCTACTACCTGAAGACTCTTCAGAATCAAATACACCTGGTGTGTTTTCCTGGTCCCTCACTGTGTTCATTTGTTAAATCCAGAAACCTTCAACACCACTGGAGCCAGCGAGAGAAACGACAGTGGTCTTTTCATTAGAATGAAAACCAGTTGCCGGAGAGATGAACATTTACCATTTATTCAACAGAAAAACCTTTAGTGAGAGTGCTTTAAAGAGACTCAAATCTCTTAAGGAGCAATTCACACCCCTCCTGGCCATCATTACGATGCAGTGCTGGGGTCTAAGTGGCCATTAGCTTGACCAATTCAAAGCCTTCCCCACTATAGAAAGCCCGATAAAGAAAAAAAACACAACTTATGGGATAAAGTGCTCTATAAGTATTTAATGGATTTCATTTAATACAAAACTGGGGGTTGATATCTGAGATACTGTTTTGCACAAATGAAACTATATGCAAGAGAAAAAGTACTCACCAAAATCATTGTCTTGCAAGATATTGAGGTTTCCCACCTCTTCTCTCATAGTGATTTCCTCCACTCTACTCTGGTTGAGGCTGAACTGCTGGGCCACATCAATATCACTAAAGAGAAGACAGTTATGCCATAATTAGGAACACCAGCTGTTTTTCTTAATCTGCAATGTAGTTTGTTTAATTGTACACAAAAAAACAAAACACTGGTCAATCACACATTAAAAACTGATAATTAAAATATGTTGCTTACTCCAGGTCTGGCAGCGGTTGGTCAAAATCATGAAACTCCTCTGGCAGTGTAATTGCATTGTATGCGGCTTCTCGGTTTTCCTCTGGCAAATCCACCACACCTAAAAGAAAGCAGCAGTAATGAGACACGTTACAACCATGAACTTGTCAAAGTAACTGCAAGCTTACAGCGTTTTATTTAGGCTGATGGCACACTTGTGACTTCTATTTCTGTTCAGGTTTTCCCCTAGAGCCAAATCAATGTTAGGTCTACATCCATCAATGTATTACAGCATACACACACCATATACAGTGGCTTGCAAAAGTATTCGGCCCCCTTGAACTTTTCAACCTTTTGCCACATTTCAGGCTTCAAACATAAAAATATAAAATTTTAATTTTTTGTGAAGAATCACCAACAAGTGGGACACAATTGTGAAGTGGAACGAAATCTATTGGATATTTTAAACTTTTTTAGCAATTAAAAAACTGAAAAGCGGTGCGTGCAAAATTATTCAGCCCCTTTACTTTCAGTGCAGCAAACTCACTCCAGAAGTTCAGCGAGGATCTCTGAATGATCCAATGTTGTCCTAAATGACTGATGGTGATAAATAGAATCCACCTGTGTGTAATCAAGTCTCTGTATAAATGCACCTGCTCTGTGATAGTCTCAGGGTTCTGTTGAAAGCGCAGAGAGCATCATGAAGACCAAGGAACACACCAGGCAGGTCCGTAATACTGTTGTGGAGAAGTTTAAAGCCGGATTTGGATACAAAAAGATTTCGCAAGCTTTAAACATCCCAAGGAGCACTGTGCAAGCGATCATTTTGAAATGGAAGGAGTATCAGACCACTGCAAATCTACCAAGACCTGGCTGTCCCTCTAAACTTTCAGCTCAGACAAGGAGAAGACTGATCAGAGATGCAGCCAAGAGGCCCATGATCACTCTGGATGAACTGCAGAGAACTACAGCTGAGGTGGGAGAGTCTGTCCATAGGACAACAATCAGTCGTACACTGCACAAATCTGGCCTTTATGGAAGAGTGGCAAGAAGAAAGCCATTTCTCAAAGATATCCATAAAAAGTCTCGTCTAAAGTTTACCACAAGCCACCTGGGAGACACACCAAACATGTGGAAGAAGGTGCTCTGGTCCGATGAAAACAAAATCAAACTTTTTGGCCACAATGCAAAACGATATGTTTGGCGTAAAAGCAACACAGCTCATCACACTCAACACACCATCCCCACTGTCAAACATGGTGGTGGCAGCATCATGGTTTGGGCCTGCTTTTCTTCAGCAGGGACAGGGAAGATGGTTAAAATTGAAGGGAAGATGGATGCAGCCAAATACAGGACCATTCTGGATGAAAACCTGTTGGAGTCTGCAAAAGACCTGAAACTGGAACGGAGATTTATCTTCCAACAAGACAATGATCCCAAACATACAGCAAAATCTACAAAGGCATGGTTCACAAATAAACGTATTCAGGCGTTAGAATGGCCAAGTCAAAGTCCAGACCTGGATCCAATCGAGAATCTGTGGAAAGAGCTGAAAACTGCTGTTCACAAACGCTGTCCATCCAACCTCACTGAGCTCGAGCTGTTTTGCAAGGAAGAATGGGCAAGAATTTCAGTCTCTCGATGTGCAAAACTGATAGAGACATACCCCAAGCGACTTGCAGCTGTAATCTCAGCAAAAAGGTGGCTCTACAAAGTATTAACGCAATTTTGCACGCCCCACTTTTCATTTTTTTATTAGTTAAAAAAAGTTTCAAAAATCCAAAAGATTTCGTTCCACTTCACAATTGTGTCCCACTTGTTGGTGATTCTTCACAAAAAATAAAAATTTTATATCTTTATGTTTGAAGCCTGAAATGTGGCAAAAGGTTGAAAAGTTCAAGGGGGCCGAATACTTTCGCAAGCCACTGTTCATACACAGACCCCTGCCCATAGAACATCAAGCTTTCAGCAAGATGCACCTCAAAAACCGATAGGTGGAGCTGATACGACCACATCCATGTGCAAGACCCCAAGGAGATTAAAATCTGCAGTTAAAGAAAAAAAAAAAAAAAAGCAAGCTTTTTTGGCTATACTTCTTTGGATCACAGGAGGAGTGCAGTTTGTACTGCACTCCTGTGACCTGTTTTTAGCAGACAGTGGGCTTAAGTCTGCTGACATCACGGAACCGGTTTAGGCTCTGAAAAGATCCCGACCATATGGGCAGAATCCACCCAGCAGCCTGGACTGGGACCTGGCTCAGCCTCTCAGTGATCTGCTGAGAGCCTGAGCCATCCCCTCGCTCCAGTGAACACTGGAGGGGCAGAGAGACAGTGACTGACCGTCCCGGATCTCTGTGCAAAACAGCGAAGGGAGAACTGAGCGATCAGAGTTTTTTGATCGCTCAGTTCTCACAGCAGAGCCAGATTGATGCTGCCACCAACCCAAGTACAAATTGTTTTATTTTTACAAAGGCTATACTTGTTTTAAGTTCTAAATTGCATTTTTTTTCCCTGGAACCAAGTAGGTGCGGTCCACAGTAGACCCCTTGAAAATGTAGTCCTCCCAATTCAGCACAGGTTTGTTTTATCAGAGTTTAACATTTCAGGTCTAGTAGAAATCCGTCATTAGAAATCAGGACTGTGCTTCCAGTCTTATGAAAGTTTTATCTGCTTGGTTGTCAAAGTTATGTTTCAATACTTTGAATCACCAAATGTGCAGCAAGCTAAGCCAGAGCTACTGATTTGCATTAATGTTGGAGAGTGATTCAAAGATGAAGCCAAAGACAGCCAGACAGTCATGGAAGCATGTTATTTGATCCCCCACTTACAAGTCCAAAAAAACCCCACAAATAAATACCATCAAAACAAAATTACCAAGTAATGCCTAGCACCTTTGATTTTAGGCCTCATTTAGAAGCATGCTTATTTCTAAGCCCAGGGGAGTCATTGCTGCAGCATACAGCAGTCCATAGTAATGAATGGCTGTGCACGAATATGTGCCATACTTGACACATGCACAGGTGCAAATCCCTGGACACACAAGTTACGCCTGGGGATTTACATCCATGCTTAGACATGCACAGCATATACCTGTGCACAGGGCTCTCTTTAATATTGATTGGACCCTGGGCAAACATTTTCTTGGCGCCCATCCCCCCACCACCCCCCCCCTTTTGCTCTCCACCCCAACATTTCAAAAAACAAACACGCGTAAACTTATGTATTGAACTGTTTTGTAACTGTACTGCTTGCCCAAACTGTTGGCACTACATAAATCCTGAATAAAAATAATATTAATAATAGGGGGAGGGATAGCGGAGTCCAGGATGATTGGGGGGGGGGAATATAGGAGTCCAGGATGATTGGGGGGGGGGAGGAGATAAGGGGGTCCAAGATGACGATGAGGGGAGAATAAGAGGGTCCAAGGTAATGGGGGGGGGGGGAATTTGGCTGCTCCCGCTACTCTGGGAAAACTGCGGGCAGCATAGGGCTTAAGTGGCTGCTGTTTTAGGCCCCACAGCAATGACAGGGCCCAGGGCAGCTTCCCCTTTTGCCCTGCGTTAAAGAGGGCCCTGCCTGTGCACAGCCTTTGATTACTATGGGTAGCTCTACACTGCAGCTGTGAAACTGGGGCGAAGCCTAAAGAGAACCTTACCAGCCTATTCAGAAGATGGAGATAGTGCTTTTCAATAGGCAGGTCTCTCTAGGCCCCTCCAACAAGGTATATTCACTCATACAGGCTCCGCTCTCTCGCCGATGCAGAAGTCCACCTCGAGTAAGACCCCTTTCACATAGGTAGTGTTTTTCAGGAGCTTTAGCGCTAAAGATGGCACCTGTAAAGCGCCTCATCTGCAGTCCCATTGTGAAAGCCCGAGTGCTTTCACACTGGGGCGCTATGCTGGTAGGACGTTAAAAGCAAAAAAAAAAAAAACAAACCCAGCAAGCAGCATCTTTAGGGCGCTTTGGGAGTGGTATATACGAAATCAATGGGCAGTGCTGCCGAATAGCCTGCAAAGCACCTTGGCAGCGGCGCTTTTAACCCTTTATTTGGCCGCTAGTGGGGGTTAAAAGCGCCCTGCTAGCGTCTCTAAAACGATGGTAAAGCACCCTCCCGATCATGGCGTCAAATGCTTCCTCCATACCCCAGGACCACTCTCCAGTAATAGAGCAAGGGCTTTGGCTGAGCAGGGAGGCAGTGAAGGAGCACCGGCAGGAAAGTACACATTGCTATAGGTATTGGCAATCAAACCACTGTCACAGGAATGAGCAAATGTCTCTTTAAAATACTTATTATAAACTGAAAGCAGCTGTTTTTCAGATCACAGAAAATGTGAAGACTGCCGCACTGTCTGAGGACGCTTGTCCAGTTTGTCATTTGAAAGCAGGATATTATGCAACCTCAAATTACATCAACCAAAAAAAATAAAAAAAGGATTACAATCTCTTTACAAATTGAAATCTAAATGTTTGAAAGGATCAGTTAGTGGCTGGATCTTATCACCTACAAGCAGCACACACACCAAATCCAGCTTTCTGTGCTGCCAAGATACGGAAAATGACATTTGCAGGATTGGGCGCTCAGGAGATAAATGGTACACAGATCATTTAATTGAGGGCTAAAGATATAGCATCCAAATAAAAATCTATGTTCTTTCCTCCTTGACGGAAAATAGCTGTGTGATAAGCAGATTTACAGACTGAGGAGCGTCGATACTCACCAGGCCGAAAGGCCATCTTTATTTTGATGAAAGCCTCGTTACAGTCAGCGAGGAGATACTTTGCCTTCCTGTGGTAGATTCTGACAACACCCAAAAGGAGATGCCCAGAAGTACGCAAAGCCATTTTTACCTAGAAGAATATGAGGTGGTTAGAAATGGCTAGAAAAAAATTAAAATAAAATAGAAACTGGCAACTCTGCATATAGCACAGCACATACCTTCGGCGAGATGATGCTCTCCACACTGCTCTCCAGGTTGCACTCAAACACATGGGCTTTAGTCAGCTTCTTGTCCCAGTGGGCCGCCAGCCAAATTTTGGCTAGCGGCCCTCTCTTGCTCAGAACAAAGTGTGCGTAAAACATCTTCCCACGCTACTGGAGCCACAGAGGACTAACCTGCAAGAAGGGAAAAAAAAAACAAAACACGGACCAATGAATGCAACTCTTAGGACCAAAGTAAACCACACAAATTACAGTTTTAGTGTATTTTTGAAACTAGAATAGTAATATGGACAAATCACAAGAGCTAGGCAGCCATTGTGTCTCAACCAATGGTTGTACCCCTACGGAGTATAGGGGTCTTCAACTGTTGCCGGACACCAAAAGGGACAGAATGTACATATGTTAGACTGCAGACATAATGGAAGAAATGATGTTCAGAGACTGGGGTCATGCTAGAGGTGTGGTTGGACACTGAAGACATGCTATAGTGAGAGCGAGACCAAGAACAGTTTACACGAAGGCTAGTAGAGATTACAGCTATAACGCCTTTACAAACCAATACTTCCACTCCATACTACAGACTGCCTGGGTCCAAGGCATGGAAGTGGCCCTGGTGTGTACAGATAGATCCAAATACAGGCCCAAGCATATTTTATTTTATTTATTTCAGTTACTTATATAGCACCGTCAATTTACGCAGCGCTTTACATATACATTGTACATTCAAATCAGTCCCTGCCCTCAAGCTTACAATCTAAGGTCCCTAACTCACATTCATACATACTAGGAACAATGTAGACAGGATCCAATTAACCTACCAGCATGTCTTTAGAGTGTGGGAGGAAACCGGAGTACCCGGAGGATACCCACGCAGGCACAGGGAGAACATACAAACTCCAGGTAGTGTGGTGGTTGGGATTCGAACCAGCGACCCTTCTTACTGCTAGGTGAGAGTGCTACCCACTACACCACTGCGCCGCCACCCATTTAGGTAAATATCTGCTACCAATAGAACCTTGATGTTCAGAAGCATGTTTGCCACCCCCCTCCATCGATAAAACCCCATGTGCACAGGCCTCCTTAAAGCGGTAGTAAACTGAGGAAAAACCTTTCCCCCTGCAAGGCAATGGTAGACTGTAGAGGTCGACCGATATATATCGGCAGATATTTGGCGTTTAATTAATCGGCCAATTGTGCTGATAAAAAAAGGCCGATTATAACTTCAGCACACCTTGCAAATGACTTCTGTAATAGAAGTCAATGCAAGTTGCCTGAAGTCTTCTGTGGAGCCACTTCTCTCCTCTCTGGGCATCCTGCCAAGTCTGATAAAAGAAGCTAAAAAGATACAATGTTTCTACTTATAAATGGACTGAACTCAGTGTGTAGGAATTCTCAGTTTAACCATTTAAAGACTAAATCTTTTCTGACATTTGTTGCTTACAAGTAAAAATCCTGTATTTTCTGCTAGAAAATCACTTAGAACCCCCAAAAATTATATATATATATATATATATATATATATATATATATATATATATATATATATATATATATATATATATATATATATATATATATATATATATACACATACATACATACATATACATATTTTAGCAGAGACCCTAGGTCAGTGATGGTGAACCTTGGCACCCCAGATGTTTTCGAACTACATTTCCCATGATGCTCATGCACTCTGCAGTGTGGTGGAGCATCATGGGAAATGTAGTTCCAAAACATCTGGAGTGCCAAGGTTCACCATCACTGACCTAGGTAATAAAATAGCAGTTGCGGCAATATTTTATGTCACACGGTATTTGCGCAGCAGTCTTTCAAACGCAAATTTTTTTGGAAAAAATACACTAATGAATAATAAAAAAAAAAAAAAAGCAGTAAAGTTAGCCCATTTTTTTCGTCCAAAAGTTTTGATTACCTGTTTCTGTGTATTTAATATTTAAGATAGTTTTTTTTTTAATCTAAATTATACATACAAGTGAACTGATTGGAGGTTTGTTTTGTTTATTAAATGTAAGACATTTTCTGTATCACTCAAGGTTGCTTTCACACTGGAGCGGGCAGGCCTTGACGGTAAAACACTGCTAGCTTTAGCGACGCTTTACCGTCATTTTAGCGGTGCTAATAACCCAGCTAGCGCCCGAGGAAGGGGTTAAATACGCCGTGAAGCGTTGTTGCCGAATCGCTTTGCAGGTGCTTCGGCAGCGGTGCGCATTCATTCCAATGGCCAGGAGTGGTGGAGCAGCGGTATACACCGTCCAAAGATGCTGCTTGCAGGACTTTAACATCCTACCAGCGCAGCGCATCGCCTCAGCGTGAAAGCACTCGGGCTTCCACACCGAGACTGCAGGGGAGCCGTTTTGCAGGCACTTTACAGGCACTATTTTTTGCCCAAATCGCCTGAAAAACACCTCAGTGTGAAAGGGGTCTAACTGTTAGATTATATGAGATGAAGGGGAAAAAAAAATGAAATAAAATAATTCAGCCTAATATATCGCCCCCCCCCCCCCCCCCAAAAAAAAACGGCATGTATCGGCATCAGCCAGAGAAAAATCCATATCGGTCGAACCCTAGTAGACTATTACATACTAGCACATTATGAGAAAATTAGCTAAAAAATGAAGCCCCCCAGCAGCACAGTGTCACCGCTGACGGGGCTTTCATCTTCTCCCAGTCTTGTTTCTGGGTTTGCGGGCTCCAGCGGCTTGAATGGCCGAGCCAAGATGACATCATCCCCACACACGCACGCGGGAGTCATGGCCACGCAACACAGCCCTGCAAGAAGGCTTTGGGTGTGCCGTTCCCTCAGAGCGAATGCGCCGGTGAAGTCACTGGCTACCACGCTACACTCTTCAAATTAAAGTTGGCAACCCTCCCATAAATACATACACACTTTTTTTTTTTTTATCAGAGAGATACAGTGTCGTGCCCCCCCCCCCCACGCACACCATTTCAATCACCATGTGCACATTTGAAGTATGGCCAAGGCTTTTTTGGCCATCCCTCTCCTGGGGATCACAGGAGTGCCCTTAGTGTCCCAGATTCAGCCGAGAACAAGCTAAAGTCCACTGCTGGCTGATGTCAGAGCCTGTCCATGCTCTGCAGGGATCCGCCCAGATGACCAAGCAGCAGCTGGCCGAGCCTCTCCAGTGAGCACTGGAGGGGCAGAGCAGAGAGCAGATGATGGTCACTGCTTTCTGTGCATCGAAGATCGAGAACTGAGCTACCCGTGGTCTTGGATCGCTCAGTTCTTGGTGTAAAACCATCAGGAAACAGCTATGCATTTTTTTGAATCCCAAACCTCTTGAAAGTCCTAAACTGTTTTGTGATGTATCACCAGGAAAGACATTTAGTTAAAGCGGAGTTACACCCAAAAGTGGAGTTTCCGCTCGTTGTACTCCACTACCCCATTTGGCACCTTTCGGGGGGGGTTGGGGTATCCTGTTCCCACTTCCGGGAGCCTCAGCCGCGGGTATTGCCGTATTCCCTTACACGCAATGCAGGTGACATGCATCCGACAGCTGATGGAAACCGCTGCGGTGCCAACATCGCTGGACTCCAGGACAGGCAAAATGTAAAATTATTAAAAGGCAGCAGCTGCAGCATATGCAGCTGCTGGCTTTTAAAGCGGAGGTTTGCTGAAAAAAAAATATTAAAAGCCAGCAGCTACAAATTCTGCAGCTGCTGACTTTTAATATATGGACACTTACCTGTCCAGGGAGCCCGCGGTGTCGGCAGCCGAAGCCGATCTGTCTTTCGGCTCCCGGCTGCTGCCGCCGCCATCCTCGGTAAGGGAATAAGGAAATGAAGCCGTGCGGCTTCACTTCCTGGTTCCCTACTACGCATGAGCGTGCCGCGTGTCCTCACAGGTCCCTGCTGTATTCTGTGTCTCACAGAATACAGTGGGGGAGGACGGGGTAGGCGACGGAAGTGGCGTAGGTCACAGCAAGCTCTGCGGTGATCTATGCCAGGAAGGGGGAGCAAATACCTGTATTAGACAGGTATCTGCTCCCTCCTCCCCCCTGAAAGGTGCCAAATGTGACACCGGAGGGGGGGGCGGAATCCAAAAAGTGGAAGTTCCATTTTTGGGTGGAACCCCACTTTAATTTTTGCAGAGGTGGGCGGACCTCAGCTTTAAAATCTGTTGGCTTTCCAATAGTTAAGGTTTAAGTCATCTGCTGCAGTTTTGAGCGCCGGTAGTATAGGTATTGCTATACTTCTGGTGCTCTAACAGGAGACCATTGGATTGCCTACTAAGCAGCTGTCCCATGATTCGCCCACCCTCTATTGCCAAATCACAGACCTCTTCGTATTTTGTGGATGATTTCACAGAATACAAAGCATTTGGTGAATGGACAGGTGAGAGGAATCAGCGGAAGTTCCATTTTTGGGTGGAACTCCACTTGAATGCATAGCATGCATTAAAGCGGTGTTCCACCCAAATTTTGAACATTATCTCTATGCATTCTCTTCCTTGCCTAGATGCTGACACGCTGTGTAAAAAAAATGTAAATCGCCGTAATTACCTTTTTTTTTCTACTCTTCTTAGCACTTCCTGGTTTTCCTCCCATGGGAGTAGGCGTGTTTCTAGCCTCTCCCAGACCTCCCACAGTCCCCTTGGAGCTAGTCTCAGGCTTCCCAGCATGCATTGTGCAACAGCGTCATCACAACATCTCGGTGAATGCTGGGAGCACAGCATTCACCGCATCCAGGAAATACATGCTTGTGGGCTTCAAATGCCCACAATGAAGATGGAAACCGCCTTCAGTGAATTTTATAAGTTATTCTTTACAACGAAATCGGACACAGGCAGACTTATTACACAGAACATGTGAGTAGATAATCATGAGAAGAAAAGTTTGTGAATAAACTCCAAAAAAAAAAAAAAAAAACGATAGATAGGTGGACCCCCGCTTTAAGGTGAAAAACTGCAAGACTTTACAATTCCTTTAAAGAAAATAAACTGCCACCACATCTAAGGACTGGTACAATGTAAAATATTCAAACTTGGTTCTAGAGTTAAGTTACACTTTAAAGTGAAAGGCCAGGCAACCACAGTAAAAATCATAGTTGACACGCAATGAGCATTAGGAATCGATCTGTATTGTTTAAACTTGTCAAAAACCCTCCTTTGTACCTTATTTTGTTGTTAAATAGTGCCAGTCCAGCAGCTGGGCATGCCATTAGTCCCCAGCTGCTGGGCATGTTCCTCATAGAATATCTATTTTCCGGAAGTGACGTTGTACCCGGCCTAACATCACTTCCGGCTTCGGGCACACAGGGAAACAAAATTGTAAAAAGGAAATGACGCTGCGTACTGGCTGTTCCATGACAACCGGAACACATTAGACTCCGCCCAAACCCCCTCCCCGATCACGTGCAATGAGTGAGGCATCATCTATTTCAGCTGTCTCTGGGACTGCCATTGCTGCTCTCAGAGGGGTCTGTGTTATCGTGCAGTGAGCAAAACATAACTTATCATGCCTGCCTCCCTGTTATCTCACTCAGGAAGCTGGTATCCACAATGAGGTTATGAAGACTGGAAGATATCATTCTCTGTCTAAGGATAGGAGGGATGGGGACGACGGGGGCGATTTGAATGAACAGTCAGCATACCTGTGTGGGAGAGAATGACAACATTGTCAGGAAGTGAGAGGCAGCATGCAGAGGTAAAAGGATAAGATAAAAGGGAAATAAGGTTGTCGGTGAAGAACAGGAAGAAGCTGATTTCTAGATTCTATAAGACTTTTCTCAGCTATCAAGAAAATGAATAATGCCAAAGATAATATTTTACATAGAATAGCAAAATTTTCATTTTTGACTGGACTTCCACTTTAATAAAAGTAGCACAGGGTCTAACTGGCAGTTTGTCATTTTATCAGCCATGTTATTTGCAATGCACAGTTGCACACTTCATTTGAATGGTAATTAGCACAGTTCTTTTTAAGTGTAGAAATGGCCTAGTTTTCACATTGCCTCAGGCTTGCTATGAGTCACAATAGGTTTTAAAATCCTAACAATTAGGTTTCATTTACAGATGTAAAGCGGTATTTTTTATCTCTCAAGACCTCCACCACAGCTATATAAAGGAAACTGTCAGAGAAAGGTGCATGTCAGGTCATAGCACTACCAAGCTCCTTTCACACAGATCGCAGCCGAATAGGACGGGGATCACATCTGTGACCATTTTGTTTCTGCTCAGCAGACGCAGGTGGACCTGTTAGCTTTGTGGGCAGCTAGGTGTAAACAGACTCCACCATCTGTTTGGATACGGCTACCTCCAATTCAGTCAGAAAAAAATGAAAAGGAGGCAGTTTTTTCTTTTGCAAACCTGGATGGACCCAGAGGTAGGTAGGTGGGTGTAAATGAACTTAACACGTTCATAGGGCTCCATGGACGTTTCAATCAGGTCTGCCTGAAAAACTAACAGATGGTGATTGGAATGGCTTGTGAAAAGGGCCAAAGAATGACCAGAATTGGGTAAAAAAAAAAGTTACAGCAAAAGTGAAGTGGCTAAAGTGTAAACTTCTTTTACCTCAACTGCTTCCAGACCACCCACCGTACATATACTGCGGCAGGGCAGCACAAAATCACATACCTGTACGTGATTTTGTGCATGCGGTGTGTGTGTGTGTGTGTGTGTGTGTGTGTGTGTGTGTGTGTGTGTGTGTGTGTGTGTGTGTGTGGGGGGGGGGGGGGGGGGTCGGAGCACCGCGACCTGCTGATCGTTCATAGAAGACACAGAGCAGTGGTGTTCCTATGTAAACAAGGCACACCGCTGATCTGTCAGTGAAGAAAATAGATCTATTACAGCTAAGCTAAAATACAATTTGTTTTCCTCCAGTGTAACACCCCCCCAGGGCACATGTAACTCCTTGATCGCCCCCCTAGTGTCAACTCCTTCCCAACCAGTGTCATTTATACAGGGCCCCAGGACATCAGATTAGCGACGAACCGTGTCGGGAGGAGCGGTGCTGACATCACCGCGCTGTTTAACGTCATGATTGCACGGGTGTTTGTATTGTTGTCGGACTCCTATTTTATTGGAATTTTGTATACGCTTTATAGGCGATACTGCTTTTTTATTAATAAAAAAAAAAAAAAACACATCTGGTTTTACCTATGGCGATTTTCCCTGCTTTTTTCCTGAGCATACATCACCTCTTACATCGCGTGGGCCTGCAAGCTGTGCCTCTTAACTAGAGGTCGGCCGATATTTGGCGGTTTTTTAATTAATCGGCCAATTGTGCTGATAAAAAAGGCCGATTATAACTTATACTTATAACTGTAATAGAAGTCAATGCAAGTTGCCTAAAGTCTTCTGTGGAGCCACTTCTCTCCTCTCTGGGCAGCCTGCCAAGTCTGATAAAAGAAGCTGAAGAGATACAATGTTGCTACATATCAATGAACTCTGTGTGTAGGAGTTCTCAGTTTAACCATTTAAAGACTAAATCTTTTCTGACATTTGTTGCTTACAAGTAAAAATCCTGTATGTTCTGCTAGAAATTCACTTAGAACCCCCAAACATATATATTTTTTTTTAGCAGAGACCCTAGGGAATAAAATAGCGGTTGTTGCAATATTTTATGTCACACGGTATTTGCGCAGCGGTCTTTCAGAACGCAATTTTTTTAAAAAAAATACACTAATTAAAAAAAAAAAAAAAAAGCAGTGAAGTTAGCCCATTTTTTTCGTCCAAAAGTTTTGATTACCAGTTTTTGTGTATTTAATATATAATTTTGTTTGTTTTTTTAAATCTAAATTATACATACAAGTAAACTGATTGGAGGTTTGTTTTGTTTAATAAATGTTTAAATGTAAAAAAATTTCTGTATCACTTATTACTTAAAGCGGGGGTCCACCTATCTTTTTTTTTTTTGAGTTCATTCACAAACTTTTCTTCTCAGCATTACATACTCACATATTGTGTGTAATATGTCCGCCTGTGTCAGATTTCGTCGGAAAGAATAACTTATATTATTCACTGCAGGCGGTTTCCATCTTCATTGTGGGCATTTGAAGCCCACAAGCATTTATTTCCTGGATGTGGTGAAGGCTGTGCTCCCAGCATTCACCACTCGTTCCCGCACATGCTCAGTGGCATCCTGGGAAGCCTGAGACTAGCTCCCAGGAGTCTGTGCGGAGTCTGGGAGAGGCTAGAAACACGCCTACTCCCACGGGAGGAGAACCAGGAAGTGCAAAGAATAGAAAAATAAAAGGTAATTACGGCGATTTAAATTTTTTTAAACGGCATGTCAGCATCTAGGCAAGGAAGAGAATACATACAGATATTGTTCAAAATTTGGGTGGAACCCCGCTTTAAGGCTGGGTTATAAGGGCGCTTATAACCCAGCTAGCGGCCGAGGAAGGGGTTAAATGCGCTCGTGAAGCACCCCTGTCGAAACGCTTTGCAGGCACTTAGCCCAAAAGCGCATGAAAAACGCCCCAGTGTGAAAGGGGTCTAACTGTTCGATTTTATGAGATGAAGGGAAAAAAATAAATAAATAAAAAAAAAAAAAATCGGCATTTCTAAATATCGGCAAAAACCGATATCGGTCGACCTCTACTCTTAAAGCGGAGTTCCACACAAAAATGGAACTTCCGCTTTTCGGAACCCTCCCCCCCTCCGGTGTCACATTTGGCACCTTTCAGGGGGGAGGAGGGTGCAGATACCTGTCTAAGACAGGTATTTGCACCCACTTCCGGCATAGACTCCCATGGGAGTCTACGCCTCTTCCCGTCCCCACCGCGCTGTCTCCTGGGAACACACAGCTCCCAGGAGAGAGCGGGGACCACTTGGGACGCGCAGCGCGACTCGCGCATGCGCAGTAGGGAACCGGGAAGTGAAGCCGCATCGCTTCACTTCCTGATTCCCTCATCTAGGATGGCGGCGGCAGCTGCCGAGAACCGAGCGGGTTCTCAGCGTCCCCTGCCGACATCGCTGGACCCTGGGACAGGTAAGTGGCCATGTATTCAAAGTCAGCAGCTGCAGTATTTGTAGCTGCTGGCTTTTAATATTTTTTTTTTTGGCGGCGTGGGTGAACCCCCGCTTTAACTCTTTTGCAGAGCAGCCCGGATCAACTCCTCTCCTCGGGTCTCTCTTCGGCTCTCCTGGCTCCTCCCGTCTGCCCCCACAGCAAGCAGCTTGCCATGGGGGCACCCGAGCTGAGTCAGTTTCCTGTGTCCAGACATGGAGCCCCGATTTGGCCCTGCCCCATCTTCTGATTGGCTGACCGATTGACAGCAGCAGGAGCCAATGGTGCTACTGCTGTGTCTCAGCCAATCAGGAGGAGAGTCTTATACAGCCAAGGAACTTGGACATTGCTAGAGAGAGATGGGGCTCAAGTATTAGGGGATGCTGGAGGGCTACTGCTGCACACAGTTTATCTTAATGCATAGAATGCAATAAGATGAAAAACCTATTGGGCTTTACAACCCCTTTAATGCATTCCCTGCATTAAACCCAAAAATGTATTAAATGTATTAATGTATTAAAATCACAGCTTACCAATCATTCGCTAGAGACCTGGGCAGGGGAGGGAGCAGAAGCAGCTTAGGTTCTCAGTGGCGAACTGAGGCTGAGCCAATTGGGCATCCGGGTGGCTCCTAAGGTTACAGTTGGGATACATCCAGAGACTAGAGCAGCTTGTGATGTCAGCCGACAGATTGCTTTAGCTTGTGGGTGACAAGAATGCACAAGTAAGTGCAACTGTGACTCACAAAACAGCTGTGGTCATACTTTTTTTTTTTTTTAAAGCGGAGCTCTAGCCAAAAGGGGGAGTTCTGCTTCCCCTGCTCCTCTTGAAGAACCGGCCCTTTTGAGGAGTGTGGGGTATCCGCTCATACCACCCTTGCAGTCTTCTGGGGCACGGGACAGGTCCCAGAAAACTGCTTGACCGTTCACGATGCGCAGCGGGGCACTCGGCTGTCACAGCTGGCTGCCCAAAGATAAGATGCCAGCGCAGAGGAAAGACAGCAGGTAAACTCAGCTGGGGTGAGCACACGGCTGGATAGTGGGACAGGCGAGTGACTTTTTTTAAATATAGGAGACTGGAACTACTCTAATCATCTTTAAATTCTTTCCTATGTAACAGTTTAAGCTGGTGGCATGACCGCCGCCCCAGGTTTCCAGGTGGCTCCTTTCTCCTGCAGCACCCTACAGAGCTACCATTCCATGCAAGGACTAGAGCAGGTTCCCTATACAGGCATACCCCACTTAAGTACACAATGGGGTTTATTTACTTAAGCTGGAAAGTGCAAAATCAGGATCACTTCTGCATAGAAACCAATTCAGCTTCCAAAGCTTAATTGAACAAGACGAGATTAGAAGCTCGTTGGTTTCTATGCAGAAGTCAGCCTCATTTTGCACTTTACAGCTTTAGTAAATAAACCCCATTGTGTACTTAAAAGTGGGGCATGCCTGTACTGAATATCAACAGAGACACACCCATAACCTAGGATGACAAGGTACTCCCCTGCTCCTCCCCCTTCCGTCTCTAAGCTGAAAAACTGGCTGATGACGCCTGCGAGAACCAGAAGCTCAGGGAAGCAGCAGCCAGCACCATTGAGCCTAGGTTCACATATGTGCTATGAGGGAATCAGCACAATTACAGCGCTAGTTCCCGCATCGCATAGAAGTGCGAAATGAAAAAAAGAAATGTATATATGTATAACGTTTCTATATATTGTGGATAGCAATATTTAAAATATCTCCTCTTTAGTTGGGTAAATTGAGATAGAGAAAATGTTTTCTAATATATAGAAAATTTTAATCAAAACTTTTGGACAAAAAAAAAAAAAAAAAAAAAAAAAAAAAGGGCTAACTTTACTGCTTAGTTTATTTTTAATTCATTAGTGTATTTACAAAAAAAAAAAAAAATAAATAAAAAATCGCGTTTGAAAAGACCGCTGCTCAAATACCGTGTGACATAAAATGTTGCAACAACCGCGCTATATATATATATATATATATATATATATATATATATATATATATATATATATATATATATATATATATATATACACACATATATACACACATATACACACACACATTATATATACACACACACAATTTTTTTTTTTTGTAAATATGCAGAGCTTTGGCTCCTACATTTTCCAGGCTCTCATTGCTGCAAAGATTGTTTACAGAACTCAATAGCTCAAGGAACTTTAAAATACAAGTGAATTACTCAAAGTTTATGGGAGAACTCAAGAAGAGTTCTCCCATTGAAAGAATTAAAAAAGCAGGCAGCTACTGCTGTGCTGTCTCTAAGCAGCACTTTGACAGCCTTTGTCGTGTTAAGTGATTTGCAAAACAAAAGTTTATATGCTAGAAATGTAAAAAAAAAAAAAAAAAAAAAAACACACCACACAAAACACACCACTGTCTGCCAAAACTAAAAGTGCACATGAAATCAAGTAATGTAAGAACTGTAGCAATACACAAGACCATGGTAGACCTAAAGCGAATCCCTAAAATCTCATAAGCTTAAAGCGGAGGTTCACACAAAAACTGAACCTTTTCGGAACCCTCCCCCCCTCCGGTGTCACATTTAGCACCTTTCAGGGGGGAGGGGGGTGCAGATACCTGTCTAAGACAGGTATTTGCACCCACTTCCGGGTATAGACTCCCACGGGAGTCTATGCCTCTTCCTGTCCCACCACGCTGTCTGCTGGGACACACACGGGTCCCAGAGACAGCACAGACCAGTTAGATTGCGCTGCGCGACTCGCGCATGCGCAGTAGGGAACCGGGAAGTGAAGCCGCAAGGCTTCATTTCCTGATTCCCACACCAAAGATGGCGGCGGCAGCATCCGAGGACCAAGGGATGGTTCGGCCTCGAGTGCCGACATCGCTGGACCCTGGGACAGGCAAGTATCCTTATTTTAAAAAAAGTCAGCAGCTGCAGTATTTGTAGCTGCTGACTTAAAAAAAAAAAAAAAAATTTGCGGGACTCCCTCTTTAACGATGTTCTTGGGGGGGACAAGTGCCTGTAACAGGTGGAGCCAATCGTATCAACCACCCCACAGCACCGGAAGATCACAGCTGTGGGGGTATCTGAGTGGCAGAGGAATAAAGATTTCCAGGAACAAAGCAGCCACCAGCACATGGGACACTTGTCATTCGCTTCTAGATTGTAAGCTCTAACGAGCAGGGCTCTCTGATCCCTCCTAAGTGTACTGTCTGCCCTCATGTTGTAAAGCGCTGCGCAAACTGTTGGCACTATATAAATCCTGTATAATAATAATACTAATTCATGCAAGTACCGTCCCTGGTGCTAAAAAAGTAAAATGAAAAATGGTAGGTTTGAAAAAAAATAAAAATGCCCAGTGAGCAGAGACAGACCTGTCATGCACCGGCTCAGCAGGGATCAAAGGAGCGATCTCCCACTGAGCTAGCGGATTCTGCCCTGTGTGTGGAAGGGGCCTTAAACTTCAGCACAAAAAAAAAAAAAAAAAAAAACAAACAAACAAACAAACAAACAAAAAAAAACAACCCACACGCTACATTTGAAAAGAAAACAAAACAAATTGCAATGTATTATGAAACAAAAGTGCTTTAGCAAACTGAAATAGTCATCCAGTAGAAAAAAGAAAAAAAAAGTACCTAAACCCCAAAGTTTAAAAAGGTGTTGCAAACACCAAAAAAAAAAAAAAAAAAAAAAACACAACCATGCCTAAACTTATATGCACTGTGCAATGGTTTTGCACAGAGCAGCCCTGATCCTATTCTGGGGTGCCCCGATCTCCCCTATGAGCTACTCGTGCAAATAACCACTTGTTACAACCAAGGTATGCAGAATACCATCTCTGAATGCACAACACATCGATCGTGGAAGCAGATGGGCTACAGCAGCAGACAACCACACCGGGTGCCACTCCTGCCAGCTAAGAACAGGAAACTGACTACAATTCACACAGACTCACCAAAATTGGACAATAGAAAACTGGAAAAATTTTGCCTGGTCCGATAAGTCTCGATTTCAGTTGCAACATTCAGATGGTAGGGTCAGAATTTGGCGTAATGAAATCATGGACCCATCCTGTCTTGTATCAATGCTTCAGGTTGGTGGTGGTGTAATGGTGTGGGAGATATTTTCTTGGCACACTTCGAGCCCCTTAGTACCAATTGAGTATCGTTTAAACGCCACGGTCTACCTGAGTATTGTTGCTGATCATGTCCATCCCTTTATGACTACAGTGTACCCGTCTTCTGATAGGTCCTTCTAGCAGGACAATGCACCATGTCACAAAGTTTAGATCTCACCACTTTTTTTGAACATGACAATGAGGTCACTGTACTCCAATGGCCTCCACAGTCACCAGATCTCAATCCAATAGAGCACCTTTGGATGTGGTGGAATGGAAGATTCACATCATGGATGTGCAGTAGAGCTGCACAATTCTGGCTAAAATGAGAATCATGATTTTTTTTTGCTTAGAAGATAGATTACGATTCTCGGGGCGTAACACCTTTCACATTAAAACAAAACAAAAAAAAAAAAACTAGGCTAACTTTACAGTTTCATTTTTTTTTTATTCATTTAAGTATATTTTTTCCCAAAAAATTGCATTTGAAAGACCGCTGGGCAAGTACAGTGTGACATAAAATATTGCAGCAATTGCCATTTTATTCCCTAGGGTCTCTGCTAAAATATATATAATGTTTGGGGGTTCCAAGTCATTTTCTAGCAAAAAATATTGATTTTAACTTAAGAAGCGTCAGAAAGATTTAGACTTTAGAGCCCATTCACACAGGGACAACTTGTCAGGCGACCTAGTCGCCTGACGAGTCTCCTCCCGTTCTGTACAATGGAACCGTTCTAATCAGAGCGACGCAAGTCGCTCCGACTTAGAAAAAGGTTCCTGTACGACTTTGAGGGCGACTTGCATAGACTTCTATACAGAAGTCGTTTTGCAAGTCGCCGCGGAAGTCGTTTACAGGTCGCCTCGCTGAGGCGACCTGCAAGTCGTGTTGCCCCTGTGTGAATGGGGTCTCAAAGTGGTTAAACTTCCTGCATTTACACATTGTTGAAAACTTGGCAGACTGCCTGCTTTTTTATTCACACAGAAGTTCTATCCCTTTGATCTAATAAGGAAGCTTAGTTACAATGTATCAAGTTAAAGACTTGGCAGACTGCCCAGATGCTTTCTTTTGACAGCTGAGTGAGCAGATAAAGTCTCTCCACTTGTTATATGAAAGAATCGTCAAACTCGTCAGGGGAGGTGAATCGAGATCACGATTTTTTAACAATTAATTGTGCAGCAACTGTGTGATGCTATTATGTCCCTATGGACCAAAATCTCAGAGGAATGTTTCCAACACCTTGTTGAATCTATGCCACGAAGAATGCAGTTCTGAAGTCAAAAGGGGATCCAACCCGGTACGATCAAGGTGTGGCCAGTGAAATATAAAAATTGTATTTCCTACTAGTTCTCAGTCAATTTGTACTGCATGGTGCACTCCAGAATAATTGAATGAGAATATAAATGCTAAAACACTGCTTAGCAGGTATTTCTAGAACACAGCTGGCTCTAAGCAACACATCCATTTTATACAATACATACTGCATATAGCAGATATACATGAGATACGTAAGCTTTAAGTGAACAATCTATGGGTAACAACCATATATAGGGGTACTTAGATCATCATTAAAAGGATACCTCCAGTCAGGGTAAAAAGTGTTTCACAAGACCATCAAGTTGTACTGCCAAATGATCCAAATCTTCAGGTTTCGGTGTGCACTTTCCATTGCAGACTCGGCAACCCAAAATTGAGACCAAAGGTATACAGCCCAGTATTTATACTTTATACCCAGTATCCAAGCTTGCTAGGATACAAATATGGCAACTGCTTAGGGCTGCAACGAACGATTATTTTCATAACCGATTAGGAAGTAGGTATTCTCTCCCGGACGACCCGAGCTCTCGCAGAGCGGGGAAGAAGGGGGAGCTCCGGAGCGTCCCCCACCCATCTGGGGGGGGATGCTGGGATGGCCCAGAGGAACGCAAGGTCCAATATGGAGAAAAAAGAAAAAATTTAGAGTGAGCAATGCACCCACACACAGGACCTCTGCCTGGAGAGAGCACAGCCCATCCACAGTTCCTGCACCATGGCGGAGGAAACACTACAACTGAGGCCATGGTGGAAGGGGGCCGCCTTAAAAGGAATTCTTCGCAGTGTTTCTTGGGAAGTTGGGTGGAGCTACGCTCCCTCTCCAGGTGCTGTCCTGAAAGACGCTTTGAATAACAAAAATTTTACTTTCAGCTATAGAGCAGATCTAAAAAAAAAAAAAAAAAAAAATCACGTCTGCATAAATTTAGACTAAAATGTATTCTGCTACATGTCATTGATAAGAAAGAAAAAAAAAATCCCACTAAGTGTGTACTGATTGGTTTGTGTGAAAGTTATAACGTCTCCAAACTATGGCGTATACATACGTAACCATGTATACTAGAATTTTTATTTTTTTATACTAGTAATGGTGGTGATCAGTGACTTAGTGGGACTGTGATAGTGCGGCGGGCAATCTGATACAGACGTCACCAGTGACACCAATAGTGATCAGTGATACTACTATACACTGTCACTGTACTAATGACACTGGCGGGGAATGGGTTAACCACTTCAGCCCCGGAAGATTTTACCCCCTTCCTGACCAGAGCACATTTTGCGATTCAGCACTGAGTCGCTTTAACTGACAATTGCACGGACATACAACGCTGTACCCAAACAAAATTGAGTCCTTTTTTCCCATAAATAGAGCTCTCTTTTGGTGATATTTGATCGCCTTGGTGTTTTTTTTTTTGCGATAAAAAACAAACAAAAAAAAAAACAACACTCTTTGCTATAATAAATATCCCCCCCCAAAAATTAATATTATATATATATATAATTTTTTTCCTCAGTTTAGGCCGATATGTATTCTACATTTTTTTTTTTAACCAAAAATATCGTTATAGTGTCTACAAAATAGGGGATAGATTTATAGCATTTTTATTATATAGATTTGTTTTTTTACTAATAATGGCAGCGATCTGCGATTTTTATCGTGACTGCGACATTATGGTGGACACATCGGATAATTTTGACACATTTTTGGGACCACTGGCATTAATACAGCGATCAATGCTATAAAATTGCATTGATTACTGTAAAAATGTCACTGGCAGTGAAGGGGTTAACAATAGGGGGGGCGGTGAAGGGGTAACCATGTTCCCTGGGAGGTGATTCTAACTGAAGGGGGAGGGGACTGACTAGAGGAAGTGACAGATTGTGGTTCCTAGCCAATACGAACACACAATCTGTCACTCCTGCCAGAACAGGGAAGTGTGTGTTTACACACACTTGTCCCTGTTCTGTCTCTCGTGCTCACAATCGCTCATGGCCGGCGGTCATCGCGACTGTCTGCCACGAGCACCGGCACCCCCGCTGTGCAGCGGGTGCGTGCCCCTGCTATCCCGACCCCGCGAGCCAACGTGTAGCTACGATGGCTTGTGCAGGGGAGAAAACCTGCCACAGTATGACTGCCGGGTCGGGAAGAGGTTAAAGGGGTTGTAAAGTCTCTTTTTAAAAAAAAAAAAAATCATGTCATACTTACCTCCTCTGTGCAAGGGTTTTTGCAAAGAATCGTCCTGAACTTCCTCTTCTGGGGTCCCCCAGCATCTAGTGCCCCTACGGAGAGTCTTTCCCTGTGGGCGCTCTCCCGTGTTCTGCTACTGCATCCATAGACAGCAGAACTTGCCCCCCCCCGTCACTGGATTTGATTGACAGCAGCAGGAGCTAACGATTCCTGCTGATATCAATCTATCCAATCAGGACCCGACACACTGGCTGGGGTGCTCATCCCCGTCGCTGGAAAGACCGGGCTCAGGTAAGTAAAAGAGGGGCTCTGTGGGGCTGCTGCAGCACAAGAGGCGTTTCATTGAATGCATTAAGATGAAAAACCCTTTAACATTGTGGGGTAATGAAGGGGGTAAAGTGTGTGCCTCACAAGTGTTAATGTGTGAATTATATGCTGCTTTTTAGTAAATATCTATTTGTCCCTTATTCCCTTGCTTTGTAGGGAGAAAAAAAAAAAAAAATGATAATTTCCTCTGTACAGACCTCTGGACTGTGATTGGACAGCTAATAAGCAGGTCACAGCCATCAATCATTAGCTGAAACCTGCTGTGTCTAACCACGGGGGGTGGGGGATTGGGGCGCATGCATCCGGTAGACCGTGCCGACATACACGCACATGCTGCCCACCAGCAGTAAAATGCAGGTGGGCAGCTAGCAAGTGGTTAAAGCTGAACTCTGGGAATTTATAAAAATGCCACCCATACCATTGCATCTATTGCCTTATTCCTCATCATTCAATGCTCTTCTTGAAGGCATTGTGGGTGGGCTCAGCATCCTCACCTACAATGTAGAACTGGTCCTGCATTATAAGGCTCCATGCACACTAGGAGCAGAAAAAGTGTCAACATTTTTAGCTTAAAACCGTGGCATAAAAGACGCAAATTGAAAGCATATTGTACAAAATTTAGGTGAGTCTATGAGAGTGTAAGAGCATTTCGTTTATAGGCACTAAACGCCCCTCTGCAAAAGCCAGGAAATGATGTACAGTGACAACACACTTTTTTTTTTTTAGTAAAAAAAAAGAACGTTGAAACTTGACGTTCAGAAGAGATAAGAGTTTAGGAGAAACGGACGTTTTTACAGCTACTAAACTTCTCCAGAAAACGTGATAGAGAAGGGTTTTTATTCCCTGCCTCTGAACATCCCTGACAGAAAACCCCTGTAATAGTTATAATGTGCAAGACACATCGAACACAATAGTAGTGCTTCTAGAGGCAGGTGAAAAAATGTCAAATGCCTGTAGAATTGTCCAGTGTGCATGGAACCCAAGTTGATTTGACAGGTTGTGACTGCTTGGTAGAGACTTACGTCCCAATGGATGCTGTACAGCCTAAAGTGTTGGCCACACACTTTAAAGCGTCTAAAGCAAAAACTATTCGTTTTGCACAGAGGGAGGTACGTGTTAGACCCCCAATCACAGTTTATTTTTTTATTTTCCTGTCTGTGTCCTGCAGGAGACAATTCACTTTAAAGAGACAACAGGATGTGAGGGAAAATCCCCTTTTGTATGCTTGTCACCAGACCAGATGTCCCTGGTGGAAGATCTCTCTTTGCCTCCTGTTCTGGTGACATATGCTGAATCTTGCTGCTAGAAAAATACATTGTAACAAACATGTAATGGCAAGTAATGCAAGTGTGTTTATAGATTGTAAACATGTGTACACCATCGATAGTAACAGGGGAAATCTTCCAACGGGGACACCAGCTCTGGTGACACACTGACATTCCCTCACTTTGGATCTACTGGTGATTCTGACGTGTAGTTTCCTCTTTAACCACTTGCTTCCCAACCCTTTTCTCTCTTACATGTAAAAAAAAAAAAAAATAAAAAAAAAAAAGTTTGTGTTTTTGTAGCAAAAAAATTCTTAATTTTTTTAAAAGTAGAAACCGTAGATAATAAAATAGCAGTCGCTGCAATTTTTATTGTCACACGTTATTTTGCGCAGAGGTTTTTTATACACAATTGTTTGGGGAAAAAAAAATACACTAATGAATTTTAAAGCAAAAAAAAAAAAAAAAAAAAAAGTATAACCCTTTTTTTAAAGCGGAGTTCCACACAAAAATGGAACTTCCGCTTTTCGGAACCCTCCCCCCCTCCGGTGTCACATTTGGCACCTTTCAGGGGGGAGGGGGGTGCAGATACCTGTCTTCCGGCATAGACTCCCATGGGAGTCTACGCCTCTTCCCGTCCCCACCGCGCTGTCTGCTGGGAACACACAGCTCCCAGGAGAGAGCGGGGAACATTTGGGACGCGCAGCGCAACTCGCGCATGCGCAGTAGGGAACCGGGAAGTGAAGCCGCAACGCTTCACTTCCTGATTCCCTCACCTAGGATGGCGGCGGCAGCTGCAGAGAACCGAGCGGGTTCTCGGCGTCCCCTGCCGACATCGCTGGCCCCTGGGACAGGTAAGTGGCCATTTATTAAAAGTCAGCAGCTGCAGTATTTGTAGCTGCTGGCTTTTAATATTTTTTTTTTTTGGCGGTGTGGGTGAACCCCCGCTTTAAGTATAAAAAAGATGTTAGTCCGAGTAAATAAACATGTCAAGCTTTAACCTCTGGAAGATTTACATGAAGAGGCTATTTGTTTGTGATACGGCACTGCGTTACTTTCATTGACAATTGCGTGGTCGTGCAATGCTGTACACCAATGAAATGTATTTTTTCAACTAAACAAATAGAGCTTTCTTTTGGTGGTATTTGATTATTACTGCATTTTCATTTTTTTGCGCTATGAACAAGAAAAGATTGACTACTTTCTGCTATAAAACACATCCAATAAAAATATATTTCTTCAGAAATTTAGGCCAATATGTATTATTCTATGTGGTTTTGATAAAAAAAAAAAAAGTTGTAACAAAGAGTGTATATTGATTGTAGACAGTATAACTTGTGTGCAAACCAAACTATGGGATATATATGGGAATATTTTATACTAGTAACGGCAAACAGTTTGATATTGGCGCGATTTAACAGGTCAAATCAAAACCTATTGCCGGCAATAGAACGTCCCAATTGGTGCAACACCAACATTGCAGCTCTGCACAGATTTCCAAAAGTAGTTCCTGCACTACTTTTGGCAAATTGGAGGGCAATTTCAATATATATCTGTGCATGAACCCACAAAGATGTTTTTCAAGTTGCCCCCAAAGTTGGACTGAAAATGCGGCTTTGAAATAGTGCGAGTTTAGATGAACGAGAGCCAACTGACATTTGGGAACCAGTGACACTAATACAGTGATCGGTGCCAAAAAAATATGCACTGTCACTGTACAGACACTGGCTGGGAAGGGGTTAAACATCAGATCGATCGAAGGGTTAAATGTGTGCCTAACCAATGTCTGTACATAGTGTAGCGTTTTCACTAAGGGAAATGCTGTATTTGGAAAAAAAAAAAACAAACACACCACTTCCCTGCTGACAGAACAGAGCTCTGCTTTGCTTACATAGGCAGCGCTCTGTTCTGTGTCTCTCCTTGCCGATCAGCATTGGCTGGCACTCGCTGATCATCTTGTGCTGTGTCTAATCCGAGCATAGCCAAAGCACACGCCCCCTACTAGGCACGTGATCCAGCACAGGAGAGCCAATCTGTCACCGTATAACTAAGCTGCGCGATGCGATCAGCAAGTGTTGAAAATGACACACGCTGGTAGAATGGCGATAAACTACAATACTTAAGAATCTCCATAGGCGCCGCTCTAAAAATTTTGTACAGGTTACCAGTTTGGAGTTAAAGAGGAGATTTAGCGTTAAAATTACTGCTCTCACTAGAACTTTGTACGGAGAAGAGAAAAAAAAAAAAACAGATACCTCACATGTTCGATTTTGCGCGTGAGGACGGGGTGCTTTCATTTTTTTTTTTTTAGCGCTTTTATTCCCATCACAGAAATGTAATCATCCCTTGTGATAGAAATAAGGCATGACAGGCCTATAAGACCCCAGATCTTTCCTCTACCCTAAAAAGCTCGAGAATTTACATCAGCCCTAACCAGAAATGTCATGTCACTTCCGGTCTCCTAGACCAATGTTTCTCAACTCCGGTCCTCAAGTACCCCCAACAGGTCATGTTTTCAGGCTTGCCATGGTGATGTGATCAGTTTCACTGCCTTAGTAATGGCCACAGCCATTTTATCTGAGGGCCATCCTGAAAACATGACCTGATGGGGGTACTTGAGGACTGCAGTTATGACACATTGTCCTAGACCGGGGGTCTCCAAACTACGGCCCTCCAGTTGTTCAGGAACTACAAATTCCCATCATGTCTGAGAATGTCAGAGTTTTACAAGGCCTCATGGGACGTGTAGTTCCACAACAGCTGGATGGCCGTAGTTTGGAGATCCCTGTGACCTAGATTATACAGATAACTCAGGACCTGGCAGTCCTCGGCCGACTCTAGGATAACTCGGCAGCACTGCCAGATTGGATACCGGGCTCCCCAACATCACGTGAGAACTGTAAAAGCACTCTAGCCACTAGAACTGCCTGCAAAAAAAAAAAAAATTATGGGGTTATGGCATACACACAGCTACAGCCACAACCCCCGTAAAACCACTTGTACATAATCACATAATTAATTCTGCGGCAAGTGGTTAAAGGAGAAGTACAGCCACAGATTATTTGGCTGTACTTCTCCTGTGGATCACAGTTTGTTCTGCACTCCTGTGAGCCGGTTTCAGCAGACAGCAGTTTAAAGCCCGATGTCGGCTGACGTCACAGAGCCCAGACAGGCTCCAGGCAATGAAGTCGGGATCCACCCACATGCCTGGACTGGTCCTTAGGCTGGTTCACAGCAGCACAGCGATAAAAACCCGATAGGGGCTCTTATACATCTGTCCTCTAAAACAAACAAAAATATACCTGGACTCATACAGTACAAGACATGTATTATTTTAGTAAAAATAAACTGCTGAATACCTTCTCATCAGCAGTATATAGCAGTCTTGTGATTCCTATCAGTTCCTGGTGAAGCTTGTAGGAGGAGTTTTCATACTGCACTGAGCTGTCCTATGAGGTTGCAGGGCTTCTGAACCTCTTTTTGGATAGTGCTGATTGGCCCTGTGCTGATCACATGCACTCTCCCAAGACAAAAAAAAAAAAAACTCTAGCAATACACACCAAACTGAGCATGTGCAGCCTGACTCCAAAAGCTTGGTCTTATCCGGACTTGTCCAGGGGGACAGTGCAGGGAGGGGAGGATCAGAGAAGACAGAATCAAACAGCCTTTATATACAATGCAGAGAATTAACCCCTTGGGTTCCAAAGAGTATAACAAGCATGCTTTACTGCATATACAGACTGATTGTACGGTTGTAGGTTTAGTTATACTTCAAAGTGGTTGTAAACCTAGTTACAGCACTATTAACCACAGGTGAGCCTATAATAAGGCTTACCTGTAGGTACTGGGAATATCTCCTAAATGTGAACCATTCAGGAGATATTTACCATATACACCCCTGCCGACTTAATCTGCGCACTGAAGAAAGGGCACGATCGTGCTGTTTGTAAGGGGCTTGTGCCGTGTCCTGCGGCTCCTGCACACGCTCCGGCCAGTGAGAGCCGCAGTCTGTGGCCCCGGCAGGAAGAGGGGTGCGGCCACCAGCGGGGACATTGCGGGCTTTGTTTGCAGATGAGTGCAACATAATGGGTGATGCATACTAGCCCATTATGCCTTTACTTTACAGGGCAGGAAAAAAAAAAACGGGGAAGTAAAACCCAACAGGGTTCACTTCCTCTTTAAGACTGCATTCACACGATTGCGGGCGAAATCACAATTTCACATGGCCGCAAAACGCAGGACGCGTTGCAATGCCATTACTTCTAATGGCACCCCAATTGCTCTGCGATTGCCACGAGGTGAATCGCGACTGTCGCCCAAAAGAAGCTCACGGTCCTTTTTGCGCTACAAGCGGCACAATTGGGGTGCCATTAGAAGTAGTGGCATCGCAACGCGTCCTGCGTTTTGTGCCATGTGAAATTGCGATTTCGCCCGCGATCGTGTGTGAATGCAGCCTTAAAGATGGAAGTAAACCCCCTTTTTTCACCCCTGCAAAGTAAAATCATAACGGGCTAGTGTGAATTGCATACTAGCCCATTATGTTATACCTACCTGCAAACAAAGCCCGCGATGTAGAGCAAAAAGGACCATGAGCTTCTTTTGGGCAACAAAGTCACGATTCACCGCGTAAAAAAATCACGGAGCAAGCGGGGTGCCATTAGAAGTAATGGCATTGCACACATGCCCTGCATTTGGCGGTCATGTGACATTGTGATTCCCCCCCCCCCCCGATCAGGTGTGAATGCAGCCTATAAATATCAAGCCCCGTACACACAATGCGAACAACGTACGAAAAATGCTGCATTCGAATCGATCGTACGATAATCGGATTGTTAGTATGGAGCTTTCGAGAGCCAATCAGGACAGTTCAACCGATATTATTCTATCGGACATGCACGGAAATTTTTTACGTACGATTTTCGTTCAAGCAGTACAGCTATCGCTCGAAAATGCAATACAAATGCATCACAACCCATGACATCACTTCCCAACGTTTATTCTGTCGTACAGGAATTTTTGTGACTTTAGTAAACTCATCAGATTCGACATGAGATTAGCATGCAAAAAAAAAAACCCACAAAAAACGGGCGATCATTCGTCCGATAATCGGATCGTGTACACAGGGCTTCACTAAATAAAACCTTTTGTTTGAGTGGAGATGTATAAGAGCCCCTGTCAGATTTCTATCACTGTGCTGCTGTTGGGGGGAGGGGGGGGGGGGTCTATCTTTACACCATTATTACTGAGAATGAAAATAAAATCCCAAATGTTTGGATTGTCCCCAAAACAGAAAGAGGGGAAATCTTCCAAAGGGGGACACTAGTTCTGCTGACAACCAGCGATTGTCTCTCTCCCCCCCCCCCCCTTCCTCCTGTAGGGATTGCATCACTTCCTGTTTTGGCTATGGGACCGGAAGTGAAAGGAAATCCCCCCCAGGGGTCACATATGGCAAAAAAGGAGAACCTGAGAGGGGTTATCGCCTTCACTTACTGCACCCGAAACTAAAAAAATAAATAAATAAAAAGTTTGCTGCTTTAAATATTCTGCATGCCAAAAGTCTATAGGAGTTGTAGGAGTAGAGCGCCCCCTGGAGGGTGATGTCAGAGGTGTGGGATCAGCAGGTTGCCGGTGTGGCCCTCTGCAGGCAGCATGGCAGGGGAGATCTCCATACTACACACACCGATCACTACCGGAGACATTGACTCCTATGGAGGGAGATCCCCGGTATAGGAGGAGCGGAGTCTTCCGGGAGATGTGTACAGAACAGCCGGGAGTTCCTCCTCCGATATAGAAGTGATCGGTATAACACGATCCCCCTTCATTTCCGACCCTCCGGTGACCGCTCCTCCCCGCCCAGCCCGGGGTGAAGGCCTCAGGACAGGCCGGGGATCGCAGTGCGGCCTGCACCGCCATATTAGCGGCGGCGGCCTCTGTTTGAAGCTCGGGCCCCGGTTCTCTCCCGCCCTCCTCCACCCACTCCTTCCTCCCCGCCCCCTTTCCTCCGACACTCACCGCCGCGTGCTGCTGGCGCCGCCGTCCGCTGAGGCCGCTCCGTGTCTCCCCCTCCTTCACTCGGGCTCAGCCGCTGCCACTTCCACTCAAACAAACAAGATGGCGGCCTCGCCCCTTCCTGCCGCCCAAATCGCGCGTTCAAATCCGCAGGATGTTTACTGATGAAATACCACACAGGGGGCGTCACCACCGAGACTGGAGGACACAGGGGGGGGGAGAGAGCGCGGAGACGCTGCGTCATGGCGTCACGGGGCGGGGCGCGTCCGGGCGAGGGCGCCATATTGGTGGAGGAAAGTTTTTAGCATGTGCTTCCTGTAGTTAAATAACATGGAAACGTGTACTACCGTGAGGGCTGCTATTGCTGTGTTCTGGAATAATGGCCTTCATATGTTTCTAAGTTATACATCTGGGACCTGTGTACACCTCAATAAAGTTGCCCTGTTACAAAATGTAAAATAAAGTTGCACTGTTACAAAATGTGAAAGTTTTAGCCTCATTAAAGTTGCCCTGTTACAAAATGTGAAAGTTTTAGCCTCAATAAAGTTGCCCTGTTACAAAATGTAAAAGTACTAACTAAAGCTGAACTTTCCATTCAATAAAGTGAACCTGTCACAAAATGTAAACATAACAATTAAACTTTCACCCTGAAGCGCTTATAAACTGCCAGTAAGACCCCTTTCACACTGAGGAAGTTTTTAGGTGTTTTAACGCTAAACATAGCGACTGTAAAGCACCTGAAAACTGACTCTCAAGTAGAGTTGCCATCTCATCCCTTTAAACCCGAACACATATTACTTACACAGGTTCTGTGGCTGATTAAGGTGGTAAGTAGCCTCCCTGGCGGTTTTCCCGAGTGTGGCTCGGGGTTAAAATTCAGGACCATTAGCGGTAACCCCGAGCCACACTCGGGATTACATCGCAGGATCCTGGTGTGGCTTTACTTATCTTGTACCCGGGATCCTGCGATGTCCCCCGCTGTGTCTGCGGGCTCCGTCCTCCTCCGAAGCCTCTCCGTGCCAGGCTCCGTTCCCTGCGAGCGGCGCGACGCACGGGGGCGGAGCCTGGCGGCAAATTCAAAAAAGTGTAAAATCATAACACATACAGTACTGTAATCTTACAGATTACAGTACTGTATGAAATTATTTCACATCCCTTTTGTCCCCAGTGCTTTGTCCTATGCCCTGCATGCAGTTTTATATTATATATACTGTTCTTTCTGCCTGGAAACTGGAGATTGTCCATAGCAACCAAAAAGTGTCCCTTTACATCAAAAGTGGCTTTAGACCAGCTAGAAAACAGCGATAGTAAATTAGAACACTTGCAGAATTGAGCAATAGTGAATCGTGAGGAAATTTATTTTATTATTAATTTTTTTTTTTAATTATTTATTTTTATTTATTATATTATAATTTATGTTTTTGTGTTTCGAACTTTATCATACCCGGGATATCTACTAGACTCTTGTTTGGACAGATTTAAGTGTGTTATTGTTAAGAATTACAGACCTACAATATAAAACGCCAAATTTCCATGCAAAATAATTGTACCGCTTTCAGCACCTAAAATCCGAAATAATCATACCGCCAGGGAGGTTAAACTCACTTGTTGCCTTATCTGCATTTAATTAGCCTCAGAACCTGTGTAATTTTGTATGTGTTCGTGTTTAAAGGGATGAGGTGGCAACCTTACTCTCAAGCCTCCCCAGTGTGAAAAGTTGAGTGCTTTCACACTGGGGTGGTGCGCTTGCAGGATAGGAAAAAAGTCCTGCAAGCAGCATCTTTGGCGCAGCATGGGAGCAGTGTATACACCGCCCCTGCCCATTGGAATGAATAGGCACCGCTTCCAAAGTGTGGCATTACAGGCGCTTTTAACACCTTCTTGGGGGTTAAAAGCACCCCGCTACTGCCCGAAAAGCGGCACCAAAGTGCCGCTATAACAGTGGTAAAGCCCGCAGTGTGAAAGTAGCCTAAAACACTGAGCACTTTTGAAGTGATTTTCATGCGCTTTTGAGCAGTTCCGTCTCGGAGAACTTGTCAAAAGTTATCAGGATGATAACAGAATAACGAAGCAGGACAAAGCTACAAGACACATGGCTTTGAAGAGAGATAAGAAAACACTGATATATTTTACTTCCCCTTTTGCTCGCTGCAAAGCCTGCAAATGAAAAGGACAATGGGATAGTATGCATCACATACTAGCCCATTATGTGCCACTTACCTGCAAAAGAATCCAGCGATGTTCCCTGTGTAGGCAGCGTCCAGCTCCTCTTCCTTCCGAGCCACATGCACACGGGAGTTGCGATTAACGGCACAGGCTAGGGAAGAAACGGCACTTAGTTTCGTTTCTTTCCCGCGCATGCACCATTTTAATTTTCGGTGGACTACAAGTGAAATATCTCCATGTTTTGGAGATATTTCCACTACCTATAGGTAAGCCTTATTCTAGGCTTACCTATAGGTAGAAGTCCAAAAATTGGGTTTACAACCACTTTAACAATGTAACACAATGCACAGTATTTGCATTCAGGGGAATTCATAAAGTGTCTGTGATGCTCTATAATACGCCTGTGAGCCTCCATATGACATGTTGATGCGGGCAACAGATTCATGTACCTGGTATTAACAGGTACATGAATTTGGAGTGCACACCAAGAGCCCGAGTGTCCCTATGAACACTCCATGCTCAGCTGATCTCATTCCTGCCGCTGCATCTATCGCATGGATAGCACAACGGCCGGGCATTTTTGAAGCTGGGTGGGTGGAGCCTGATGGGGACTCAAAGACACTAGTTCTCTATCAGGTCCACTCTCCCTGTGATTGACAGCAGGCAGTGGGAGAATGCATAGTCAATACATAGCCTGCTATTAGCAATAAAATCTTCCTGTTGTCAATCACAAGGAGAGAGTGGACCTTATGGGGAACTAGTCCCTCAGCTTCCTCCATAAGGCTTTGCCCACTATCAGTGTCACTGGTTGCTAGGAGGCTGTCAGCTCTACATCCTAAACAACCAGCGACAGGTGAGGTATCAGAATGTGCCGCAGGTGTCAGAAAAGCTACTGAAATGGGTGGCAGGGAATTCTTTTAACCTGGCAAAGGCCATTTTAAAGCGGTGCCCCAGGCTCCTTCAGAAAAAAATTAAGAATCAGCAGCTACAAATACTGACTTTTAATATTAGGACACTTACCTGTCCACAAATGCAGCGATGTCTCCACCCGAGCCGATTTTTCAATCAGCTCTTGGGTGCTGGCACTGCCATCTCAGCCTTGCGGCTTCACAGCCAACTCCCTGCTACGCATACACGAAGCATGCTGCGCTCTGTGAATGGCCCCAGGGGTGGGGGAAGGAGGAGGGGGCCAAACGTCTGATTGAGTTTGTCTGAGCAAGCTCAGCTGGAAGTGGGAGGTGGCACCTGTCAAAACCAGGTACCCACACCCCCCTCCCCCCTGAAAGGTGTCAAATGTGGCAGCGGAGGGGGGAAGAGCCAAACAAGCAGAGCTTCCCCTTTTGGGGATAGGGTGTTATTGTATTCCCACTGTTATGCCCTGTACACACGATCGGACATTCCGACAACAAAATCCATGGATTTTTTTCCGACGGATGTTGGCTCCAACTTCTCTTGCATACACATGGTCACACAAATCTTCTCGGAAATTCCGAACGTCAAGAACGCGGTGACGTACAACACGTACGACGAGCCGAGAAAAAGGAAGTTCAATAGCCAGTGCGACTCTTCTGCTTGATTCTGAGCATGCGTGGAACTTTGTGCGTCGGAATTGTGTACACACGATCGGAATTTACGACAACGGATTTTGTTGTCGGAAAATTTGAGATCCAGATTTCAAATTTTGTGTGACGGAAATTCCGATGGAAAATGTCCGATGGAGCCTACACACAGTCGGAATTTTCGTCAACAAGCTCCCATCAAACATTTTCCGTCTGAAAATCCGACCGTGTGTATGGGGCATTAGACTCTACTTTTAGAATTAATTTAAGGGCCATTCAAATTGAATGGCACCGTACAATGAGTAGGTGAATTGCCATGCATTGTGGTAACGTGCATTTTAGCATGCATTGCCACAACACACATGTGTGAATGGGCCCTCATAACAAAGGGCCCTTCATTTTCTTCTGTGCTATGAAATGATCCTGATTCTTGTCTGGGATTTACGTGTCATACTCGGCTGACTGGTTTCTATACCTGAACTATATTAAAGATGTATAGATGTGAGCATTCCAATCTTCCACATCCTATTTCTAAGGATGGAGTGATAAAACTAAAGTGTCATAAAAAAAAACCAAAAAAAAAAACAGTGTTTTATCACTCCATCCTGAAGAAGCAGAAGTGGGAGGACGCTCTGTCAGTGGTTATGACCCCCATTTGTATTTGAGTAATATAATGACATAAAAATCTATGCAAACTCAGTAGGGTATTGTTGGCATCAGGCGTAGGGATGGGCCGAACGGACCCTTGTTCGGTTCCCACCAAAATTTTCGAACACTGCGAAAGTTCGGACCCGAATAACAAACCCCATTAAAGTCAATGGGACCCGAACGTCAAAAATAAAAATTGCCCATTTTGAAGGCTTATATGCAAGTAATTGGGCATACAATGGTTATAGGGGTCCTGGTCTTTCCTTGGGGGACATGCATCAATAAAAAAAAAGTTTGTGAAAAACTTAATTTTTAAATGAGCAGTGATTTTTTTATTTTTAAAGTGAAAGCATAAAAATGAAAAATTCCTTCCAATATAGTGCCTGGGGGGTCCCTTTAGTCTACATGTAAAGTGACAGATCTGTCTAGAATCTGCTGCAGCAATAATTGCATTTATAAAGCCAAAAAAAAGACATTTCCCTGCAAGCTGCCTTTATTTTGCTCAGCAACAGCTGGGGAGCCAGTGTGTATGATGAGGCCACAATGTAGTGCACTGGGAACAAGATTAGAGATTTTTTGGATACATTCTGGTGTCACTTTGACTTTGGATAGAAGTAACGGGTGCGTAAAAAATGGTCTTTGGGTGTTGGTGGCGCCTTCTCATCGTAACCCTATAGAGGTAATCTTGATGAAAGCAAGAATTGGCCTTGCTGTAAAAAAATTGCAATGATATGCACTTTTCAAACAGGTGCTGAAAAATTGGTCTTTGGGTGTTAATTGTGCCCATGAAACCTACACCAAAAACATTCTTCCAGATAAAATTTTTGAGCTAGGCAGCCTCGAAGTCCTGCAGAGATTTCACATCCCAATTAGACTTAATCAGTGACATCGGCATCAAGTGCTTCATAGCTGGTAATCCAGGACTGATTCAATTTAATAAAAGTCAAACGGTCCACGGAGTCTGTGGACAGACGTGTTCTATGATCATTAACGAAACCTCCTGCAGCACTGAATGCCCGTTCTGAAAGCACGCTGGATGCAGGGCAGCCAAACAACTCAGTAGCATACTGGGCAAGTTCTGGCCAGTGGTGTATTCTCATGACCCAGTAAGTCAGTGGATCGTCAGCTGGAAAGCTCTCCATCTCTGTTTTGGCCCCGAGGTAATCGTCCACCATGTGATGCAGACGCTCCCGATGGGATGTGGAAGCTGACAGCCCTGGGCGACGAGGACTAAAAAAAATTCCGAAATGCCTCACTTAGGCGGACGCCTTCTCTAACGCTCCTCTCTTGACCAACAGAAGACTCAAAACTACGTTTTTCATGACACTGAAACCTACTGGAGTCAGGAAAAACGTTCCATAAAATCCTCTTTAACGTGTCCTCAAGAGATTTTATCTTCTGAGCTTTCTGTGGGGACGGGATGAGTTCTGAGACCTTCCCATTATAACGGTGGTCAAGGATGGTTGCCAACCAGTAATCATCATTCTCCTTTATGTCCTTTCGCAGGCTTTGAAGCATGAGGTTGCCCATGCGCCTCAAATTTGCGGAGGCTTCAGAAGCAGACTACTCTGGGTCACTCAGGATGACAGCATCTGGAACTTCCTCCTCCCAGCCATGTACTACTCCCAAGGGTCCTGGGGTTGAAAAGCCATCGCTTACAGATTGACGCATGTCTTCCTCTTCTTCGAAGCCTATGAAAGTGCCAGAATCCTCCTCCGCATCCTCCTCCCCTCTCTCCTCCTGTGTGTTCTGTGACATAGGAATTATGGTGTCTGGATAAAGTGGGCCTTGAGAGGAAAGGAAATCCTCCTCTTCCTCCTGCTGCTCTGCCTCCAGTGCCCTGTCCATATGGCTGGAGAAGGAGGAGGAGGGGGTAGAGCTCACAGGTCTGGCATCATCATCACTAGCTATATGGAGACGTGGGGGCACAACAAGCTGCAGCACCAAGCCCTGTCCTGCATCCTTTTGAGTTTCAAGCAGCATTACCCAGTGTGTTGTGAACAAAATATATCATATCTGCCCATTCTTGCTGGACCAAGTGTCAGCAGTAAGGTGGATTTTACGGCTGAATGCCTTGCCCATAATCTGGCAGTAACGCACACAGAAGTAAATGGCGTTAAACTGGCAGTAACGCACAAAACTATATGGCGTTAAACTGGCAGTAACGCACAGAGAAATATATGGCGTTAAACTGGCATTAATGCACGCAAAACTATATGGTGTTAAACTGGCAGTAACCCCCCCCCAAATGATACGGTGTTAAACTGGCAGTAACGCCCGCAAAACTATATGGCGTTAAACTGGCAGTAACACACACAAAACGATATGGCATTAAACTAGCAGTAACGCACACAGAATTATATGGCATTAAACTGGCACTAACGCACACAGAACTATATGGCGTTAAACTGACAGTAACGCACGCAAAACTATATGGTGTTAAACTGGCAGTAACGCACACAGAAGTAAATGGCGTTAAACTGGCAGTAACGCACAAAACTATATGGTGTTAAACTGGCAGTATCGCACACAGAACTATATGGCGTTAAACTGGCAGTAACGCACGAAAAACTATATGGCGTTAAACTGGCAGTAACGCACACAGAAGTAAATGGCGTTAAACTGGCAGTAACGCACACAGAACTATATGGCGTTAAACTGACAGTAACGCATACAGAAGTAAATGGAGTTAAACTGGCAGTAACGCACACGAAATTATATGGCATTAAACTGGCAGTAACGCACACAGAACTATATGGCGTTAAACTGGCAGTAACACACGCAAAACTATACGGCGTTAAACTGGCTGTAATGCACACAGAAGTAAATGGCGTTAAACTGGCAGTAACGTAATCAAATAGATGGTGTTCAACCGTCACTACACTGACGCTATCTGAACTGTCCCTACTCTAGCTATACACTAATGTCAAGATTACTGACACGGTCTCACTTCACTACACTGAAACTATATGAGCTGTCCCTACTCTACACTAATGTATGTATGAATGACATGGTCTCACTACACTACAGTGAAACTATCTGAGCTGTCCCTACTCTAGCTGCACACTATGCAAAGCTGAATGATGGTCCTCCTCACTACTATTAATAAATGGATATTGAATTTAACACAAAATTGTTGTCTCTTTGTGATACATTTAAAGTCTGCATTTTCTTTTTTTGATTTGGATTTATGAATAACTAAAGCAGGCCATACATTATACAATTTTCTTATTCAATTTTCTTTGAATTTACCTTGAACTATATATTGCAAGGGACTGCCTGCTTGCATACAAATTGAAAATGTTTACGTATGACTTCATATTATATGGTTTTGGTAAATCTAAAGGAAAATTGTACAAGAAAATAGTATAATGTATGACCAGCATAATATATATGGTACTAGGTTGACCCCTATTTAATTTGTGCTGAGTAAATCGACCTCACTGTTACAGTCTAGGCGCTGTCACTTGACAGGAGCTCAGCATCTGCTTTTATTAGCAAAAAGTAGATTTTTTTTGGACATTCATACTATTGCTGTATAATATAACACATCAGTTATTTATTCATCCTGACTTGTTAAGTTGCTGAACTTTATTAAAGGCAAAGGTAAGCAAAATGACCCTGTGTGTTGAACTGATCTCTTCACTTCAGCAAAGATACAAATCTGGTGCAGGCACAGAATCACTTCTTCAGTAAAAGTCTTCCGGGCAAAAAATATATATATATATTTTTTCAACTTCAGTTGAACGTTGAAGGAGATCTGTGCTTTGCTAATGCAGGGTAAAGTAAAAGGTTTATTATAATGGTGGCCCCATCACCAGCACATATATTTATTTTACTCTACTGTAAGCAAGGAAAAATGGCTTCTACTTAAAGCGTAACTAAAGACCACAAACACTCATTTCACTCCAGCAATAGAACATTCGTAAGTTCCCCATCTCCTTCCCGGCTTCTTCCAGGTGCGGGGTCTTCGGCTGTCTGGATTTGTCAGCAGAAAACAGGAGAAAAGGAGTGCAGGCGGGGCATACTTTAGGTACCTTGTTTGGGAGTAATCACTCTCACACCATGTATAATGCACCAATATATAAGACTTTGGCAGATTTGTCAAATAAAACAGATAAACTTATCTGTACTTTGGCACAGATATATGTACAGCATTGCAGGGCAGTACAGTCTCAGGATTTAAATAAATGCATTACTAGGGGATGGCTTCAGCTAGCAGAGGTAGCATCCCTCAATGCAATGTATTCAGGATATTTCTTCCACGTTTCTGTAACAACCTCCAGTGTGTCACCAATGGCCAAGAACCCTGCCCTGATCTGTCCCTTCTCCACAGGAACCTCTCTCTAGATTGAGTACTGTCCCCCACAAGTGGGTTCCTATCCCTGGCCATACACTTGCCAGAAGCGTGTCAAAATGATGTGGAGTTCCTTATTTAAAAGGTCCTTTCACCCAAGATGGCCACCAAAATCTCTTGAGAGTTCAGTGTCCAATCAGCTTACTCTCCTCTTTCAAGGCACACTGGACATAATCACTAAGCGATCGATTCCCTTCTGAGATTCCCCTTCCCATGCAAGTGGGATAGGCTTCCCTGATGAAATGAGTTTTCAGGGAGGCAAGCGTGGGGGGAGGGGATGAGGGAGCTAGCGAATGGGAGGTCTTGGCGGGGGAGCATTTATTGGAGCTAATTTATCCCGGAACTGGAATGCGCAGGTCAGAGCATATTGAAAACAAGCAGGTAAGATTGTTTTAGTGCAGAAGAGACATTGGGGTTGATTTTTTATTTTTTTAATCAAATAGTTTTTATTTAATTTCTTCCCGTTACACAAAAAAAAAACACATAAAACATTCCATCACATATCCCCAACCAGGTGCAGTGCAACCAAAAAAAAAATAAGGAGGAAACCCTCCATGTTTGTTTGCGCTCACCAAACTATATTTCAATTGTTACTCAATAAGTAGTATTATTACTCCTAATGCCGTGTACACACGGGCGGACTTTTCAGCATCAAACGTCCGACGGTCTTTCTGACGGACTTTTGATGTAGTTACGACAGGCTTTCGAACGACCGGACCTGCCCACACACGAACGGACTAAAGTCCATTCGAAAGTCAGTTCGTTTGAACGTGATGGCATACGAAGGGACTAGGATAAAGAAGTTCCTAGCCAGTAACCAATAGCTGCCCTTGCGTCGTTTTTTGTCCATCGGACTAGCATACAGACGAGGGGATTTTTCGATCGGACTTGAGTCAGTCGGAAAGATTTGAAACATGTTCTAAATCTAAAGTCCGTCTGATTTTCGACAGAAAATGTCCGCTGAAGGTCCGATGAAGCCCAGACACGGTCGGATTGTCTGACGGATTCGTTCCGTCGGACCAGTCCGGTCGAAAAGTCCGATCATGTGTACACGGCATAAGTAGTACAGATATTCATATGTAGTAGTTTCCCACGAGAATTCTATCCCATTATTAACTTTCTATAGTATCGTTAATATACTTGTCAGACTGCTCAGACAAATTGGAAACTAACCACCAATGCCAAATTTTCACATATTTTTTTAGGACACCTCCTGTGTTTATATGTCAATTCCTCTCGTCTTAAATCAAGATTAATTCCTTTAATCCATTGATCTGTCATTGGTGATTAGTTTGATATCCATTTTTATAGTATACGTTTTTGTTGATTTACTAAAGGCAGATACACTCTGCACTACAAGTGCACTAAAAGTGCACTTTGAAGTGCACTTGGAAGTGCAGTCGCTGTTGCTTTTATGATCCAATCATGTACAAGCAAAAATGCTGTTTTTTATTTTCCTTGCATGTCCCCCTCAGATCTACAGTGACTGCAAAAGAAAGTGCACAGTGGATTTGCCTTTAGTAAATAACCCCCATAGCATGTCTCTTCCGCAATTAGGATCTTGTGTTCTCTCAAATTTTAAATTTTCCTCTTTAGTTCCACTTTGGGGAGCATGTGACTTACTCCCCTTCTTCCCAGTTGGCAAGTAAGCGCAGGGCATCATGAACCCATCCTCTCAGCACCCTGCACTCAGAGTAATGATGCAGAGACATCACATCAAAACTGCTCTCTGTATCATTAACCCCTTCCCGCTGACCTTACGCATATATGCGGCCGTGCGGAAGTGGGTCTTTTTCTATGGGGCCACATATATGCGTATCCAAGGCTGGGGCAAGGGGTGGGCAGGAGGGGTGGCTGCCCTTCAGGGATGGAGAAGCCACTATTCTGACTAAATACCCGACAGGAGTAGTGACAGCGGCATCACTACTCTTGTCAGCCAAGCGCTGGGAGCATTGAGGAGAGCAGTAGAGTGTCAGGAGACTGTGCTCTGTATCTCCTCTCTGCCACAATGGTCTCCCAACATGCACATCCTCAGTCCTTGCAATGACTCCACTCTTAAAAAAAATCTTCCTATTGACAAGCAGATGACTGCTGGGGGTAGGATCCCCTAAGCTCACATATAATGTGTGGGGGGGTGCAGTTTGGCATCTTTGCCATGAGCGCTGCATGACCACCTGGAACTGTGCATATCTCTCTTTGTGTTGGTAGCACACTGCAGAGCGAGCTCTCAGCACAGAGATCGGGCTCTTACTAAGAGCCTCGGGTCTCGTACTAACGATTGGGATCCGGGACTCCTGGTTCTGGGTCACCTGATCGCTGTGATAGCCCCTGATTGGCTATCACATTGAGCGGTCACTGTGAGCCCGCCCCTGTGTTTACTTTCTTTCCTCTTCTGAATGAAGAGGAAGATACATTGTACACAAACGAAAAAGTGTGTGAAAAAAAACAAATTTAATAAAAAATAAAGAATAAAGAAAAAAAAATAACAAGATCAAGGTTTGCCAGGGTTAGTATTAGGATCAAGGTCGGGGGTCAAAGGTCACAGTCAGCATATTTATTTAGGAAGGATAAAAACAAATGCAAAATGCACACTGTTGTTTCTGGGTCCTACTACAGGTACAAACGACGACTAGCATACACATATGTGGGATTGCTGCGATCGTCAGACTTTTTTTGGGTTGTTCTTTGGTGGTAAATTATGGAAATAGCAAGAAAAAATGTTTTTGTTTTTTTTTTTTTATATTTTGGGCCAGTTTTCCTATAATAATAAAAAAAAAAAAAAAATCAGGAGATATCTGTTACCCTTTATCACCAAAAGAAATCCCAATTTGTCCTGGAAAAAAAAAACAAGGTATAATCCACCTGGATACACAAAGTGATTGCGATGAAATGTACAGATTCACTAACACGTGTCAAAGTTGCAAAATTGTGCTTAGGCATTAACATTTGTTTTACCCTTAGGTGGGAAGGGGTTAAGGACTGCCAACTGCTGGAGAATCTCTAGAGATCACAAGACTGGCCATTTGGAAAAGTAAAGTATAAAAATAAATAAATAAATAAAAAAAACAGTGGGACTTCTAGATGGAAAAGAGGGGTGACTGGGAGGCATAGGGAATTAGGTCTGAAGTTGGAATGGAAAATTGATCCTTGCTCAGTAACCCCTGGTGTGTTTTACCATATCTAAAGTATCCTTTGGCAAGCAGAAATGTACTTCCAGCACCTCCTAAATCTGCCTAAACTATTACTAGGGGCTACAGATCAGAATATATCAGTTTGGGACTAGGGAGAAAAGCACATGCATTGCTCATACCTTAAACTTTATAAAGAAACATTACAATGTCCAAGTTGCAACCTTCAAAACCCCTGAACTGACTATATATTATTAACTAAAAACTTGTTTCTGCCTGAGCGAACTGCTGACACTTTTTTTTTGCCGAATGGTTTAATAATGTTAAAATCTATTTCACAGGCCATTTTCCTCTGCAGCACAAATTTTCCCAGACAAGGTAATGCAATCCAATGCAATACAATCTATTGTGTGCTATCAATTGCCTGGTTCACTTTGTTAACGGGGGCGCCTTTCAGCGCTAATACAGTTGCCTGCTATTTGGAAGAAGCAATTGAAAGCGTGTATGTTCTTTGTGGAGGATGACTTGATGCTCCCTGGATCCGGTCGTAGGAGGGAACAAGTACTTTAGAAGTATGATCGCTGTTTAAGAAGATTAGTACATTTCTGCAAAGAAAGGCAGCAAAAGCTCTTGAGATTGGAAAAACTAGCTATCGTGAATGCAGAACTCTGTAGCTTTATCCTCACATATACCGTAAAAAACTTTTAAGTGATGTGATTGAATACCTATATTATTAGAACTGTGTGTCCTCATGAATAAGTCATATTGGGAAAAAGTTAAGTTTTTTTTCCTGCAAAATGTTGTTTTTATTTAAAACTCGGCCTATGTAAAATGGACGTGAACTCAAAAAAACTGAAAATTTGTTATTAAATACTTACCGTAATTTTCCTTTCCTGATGGACTCCATGGCAGTCTATGTATGGGTTTAACCCCCGCCTCCTCTTCAATGCTATAGGACCCCCTTCCCATAAATTTGAACTCACCGCTAGGGACTGCGTTCCGTAACTAGCCTACTCTTGACCGATGGGGAGGGGACTCCGTCTGCCATGGAGTCCATCAGGATAGGAAAATTGCGGTAAGTATTTGATAATAAATTTTCCGTTTTCCTGACAGACTCCATAGCAGTCTACGTGTGGGAAATAACTAGCCAGACCACACAGGTGGGTTATGCTGAACAGAAAATAAATTTAATTTGACCCATCAACCGACAGGATTTTTAAACCACAGAGGTTAGAGAAGCAGGCTCAATACAGTAGTGTGACATAAAGGTATTAATGAAGGCCCACAAGGACGCTTTGCAAATGACGTCTGGAGCCACATGCCGGGCTGCTGCCCACTATGTCGCCATGCCCTTGGTGGAATGTTCCGTCACTGCCTCTGGAGGAGCCAAGCCCTTAGCTCTATAAGCCTGCTGGATGGACTGGACGATCCAGGCCACGATCTTTCTGGTCGAAGCTTGCTTCCCTCTGTTGGTGCCAGAGTGCAGGATAAACAGATAGTCAGAGCGTCTAAAAGGAGAAGTAACTTGCAGGTATTCCTTCAGAATTTCGCCTATGTCCAGAGGATGAGCTTCAGTGGATGCTGGAGTCCTGAACGTAGGTAGAACGATTTCTTTTTCTCATTGAACGCTGAAGTGACTTTCGGGTTTGAGCCGAGCATAGGGATGAGGACCATGCAGTCCATAAAAAACGTCAGAAAACGTTCTTTATGACCCTAGGGACCCGATCTCAGACACCCTTTTAGATGAGGTAATAGCTACTAGGAAAGCGACTTTTGCAGAAGGTTCTTTGATAGAAAGCAGGGAAGACCCCATGGTACTGAGTCCAGAGAGTGTGTCGAGAACCAGGGGAAGGTTCCATTTGGGGAATGCTGGCCTTCTTTGGGGCCTGAGTCTTGACACCCCACGTAAGAACTGCTGGATTAAAGGGTGAACAGCCCATGATGTTCCAGAGAAGGCCGACAAGGCTGAGACTTGGACTCTAGGAGAGCTGATAGATAGAGATAGATCTAGGCCGGATTGAAGAAAGGTGAGGATATCCTGGACTACTGGATTTCTGAATGATCTACCCGTAGAGGATGAGAATTCGACAAACTTGGCCCATATTCTCCCATAAACTTTGTTCGTGCTCATCTTCCTTGAGCTCATGAGGGTGGTAATCACTCTTGAAGTGCACCCGAGAGATTCCAGCCTCTTCCTCTCAAAAACCAGACCATCAGTCTCAGTAATTCCGGAAAAGGGTGCAGGACTGCCCCTTGAGAAAGAAGGTCCGGCCTGAGAGGAAGGGGCACCAGATCCCGGAAGCTGAGCTGGATCAGGAGGGGAAACCATGGCCTGTTCGGCCAGTAAAGTGCTATTACCTCCACCTTGACCGCTTCCACTTGGAGTCTCCGTAAGAACCTGAGGATGATTGGGAGTGGTGGAAAGGCATATGCCCTGTTGAAGTTCCATTGATCTGTCAGGGCATCTATTCCGAAGGCCTGGCTGCAACGGCCCAGTGTGTAATACTTCTTGAATCTCTCGTATTTTAAAAACTTGTTTAGATAAGTTAGCTCTATTACTGGACGCCATGAACCATTTTTCTTCTGTACCAAGAAGAGAGGGGAGTATACCCCCTGGAACTCCTCGGTGATTGGGACGGACACTGACGCTCCCTGTGTTTTCAGCGAATCCACGTAGGACAGCAACACCTGCTTCTTCTCTTCTAACTGTGGTAGCAAGGCAGAAATAAATCTGGGGAGAGGAGTACTGGTGAAGGACCATGTGTGGCCTAGTGAGACCATCTTGATGGTCCAATAGTCCAAGATTGAGGCCACCCAAACGCGTCGGAAGAGAAGCAGACACACCCCAACCAAAACCACCTGGGTGGGCCCAATCTCAATCCGCTAAAGGCCAGCTCGTGTCCACTGGACGCCTGGCCTTTAGCGGACTTTCGAAAGCGTGCCTACCCTCTGTTCCAATTTCTTTTGAAGTCCCGGCCGGGTCTGTAAGAGTGTGCTTCCCTTGAACACTCACTACTGCGTCTTCTGGGCTGGGGTCTCTTATGACAGAACAGGAGCCTAACCTGGGGTAGGAAACCCTACTTCCCACCCGTGGCCTGGGCTATAGCGATATCTAGCCTGCTGCCAAATAACGAAGAGCCCAGGGAATCCTGCACCAGGCTTGTTTGGATGTTGGATCAGCGAGCCAAGGACGCAAACATGAGGCCCGCTTAGCCGTGACCGAGTATAGCATAGTCTGGGCCAACAGGCTGATAAGATCGATAGAAGCCTCCCCAGGAAGGCCGCTGTCAGCTTCAGTTCCTGAAATGCCGATTTTCTGGCCAGCTCTTCTGAAACACCCCTAAATACGGAATCCACGTTCTCTGTCCAGGCTTCCATAGCCTTGGACATAGCTGCTAGGGCCAGGGCGGGTTTGCAAGCCATGCCGGCTAGCCCATAAATTCTCTTGAGGTCTTGGTCTATTTTCCTCTTGAGCCCGTCTTTAAGGGATACCGCTTCCTCTAAGGGAAGAGTAACGTGTTTAGCCAGGTGCATTAACGCTGCGTCCACGAGGGGAGCGTTTTCCAGATGTTTCACTTTTTTTGTCTTAAAGAGGTATAATCTGGAGGTTTTGCTTGACATAGAAGTTTTCTTGTCAACCTTGCTCCACTCCTCATCAAAGATATTCATTAATGCCGAAAGGAGCGGAAAATTAGAGCATTCCTTCGCCAGATGTTTAAAGAACTAAGTTTTGGCATCACCGAGGTTCCGCAGATGCCAACGGCAGCTCCCGGAAGAGAAGCAGCGACCTGGAGTTCCAGGCGCCCAGAAAGGCTGTTTTAAAAACAAGAGCTTTACCAGGGGAGGGGGGAGAATATTATCAAATACAATACACATAAACATAAACGGCTGCCATGGAGAAGAGACAGGAACAGCAGACCTTACCAGCCGTGTTGCTCTGCAGACATCCATCCTGGGCATACATAGGCAGCACCCCTCCACCACTAGGGTATCATGTGCCTAAAAAGCCACTCACCCGCCCATGGCTGGGCTCTGGGCTTCGCACCGCATAGTTGGTATGCCGGACACAGGAACTATCCAGACAGGATGTCAAGGCGAGTGTACACGAAGAAGGTCCATGGAGGAGGACAAAAAAGGAACGCAATCCCTAGCGGTGAGTTCAAATTTATGGGAAGTGGGTCCTATAGCATTGGAGAGGAGAAAGAAAGAATATGTAAACACAACATTTAATATTCCTGATATGTGTCTGCTGTACCATGTACTCTGCTTTCCTATTAAAAGCTGACCACCCTAGGCATGAGAGCACAGCATGGTCAGTTTTCTAGCTGTGCTGGGAACTTAGCCTACTTCTCCTCCAATGGTCAGACTTTTGCTGGCACCCCCCCCCCCCACAAACATTTACTGGGAGACCAGTGTGCTGCTGCTTCTCCTCCCTCAGCTCTCTAAGATCCTTATGCAGCTGAGAACAGAGAGTATGTGATCACTTATAAAAAAGGGGAAAAACTGTATTGTTAATTTTTTATATGTATACAAAAATGTTTTGCCTTTCATTTCTATTTTAAACTGAATGTATTATTTTACAAGGTGAGGGTGTACATATACTTTAATTGTACCTAGGCAGTGCTTTTAAAAAGTTTCTCAATCTTTTTTCTGTCAAGGCACCCTTTAAAATTTTGTACAACCTGGAGGCATCCCAATATAAAATGTAAAAAAACAAAACTAATAGTGTTACATACGGTAACGAGCCCCTGCTCGCTCGGTTCCACTCTTCCGACACTCCTCTGTGGCTATTGAATCAGATTGCAGATCGCAACATCTGATGGTTCGGTCATCCGATGCTCCGGGAATCGAACTACAGCTATGTGCCGTTCGAATCCAGTTGTGTAGCTCAGAACAAACACCAGGCAGGCTGTATGTAAGTTCAAACAGGAATCTCACTTTTATTGGATGCACACAACACACTTTTATACACAGCAGTTTGAACAACCCCACCCCCAACAACCACTTTCCTATTGGTCAATTGTAAAGTACACTTTAGTCCTCAGTTAGGTCCCCTTGGCCATGCAAATGAGGACTTGAAACAGGGTCAGCAGGGATTGGTCCGATAGCTTGAATAGGAGGACTGATATGTGTAATGACACAGAGAAGCCCCAGGGGGTAATTAAAGTACATAAACAAACAGTCAAACACAGAACAATGCATTCCTTCCAGATCATGGAGCAGTCTGGAGGGGGTTAGCCTTAAAACAGGGCAGAAGACCCCCCCCCCCCCCACTACTTCGGTATTCCGAGCTTCATGACACATACCTCCCAACTTATTGAGATGGGAACAAGGGACACCTATTAGCAGAATTGCATACAAAAAAAATTAGTTAAACACACGAGTGCTTTTTTTTTTACCACTATTATTCCTTTATACTGGCTTTTAACACTTACAAATGCAGCAATTTAGAAATTGGATGAAAGATTTAGCACTGGGAAACATGTTTTGAAAGACAAAAAGTACATTTTAAATACAAATGAATAGATCAGACCAGAATGAGGGGCAAATGAGGAGGAAAGAGGGGCAGTGGGATTGTTCCAAATCAGGGACAGTCCCTCGAAATCCGGGACAGTTGGGAGCTATGGTATTGCATATCGCAGCAGTATCCATGCACGTAGGACGCCCAGCATTAGAGGTGTTTTCTTTTCCTCCACTTTGCAAACTGGTACTGACTAGAGGAGAAGGAGTGGCACAAAGGATGCTTTGCAGGCACCTGACATCCTCCTTATCAACCAATGACGTAGTTGGTTGTTAGAATGCCAATGGCTGTTCTGCACAGGGCCCAAGGTTATAATACTGCACAATAAAAACCTGTGGCTTTGTGTAATAAAAAGACGGACTTGATTAACTCGCTGGCTTGTTGACAATTTTTTGGCAATTTGTAGAAATTTTTAGGAATTTTGCCAAGACACCCTTGAAGAGCCCAGTAGGCACCTCAGGATGCCAATGCGTACTGGTTGAAAAAGGCTGCTATAAAAAATGTACCTTTTGTGTGACATTCGTTCTGAAAAATAGCAGTCCACTTCCTTGTATGTGAGAGTGCCTAGGCTCTAATATGCCTATCATGTGAGATCTCAGGCACTGCTGTCTCTTACTGCTAGTCTAAGGGAATTTGATTTGGTGGTGTAATTACTGTGCTTTAACTGTTCTCCTTACAGGAGCCAAATAGTGACACAGACAAGACATGATAAGTCACTAATGGGGAAAAGATCGGCTGTATGGAGACTATAGTCAATACTGGTAATTAGTTCTTTATCCTCGGCCTGCTTTCTCAGCTTTCAGAGTTCAGTTAATCTTCAACCACTTCAGCCCCGGAAGGATTTGCCCCCTTAATGACCAGGCCATTTTTGCGTCGCTTTAACTGACAATTGCGCGGTCAGGCGACGTGATACCCAAACAAAATTGACGTCCTTTTTTCCCCACAAATCTAGCTTTCTTTTCGTGGAATTTGATCACCTCTGCGCTTTTTATTTTTTGCGCTATAAACAAAAAAAGCGACAATTTTGAAAATTTTGAAAAAGAAACAAGTTTTTAGTTTTTGCTATAATAAATATCCCAAATTTATGAAAAAAACAAAAACAAATTTCTTTATCAATTTAGGCTGATTTATATTCTACATATTTTTGTTAAAAAAACACAATAATATTGATTGGTTTGGCAAAAGTTATAGCGTCTACAAAATAGGAGATAGATTTATGGCATTTTTATTATTTATTTTTTTTGCTAGTATTGCCAGTCAGCGATTTTTAGCGGGACTGCGACATTGCGGCGGACAGATGGGACACTTTTGACACATTTTTGGGACCAGTGACATTTATACAACGATCAGTGCTATAAAAATGCACCGATTACTGTGTAAATGTCACTGGTAGGGAAGGGGTTAACACTAGGGGGCGATCAAAGGGTTAAATGTGTTCCCTCAGTGTGTTTCTTACTGTGGGGGATGTGACTGACTAGAAGAGAAGCCAGATCGTTGTTCCTAGCTAGTGGGAACAGACGATCTGTTTCTCCACTCCTAAGAGAACCGGGACTTGTGTATTTACACACATAAATGCCCGTTCTGTCTCCCATGCCCACGATCGCGCCTGGCCGGCGGTGTCATGTGCATCGGCTCCCCCACTGTGCAGCGCACGCGTGCGTCTGCTCTAGCTGTTTAAAGGGCCAACGTACAGCTACGGCGATATGAGGGAGAGAGCCGACCTGCCGCAGTATAATGACGGCAGCTGGTCGGCTAGTGGTTACGGCGTGTCACTGCGTACTATTTTTTGAATGATAAATGCAGATCACCTGTAACTATTTGGCTCTTTTTTTATTCTTTTCCACAAAGTGTACATATTCCCCCGGTCTTCCTCCTGGGTTTGCGGCCTCCGGCTACATGAGTGGCCGAGGGCGCGATCACGTCACTCCCGTGCATGCCAGGCCCCCAGAGAGCATGCGCCGGTGATGCTATTGGCTGCATGCACTCTGCATATCTCCTACACTGTAAAAGTTTACAAGATATTCACAGTACCTACAGGTACTGTGGAGCGGACTTTACGGCAGACTTTGCCTGGCGGACTTTTCGGCGTACTTTACAATGGACTTTCTGAATGAACGGACTTGCCTACACACAATCCACCAAAGTCCGTCGAATTCGAACGTGATGACGTACAACCGAACTAATACAAGGAAGTTCATAGCCAGTAGCCAATAGCTGCCCTAGCGTGGCTTTTTGTCCGTCGAACTAGCATACAGACTAGCGGACTTTTCGACCGGACTCGAGTTCGACGGATTGATTTAAAACATGTTTCAAATCTAAGTCCGTCCAACTTTTGAGAAAACAAAGTCCGCTGAAGCCCACACACGATCAAATTGTCCGACCAAATCCCGTCCGCCGGGCAAAGTCTGCCGTAAAGACTGCTCGTGTGTACGCGGCATAAGGTACAAGTGGTAGTACAGAGTTTACTACCACTTTAAATCCTAAACATTTTCTTTGCTTTGGGTATATTGCAGAATAGTTAAGATCCATTTTCATAATTTTTTTGTCTGTGTCCTGGATGATTTTCATTAACTGTCCCAGAGACAGAAGCAAGAAGTAAGAGGAGATCTCTTAAAATTGAAGTGAAAATCCCCTGTGAACAAATTCCTATAAGCCAGCATGCAGCTCTGCACTTGGAGCCACTGTTGTTTGTGCATCTGAAGGAAGTGTTTGTATGTGTGCTATATGGTGTGTGCACACTGGTGAGCAGTTGTGCCTTGTATCAGCCTGCTTATCAAGTTTAAATCACTGCTGAGTGGCCTTCAGTTAGTTCTCTATGACCTGACCTGTGTCTAGTTGATTGTCTGCTTATACTGAAGTATACCTCCCAACGTTCTGAGATGGGAATGAGGGACACCTAATCTATGCATGGCAGAATCCTATTTCAGGTACCGACGAGACCCCTATGCAAACCAAAGTAAATAGCAATATGAACAACGGTCCTAAGACTGACCAAGGTAAAAAAGAAGATAGAAGATAGAAGTGAACAGGGTGCTGTTAGAGAGGTAACCAACAATGCCCCCCCACAGCATAGAGGGAACCAATATAATGAGTATCATTATTCACCTAGACCACCTCAATCTGTAAGGGGTGGCCATTATCAAAACTACAATCAGGGAGAATGGGGTGGGCCCCAACAATTTAGGAACAACTATGCAGGTGGACAATATCCACGACAGAACCATGATATATATCATCAATATCCACCATTTAATTATGGTGATGGGAGGAGCCCTACCCCAGTGCATAATAGGTATCTCCCTTTAGATGAGGATTATAATGGATCCCATTATCATCAACAGGGACCTTCACCTTTTTTAGGCTAACGAGGGAGAAGGGGAAGGGGAGGAGGGACACCGAGAGGAAAGAGTCATCCGGTAAACAACAGAGGAGGGGAGAATGGTCTGCAACAGAAGGCAAACAAGGGAGCCGTGGCTAATTAACATCCCAAAAGGCCAGTTTATATGCCTACGAAGAAATTGTTCGGATAACAATGAGTATCTTAAACAAGCCCAATGGATGGGGAAAAGGTTTGAAGACAAAGGCTATAGCAAAGAATTCATCAAAAATAAAATCACAGAAGTGAACCAAAGCCCAAGAGAGTTGCTGATCCAAGATAAAATCAAGGAAAATTATACTACAAATGACATACCTCTAATTATGGATTTCAGTGTCCAACATAAAAAAATGGAGAGAATTATTAAAAAACATTGGTCTCTTTTAAAAACAGATACTACTCTGGGTAATATTCTCCCTGAGAAACCCAGATTCATATATAGGCGAGTCCCAACATTAAGGGACATAATAGCAAAAAATGTACCCGACCCTCCTAAAAGAATAACAGATCTATCCTTCTTTCAAGGAAAAGGGTTCTTCCCCTGTAAGAGGTGTTATGCCTGCAAAAATACTAACCTAAATGGTTATAAGTGCCATAAATTCACATCAACAAGTACTGGAAAAGAATTTGAAATAAGGGACTTTGTATCGTGTAGAACGGAAGGCGTGGTATATGTTCTACAATGTTCTTGCTCTCTCCAATACATTGGTAGAACCAAAAGGCCTATGTGGAAGCGAATAAGAGAACACATTCAAAATATCAAAAAAGGCTACCCTAGGCATAGTGTCTCGAAACATTTTGACATGCACCATAATAGAGATCCCAGGGACTTAAAATTCTGGGCAATCCAAAAATATAAACCACATTGGAGGTGATCCAATAAGAATAGGGAACTGAGTAAGAATGAGTCAAAATGGATATTCCAGATGCGTACTCTTGAACCAAATGGCTTGAACATTGAATTTGATCTTAATTGTTTTATATCAGATTTTTAATTTTTTAATAATTTTTTAATAATTTTATAGTTGTAAAGTTTTTGAAAAAAATTTGTTCAGTATATTAATCCTTAACTGTATCTTAGATGGCTTGGGTGGTAGTTGGTCCAGTCCTTGCTTTCGCCCCCTTTTTTCTATACATAATTAAATTTTATGGTATTTTTATATATTGTTTATTCTTTATATATTTTTCAATTTTTTCTTGATATATACACTACCGTTCAAAAGTTTGGGGTCACATTGAAATGTCCTTATTTTTGAAGGAAAAGCACTGTACTTTTAAATGAAGCTAACTTTAAACTAGTCCTAACTTTAAACAAATATACTCTATACATTGCTAATGTGGTAAATGACTATTCTAACTGCAAATGTCTAGTTTTTGGTGCAATATCTACATAGGTGTATAGAGGCCCATTTCCAGCAACTATCACTCCAGTGTTCTAATGGTACAATGTGTTTGCTCATTGGCTCAGAAGGCTAATTGATGATTAGCAAACCCTTGTGCAATCATGTTCACACATCTAAAAACAGTCTAGCTCCTTCCAGAAGCTACAAAACTGACCTTCCTGTGAGCAGATTGAGTTTCTGGAGCATCACATTTGTGGGGTCAATTAAACGCTCAAAATGGCCAGAAAAAGAGAACTTTCATCTGAAACTCGACAGTCTATTCTTGTTCTTAGAAATGAAGGCTATTCCATGCGAGAAATTGCAAAGAAATTGAAGATTTCCTACAACGGTGTGTACTACTCCCTTCAGAGGACAGCACAAACAGGCTCTAACCAGAGTAGAAAAAGAAGTGGGAGGCCGCGTTGCACAACTAAGCAAGAAGATAAGCACATTAGAGTCTCTAGTTTGAGAAACAGACGCCTCACAGGTCCCCAACTGGCATCTTCATTAAATAGTACCGGCAAAACACCAGTGTCAACATCTACAGTGAAGAGGCGGCTGCGGGATTTTGGGCTTCAGGGCCAGAGTGGCAAAGAAAAAGCCATATCTGAGACTGGCCAATAAAAGAAAAAGATTAAGATGGGCAAAAGAACACAGACATTGGACAGAGGAAGACTGGAAAAAAGTGTTGTGGACGGATGAATCCAAGTTTGAGGTGTTTGGATCACAAAGAAGAACGTTTGTGAGACGCAGAACAAATGAAAAGATGCTGGAAGAATGCCTGACGCCATCTGTTAAGCATGGTGGAGGTAATGTGATGGTCTGGGGTTGCTTTGGTGCTGGTAAGGTGGGAGCTTTGTACAGGGTAAAAGGGATTCTGAATAAGGAAGGCTATCACTCCATTTTGCAACGCCATGCCATACCCAGTGGACAGCGCTTGATTGGAGCCAATTTCATCCTACAACAGGACAATGACCCTAAGCACACCTCCAAATTGTGCAAGAACTATTTACAGCAGAAGCAGGCAGCTGGTATTCTATCGGTAATGGAGTGGCCAGCACAGTCACCAGATCTGAACCCCATTGAGCTGTTGTGGGAGCAGCTTGACCGTATGGTACGCCAGAAGTGCCCATCCAACCAATCCAACTTGTGGGAGCTGCTTCTAGAAGCGTGGGGTGCAATTTCTCCAGCTTACCTCAATAAATTAACAGCTAGAATGCCAAAGGTGTGCAATGCTGTAATTGCTGCAAAAGGAGGATTCTTTGATGAAAGCAAAGTTTGATGTAAAAACAATGTTATTTCAAATACAAATCATTATTTCTAACCTTGTCAATGTCTTGACTCTATTTTCTATTCATTTCACAACGTATGGTGGTGAATAAGTGTGACTTTTCATGGAAAACACAAAATTGTTTGGGTGACCCCAAACTTTTGAACGGTAGTGTATATTTTTTATGTTTACTCCATGTATATGTGTTTATATATGCACGTCTAGACTATGTATTAAGCACACTAGAAACAGATTTCGATCCTAATATATGTTTATCTATAGGGGGCACTATATATGAAGTAATCATAATAGGAACTTTTTCGGAATTAAGTTTACCCTTTGATATGTATAAGAACCTGGCTTGCTGGAGGTGGCCATCTATGACCGCTATCAAGCAAAATGTAATGTTGCAATACTAGTTTATACCACTGGAGGGTGTATAACAATGATTGTAAATACCCAGTGTGTAATTGTAATTAATATATATATGTTTATGTAGCGGTTTTTATTTACTAATATGTGTAATTTGCTATTACTTTTTAATTGTATACAGAATAAAAGTAGACTTTAAATCAACAGATGATGACATGCAGTAAGCAGGATGATGACTCGAGTGAATCACATTGTAGCCATGGCAACCGCTATGCCATTGTGCTATAAGACAGACCGTGATGTCTCGAGTGTATCCTTGAGAAAGTCACGTGACGGTGATGCAACGCGTGGGAGGAGCCTAGGACGCACTGTGCAGTCTGTCAGTGTGGCTGTGAACTGCAGCGATCCTACTCTCGTCCTTGGCGGCTGACTGCTAATCACATCTGCATATGTCTGTCCTAAAAATGGGCGCACGTGAGTGGATCTCATAGCATGTTTGCTGGTGTACCATGTTTTTCAAGAGCATTGCGCAATGAAAGTTTTCTTCTTTACTTGCTTTACATATGATGCCTGGCGCTGAAAAACACATCTTATGAGGTTTAAGCTGAATGACACTATCGGTCAGGACTAACAAGCAAGTACTCCAATTAAGCAATTTAAGAACTTTTAACATTGGGACTACATTTTATCCTTCATTTGAATTGGCTGTTCTGTCTTTATAGATATTTATAGTATACCATCAGTGTGTCTATTTATAATCATTTGGTATTAATTAATATTTATTTATGGTTGGATAGCTATTCATCCGGTTTGATACTCCACTATTTATTATTATAATTTTTTTGACTTACTTCTCTATTAGTTTTAACACGTGTGGCTACTTATTTTAGCTACATTTTATTGCACATTAGCTGGGTATTTTTTGTGTGGACTATACACATATTTATTTCACTTCCATTGATCACGCAGTGAACCGCTTCAATCTTTTATATTTATATATTATATATATTTAGAGATTTTGAACACTCTTTATTGATAGTAGCCTCACATTTTTATTTTGATCTTTCAATTTTTGTTTTTACCTTAAATAACCATCACAGCGCTTTGTGTTTTTGCACACATACCAAACAAGGGAATGGGATCACTCCCAAGAGGCGAAGGGGATGTCGAGCAGGACGACGTCAACAACCCAAGAAAAAGAATGAGGGACACATAAACACTGGTATTTACAATTTAAGTGAAGTGACATTGAATTCGAAAGAGTTGAACATATTGAATCTGGGTCTTAAATGTGCACCCCGGAAAATGTTGAACAAATTTGAGGTATTTATCGATACACACAAGTTTGTTAGGACCCTTAACATCAAAAAGTATTTCTTAAGTCATCCAGCAGCCCCTAGGAATAATGTCACTGTTTCTTCAGGAAAAATTGACAGTGGCTTAAGGAATAAATCTGTATTCAACCCCCAAAACTCCAATAATCATTATGTTGAAGTTTTTAAAAATTTGGTGTTGAGGGATATAGACCAGTTAACTGTGAAAGAGGAGGTGAATCCAAAATATATCAATGAGGGAATTAGGTCGTTAGAAAAACGAAACAACATCATTGTACGCCCAGCTGACAAGGGAGGGGGGGTTGTTATTATGGACAAAACATTTTACCATAAGCAGCTCTCAGATATGCTGGGGGACCGCTCCACATATGAGAGGCTCACCACTGATCCTACGGATAAGTACAAAGAACAATTAAACTCACTGGTTGAGTGGGGGTATGCCATTAATGCCTTGAACCCTAGGGAACCTTTGGTCCCTAGCGCCTGCAGGATTCCAGTGATATATACGCTTCCTAAAATCCACAAGGATACTAAACTACCCCCAGCACGCCCTATTGTGAATGGGATAGAATCGATCACGGCGAGGCTTGGCGAATACTTAGACAAGTTCCTCCAGCCCGAGTGTGAAGATCACGAGGGCATATCTTAGAGACACGACTGACCTCCTTCAACGATTGGGTAATGTTCATCTCAATGCCACGGCTGAAATGTATCTGGTCACGGCTGACATGTCCTCACTGTACACGATTATTCAGCACGAAGATGCATCTTTGTCGCTAAATTGGGCATTGAGTAGAAGGGAAGATATTCCCGATGTGCAGAAGCAATTTTTAGGGCAGACCTTAAGCTTCTGCATGTTGCACAATTATTTTTGGTGGAATGGCCATTTTTTCTCCCAGCAGGTTGGCGTGGCTATGAGAAAAGGAAGGGGGTTTGGGACTTTAAATGAGGCCCACGGACATCAGGAGGTGAATAAAAAATGTTGTTTATTAATCATGAAACCTGTATCAAGCCATATCACAAATATAGACCACATGTAAAAGAAGAACATTATAGTAAATGTCATTCAATATACCTACGCACATAAGTAAGGGCGCATGCAAAAAGCATCAAGAATACATCAATATGTCAAACTAGAGGCCACATGATAGGCACAAGTGATCAATGGATACATACACTGATAAATAGATATATATACACAATAAAAAGCAGCATGAGACAGAAATCGTAAAAATGTGTAAACCCATAAATTGATTGAAGAAAGATGTTCTGAGTTGATAGTGAGATGTGAGCATCTGTCTGCGTAACAAAATGCCCGACGCGTTTCGTGTAAATCACTCATCAGGGGCACAGTGCTCAAACATATCTATAAAATGTAGTAAGGTAAGCAATTAATATATATGCAACCAATAGTAGCCGGGGGAGGCAATTTGCGACCCCTGAGTACTTACATAAAATCATTGCAGAGGAGGTGTAATGATGATAGAGCCAAGGCCATATTGATAGTCCGCACCGGGAGCTGAGGTGACCGAAACATGCACTGGCGGGGCGCGTGCACAAAACCCCCCACATGCACAGAGCCCGGAACACTAGATCTTGGGATGAGATAGTAATCTGCTGGTAATAACTACCAAGCGGAGTCTAAGAGAAAGGAAGATGCATAATCAGTATACCAATATTGTACTGATGGGGTAATAAAGGAATATATATATATAAGCATCAGATGCATGAAAGCTGAAATTGGAAACGTCAAGGCAACAAAAAAGAGAAAACCCAGCTGGGGATGGAAGAAAAAGAAAAAATAATAATAATAATAAAAAATAATAAATAATAAAAAATAAATAAAAATTAATAAATGATAAAGAAAAAAAAAAAAAAAATAGTGAAAATATTGAATAAAAGTTGAGGAGTAAGAAAATAAAAAAATGAATAAATAAATGAATAAAAAAGTAAAATGAATAAATAAATGAAGAAATGAATGAAATAAAATAAGGAATCATAACCATTCCCCCTGGAATATGATATGAATGAAAGAAGTAACAAGACATAAACCTAATTGATGAGTGAAACCAAAAAGACAGGGGGGGGGGGGAAGAAGAAAAAAAGGGGAAAGATAAAGACTAGTGATGAATAATATGTGAATGGGATAGCTGAGTAGGAGCTTACATGTTTCCCAGAAGAGTATATACAACGTGCTGTGGTGAGGCATGTCATCATCTGGTTTGTGGCGCCCAGACTGTGTCGGGAGGGGCCATATAAGTACACACGCCCCAACCACGTGCACGCCAGCAGACACCAGCGTCACGCAGACACGGCATATGCGGGGAGGGGCTCCAACGTGGGCGAAAGGCACCGCCCACATAGGATGCCCACATAACCCCGCTGACCGGCCGAGATGGAAAACCCAACGCCTGCACGCCGTGACGTCAGAGTTGACGTCACCCGTGCGGCAGGATGCGTGGCGCCGATGCGCTGTGGGCGCCCGCCCGCCCCCTGCACACGTTCACTCCCCCCAATCCTGATAGGACAGGAGGGAGTGAGGGGGGGGGAGAAGGGGGACACACAGAGTGCATCGCAGCTCCCGGATAGCGGACAACAAAAACAGCCCTGGTAATTCAGAGAACACACATCATTCCCCAAAAAGGGAAAGTGTGTGTAACAGACTGTGCTGCCTAATCTCATGGGCACACATGGTTGTGTCCATTGAGAATGTGTATGAGCCCGGACAAGGTAAAAACCTTGCCAGTCTGAAAAAACCTAACCTGTGAGTAGCAGGGGAACACTGCTAACTCTGTCCGTGGACCTCCATCCCTAATTGTGGAAGGATATTGGAATATTTGGGACTTTGAATGAGGCGCATGGGAAATGCGCCTCCATCCCTAGTTCAGAGAAAAGGAAGGGGGTTTGGGACTTTAAATGAGGCCCACGGACATCAGGAGGTGAATAAAAAATGTTGTTTATTAATCATGAAACCTGTATCAAGCCATATCACAAATATAGACCACATGTAAAAGAAGAACATTATAGTAAATGTCATTCAATATACCTACGCACATAAGTAAGGGCGCATGCAAAAAGCATCAAGAATACATCAATATGTCAAACTAGAGGCCACATGATGGGCACAAGTGATCAATGGATACATACACTGATAAATAGATATATATACACAATAAAAAGCAGCATGAGACAGAAATCGTAAAAATGTGTAAACCCATAAATTGATTGACGAAAGATGTTCTGAGTTGCCCCAAATATGCCCCAAGCCTCGCCAACCTGTTTATGGCCGAGTGGAAAGACAGATACATCTTTAGCAGATGTTTACCCCAACATAGATTCTACCGCAGGTTCATAGATGACCTCCTGTTTATTTGGGAGGGGTCTAGGGAATCTGTGGATGAATTTTTGGGGTATTTGAACACCAATAAAAACAACATTAAATTGGAGGCCCAGATCAGTGATAGATGCATCAATTTTTTAGACGTAACCATTGAAAGGAGGGGTCACTCTCTGGCAATGTGTGTGTATTTCAAACCAACGGATCGAAACAGCTTTTTGTCCATCAGGAGTGGCCATCATGCTGTTTGGATTAAAAATATTCCCAAGGGACAAATGCTGAGGATCCGTCGGAACTGTACTGAACAAGAGAAATACTATACACAGGCCAATATACTGAAGAAGAGATTCCTACAGAAGTGATACTCAGAAAATTCCTTGAATGAGGCTATAGAGCAGGTGGCCAATATCCCAAGGGAGGACTGCTTAAAGAAAAAAGAAATTATCACCTCTAATGAACAACACCAGTGGGGATTCATATCGAGCTACCATTGTCAGTATAAAGAGATCGAGGGGATCTTTAAAAAATATTGGTATATGCTCTGCAGGGACCGACATTTGGGTGAAGTTCTACCAGAACACCCCAAATTTATTTATAGAAGAGCTCCTAGTTTTGGAGTCAGAGTGGTGAAAAAAATTCTTGATCCACCGGATCGCCCCTCAATAAAAATAGATCTAAATGTTTTTTTTCCATGCAGGAAGTGCGTATGTTGTAGAACAGTGAGAACCATTAATAGGGGTATGAAGAGCATCGCTAACCATGAAAATGAAACCTTTGAAATAAGAGAGTTTATTACCTGCAATTCATCATATGTGGTGTATCTGATGTGGTGTCCGTGCGGTTTATTTTATGCAGGGCGCACATAAATGACTTTTAAAGGTGCGCATCTCTGAACACATAACCAATATTAAAAATGGATTCAAATATAACAGTGTGTCCCTCCATTTTAAAGAAAAACATGATCAGGACCCGAGTCTGCTCCAGCTTTGTGGTATTGATATTGTACACCCATCTTGGAGGGGCTCAAATAGGGTAAGAGACCTATCCCAACGAGAAACTAGATGGATTTTTCTTTTAAAATGTCTTTTTCCCAGAGGTTTAAATATAGAACTGGACCTCAACTGCTTTATCAATAATTATTGATACCCCCCCCAATATTAGAGTTGAGATCCACTCTTTAACACTCCCGGAATTAAGGGAGTGGGAATTATGGGTCCTATGGGATATGTGGGAGCGGGTTTGGGGATTATTATTTTAATGCGGGGAAATGTCATCTTCGAACATTTAATAATGTTCGATAAAAGAAGGTAACGAGATCAGGATTTGGTCACTGGTGTGGTCATTGCCTTGGGTGACACGTCACTGACCCCGTTCCCCTGAATGTGTAGGTAATTTCCATTTGGATATAGTGAGATCAGTTATATACAAAAAATGTATGTCTATATTAGTAGTAAACCTATGATTTATTTGCAGAGCGATTCGTTTGTGGTATAAGAGACTAGAACGTTTCTTTCCCCTTGGTTATAGAGGAGAGAAATGGTTTTGTGTGACTCATTTTACCTTATTTAATTTGTTGCACTATTCACTCAATAGCATGAACTGGGCTGATGAAGCGAATTTTATTCTGCGATCTGCTAGATACCCTCCAAGGTATATACATGTCCAACCATCCATTTTTAGAGAGTGACATCTCCTAGTTGTAAATTATTAGGTTTTTTTAATAGGATTGAGTGTCCGTTTTTCATTATTATGAGATTAATTTTTAATATATGATAAGCCATTGTCTTCACATAAATATGTATTTGGATATTTGCAGTATGTTTATATTTTATCTGTGTTTAAACGCTCTATTACAATGCAATACTTGTGTATGGTGCGAGCGGAGGGTATAAAGGAGTGATTGCCTAACCGTATAGCCAATCCCATGATTAAGTCCCTGTGACGAAACATGTCGGGGCGTGGCTATACGGCAATCGAAAACGCATGACGTAGAACGTAGGACACTGTGACGGAGAGCGCCATATCAGGAAGTGGGGAAGCGACTCCAGGAAACTCTAGGGGACGGGTGAGACTGTCATCAGAGAGTGTACTGCCTGGGTCCGCCGTAACCACCATACGCTGATCTTATCGTTTGGAGTGTTTGCGGTGATTACCGTTTTTTGCTGTGCTTCTGTGCCTGATGTGATTTTTTAAGACGTGAGTTCAATGGTGGAGGAGAGTGTTGTTTTAAGAAATTTCATTGCGTTACTGCACTATTGGATCGCTTCCTTTTTTTACATGTGGAGAGAGCACTTAATTGAAACACTCTGGATATATAACGGTGAATCATTGGAGGTCATCACTTTGCCCCCTTCTGTGTGGGAAAAAGCCTGAAAGCTGAGCACGAGAGTATGAGGCAAGAGGAGCTGGTGAGTTTATTCGCCTAAGGGGAGTGGAATCACAGTCACAGAGGTGTGGTGGAAGATTTATTGAAGATCTGCACTGTATTACGTTAAGGATTATCACCAATGATACCACGTTCTACTTATCACTTATTGTTGGACTTTTTATATCTACACATTTTTTTGATTTATTAGTTTTTTCAGCACATTTTTTTGTTCATAGAGATCCCTTTATTCACGTAATGGATTTTGCTTCTTGGACACGGCTCACATTGTGTTGATGTATTTTAGTGTAAATTAATATTTACTTTTTCATTAATATTTAGGTCAATTGATTTAGCGCTGCTATTTGATCTCACTATTGGTTAGAGCTAGTTTATGGTGAATCATTTATTGTTTTCCACATATCTAAACACATTGTAAGCGGCTGCTCAATTTGAGGCTTTTTTTCCATGAGCGCAGCGTTTGGCACATAGGAGGGGGCGGATTTCCTATGCACCATAATACTGTTATAATGAGGGACACCTATCAGCAAAAGTATGCAGGCATAGGACACACCCCTTGCCACACCCCCTTAAAGGAGAATTCTAGTTGCCTCGCTGCATTTATTGTTTATTGTATGTCAGGTTGTAGCACCTTATATGCAGCAGCTGCGACAAATATTTTTGTCAAAATATTTTTGTTCTGTTTTATTAATTGTTTGATTAAGTTTATCACTTTCATCACATTTATTCCCTTCGGTAGTATATTTGATCTAGATGGAGATTTTTTCTTTTATTAAGGATAGGAGTTTGGATGTGGATGATTTCTTCTCATCTAATAGCGAACATACTGATGTCAATCAAGATTTCAAACAGCTGAGGGGCGCCTTAGACAAACAAGTTAGAACTTGGTGGGATATTTTTTCCCTTAAGAAATATATTAAGGATAAAATTACCCCTAGACGTTTGAGATGGGACATTGCTCCCAATGATGGACTTTCAGTTAAAGATCTTGAGGATGAATGGTTTTCGTTTTTTAATCTCACCGAAAGGAAGCTTTTGGAGAAGTTGATAGCAAGGAAAGAGAAGAAATTAAAGTTAATTGAAGCCAATATTAATGGTATCAAATCCAAATTAGGTCCTTTGATTGCTTCAGGTGAATACAAGGATAAATGAAAACAACTTCAAGATTTTGTGGATAAATTGGACAAAGACACCCAAAAGAAAAAAATTTAAAAATGTATCAGAGATACTAATGATTATAAATCAAATAAAGTTTACAAATGGCAGGAGGCTGTGGAAGAATCCGGTGCCACGTCTGGTACCTCTAATTTGGAACCAGAACGTGTTTTGGATACCATAAAAACTCCAATTTGTAAATATGATGGAGCGAGATTGTCGCTCGACAGGGTTGGCGCTGCAATTGCAGCAAGACGTGACTATAAAAATCGCATGAAGCGTGTCGCTAAAAAAAAAAAAAATGCGCACAGGGAAGCTCATTGAAGTGAATGGGCTGCCCTATGCGTGACAGGCGGAATTGCATGAAAATCGCCCGCACAATATCACAAAAAGTCTACAAGCCATTAAAAAGTTTACTGTTGAAAATAAATAAAACTAAAGCCTCAACTTGAAATTGAGGGGAAGGACCTCCAAAGATATAATATCTGGAATATTGCCTGTGCCATGCAAAACACAGGAAAGACGATGAGATTAGAGAACTGAATGCATGGCTGAAGGCCTGGTGGAGAGGGAAGGATTTGGGTTTCTAGAGCACTTGGCTGAATGGATGTGTGTACTTCAAAGTCACTTATTGCAGTTTGTTACAGGTCACCCAGTATTAACGAGGAGTTGAGGACTCAGCTCCTCGCACTGATAGAAAAGGCTGGGAGGGCTGGGACAATGATAATAATGGGGGATTTAACTACTCTGAAATTGACTGGAGTAATGGCACTGCTGGAACTAGGGTTGCCACCTGTCTGGGATTCACCCGGACAGTCCAGGTTTTGAATCGTGTGTCCTGAAACCCGGACACATTATTTAGATTGGGCTGTGGCTCCCCAAGTAACCAAGATAGTCACACACAAATCTGTTGCTATCCGGGAGCTGCGGGCGGCTGTCTGGGAGCAGGTTCGGCATCACTGGGGGGCCAGTGTGATGATGTCAGCAAAAGCAGTTTGGCCGCACCCACATTTTGCTGCAGCACGCTATGTGCACTGCGTTACTAAGTGTTAGGGTTTGGCTTAAAGAAAAGGTGGCAACCCTAGATTAGAGCAGAATATAGTGATTGGGTTAGATCTTCTTTAACCACTTCACCCCCGGAAGATTTACCCCCCTTCCTGACCAGGCTATTTTTTGTGATACGGCACTGCGTTACTTTAAATTGATAATTGCGTGGTTACAAATAAAATTGATGTCCTTTTTTTACCACAAATAGAGCTTTCTTTTGTTGGTATTTGATCACCTCTGCAATTTTTATTTGTTGCGCTATAAACGAAAAAACGACTGACAATTTTGAAGAAAAAAAAAAACAATATTTTTTACTTTCTGCTGTAAAACATATCCAATTAAAAAAAAAATGTAAAAAATTGAATTTCTTAATCAATTGAGGCTAATATGTATTCTGCTACATATTTCTGGTAAAAAAATCCCAATAAGCATCTATTGATTGGTTTGCGCAAAAGTTATAGTGTCTACAAACTATGGGATATATTTATGGAATTTTGATGTATTTTTTCCTTACTAGTAATGGCAGCGATCAGCGACTTATAGCGGGACTGTGATATTGTGACGACAAATTGGACATTAACTGACAATTTTTGTTGGCGACCAGTGACATTATTACAGTGATCAGTGCTAAAAATATGCTACTGTACTAATGACACTGGCAGGGAAGGGGTTAACATCAGGGGCAATCAAAGGCTTAAATGTGTGCCTAACTGGTCATTCAATGTAGTGGGGAAGGTGCTTTTACTGGTGGAAGACACAGATCGGTGTTTCTGCTTTACAGAAACACAGGATCCATGCCTTCTGTAGAGACAGAACGACAGTCTGCCTTGTTTACATAGGCAGACAGCCATTCCGTCAGTGCAATTAATGATCAGCTTGTGCCGGCGGACTTTGGGTTGGCGATACCCGCTGTGTTAAATCACATCGGGAGCGAACCGCCGGTGCTGTGCCCTCGCTCTAGATACCCGGAAGTGCAGGGTCACGTATATATACATGATCCTGCGCAGCGTGGCCACCCTGTAGCAGTAAATGTGGTATAGGACAGTCAGCAAGTGGTTAAACAATTTCTTTTTTTTAATATTATAATTTTTATTACATTTTTCACAATCTTTCACAGGATATCTTTGGATACATGTTGGTTAGGTGCAGTGTGGTGTTGTTGGCAGTAAACACTCGACGTTGTATTGAAATAGTAGGTCAAAAGCACAAACAGGCCTGGCAGGAAGCTTACCCATCCGGTGCCACTTATAACTATGCAGTGAATTTACAGCAGACAGAAGACTCAGGGATGCCGACAGCATCTGCCCTGAGGAGCGAATTGCACCCTGGCCAGTCTGACCCAAATAGGAAGGTTCCTGAAGAGGTAGACATAGTCACTACTCTCTCCCTACTCCACCAGAACCTTTCCCTATAGCTGCCACTCTCCATGTCAGACGGGGAACCTGTCTATTCGCATAAAGAGCGCCAAACCCAGGGGTCAGTGTCTTAAATAGACTCTGTTTGACCTAAGATGGCCACCAGGGTCACATAGGGCATGTGCATCCAACCGGATTACTGCCTGAGTGACCGAGAAAATCATAGAGAAACACAACATCTCTTAACTTCCTCTCCCATCTGCATTGCCTCTGCGGATGAGCGCCACCTGCAGTAGAGAACATAGACTGCACCTGCCTTCATACAATTCACACATCATATATCAAGTATAAACTGTATATCCTACTAACAGTTCATGCTTCTGCCAATCAAATATTATCAACTTATGGCCTCTGTTATCCATAACATCCATCATACCATATGGTGAGTACATCGCTAAATCTATAAACAGTTTCCTTCCCAAACACACAGGTTTGACTTTAGCTCTTGGAAAGAAGAAAGAATGGCTGCACATCCAGAACTTCCAATTGCCTTTTATTTGCTTCACAAAGATAACACCAAAGACACCAAACTGTGGTCACATAGACGCACAAGATGTATGTGTGAAACGCGTCTATGTGACCACAGTTGGTGTCTTTGGTGTTATCTTTTTGAATCATATAAAAGGCAATTGGAAGCTCTGGATGTGCAGCCATTTCTTTCTTCTTTCCAAGTTTCCCACGGAGGCGGGCCGGGGCTAGCACTCTGCAAGATACATCAAATAAGGTTATCTTTATACACCTGGAGTAGCGGTTCTTTTTCTTGTTGATTGTAGCTCTGACTTTGACATAAAGCCCAATGCCCCTTACACCCCTAATAAGCCAGTAATAATACTACTATTAATAGGAAGGCAGAGGAGAATAAACCTTCATATTGGAGCTGAGGTCAGTGCCCTAGTAACAGCGTCTCTGGGTTAGTGAAGCTCCATGGCTGAATAGTAGAAGTTTTGTAATAGAGGTACCTGCAGGCAACTTACTGTGGCTGCTTTTAATTGCCAAAATACAGAGTTAAAAAAAAACAAAAACAAGGATGAACATGGACTTTAAATTGGTAGCCACCAGTAGACCCAAATGAAAGAGAGCACTCAATTGAATAAAAATCTAAATTTATTATAATATCATAGTAAAAACCAGGTTGTTTTGTGTTCACATAGGCCACACCTGTTTGGAACAATATCATATGTACATTTATGAAATTACCTGTTTTGAATTCAATATTTGATTTTAAAATGGTTTTTACTATGTTATAATAAAGTTGGATTTTTCTTCAATTGAGTGCTCTTTCCTTCATTTGGATCTACTGGTGGCTACCAATTATAAGTCCATGTTCATCCTTGGTTTTTCTTTTTTGTATCTATGTTTGGATGTGGTGTCACAATCTGAGTCATGTCTCAACAACTTTCCACAATGTTCAGAGTCAAGCTAACAGTTCGTATGGAAAGTTACTCCAAAAGTTTAAATTAAATATCCATAAATATGGTGGTCTTTTTAAGCACTTATACATTAACTGCACATAGGAAAATTGTGAAGTGATCTTGAAGAGTCAGCACACAGTTGAGTCATATATCTCAAATATTGGACACAAGGTAAAATCACTGCAATTTGCAGAGTGCACCCTGAGGTGAAGTAATGGCAGAATATGTACAGAAAGTACTCTGTCTGGCAATAATTCTTAATTAGAGGAGTAAGAGGCATTCAGTACCAAGTAGTGTAAAGTACTTTACCCTATACATCAAAGTACTAAGTGGCTTTCTGTAATAGGATATGTGAATTCATTATTGTGTGCTCTTGGCTGCATAACACATCGATTGCTGTATCAGAAGAAGTGATTTCTAGAAAATGGGATAAAGTTAGTAAAGAGGCAAAGTTGCCCATACCAGACAGATTCCAGTGACCAGGGGGTCAGTTATCTATTAATGTTTAGAAATGTAAAGCTATCTTCTGCTTGGCTGTGTGTGGGCAGGTTGCCTACTATACTTTTTTTTTTTTAAGGTAACTTTATTGTTTGCATATAAACAAAAAGGGTAGTACAAACATACAAAAAAAAACGCTTACCCAGAAACGGTGAGCAACATAAGCTCAAGGTGTCTATTCAACATATCGGTAGCTGATATGAAAAAATCATGTAGCACCCTGGTGTTTATGCAGGGTTGCTCCTAAATTTACCTGCCAGGTATAGCTACCTTGGTCTATTGTTAGGGATCAATTGATTTCACTCTAATAGGGCGTACACACGGTCGGACTTTGTTCGGACATTCCAACAACAAAATCCTAGGATTTTTTCCGACGGATGTTGGCTCAAACTTATTTTGTCTACACACGGTCGCACAAAGTTGTCGGAATTTCCGATCGCCAACCACGCGGTCATGTACACCACGTACGACGAGACTAGAAAAGGCCGGTTCAGAACCAAGCGCGGCACCCTTTGGGCTCCTTTTGCTAATCTCGTGTTAGTAAAAGTTTGGTGAGAGACGATTCGCGCTTTTTCAGACTCGTGGCTTTCAGATCGTTTTCTGCCGTTCAGTTTGTGCTTGTGGGTTTGTATCTGCTCTTCAGTGCGTGCAGTCAGTTCGTATCGGAGTTTTCTGTGCAATCTTGCCCGCTCGTTGCTGTTTTTCAGGTCGCCCTTCACAGGCCTTGCTGTTCTTCAGTGCGTTCTGTTACTTCGTTCTGAGCAGCCGACCGTTTTCTAGCCATGTTTCGTATACGTACTCCTCGTAGAGTTCGTGCTGTGCGGGGGCTTGGTGTTGGGGTCCTGACCTTGACACAAGTCCAAGCTTCAGCGTGACCAGTTCTGTCATATGCCTTTGCTCCGTGAGATCCGTGAGAATAATCCTGATGATTTCAGGAACTTTCTCAGGATGACGGACCCTGTGTTTCACCGTTTGTTGGCTTTGCTGACCCCCTATATCAGCAGGCAGGATACCTGCATGAGGCAAGCCATCACTCCGGAGCAGAGGTTGGTCACTACCCTGCGGTATTTGGCCACAGGGAGAAGCCTGCAGGACTTGAAGTTCTCGACAGGCATCTCCCCCCAGGCTCTGGGGATCATTATCCCAGAGACCTGTTCTGGCATCATCCAGGTCCTGCAGAAGGAGTATATGAAGGTAAGATTTTTAGCCTTTTATATCACATTTTATTGTATTGAATGTTTGCTAATATATTGTATTTCTTTCCTCATTCCCTAATTACCATGATTGTAATATGCTGTGAATGTCCCCTTTGTCCTCATGCATGCTGGATTTTTATGTAATTATTATTTTAGGTCCTTCATACATATTTGCCCTTCAATAACCTCCCCAGCATGGTGTCTCCTGGCAATATATTCACCTCATGTAGTCACTTAACAATGTATTTTATCAGCTCTATAGTAGTGCTTTACCCCAAACACCCCCTAAAATGTTTGGAAATGTTATTTTTGATTTAAATTCAGGCAGAGTGCCATTTTTTTTTTTTTTGGTGGTGTCCACTAAAAATTTTTAGTAACCCTCCCTCCCCCAACTGCTAAGTCAGCTGATCCCAATTCTCTATCTATCCTCAATCATCTATCTGCTGACTTTGCCAAACCCATACACACTATACCCATCTCTTTTGTGGTGAGATTTATGGATGAATTCCCCAAAGCATGTAGTGCAAGGGCCTGCCTGTATACTTTCAAATGGTACTGTTTAAAGTTTTTGTATCTTATAATTATCTTGATAGGTAATAGCAGAATGTCCAAATGTCCTCAAATGTGTACAATGTGTATTTATATCTTTGTATTATGACACTTCTTACCTGTCCAGTGGTCTGCCAATAGTGTAACTAAGGAGGGTCTGTTCAAAGTAATACCCATTATTTACGCATTCATCTCTCAATGAAGTGAAGAGGGTTACCTGTCCAAGATTTCCACACACCCCATAATGTTAAAAATGGCCCATGAGAGGGGGGGGGGGGGGAGAGGGAATATGATAGGTGTACCTTATACTTTGGCCTTGTTAAATTCCCCTTAATAAATGCTATCTGGAGGTTGCCCCATAATGTTTGTGTCTAATCTGTTTGCCATGTTTCTGAGTAAAAATAGTAATGTTTATTGTTTTTTCCTCAACAGTTTCCTTCCACGCCACAGGAATGGCAGACTGTGGCCTCCCACTTTGCCCAGCGGTGGGACTTTCCTAACTGCGGAGGGGCAATTGATGGGAAACACGTCCACATCGTCCCACCACCCAACTCGGGGTCGTACTATTATAATTACAAGGGGTTTAATAGTATAGTGATGTTGGCAGTGGCTAATTACGACATCTTGTATGTGGACGTGGGGAAGAATGGCCGGATGTCCGATGGTGGAGTAATCGCCCAGACGGAGTTTTACAGGCATCTCCAGAATGGCAGCTTGGACTTGCCAGCTCCAGAGGACAATGTGGAAGGACTCCCATTCGTGTTCGTTGCTGATGAAGCGTTTGCGCTGGGGGACCACCTGATGCGGCCATTCCCAATGAGGACCCTCACCCCGGAACAGAGGGTTTTTAATTACCAGCTGGCCAGAGCCCGAAGAGTGGTGGAGAACACATTTGGAATCCTGGCCAGCCGGTTCCGACTATTTCTGACACCCATCCATATGGCGGAGTATAAACTGAACCATATTATACTGGCGTGCTGTGTTCTCCATAACATTTTAAGGAAACATTCGGCCAACTATGCTGGCTCAGTTGGGCCTGAGGCCGGAATCCTACATCAAACCACACTGACGGCCCTTGAAAGTGGCCGTCCTGGCTTGCCCTCCCTGAGTGCCCGTGATGTCCGGTTACGCTACCTGGAGTTCTTTGCGGGTAGGGGGGCTATCAATATGCCAGACAATCTGTGAAGCCTTTTTATAATAAAACAAAAAAAGAAATTCTTTGTGGACATTTACTGCTTGTGTTTGTTTTAGCTGACCCTGACAGAAATGTGTGGAGTCCAGAAAATGGCGTGATTGTGTAACCTTAAACAAAGCACAGTTGGCTGTTATTTCCTAAATGCAAAAACACATTTCACTACAAGTGCACTTGCAAATGCACTGAAACTGCACTTGTAGTGCCAAGAGGATTTGCCCTTAGGAAATAACCCCCATTTGCAATGAAAACAGCAATTACATCACCCCAAAAGTGTTGTAGCGTTGAGACAATAATCCACACATTCTTGATTAACAATCTTTTTAATACCTGCACAATCACATGTGCATTTACCAAAGGTTTAGAAAAAAAACCAACATGTTTGTTGTATACCAATTTTTGTGGTGGCATTATCAAAACTCAAAATGTCCATTTTACATAAAACAGGTATGTGTAAAACCAACAAGAAAGACACAAATCTTGAACTTACAAAGTTCACATTTGGTAGAACTTGAAGGCAATATCAGACATGAGTATTTAGGAACTGTGTTTGATATTGCGTTCAGATGGGGGGAAATCACCCCTGGAAAAGCCAAATTTGAAAGATGCACACAATTTTGCCAATGTCAACATGTGCTAGCTGCCATCACGGGGGATCAAGGGATGTGTTTTGGGGGAGCAAGCCCTTCCTCTCAGCTACTTTATTATTGAGGAAGGGGTTGCACCCCCAAAACGCGTCCATTGATCTCCCGTGATGGCAGATAGCACATGTTGACACACTGTGTGCATCCTCCAAATTTGACTTTGGGAAAAATCACAAAAACATTTCGCACATTGTAGCACACAAAAGAAGAAAGTGATTTTGAGGGGCTTTAAACTCGCCCCAAAACATCAATGATTTTTTTATTTTTTGGAATAACATCATTGATGTTTTGCTTGATGATTTCCAATTGTAAATTACACCCCATGATCTCCCCGATCAGGATTTGGGCACTTTCGGATATGAAAGGATCTGGATCCACAACCTCACGATCACCTAAAAAGAGAGGAACCCCAAAATAAATTAGGTCTAAAAAAAATGCCGCCATCCATCTCTTATCTGAGCCTGTGGTCGCAGACACTCACCTGTTGTGGTGACTAGTTCCACCACGTCTTCCTCCTCCTGCTCAGCTTGTGTTGGGGGGATTTCCCCTTCTTCCAGAGGGGGGGGGGGGCTCTGGTCTCCTCGGATGAGGGGTGTCTTCCGAGTCTTTTATCCCCTATGTAAAACAAAAATGGTATACTTAGCACACAGGTATTTGATGGCAGAACTATAAAGATGAAACATTGCTTGGAAGTGGTGTACAATTGTCTATTTTAGCAGAGTTCCAAGATGTAGCTTTTTTAGTGTCCTTTGTCAACCTGCAATACTTTACCTGTTTTGTACAAGCTTCACAGATGGAGACCCCCCTATAGTATACACTGGAGCACCTGTGTGGCCCCCTAATAAAAATGGTGTTCTTTTGTCCCACACTAGTGCTCCAGTGTCCAGATGTGAAAACAGCTGCTCAGTGTCCTCTCCTTACACAGAATCTAGTTTGCATTTCATTCTAGTAACAAAGCCATCTACACAACCCAATTCTTTGCAGATAAGTATAGGGCGTCAAAATGGTGGCCAAATGCATATGGCCTAAACAATGGTATTTTATAGTTTGAACAAAAAATGTTAGATCCGAACGAATAATGTGCCCATGAACATGAAAGTTGCCATTTTAAACGGTACAACAGTTCCTAAAAGCACATGGAGCAGCACGAACGTAATAAACACAAAAAGAATAGGAACACAGCACAACTACTTACTTTTTTGCAGCACTCTCCGGATCTTTCTGTACTGCTCATGTTCTCGTAATTTGAGGTCCGACCACCACTTCCTGAGCTGATCTTTCGATCGTCGTACCCCGAAATTCCGGTGCAGACTCCTGTCCACTTTCGCCATGATCTTGGCCTTTCGGACATTGGGGTTGGGGTAAGGTCCATACTTTCCATCATAGTCGGACTTCTTCAGGATGTCCACCATCTCCAACATCTCCCCAAAGGACATATTTGAGTCCTTAAATCTCCTTCTGGATTGGGACGTTTCAGGCTCCGGCCTTTCCTCCCCCTCCTCCTCGTTGCTACAATTAGCACGCACCTGCTGTCTATCCGCCATGTGCTCTTCCCCCACTGCGCCGAACGAAAAGGGGCGGGGAATAGACTAGAAAGAACGTCAGGGGCGGGCGGGCGGAGTTATACGCATGCGCAGTGTGTATAAAGCTTAACACACGTGCGTATTACGTACGATCTGTGAGCGGAGGAAGGAGTATCGGAGACGCCGATCATGATAACGAAGGTAAGATCTAAACTTGCGCCTATACTGCTTCGAAATGGAAGCCTATATTGTAACAAGATTAGGGGAGTTTGGCCTGACATTAGGGTTTGTCTTGTGTTGTGTCTTGCAGAGAAAATGGATGGGTTCACCGACCACAATTTCCTGCCCCTGTTCATTGACAAATACAGGGAGCTGCCCTGTCTGTGGCAAGTGAGACACCCCCACTATAATCACAAACAGAAGAGGCAGGCAGCGCTGGAGAAACTGCTGGAGTTGGTGAAGCCGGTGGTCCCCACAGCAACCATCCCTTATTTAAAAGCTAAAATTGGTGGCCTGAGGAGTACTTATCTTAGGGAGCGCAAGAAGGTCACGGATTCCCAGAGATCCGGAGCTGCAGCAGATGACGTTTATGTCCCCAGGCTGTGGTACTATGAGAGACTGCGATTTCTGTCAGACCACACTGAAGTCAGGGAATCCCTCTCCACCCTTCCTTCCACTCTTCCTTCCACCCCAGCTGAGGCTTCCGATGTCCAACCTGGGCCTTCCAGCCAGGAAGAAGTGGAGGAGCCCAGCTGGAGCCAGGTATAGCATTGTTCTACTGATTTCTGGTCAATAAATAAATGATGTTTACTAGATGTTATTATTGATCACTAATTGCTGCTTGAAAGTGTTTTACATATCAATAGACAGTAGTGGGCGCCCAAAATTGGGACAAGAATGAAAACTGCTGGGCTCAGAATGATAGTCTGTTATATTTGTTAACATTCAATTTGCATCAGTCAGGAGGTGAAAATTGTGTGTGATTGATGATTAAAATACTAAAACTATGTCCCTTTTTCATACACAGGAAGACCTCAGCCAGGAGGAGGTTGTGGAATGTGGCAGTCAGGAGGAGGTGGGGATTAGTGGCAGCCAGGAGGAGGCGGGGCTAAGTGGCAGCCAAGAGAAGCCTGGGACCAGTCGCAGCCTGACTGAGTCTCAGGTCCCTCCCCTCCGCCTGCCATATAAACGAGCCAGGAAGGCCACTCCGAGTCCCGTGCAGAATTCAGCATTCAGGCTGATCCAGGAGGCTTCTGCGTCCCTACGAGCCTTACCCACTCCTGAAGAGGCCTTTGCCTGCATGGCTGCCACCAAATTGCAGGGCATGCAGGAGGGTCAACGCAGGCTCTGTGAGGACCTTCTGTACAAAGTCCTACGTAAGGGGGTGAGTGGGGAACTAACACCCAAGAGGGATGTCATTGAGTTGGACCATCCTCCTCCTCCTCCTCCTCTTGCTGCCACAACTCCACCACCAGAGCCACAGCGTGGAAGGAAGCGTGGAAGGAAGACCAAAGAGTGGTGGCCCTGGGTTCAGTCTGGTCTGACAAAAGCTGCAGTCTCTTGTATGACCACAGCCTGTGGACACAGATGTCATCTGCTGCTTTCCGGATCTCTTGGACTTCTGGACCAGACTGCCCTCCCTTAGATATGGACTCCTCAGGCCACCAATTTGGCTTTCAAATTATTGATGTCTGCCCTGGGGGTCCAAGGCTTCGCCCACTTCTGCAGTTTCTCCAGCGTTGCCTCCCTCTTTGTTTAGTTGTGACCCTTTAATAAAATTTTTTAGGTAAATTCTACTCTCCTGTGTGTGTTTTCATCCAAAAAGGACAGTTTGTTGGTGACGATTCAGGTACATTTCTAAAGTACAATGTGAAATTAACAAGGGACAACAACACCAAACAATCTCCTACAGATTAAATATAACAACATATCAATGGTGTTGTGGGAACTTGTCACAAAAAACACACTCAAACATTTTCCGGAGTACAAATCAAAATCGCCCAAAAAAAAAAAAAAAAATACAAACACAAAAAAAGAATCTACATTAAAGCCAAAAAATATATAAAAAATATACAAAAATATGTTGTCAGATGTGAGAAATCAAAATATATTGAGGGAATCCCGATAAATAGTAACGAAATAAGTTTGTGAGAAGTGTGTGTGAATATGAGCAGCAAAACTACTTAATTCTTGTCACATTATAAAGAAGAAGAGAGTGCGCTGTATTAAACCCTTTTTAACATTGCAGCGTGACGAAAGTGCTGTATCCATTGCGAACGCTAAGTTTACCAGAACGAGCTGTTCCGTCTTGGAATTTCTTCTGAGCATGCGTGGCACTTTGTGCGTCGGAACAGGCCACACACGGTTGGAATTGACGCAATCGGATTTTGTTGTCGGAAAATTTTATCTCTGCTCTCCAACTTTGTGTGTCGGAAAATCCGATGGAAAATGTCCGATGAAGCCCACACACGGTCGGAATTTCCGACAACACGCTCCGATCGGACATTTTCCATCGGAAAATCCGACCATGTGTACGGGGCATTAGTCTGTACTTGCTGCACTTTTCTCTTCTGCCGCTAGGTGGCCGGGTACTTGGTGGCATTAGACATGGGGTATCTCAGCCAATGGGCAGGGGGTTTCTTAAATCCCTTGGCCTGCTGGGAGAACCTATATATTTGGGTGGAGTCATGTGATTGGGGTTCTGTGCCACCTGGATCTGGGTGGACGTGTGTTGTATTGTCCGGGCTGCTAGGCCGGAGTTTGGGCCTATCCCGGGTACATCTGGCTGCTAGGCTGTCTGAGGGCCTATCCAGAAGCATGAGAGCAACGCAGGGTTGGGATTGCGGCTTGCAGTCCAACCAGAAGTGACGGTTTTGCCGACCGGAGAACCTGTCGTGGTCAGAGGTAGAGGGGAAGCTGTCACCACTAAGGGACCACCCGCCTTATTACCAGGGACCACAGTGAGTAGCTGAAGCAAGTACCAGAGCAGTATTCTCACCAACCGGAGACGGTGAAGAATCGGGAAACTTCAGTGGTTATCAAGTCAGGGACCCTGCCAGCGGAGGTAACGCTTGCAGAGCAGCCTTGTGTGTCAAGCCAGGGACCGAGCAGGCCAGTGGGGTGAAGCATGAGAAGTATCTTGAGTGCCAAGCTAAGGACCCAGCAGAGAGGTGGGGTGATGCTTGAGGAATATACTACCGTGAAGATTGGAGGAGCTCAAGGGATTCAGTGACAGTGAATCATCTAGTCTTGTGAGAGAGACTGGGAGCTCAGTGGGCTGAAGAACTACAAGAAGTGATTGTAGTGGAAGCAAAGTAACTGTTACAACTTGTGTTAGGAACTGTTAAAGACTGTTGCCATAGGAGACAGCATTCCTACTAGGGTTGTCCCGATACTAATACTAGTATCGGTATCAGCACCGATACCGAGCATTTGCCCAAGTACTTGTACTTGGGCAAATGCTCCCAATGCTTCCCCCGATACCTTGAGAGTCAGCAGTGATCGGTGGGTGGGGAAGTTACAAGCTTCTCCCCCAGTGGCTTTCAGCTGCTTTAGTGAAATCTATACAGCGGTGATCGGTGCTTGTAACTCCCCCCCACACGATCACCGATGACTGTCACCACATCCTCCATGCCCCCTCTGTTCCTCTGTCCCTCTCCGTTCCGCTGTCCCCCTCCGCTGTCCCTCTCCGTTCCGCTCTCCTGTCCATTCACATAACTGAAACATTGTAACCTCCTGTGATTACGATGTCTCTGTTCATGAAGGGAGAGGAGCGCTGTCTTCTCTCCATTCATTTTTAGTGCAGCTGAGGCTGCAGAGAAAGGGACTGGGGAATCTCTATCCTCGGTCTCTTTCTCTGTCTCAAGGGGGAGATATCAGGGGTCTGTTAAGACCCCTGATATCTCACCAAAGCCCCCCAACAGGGCCGATTAAAAAAAAAAAACACAAAGTATTGCAATAAATAAAAAAAATAAAAAAAAATTATTGTAAAAAATAATAATAATTTAAATTAAAAAAACACACAGACAGCTTCCACCCCCTCCCCCAACTAAAAAAAAGAGAAAAAAAAGAAAGCATTGTAAAAAAACAAAAAAAAAAAAATTGTAAAAAAAAAAACTCTGCCTTGTGACATTAAAAATAAAAGTATCGGTATTCGGTATCGGCGAGTACTTGAAAGAAGCATCGGTACTTGTACTCGGTCTTAGAAAAGTGGTATCGGAACATCCCTAATTCCTACACATGCAGATGTTGTGTCTTTCTGGATGCTTTTCCCTACATGGTTGTCCTCCTGTTGAAGTCTTGGAGTCTGCCAATAATTCTTGCAACTACCTAAGGGTTTCCTGGCCCTAACCCTCTCTCCCAAAGATCTGTTAAGAGAAATAAAATCTATTTTGCATCCAAGAAGTGTCTTGAGCCCAATCAATCCAGCTTGCATTACACCCACTCTGCCATGCAACCCACAATATACAGAAGGATGTCAGCTATCTCTGGCCCTGGAGGTTCTCATTAGACCAAAGGAGGCCTGGGACCTTGCTATAATCACAAACTCAATAAAAATAAAAAAGGGGGTCAAAATTATGCATATTGTACTTAGAGAATTTAAAGGTCAAAGAGTTAGAAGAGTACAATCACAATAGTATCCAAAAGTCATAAATTACAGAAACAGGATATGTCATTGAAATAATCAAGGTGAGAACAAGAATTTTATGACAGAGATACAAAATGTATTCATCACATGATACAGTTTGTTCAGAGTCTACCCAGAGGGACCAGACTTTGAGGAATTTCTTAGGACAACCCCTAGCTTCGTAGGTCAATTTATACATTGGGGTGGCCTGGTTTACTAAAGCAATCCAAGAAGTGATAGTGTCTACTATATTATTTAGCCAGCTCGGCTGCCCAGTTTAGGGGGAAGGGGTAATGTTTTTGCCACCTTCCCTGGTCACAGGCTTTCTGGGGTCCAGCCTCCCTTCCCATGACATACAAAAGGGAAGAGGTTCGGGTCCCAAGAGAGCAGGCAAAAGGACAGGGACAATTGAAGAAGCGTGTTAGGACCTGTGGTCCACCTTTAGAACATGACTCTTCAGAAGCCGGAAACTACGAAGACCGCCATTCTGGACTCTCCAACCATGGACTACACCCACAAGGACTTTATCTGAACAGGTACGCTGGGGCAGAGTGAGTTTGGGGAAGAATGTTTTACCCTGTTGAACATGTTGAACTGAATTTTCGGTAAAAGTTGTTCAACTGCTTTGAGCCTTGCCTGAATTTATTCAAGGGATGCATGTTGGGTCTTGGCATATTTTTAAAGAACCTGGGTCTGTAATAGCACTATGGGGTATGTGTAACAGCACTACAGACATTCACACATAAGACATAGAAGAGTAGGTAGTTGCCATGGGTAACCAGAAGGAAGAACAGCTACAGAAACCAGTCATTTGGCGTGGTGCCTGTTTAGGTGACAGATCCCCAGGTAGCGAGGGGGTCGGTGCTCTGACTCCAGCTAGAGAGCTAGAGAGCAGACTAGCTCCTGATCACTAGGTAAGGGATGGAAAAAGTTAATGAGCATGTATGGGGCCTGCTATGTGCTCAGCAGGACTCCATTCTGTTACTGGAAATGAGGTAAAAAAGATACGCTGGACTGGTGGAGTGGGTAAAGGCTCTGCACATCCCTCCTAATGCAAAACATACATCAGTTACAAGTTTGTATGGTCATGGGACAGAACATCTTGCAGTTGTGAACTTCTTTAATGTTTGATTGACTGCCACTTTGAAAGGAGCGGTCTCTGGTACTGTCATCTCTGTCATTGCTACCAAGGATCTTATGTATCAAAATGCTATTACTAAGATCTGGGGAAGTCACCAATTTGGATCACACCTGCCCTGAAAGTTTGGATCTGATTGGTGGATATGGAGAAATAACACCAGTTCCTTGAAAGAAGACATTGATATACAAGGCTGTTGGTGACTCACTGATACATATTATTCTGATCATTGCTTCCCTACTAAGGGCCTTATGAATCAGAGTGTTCTTGCTATGAAATGAAGCTATGTTTTCTCAACAATCAAACCTGATTTCAAAGATTAGAATTGATTGATAAATGTGGAGAAATAACTCCGGATCTCAGTAAGAAAATACATTGATCAGTCATAACTTTATGACCACCCACATAATATTGAATAGTCACCTTTTGCCACCAAAACAGCCCTTTTTTCTGCCAAAAACAGCCCGAACCCATTGAGGCATGGATGCCACTAGACCCACCAGTAGTAGATTCTTTAACTACTTGCTTACTGGGCACTTATACCCCCTTCCTGACAGGCCACTTTTCAGCTTTTAGCGCTCTCACACTTTGAATGACAATTGTGCGGTCATGCAACACTGTACCCATATGAAATTTTTATCATTTTTTCCACACAAATAGAGCTTTCTTTTGGTGTTTTTTTATTTTTTGCTAAACAAACAAAAAAAAGACCAAAAAAAAAACATTTTCATATTTTGTTATACAATTTTGCAAACAGATAATTTTTCGACTTCACTGATAGGCTGCACTGATGAGCACCGATGAGGCAGCACTGATGAGCACTGATAGGTGGCACTGATGGGCACTGATGAGGCGGCACTGATGGGCACTGATAAGTGGCACTGATGGGCGGCACCGAGGGGTGGCACTTATAGGTGGCACTGAGAGGCGGCACTGATGAGGACTGATAGGCAGCACTGATAGGCAGAACTAAGTGACACTAATAATACGGCACTGATGGGCACTGTTTGGCAGCACTGATGGGCACCGATAGGTGGCAGTGGTGGGCACTAATTAGCAGTACTGATGGCCATTGATAGATGGCACTGGTGGGCACTGATTAGCAGCACTGGAGGGTACTAATTAGCCGCACTGGTGGCCACTAAGGGGACTGATGTCCCTTTAACAGAAGCCGTTTTAATGGCTTTCTTCTTTTCTTCACGCTGACAGCATGCAGGAAAAAAACAAAACGTTAACTGGCTTCTGTTTACTCCCGTGATCAGCTGTCTTTGGTAAGTGACACACACACACACACCCAGCCATTAAAGTGGTTGTAAACCCTTACAGACCACTTTTACCTACAGGTAAGCGTAGATTAAGGCTTACCTGTAGGTGCAAGAAATATCTCCTAAACCTACACGATTTAGGAGATATTTGCAAAAGACAGGCACCGGTGTCTACGGCGCATGCGCCGTAGACAATGGTGCCAAGGCGCACTTTTCTAACAGTGATCATGCCGTTAGTCGTGGCTCCCGCACGCATGCACAGGAGTGACGTCATCGCGGCTCCGCCAATCACAGCGTTGGAGCCGTGATACCCGGAAGGAACATGGACGCTTCGTGGAAGAGGGGACAGCGGTGACATCGCAGGCTCCTGTGTCAGGTAAGTGACACATAATGGGCTACAATGCGATGCATAGTAGCCCATTATGCTTTACCTTTGCAGGGAAACAAAGAGGAAGTAAGACCCATCAGGGTTTACTTCCTCTTTAAGATGATGTAAAAGAAAAGGTGATTCATTAGACCAAACCATCTTCTTTCATTACTCTGTCATCCAGTTCTGATGCTCACATGACCATTGCAAGTGCTTTTGGCTGTGGACCCCGAGTGGTCTGCAAATACACAGCCCAATACACAACAAACTGCAATACCCATTATTTCTGCTTTCAGCACATTAACTTCGGGGACAACATGTTTACTTGTGGCCTTACATATCCCACCCACTTTAGGGGCCACTATACCCTGCAATTGCCTCCAACTCTGGCATCCTCTTACAGGTGACAGCATTGCAAAAAGCTATGAGCTTGGTGAAACAGGTTTGATGCAATATGTGTAAGACATTCCAGCAAGGCAAGATGGTAAACCTCATGCAAACATACAAGCCTGAAGGTGCTTGCATCATGTGAAATCATTATGGCAGCAGTCTGCCTTAGAAGCGAGAAGGTTCCTCTTGTGTGTGTTTCACTTCTTCCAATGGATGTAGCAGTTCTGAGTAGGTACCATGGAGCCTGTACCCCACTCCACCAGCACATCCTGACGTGTCACCTCACTCCCAGTGATACTATGAGGTTGATTTACTAAAAGAAAATAGATTGTGCACTTTGCAAAAGTTGCCCTCTAAGTGCAGTTGCTCCAGAGCTTTGTAAATGAAGTCAGGCTTGCACATGATTGGATTATGGAAATCAGCAGAACTTCTGCTTATTTATTAAGCTCTAGAGCAACTGCAATTTGCAAAGTGCAAAGTCTTTTTACCTTTGGTAAATCAATCCCTATGAGACTTCTCTCGGACACAAGGTATCAGTTGTTCTCATGTACCCGAGTTTCCGTATTCCGGAGGCCTCTCTCTCTACTTCCAGCTAGGTACATGGGATACCCTGTGCTGTGTTATTGGCCTCTGTATGTGGGGCACTGGTCGCTGGAGAGGTGGCCAAGCTCTAAAACCCCCTCTCTACCAGGGCCTTCCGTCACCCATGCCATGTTGCCACTACCCCAGCTGGCTGGCTGCTTAAGCACTCAGAATTAATCCAGTTCCCTTATAGCAATGGTAAAATAGCTTCTTCTTCCACTGCAGGTTATACCTTTGTAATCTGTTCACACTGAGTTCTCTTCTTTCCCTTCCAAGCACTGTTCTATGATATGCCATGCATGCACCCCTTTAGTGACTTCAGACCAGGCAGATTGATTCAACAACAAAGTTATTTTACTGAAGTAGTTACGGCTGCTGAGAGGGTATTTAGTTCCTGTGACAAAGACCAGTTCTCAGAAACATCTTCCATACACATTCCTGTACAAATTCCTTTCAGTGCCCTTTTTGTTTATCCCTGGTGCTTCCTTGTACCCCTAAGGTGGTCACACCTTAAACAGGTGAGCAAGTCCATTAGCCCATTTAGCAGCAAAGTCCATATCCCTTGGAACCCCCCGGACTGGGCTGCTGCAATGGGGTGGCAAGGATAGCAAAGTGGCAGTCACATCCTCAGCAGCACTCTCCTTCTCTTTCCATGTAGAGAGCAACTATCAAGAGTCCTGATCTAGATAGAGTTCTCCTTTTTATATTCCTTTTTATATCTTTGACCAGAAGAGGGCAGTACTCTTCAGAAAAGCCTGGGAAAACCTGGCTAGCAGGGTTAACCCTTACCCATCAAAGAGCGCCACTTCTGCTGGGCAACAGTCACAAAGCAGTACAGCTCACACAGTAGAAAATACATTTAACCTATAAAATAATGAGCACAGCCAACACAGTAATACCCCAGTAAGCACCTGCTTACAACCTTAGTGATGCCATCATGCTGAGCAGTCTTCAGGAACCTGATAGGATCCACAGGACAGCCAATGGGAACTGTCCACAACACCTAGGCATTAACATGTACCCCTGAAGCATGACCCTCCTCTGCAGTGAAGATAGAAGATTCAAGATCTGGCATGTCACATGACCATGGACTGAAGAAGAAGAGGCTTTAGTGCTGCATTCATTGCTGTTTGTGTGTTTTTTTGATTATCTGCCATTGTTATTTGCTTGTGTGTGTTTTTTTGAATTAATCACCATTGTTATTTGTCTTTGTATGGTTTTCCTGGCATTTTGGTAAAAATTCTCTTCTTATTATGGACATTTTCTTATTTGGGTCCTCAAATAAAAAAATTAAAAAAACCCCAGTCCAGACTGATTACTAATGACAATCTAGCACTGATGGACAGAGTCTTGGTATTGATACAGTAAATAAAGATGTGAATGTACAATGTGTGTGAAACAAGGATAATGTGTGTGTTGTGTGCTGCCTCCTAATTCTAACTACAGTGAATGGCTGCTGCTATCACTATTTGTGTTCCCACATAAGATGCAAGTAAACTAATATAATAGTGATGTGATAGCAGTGCTCAATAATCCTAAAAAGATAATGTGAATAAAACTTAGTGAGAAATCACATCAGACAAAACATAGTTACAACTAGTTACATAGTAGGTAAGGCTGAATAAAGACAACAGTCCATCCAGTTCAACCTGTGTAGGTGTGGGTGTGTCAGTGTTGATAATCATTTCCCATATCTCTGTATGTTGTGTTCTTTAAGATGCACGTCCAAGAGTCTTCAATATACCAAAATACCAACCTAATCGCCCTCTTCGTTCCTCCCAAGACCTCCTGCTCTCTAGCTTCCTCATCACCCCCTCCCATATCTGCCTCCAGGACTTCTCCCGAGCCTCGCCCATCCTCTGGAATTCCCTACCCCAATCTGTCAGACTGTCTCCAAATTTATCCACTTTTGGGCGATCCCTGAAAACTTTCCTCTTCAGAGAAGCCTATCCTCCCTCCATCTAACAACTGCACTATTTTCTCCATTAGCTCATCCCCCACAGCTATTACCCTTTTGTATAACTTGATCCTCCCTCCTAGATTGTAAGCTCTAACGAGCAGGGCCCTCTGATTCCTCCTGTATTGAATTGTATTGTAATTGTACTGTCTGCCCTAATGTTGTAAAGCGCTGCGTAAACTGTTGGCACTATATAAATCCTGTATAATATTAATAATAATTAACATAATCTTCAGTATACCATCTATACAATGCATAACGCTGAGTGAAAAAACAAAACAAAAAAGATATTAAATATATAAAGATTTAAACCTCTACGCGTTATGCCACTCCCACACATAGCTTCGTCAGGAGGCCTCATGAGGAGTGGCGTAATGCGTAGAGGTGGAGCCAGGCGGCATGTGTTACCAGAAGGTTACTGTGAGATACTGCTCGTTTGTTGAAGCTATGCTGCTAATGCTTGTTTTGGTTTAAAGGGGTTGTAAACCCTCATGGTTTTTCACCTTAACAGGGAAGTATGTTTTTTCTTTTTTTAACCCATCATACTTACCTAGGTGGATGCAGCATCGGACCAATGCTGCATCTGTCCCCTGCCGTCTCTGCAGGCTCAGTTCTCTCAGCTCCCTGAGCAAAGAGAAATTTGGCGTGGAGTTTCTCTTAATATCCATGCCAGACTCGAAGGACCTGGTATGGACTGGTGGGGGGAACCTACGCCGTTTTTTCTGTCAGTCAGCAGCTCTCCTCCCTGCTCCTCCACGCTCACTGGAGCGCTGAGCTGTGGAGGGACGGGAAGCGCCCGTCTCAGTCTCTCAGCGGCTTGCTGAGAGGCTGAGATTAGCATCAGTCCAGGCACCTGGCGGATCCAGACTTTATTGTCGGGATGACGCGGTGCCTGAACTGATTCCAGTGAAATCAGCAGAGAGTGGACTTCAGACCACTCTCTGCTGAAAACGGGTCACAGGAGTGCAAAGCGAATTGCACTCCTGTGACCCATAGGAGAAGCCCAGCCAAACGAGCTCAGGCTGGACTTCTCCTTTAATGCATTCTATGCATTAAGGTGAAAAACCTTTTGTGAGGGCAGCAGCCCCCCCAGAGCCCCCTTTTACTTAACTGAGCCAGATCGTTCCAGCGACGGGGACGAGCACAGCAGCTCCAGCCGCTGTCTCGGGTCCTCATTGGATAGATTAATAGCAGCTGCTGTCAATCAAATCCAGGGACATGGTAGCCGAGGGGCGGGGCTGAGTCCTGCTGTCTGTGTCAATGGACGCAGCAGCAGGACTAGGGAGCGCACCCGCACGGATGCCCCCAGGGAGAACGACTCTCCCTGGGGGCACTCGAGAAGAGGAGGAGTCAGGAGCGCCGCGGGGACCCCAAAGGAGGATCGGGGCCACTCTGTGCAAAATCACTTCACAGAGGAGGTAAGTATGGACGTGTTTGCTATTTATTTTTATTTTTTATAATGAAGCATTGCAATCACTTTAAATAAATGTGAGTGCATTTTCTAAGTTTGGGCTGGTAATTCTGTTTAATATTACCCAAAGGTACTGCACTATTGGATTTCCTTCTTTCCCTTTTACCTCGAGAGTTTTAAGGAACCATCCCTCTGGGAGAAAGCCAAGCCACCCCAGGATCTATAGAGTGGAAGAGTACTACTGGGTCTTTGGAAATGTTGTTCTACACTGCCTCGTTGGCCCTACTTTGGGGCTTATATGAAGGTGAGCGTGCATTTCACGAGGTGACGGTGTACTTTTTCTGTCACGTGGTGGAGCACCAAGACGTTTTAAAGAGCTATACGCACAGTTGTTATTCATATGAAGGCACACTATTGTTTGAGCACCAGGTTGTGCGGACTACTTTTGGGACTTTTTCCATCATTTTTTTCATCATTTTCTATGCACATATCTTTATATAACTAATATCTTTTTTTTTTTCACTCAGTAAGACCCCTTTTACACTGAGCTGCGGCAACGCTAAAGTGCTGCTCGTTTTAGCGGTGCTTTAGCGCTGTTTAGGCAGCTCTTTTCCGTCACTAGCAGGGAGCTTTTTACCCCCCGCTAGCAGCTGAAGAAAGGGTTAAAAAACGCCCTTGTTGCGGCGTTTCCGAATCGCTTTTCAGACGCTTTGGAAGTGCTGCATACAGCGCTCCCAAACTGCCCCAAAGATGCTGCTTGCAGGACTTTTCCTAACGTCACGTAAAGCGCACCGCCCCAGTGTGAAAAGACACACTGAAATGAATGGGAGGCGGTTTTCAGGCATTATTTAGAGGCTATTTCTAGCGCTAAAACACCTGAAAACTGCCTAAGTGTGAAAGGGATCTTAGCGTTATGCTTTGTATAGATGGTATATTGAAGATTATGATGTGGTTTTTCTCCTTTTTTTACGTTTTTTTTCACATTATCTATTTAGGATTATTGAGCAGTGCTATCAAATCACTATTATATTAATGTACAATATGTAAAGCGCTGTGTAAATTCTCCATGCTATGTAAAGACCTGTAATAAAAAAATTAATGAACAGACGCAAATGGAAACACGGATACTGATGGAGAGCATACAAAGGATGACTCACATTTAGACTCTATTCACAAACTGCATTCATTATTTTATCCCATGATAATTTCCTCAAAAATTATTATAATTATTGTCTCAAAAAAGGACAAAAGAACGTTCGTGAAATAAATATACCCTGTGCATGGTAAATTCTTCTGATCTATGTAGAAAGGCTTTCATTGAAAAGATAGATCAATTTTCTAATGAATAAAAAAGCAAAAATCAAAACAGGAGTAAAAATATTACCAGCATTATGCTTTTGTAAATTCAGCCTGATATTGATGAATGGATGCAGATAACATTAACACACTATTCAAAGTCAGTAATAGGCACACTGGTAGACAGACAGATTGACAGGCAAGTACATAGGTATATAAAGATGGAGAGACATATACAAATACAGAAAGGCAAACAGACTGGTATTAACAAAAAGGGAAAGATTAACATAAATATATGGACAAACCTATGCAGACTGTCATTGCTGTTAAAGCATAACTCCACTTTTGTTGAGAAAAAAGCATTCCCCTCTGGGTGATCTGTGTATATTGCAGGGATTTTAACAAACTTTGTTGCAGATTCCTACCTTTTGTTATTCTGAAGACATCCCTGTGTGTTTGTCTGTGTCCATGTGGGAAAGTGAGTTTAATGGGAGTGGTTTCTTAATTATCAATCAGCTGTGCACCTGCAGGGCACTAATGAGGAAAGCTGCTGGGCCTGCATCCCTTTAGACATAATTTCCTATTAGAGGTATCTCATCATAAATTACATTTTTGTTGCAGGGGATGCCCTTGTATCTTAGTGTAGACTTCTGGGAAAATTGGGGAGCCAATCACACAAGCAGGATATGATGTTTCTGGGGGGCATTCTGTACACATTCTGTGTACAGGACACCTCCAGGTAACCATATTGCATTTTCAGAAAATTATGGAGCTGCAGGTTGAAATAGAAAGGTAATTTTTAATAATATTCAAGTATAATATGACCTGTGTCTCAATTGTTTTTTTTCCCTACAAAAGTGGAGTTTCCCTTTAGGTTTAATGCTACTGAAGTAGTTGGGCAGACAGACAAGATAGGCCAGGGATTACAGAAGATGAGAATTTTGTTTTCTAAACCACTGTGTTTCATACACAATCACCCTTTCTTTTTTGAATTAAAACACTTTCTTCTTTTTTATCCTTTATTACATCTGAATGCTGCAGCCTTTTTGCAGCCACATCCTGTCTACATGCTCTCACTCCAGCTGTCAGGACCTGGATCACCTGCTGGAGGCACTGTGGTTCCCTGGAAGGAGGGTTGTAGTTCCAGTGTCCACCAGCGGGTGTCCCCCAACAGCCCGCAGATCCCAGTAATCAGTCTCCACCTGGCACTGGCTGCTGGGAAATACCCGCTGGTGGACACTGGAACTAGAACCCTCCACCAAGGGAACCACAGTGCCACCAGCAGGTGATCAAGGTTGAATAGGTGACAAAATACCCATCCAACCTAACTGTAATACAGTGTATACACAATAAATACAAAATGAGGAACACAGAACACAGGGAATATCAGAAATGCAAAGAAGGGGGAACCAGGACTGGAATCAGGAAAAAGGGGGGCAAGTACAAGGCTGCAGGTTACAAGGCAAGAATCAGGTTTAGGATGTAACAACAAGCATGCATCTGGCTGGCAGGCAAAACAATGATGCAAAAGGCACTAGTAGAGGAGGAAAATGTAAAACAATTACTGCGCTACCAAGAGTTACATATAACTAGTAGAGGAGGAACGAAATACCCTCTCAGCAGCCAGCTTCAGCTGGAGACTGATTACTGGGAACTGCCGGCTGCTGGGAGACACCCGCTGGTGGACACTGGAACTACAACCTTCTGCCCAGGGACCCACAATGCCACTAGCAGGTGATCCAGGTTCTGATAGTGGCTGCAGGTTTCCTGATAGTGATGCCAGTAGACAGGTCACCCTACAACAGGAACCGCCTGAACAAAGACCTTCATGGCAGGATCATTGAATATTGTTTCATGCAGATTTAAAAATTGGAAATGATGTTAAAACTGATATGAGAGTTTAGTGATTGGGTTGACATATACTTTAATATTTCCGTTGGGAAACATATACTTTTACTGGCAATATTACAATAGTGATGGATTTTTCAAGACAGTGGCAAATATTGATAAGGAGGTGGTAAATGTTATTATAGTGCATTAGGTTATTGTTTTATTGGTGAAGAACATTTCATAGTGTAAAAAAATGCTGTTGTCATATGGTGGTGGATGATAAAAAATATGATGCTGGAAGTTATTATTATGAAGGTTGTGACTATTATTAGAATTGTGGTGGGAAATATTAGTATGGTGTAGGACGTTATTATGGTGCAAAGAGATATTATTATTGTTGAGTTATATGATGCTGGGGAACACTGTAATTGCGGAGGATGCGTCATTATAATGGTGGTAAGGAAACTATTAAGGTAGTGGGAAATACTATTATAGCTGTAGAGGATATTCTTAGGCTGGTGATAGGGAATACTACTAGATCAGTAGAAGGATATTTATGGATAAAACTGCATTCCCTAGACCTTTTCACTGAAGTGGGTCTTTTAAAGTCTAAATAAACGTTATTAAAGTTTATGTGTATTTTTTAACCTCTTGGTGCAGGTGCCTCCCGGCCCTTTAAGAGGTTTATGACGCAAAGGTGGAGCAGGGCTTAAGACCACGTGAGCGATGCAATCCGAAAGCTTTCAGTTAGATGACAGTAACTGTGCCGGGAGCATGTAGCGCGTGTCTGCTCTCAGCACAGGTGTATGGTCAACAATTCACGCAAATATGTGGCCCCTCGGTGCTAAGGACAAAGAGAGGCCACTTATTTGCATACAGCCGGCGCCAAGGCATTAATGTTTTAGATAAAGTAGTGGATTTCTTAAAAAACCTCTGCTAGTTTTTTTTTGTCTGTCCCAGATCCACTGGGGAGACTATCTTTCACTTCCAGCCCTAAAAACAGGAAGTGAGAGTAAATTTCTCCATAATGAGGGAATATATAAATATAGACATATACTTATCAGCCGTAACATTACGACGACTGACAGGTAAACTGAATAACATTGACTATTATGATACAATGGCATCTAAAAGTGTGTGGGATACATTAGGCAGCAAGTGAATACGTTGTCTCTAAAGTTGAGGTGTTGAAAGGTGAAAAGAAAAGGCAAGCGTAAGTATTTGAGTGACTTTGACAAGAGGTCAAATTGTAATGGATGTATGCTTGGGTCAGAGCATCTCCCAAACTGCAACTCTTGTGGGATGTTCCCAGTCTGCAGTGGTCAGGACCGACCAAGAGAAGTCCAAGGAAGGAAAACTGGTGAACTGGCAACAGGGTCATGGTCAGCCAATTGTGCATGTGGGGAGCGAAGGCTGGCCCGTGTTTTCAGATCCAATAGAAGTGGTACTGTAGCTCAAATTGCTGAAAAAGGTAATGCTTGTTCCGATAGAAAGGTGTCAGCCGTGTACATGCAGATGGGTCAGGGTGCCCATGCTGACCTGTGCCCACAGGCAAACGTGCCTACAATGAGCATATGAGCATCAGAACTGGACCTTGGAGCAATGGCAGAAGGTGGTCTGATCTATTGAATTGAAGAATGCTTTCAGGATCACCACAGTGAGTTTGAGGTGTTGACTTGGCCTCCAAATTCTTCAGATCTCAATCCAATTGAGCATCTGTGGAGTGTGCTGAAAAGTGCAATCCATGGAGTCCCCACTTTGCAACTTACAGAACTTAAAGGATTCGCTACTGACAGATTGGGGCCAGATACCGATACCACATCATACCTACACCTTCACTGCTATACTCTTTCAGGTAACTGCCTACACCCTTCCCTGCAACACAAAAGCCACTTTTCCTGTCTGCAATCCACATCTGCTTTGCTGTAACCATCAGTAACCACTGAGTAAACTCTTCTCTTAAACACTGGGCTATATTGTATGACTGAACTCAACTTTTGCCTTGCTAAGACTTTGAAACTGCTGTTTTACTTGTAATTTTGGAAGTTACACTTACTTTTCTCTTATGCTGCCTTGGCCAAGATCATGCACCTAGCCTTATCCTGTGTAGCCATGGTGTGAGCACACTTGACAACGATCCACCAAAACACCCTGCTGCCAGACCCCCATCTATCACTTCTGAGACAATGAGCAATCATTTGCGTAGCTTTGTTGCGTTTATTGTGGGATACAACTTGGTTGGGGTAAAGGAAAATATGTGATGCCCATAGCACTTATTGAATTGTCATCACATTTGTAGAACATTGATTAGCAGCTTTAGCCCTGAAATTGATGCACTTCTAACATTCACAGTCTATTTCCTCTGTATATCTCCACGGCAGACTATTGCTCCTCTTCCTCTGCACTCACTCCTGCAGATTATTACTCCTCAAGATTCCTCACTTGTATAAATCCTCTACTATAAAACTGTTAGACTCCTGAATCATCACTTCCAGTAACACAAAAAGGGATCACTCTGAATAACCCCAGTTTGCAGGCTGTACTTGAATGGTGTTGCTTTAGCAAATCAGCAAGCCAGAGGCATACAATACCTCTCCCCGATGGCTCAGTGAATTGGGTAGCTACACAGTCTCTTGGAAGCTATTACCAGAGTGCTTTTCCAGGCCAGAGATATACGATACCTCTCCCCGATGCCCTAGCACACGGTAATAAGCGGACTACTGTTCCCAGCCAGTCCATAATTGCAAACGCTGCGTTCCTCGGCCACAGCATTCTGCACTACTCTCAACAATTCTCCTTTTGCTTCTTTCACACTGAGCTTCTTCAAAGGGCAAGTTCTGTGTTCCCCGGTCACAGAAATCTGCTCTTCTCAGTCCTACTGTTACTTCTCCTTCACCGATCTTCTCCTGTGTACAAGTCCTGTGTTCCCCGGTCACAGCAGCTTGACACCAACTCCATGATGAAGATCTTTATCCAGGAATACATCTTAGCAGCTCCTCCATCCCTCCTCCGCGCTCGGCACGCCCCCCCCATGTAGGGACGCCCTGCGGCAGCTACCTAAGACTCTATGCTCCTCCTTTCCTGCACCGTCAGAACCTCCCGGGAAGCATGTGACCCCAGCTTATATGGGAGGCCTGCCCCCTGCCAATACTGAAAGGTAATTGGTCAGAGCTCCTCACATGAGCTGCCTGCCACTCAAACCTCAGGTCCAACCTCTGTTCCAGAACAATCTTCCTGAAAGCAGGGGAGGCGCCTTTGAGTCAGAGCACAGGTGGTCACACCCAACCACTACACTAGACATTCCCAATCTCAAATCAAAACACACAGGCCTAACCTACAGCACAGGCCTGTCTAAATTTACCTACACTGATATCTTAAACCCAGAAAATTATTATAGCACCTACCATCTAGTAGAGGGTGCTACACCTGCTTTCTCCCTCGTGCTTTGCACTCTGTTTAGGCCAGAGAACCCCCACTTTCACCATGTGTCATTTTTACTAGCTCTTAATTGAATTATTGTTAACCATCACCTACCCCATCCCAGTATAAATTCAGTTTAACTCTTAGGACGGCTTGCCAGGTCAGGCTTGTCACTTCTTGGGCAAAGTGCCATTTCGGCGTTAAGTGCCTGGCACTTTCAACATGGCACTTCTACAAAAGCAAGTACAAATGTAGCACTGACCCCCGAAGGAGCTGCTGATTTATTTGGGCCTGTACTCTGCTTTGTTTCCCCTTTGACTATCTCAGTCCCCCTGACACAGCTGTGGTGTAATAGTGTGCAGTAAACACAAAATCATAAAGGCAAGTTCACAATACTCAATATAATATACCTGTCTGTAGTTACCTTACCCTCCTCTTGGCTGGTGATGAAGAGGAAAACAACACTCACACAGTATTACTTGAATATTAACCTTATTTACTGTAATTGTTTTAAAAGGTAAACACTACAATGGTTGTACTGTCAGACCAACATAGTCTGACCGTCAACTGAACTTTATATTACAAGGATACAATACCGGTATAAAATGTCTGAAATAATATATGAGTGGTGTAGCAAAGTAAATAGGATAACCGTCAGAGTGAATTTATCTCACTATGAGCACTGTCCTATTTTGTGCGCGCTTTATCACTATACTTAACCAAAGGTTAACTTGATAAAGTATAATACAACAATTAGAGAGCTCCCTTATTTAATATCACACTACCCCAATATAGTAAAGGGACACAAGGCCTTGTGTTTTACTAAACAGTCTTCTTTTCTTCTGCTAGCAAAACAGAGTAGGTTTGTAATCCAAAGGGTTAATGACTCCTGATCAAAGTAGACTGAAATGTAGAAGCAAAGTCCTGGTGCAAAAGCACTATAACTGTCTTTGGTGCCAGTGACTCAGTACTAAACTCTCAATGAGGTGCTGGCCCGAAGCCTAATATTAACCCAGTCTAATCCTCCTGACTTCGCTTGTGGAACTATGGGTCCCAGCAGCTCTGTCTTGTGCAGAGGGATGTGTAAAAGTGCAGCAAGAAGCTTTTGGGCAACAGCCCTCTCACCCAACCAGGACAGTGTTGTCAGAAGACTCCGTTCTGATGTACAGGGTTCTGTCTCCAGCCGGCCGGCACTGCTGCGTTGCTCCGCTTCACACCACGAGACGCTCCGGAACTCCCAGATGACTCCGACAGGCTCCTCTGGCTCCTTCCCAGTCTTGCCCTGTGGTCAGTCCAGCTCTCTGGTGTGTCCCAGTACTGCTCCTCGGATCGCTCTTCCGTGGAGGTAGGCCGCGCTGTGCTGGAGACCTCACACAGATCCTCCCAGGCTGGCCACGCGTGTCCAAGAGACCTAAGATGGCCGCTCCCAGCCTTTTTATAATCTTCCCACAATGCAGTTCTGTTCCCTGAGATTTGTGGGAGTTAATGAGCATTGTGGGTAGGTCAAGTTAATGTCCAGATATAAACAAACAAAACACTTCCATGTCAACTTGAATAATAAAAGAAATAAAGATGCAGTCCTTTTATATTTTGGCTGCTAGATGGCGCCAGATGCTAAGATATAACATATATTACATTACATACCAAATATATGACCGCTACACAAACATTAGTGCTCCACACCAAGTTGTCAGAAAGTTCCCTTTCATCTTTTCCCCTTTCCCTCAGCCTTCTTTTTACCCCTCTCTCCACCCTCCAACATGCTCACACTAATCTTCCTAATCTTCCTAATCTAATAACGTCCTCTGTCCTCAAACACTCATTTCTTTAACCCCCCCCCCCTCCACCCTACAACCTGTACATATCTCCCCAACTTTTTCCCTATCAATATTGCTGCACTTATCACCTTCTGCTCATTCTGTGCCCACACAGTGTCACCACTTCCACTTCACTGCAGCACCTGCCCTCATATAAATCCCTCTCCCACCTCACCCTTCTACCACCCGCAACTTCTGGGTATATAGCCCTAATCCCTGCCCTCCTCCAGCTAACTCTCACCCCCAGACATGGCAGTCTACCTTCTCTGACAGTACCCATAATTCTCACTCTCTTATCTCAATTCTCCTGATTCCATGAGTCACCCCCCCCCCCTTTATGTGTGCCCTCTGGAATGCCCCAATGTCTAACAAACTTGTATCTGTCAATTAACTTTTCCTCTTCAACTCCCTCAATCTACTTGCTATTACTAAAACCTGGCTCCAGGAATCTGACACTGCCTCTCCAGCTGCCCTCTCCCATGGTGGCCTCCTCTCGACTCACTTACCCAGACCCAGTGGACAAAAAGGAGGCAGAGTTGGACTTCTCCTCTCCCCACAAAGCACCTTCCGGGTTCTATTTACACCTCCCTCTCTTTCCCTCTGTTCTTTTGACGTGCACTACATTAGTCTTTTTTCTCCAGTTTGTCTGCAGATTGCAATAATTTAGTGGGCTCCCAGGCCCAGTGTCACACTTTCTTGACGATTTTTTCACATGGCTACCCTACTTTCTCTCCTCTGAAGTACCCGCCATTATCCTCAGTCACTTTAATATTTCAATCAATGTCAACACCTCAGCCACTTCTCAACTGCTCTACTTAACCTCCTCTTTTAACCTAACACAATGGACACGAACCACCACTCATTCCAATGGCAAAACTCTCAACCTCATATTCTCCCACCTCTGCACTCCCTGCAACCTCTCTAACACCCTTTCATCTCTCCGATCACAACCTTATCCATTTCACACTCTCCATCTCCTACCTCCCATGCTGCTTACCTGCAAACAGTTACCCACTGGAACCTTCCCCGCCTCAACCCTTCCTTTCTTCATTCTGCTACTGACTGCCTTTATGATAAAATCGAACCCCTGTCCTGTCCAGACCCGACCACTTTAGTCTACAATATACTGTCATCCTCCCTGGACATACTCGCTCCTCCTTCTACACACAGAAACAGGGCTCGCATGCTACAACCCTGGCAAACAGATAACACCAGAAGTCTCAAGAGACAGAGCCGCGCTCTTGAGCGAGCTTGGTGTAAAACTAAATCCCTGCAAGACTTCACCCTCTACAAACCTGCCCTTCTCAAATACAACTCCTGCCTCCACACTGCTAAACAAACCTACTACACCACTCTCATCAAAACCCTCTCATCCAAACCTCGTCAACTCTTTTCTACCCTTAATTCCTTACTTCACTGCCTTAACCCACCAACTTGCTTACTGCCCAGGAGATTGCCAATCATTTCAAAAACAAAATCGACAAAATTTGTGATGAGATATTCAGCGCCCAGCTTTCTCCCCAAACCAACACACCAGGTCCAACACACCATACTCAATACTTTCCTCCTTCAGCCCTGTTACCACTGAGGAAGTTGCCAAACTCCATTCCACGGCCCACCTCATCATCCCCTGGACACTGTCCCCTCACAATTACTGAGATCACCTTCCTGCTTAAACTCTCTAACCCACATGTTCAACCTCTCCCTTTCCTAAGGCACCTTTCCCTCCCCATTCAAACATGCACTGGTTACCCCCATACTTAAAAAATCCTCACTTTACCCCACCTGTTTGAATAACTTAAAGCGGAGTTCCAGTCACTTGTGAAAAAAAAAGTCAGTAGCTACAGAAACTGTAGCTGCTGACTTTTAAAAAACAGCCACTCACCTGTCCCACGATCCAGCGGTGTGCTCACCCCAGTTGGTCTCACCCACTGTCTTTGGTCCCCAGCGCTGGCATCTTCACTATGGGCACCCAGCTGTGACAGCTTGCGGCTTCACAGCCAGGTGCCCACTGCGCATGCGCGAGTCGCACTGCGCATCGTGACTGGTGGCTGCAGTCTTCTAGGACCTGTCAGTGTCCCAGAAGACTGCAGGGGGGAGAGAGGGAGGAGAACTGTTTCTGCCCGCCGCGGAAGTGGGAAGCGGGTACCTGTCAAAATCAAGCACCTGCTCCCCCCGCTCCTCAAAAGTGCCAATTGTCCAAGAGGAGCGGGGAACGAGCCTTTTGTATGGAGCTGCGCTTTAAGACCCATCTCCCTGCTCCCATTTGCCTTCAAGCTTCTTGAATGCCTTGTCCACAACCGTAATATTTCCTCCTCCCTGGTCCCCTCCCCATGACTTTACCATTGAGATCAACGGTATAACCATTGGTCACTCCACACACGCCAGGGTGTTGGGTATAATCCTAGACTCTGACCTCTCCTTCAGCCCCCACATCCAATCACTGGCTACATCTTGCCGCCTTAACCTCCGCAACATTTCCAGAATTTGCCCCTTCCTGACTAACGACACCACAAAACAATGCATTCACTAATTGGTTATTTCCTGCCTTGACTACTGCAACTCTCTCCTCACTGGCTTACCTTTACACAGGCTATCCCCCCTTCAGTCTATTATAAATGCTGCTGCTAGACTAATACACCTTTCTAACTGATACATGACTGCCACTCCTCTCTGCCAATCCCTTCACTGGCTTCCCCTACCCATCGTATATAATCCAAAATACTTACCACAACATACAAGGCCATCTACAACATCGCCCCAGCTACATCACCAACCTCATCTGCAGATATCACCCAAATCGTCCTCTCCACTCCTCCCAAGACCTCTTGCTCTCTAGCTTGTTACCTCCTCCAATGCTGGCCTTCAGGACTTCTCCAGAGCCTCTCTCATCCTCTGGAACTCCCTGGCCCAGTATGTCCGGTCAGCCCCTACCCTGTCCACGTTTAGGCAATCTCTGAAAACTCACTTATTCGGGGAAGCCTATCACACCTCCACCTAAGTGTACTTGGGTCCAGGGCCGGGATAAGGGATGGGCAGGAGGGGTGGCTGCCCTCGGCACTGTGGCATCATGTGAGTTTGGGGGGGGAACCACAAGGAGATTTGGGGGAGGGGGATTTATGCTGGGAGGGGGAATTTGGGGGTCAGCAGAAGATACGACTTGTTCTAAGAGGGCAAATTTGGGGAGGTGTGCTAGGAGTGGTGATATGTGTTGGGAAGGGGGGATTTGGGAGTGGGCAGGAGGGGCAGTCCCAGGACAAGGTCATCTAGAGCCACATGCCATATTGCGCCCCCCCCTCAAGATATATGAACATTATGTGTCAGCAAAAAAAAAAAAACAACCATTAATCTGCATGCTCACCCCCAAGCAAAAATTCCTCCTCCTCCCAGCACAAATCAGTTCAAATCCTCTCTCTTCCCATTTTCCCCAGCACAAAAATCCCCCCCCCAAGCATATATCCTCTCCTCATTCCAAATCCCCTGCTTCCAGTACAAATTCCCCTCCCCCAATTCCCTATCCTAGCACAAATCCCCCCAACAAATTTCCCCTCCTAGGGGTGGGCAGGAGGGGCGGCTGCCCTGGCTACTGTGGCCTTATGTGAGCTGGGGAGGGGCACCACAAGGAGATTGGGGGAGGTAGATTGGTGTTGGGAGGGAGAATTTGGGGGTCAGCAGAGGATAAGAATTCTTCTAGAAGCAAAAATTTGCTGAGGTGTGCTAGGAGCGGTGATTTGTATTGGGAAGGGGGATGGGGACGAGGATTTGTGCTAGGATGGGTGATTCAGGGGGTTTGTGCTATAAAAGTATAATGGTAGAGGGGAAATACATTTTTTTTTGGGGGGGGGGGGTTGGATTGGAGGGTATTTGTGCTAGGAGGGGAAATTTGTTGCGGGGGGGGGGTATTTGTGCTAGGATAGGGGATTGGGGAGGGAAATTTGTACTGGATGCAGGGAATTTGTAGTGGAGAGGATTTGTGCTTGGGGGGGTGATTTTTTGGGGAGGGGGGATGGATTTGTGCTGGGGCAAATGGGGAGAGAGAGGATTTGACCTGGGGAGAAAGGGGGCAAAGATTTGTGCTGGGAGGAGGGGGAATTTATGCTTGGGGGTGAGCATGCAGATTAATGGTTGTTTTTTTTTTTTTTGGGGGGGACGGGATTTTTGGTGACACATAATGCTCATACATCTTGGGGGGGGGGGGATGGGTGCAATATGGCATGTTCGCCCTGGGCTGTGGATAACCTTGTCCCGGAACTGCCTGAGTCACCTCCATCAGATCACCCCCCCAGCTATTACCTTTTGTACCACCTCCACCTCCCTTTAGATTGTAAGCTCCATGAGCAGGGCCCTCCTTTCCTTCTGTATTGAACTGTATTGTAATTTTACTGTTCCCTCTCTACCTTGTAAAGCTCTGTGTAAACTGTTGGCGCTACATAAATCCTGCATAATAACAATAATAATAATAATAATAATGGAGTCCGTGCCTTGAAGGGTTATGGTGGTTGGTCATAATGGTATGGCTGATTGGAGTATACTGTACATACACATCTTTTGGAAACACTTGTTTTTTTGTAATCTTTTTTTATACTATGTCATTATGTTTAGATACTTTATACAAGCAAAGCTGACACCAACTTCCAAAAGCAGGAAACTGTTTCTATAAGCCTTCAAAATAAATGCAGGTGCAAACACAAGACATTAACCACATGGCAAAAAATCTGTAAGTATGGCACTATAGAAAACAGCTGACCTTATTTAACACGTTTACATAAACGCTCTGTTAATTGAATATTTAACATCCCCACTCACTGACAGCTATCATACAATCAGCTACACAGAAAATGTACTGTACAATTTCATATATTTTAAACTCTCTTTAATCACTTCCCATCCGGGCCATTTCTGACACTTCGCTCCTACATGTAAAAATCTACTTTTTTTTTTGCTAGAAAATTACTTAGAGCCCCCAAACATTATATATATATATATATATTATATATATATATAGCAGAGACCCTATAGAATAAAATGGTGGGTGTTTTTTTATATCACACGGTATTTGCGCAGCGGTTTTTCATACACAATTATTTTGGCAATAAAAAAAACACTTTCATGAATAAAAAAAAAAAAAAAAAACATTAAAGTTAGCCCAATTTTTGTTGTATAATGTGAAAGATGATGTTATGCCGAGTAAATAGATACCTAACATGTCACGCTTTAAAATTGCGTCTGCCCGTGGAATGACGGCAAACTACGGTGCTTAAAATTCTCCATAGGAGACGCTTTAAATGCCTTTACAGGTTACCAGTTTAGAGTTGAACAGGTAATCGCACCACACATGTGAAGTATTGTCATGAACGTCAGAGCGAAAGCAATAATTCTAGCACCAGACCACCTGTCTTGTCTGAATTATTGCTCTTGCTCTGACGTTCATGACAATACCTCACATGTGTGGTGCGATCACCTTTTACATATGCATGCTGGAGTAACGTATGCGTTCACATTTGCGTGTAAGCACGGTGGAACGGGGGAGCTTTACATTTTTTTTCAATTTATTATTTATTTATTTATTTTATACAAACTTTTTTTTTTTTTTTAGGCCTCTTTCACACGGATGATCCGTATGTCCGTTTTTCATCCATCCGTTTTCGGATGAAAAACGGACATACAGTCATCCCTATGGAGCGTCGGATGTCAGCGGTGACATGTCCGCTGACATCCGACCCCGCTCCGATCCGAAAAGTGTAACGGAGGAAAAACCTACTTTTCCCTCCGTTTTCGGATCGGATGACGACGGACACTACGGACCGTCATCATCCGATCCCCCCATAGGGGAGAGCGGCGCTCTGACAGGTCCGTCGCTGCACAGCGTGCAGCGATGCACCTGTCATCTTCCTGCTCAGCGGGGATCGGCGGAGCGATCCCCGCTGAGCCAGCGTGTGTTCACGGGGCGGATCATGACTGATCTGCCCCGTGTGAAAGAGGCCTTACACTTTTTTTTGTACTAACTATATTGTCACAAGAGATGAACAACATCCCTTGTGACAACATGGTCCTCTTTGTGGAAAGATTTGGGGTCTATTAGACCCCAAATCTCTCCTCTAGCCTCCCATGCAGCCGATCAGACACAGATTGGTCTGATCAGCTGCTTTCCTGGCCAGGTAAACAAAGGGGCAGAACTGGAAGTGACAAACTACTCGTCATCGGTTTCCAGGGTTCCAGAGCTCCTCTCTGTACAGGGCAGCTATCGCTGCCAGCCGCATCGCTCCTGGGCACTGCGATGGGACCGGAGAGCCCAGGAGAGGCCGTGGCAGGAGGGGTGGACCCCCGCCACCCGCAGAAGTGAAGCTAATTAGCCACTCAGATCACTTCCGAAAAAAAGAGAATCGCCGGCCGAAAAAATAGATACCGGGATGATGCCTGTATGTGCAGGCATCATCCCAGTATACCACTGAAACCCAAGGACATCCATGTACGTACTTTGGGTGTCAAGTGGTTAAACTCAACAACAAAAATGTAGTTATTGTAGCTTACCACTCTATAGATGTAATAGCTGCATTCATTTTCTTTTTTATATTCTTTCGTTTTCCTTTTTTCTTTTAAAGCTGGTGATCCCGCCAGTAACATACTTCCTGTGCTAAGGTGACCCCACTCTAGGGCAGGAAGTGTGTTAGGAGTGGGAGAATTGGGTGGGGCTGATAACATTGTTTAGGGTCAGTACAGCACAGCCAGGAAGTTAAGAGTTCACCGAATTTATGGAAGATTAAAGCGTTTGTTACCCTAAAAAAAAAAAAGATTCTATTCCTTTAAAGCATGTTATACAGCACAGTGCTTGTGCTGTGTAATTTGGCTCTGTGTATCACCTGGAATAGCTGTATCCTGCCTGGTTATGCCCTCCCCCTGTAAACTGACCACTGCTGAGCCCTGACACTATGGTCAGTTTACGTGCCTCCATCATCTGCAGCTCTCCTCTGTCCTCCTCTGTCCTCTCTCCCCCCTCCCTCCCTGCCTGTGTGCTCTGTGTCAAGTGCCCATCCCCCTCATCTCCTGCTGCTGAAATTACTTTTAAAATCTTATATAATCCTGTGTGTTTGCTAAAAGGTGCTCCTGTCTCTGTGTTTTATAAAAAAAAAAATGCCGGCCATACCTGTTTATAGAGCGGCGCTTGGCGCTCACGTGACTGGCAGGCTATCTCCTCCTCTCGTCCCGACTGACGTCAGTGGGGGAATCTCGGCCCCACCCGCTGCAGCTGTCAGACGGGGAGAGGAGAGAGCCGGCCGCTCATGTCAGTGCCGAGCACTGCTCTGAAATCAGGTGTAGCCTGTATTCTTTTTTATAAAACACAGAGACAGGAGCACCTATCATTAAAAATGCCATAAATCTATCCCCTATTTTGTAGACGCTATAACGTTTGGGCAAAACAATCAATATACGCTTATTGCGATTTTTTTACCAAAAATATGTAGAAGAATACATATCGGCCTAAACTGAGGAAACAATTTGTTTTTTTAAAAGTTGAGATATTTATTATAGCAAAAAGTAAAAAATATTGTGTTTTTTTTAAAACTTGTCACTTGTTTATGGCGCAAGAAATAAAAACCACAGAGGTGATCAAACACCACCTAAAGAAAGCTCTATTTGTGGGTACAGTGTTGCATAACCGCGAAATTGTCAACTAAAAGTGCGATAGTGCTGAAAATTGGCCTGGGCAGGAAGGGGGTAAAAATGCCCTGTATTGAAGTGGTTAAAGGGCTAAAAGGAGGGGTTTGGGACTTTAGATGAGGCATAAATGTATGGCTAAAGAAGTAGTCAATATTTGGAAAACATATATTTATTATACCAAGGATGACAAAACATCTCATAAGGGGTACATACATATGAAATCAAAACATCATAAAAACATGCTGCAAACAATATAGCACATATTAAAAGAAATAACATAGCCCATAGTATGGTGTGGTATAGAAGACTGGCCTCAATATCATGGACGGATGTTGTGGTAAATTCTTGAATATATTAAAGTATAAGGACTTGTAAAGCCATCAGTGTAAACATGGTGCATCAAATCTATGCCCGACGTGTTTCGTTGGGTAATACCAACTCTTCAGGGGCAGATGCAACAGTACTCTATAAATAGAGAAAAAACATAGGTAACCAAGGATCTATGTTACATCTAGGAGATGGAACACATGTAGGGAATAGAAGGGACAAACTTATTGTACCTTAAAGTACTCACATGTGCTGTATATATAGGGATAGGAGATAGGACTGTGGGAGATGACGAGGTGACCGGGACATATGGAAACATATGGAAACAGCCAGGAGCATATGTGAAATCCCAGAGACATAGTGCCAAAGTAACAGTGGATGTGGGCTCCACTTTTGTGGATATAAATAAATTATAAATATAAGACCATTAAGAGATCTATGATAAAAATAAGTAATTAAAATCCCAAAATAGGAGGAGTCCAAAATATATAAAGATGAAGAGATTTTAGAACCCCTGTCAGTTTTTATTGCTGTCTGTGCCCCTATTAACGAGATTCCCCCTCTCTATTTGTCCTGTTTACTGTTGTCATTGAAAGTGAAAGTAAAAGAAAATCACAAATCTTGGGTTGTCCCCAGAAAACTAATAGAGGAAAAACCTTCCTATGGGGACACTAGTTCTGGTGAGCTGGGGGTCCCCAATTGATTGTCTTAATTTGCAGGGATTTCCTCTCACTTCCTGTTTGGCTATGGGACAGGAAATTAAGGAAATCTCCGCAATGGGACACAGATGGAGAAAAAAAATCTGACAGGGGTTATAACCCTCCCTTGCTCTATCCAAAATGAAAAATAAATTTTGCTTATAGTTCTACTTTAAAACCACTTAAGGACCAGGTCTCTTTTTGAGATTTGGTACTTACAAGTTAAAATATTTTTTTTTTTGCTAGAAAATTACTTAGAACCCCCAAACATATATATATATATATATATATATATATATATATATATATATACACACATTTTATTTCAAACACCCTAGAGAATAAAATGGCTGTCGTTCCAATACTTTATGTCGCACCGTATTTGCGCAGTGGTCTCACAAGCAAAATTTTTGGGGAAAAAATACACTTTTTTGAATTAAAGAATAGTAAACAGTAAAGTTAGCCCAATTCTTTTTATATTGTGAAAGATAATGTTACACTGAGTAAATTGATACCCAACATGTCATGCTTCAAAATTGCGCCCGCTCGTGGAATGGCGACAAACTCTGACCCTTAAAAATCTCAACTGGCGACGTTTAAAAATTTCTACAGGTTACCAGTTTTGAGTTACAGAGGAGGTCTAGTGCCAGAATTATTGCTCTCGCTGTAACGATCGCGGCGAAACAACACATGTGTGGTTTGAACACTGTTTTTATATGTGGGCGCAACTTACGCATGCTTTCGCTTCTGCGCACGAGCTTGGCAGGACTGGGCGCTTTAAAAAAAATATATTTCTTATTTATTTTCATTTTAATTTTTTAATTTTTACACTCTCTTTAAAAAAAAAAAATGGGTCACTTTTATTTCCATTACAAGGATTGGAAACATCCCTTGTAATAGAAAAAAGCATGACAGGACCTCTTAAATGTAAGATCTGGGGTTAAAAAGAACTCAGATCCCACATTTACACAAAAATGCAATAAAAAATAAATAAAATGTCTTTTTTTTTTTTTTTTTTTTTTTTTTACAAAAAAACCCCCCAAAAAATCCCCATTAAGACCATTTGGCGGAAGTGACATCCAGTGTTATGGAGCGGAGCGGGGGCCATCTTTCCCTCACTCGGCATCCAGCCTGTGAGGGAGGAGGACACCGCCGCTACCGACGGCTCCGGTAAGCGGTGGAGATGACCGGAGCGGGGTGGGAGGAGGGCCCCTCCCTCGCCCCCAATAAAAGTGATCTCGCGCGCCCAATAAAAGTGATCTCGCAGCGAATCCGCAGCTAAGACCACTTTTATCTGAAAGCCGACCGCCCGCTATTGTAGAGAATACCAGGGTTATGGTAGCTATTTGCTGCCATAACAACGGTATTCCCCTTCAAACAACTGCCAAATAAAGACGGCGGGCGGTCGGTAAGTGGTTAACATACACAGTAAGTCTAATAACTGAACTTGTTAATAGCATTTACTTAAGCACACTCTCCCTTGTTTAATGAAAATAGTTATGCACGGGTTGTGCTTTCATACCTTTCTATATAAATTTAATTCATAATGAACTACACTGGAGAAAGCCTACAGACAAGTAGCAAATGGAAGTTCATTAGCCCCAGCCGACGCAATCTGTGATAGCAGGAGGAAGACCTAAAAAGCAATAACGTGCTCACAGGTGTTCGATGTAGCAGTCCACAACTGTGCCATGTATCACTAAGAGGTGAGATTCATTATTACACACCATTTGTTGGCTGACAATAGGCTATTAAAAGGTCCATTTGCTGCAGGCCAGTCGACTCTTTTCTTTTTTAAAAATGACTATTACAGTGCATGTATCTTCCCGACACCACCTCCCTTTGTCCTCCCCGGGCACAATAGAGAGAATGTTGGCAGGGAAATGTAACAATGCAAACAGGTTTGTTTCCTAAATTTGAATGATGCCATGTGTGTTATATTGTAAAAAACATAAGGAGATAAATGCCAAGGGACCAGTCAGATGGGCACTTCTGATGCCATGTCCAGCCACTGAAATGAAAGTAAATAGAGCATAATATCACTTTGTTGCCAATAGATAAGATCTTAGTTCTACTCATATTAAAGTTTATTTATATGCCACTTACAGCTGAGGAAAAGACATCCTTTTTTAATACCTCTAGATGAATATTTTCAAAGGACCTGTAAATGTAAAATAGAACTAAAGGCAAAACTTTTTTTTTTTCATTTTGGATGACGAATAGGCTAAGCCCTTTTTCTTTCTTCATGCCTTCATCATTCAGTTTCAATCTGTCAGAAACCATGAACCAGACCGAGACAGAAGTACAGTTAAATCACACTTTTTTATTAATAAAAATAAAAAGGTAAATAGAGTAAGCGTAGTCAAGCATAGCCAGAGTTCAGTAACCAGATCGGGTAATCAGCCAGGCCAGAAGTCAGGGATCCAAGTAGAGGAACAGCAAGCAGGATAAGGAGCCAGAAGGGATGTCAGCAAGCCTTTAAACAGGAACGCAGGAGATGGTTTCCTGTGATGTGACCAAGGCGAAGGCAGGAAGGAAGTGAGCTGGACGTCTTTAAGTAGGCAGGACTGACGAGCAGATCCACCACAGCTGGTTAACTGTGGAGAAAGAAGAGAGCTGGCAATTAGCCTACAGCTGAGCGGCCATCTTAGAGAAGGAAGGGCTGAGCCAGCCCTGACACAATCGAGAAATGGAGAAAGTTTCAATCGGAGAGATAGAGGAATACAGGCAAATAGCTTCTTTTGTTTTCTTTAGAAAACCCACAGTGCTTTGGGAATCCCTTGTCCTTTGTTATGGCTGCACCTTGTATGTAATGCTGATTTGTAAAAAAAATATATATTTGAATAATAAGAGATACAGTGTGATACATATATACCCACACACACACATTATACATATATATATTCACTAAAGTTAAGGAGAGCAGCACCCGGTCTGTAATAAGTGCAGTGCAATCTGGTCCTCTCACCGACCATATAAACAGAAAAAGTACAGAGGATTGCTGCACTTAAAATATTTATTAATCTGATAATTCAAGAAATTACATAGTAAGATGTTCAAGATTTCCGTTTTGAGGCTCACAAGCTTACACCCTTCGTCAGATCAGAACACATGTAACATTTCAGACACATTCATGAAAATTTAAACACTTTCAAGTAATCACATATGGAATCAATCCTGTGGTTAATGACTAATCAATACAATTACATTCCTTCATTGGTTATTTTTTTCCACTAATACAGAAATGGTTAACCCAAACAGGTATTCTTCTCATACTTCAATCGGGAACCTTCACTTTGTCAATCTGTCAAGTTAAATATATATATATGGTATATCTCCACTTAGGTATCCAAACTACATAAAAATTCACAACCATGTTATCCTAATCAAACAAATAAATATAAATCCAATTCAGTGTTTAATCAATTTGGGGTAACAGTATTAAGAAAATTAATCCAATAAACCTCACTTTTTTTTAAATCAATTCTCCTCTTCTATTTTTACTCATACCTTCCAATACCATATATTTTAATTGGGAAATCGAATGACCTTTATCCAAAAAATGTCTGGCTAACAGTAATTGTGTTAATTTGTCTCTAATTGAATATTTATGCCTGGCTATACAGTCTTTAACCTTTTGTGTTATTTCCCCAATATAAAGTAACCCACATGGGCACTTTATAGCATAAATTACATATGAAGATTAACAACAAAAAGTGCAGTGCTACACTTTTTGTTGTTATTTCTCATTGGACTTGGTTTGTTTGTGTGCTAGCTGCTCTTGTTTTTTGTTTATTGTTCCTCACATTTTGGGTTTAGCGCAGTATTTTCACTTTCTATACATATGAGAATTGGCAAGTATAGTATCCTTTAACTGGGTTATCAAAACCTTTATATGGATGTGATATAGTTTTCCCTCTGATCATAGAATTACACTGTATACACGATAAACAGGGATATGACCCTGTATTTCGTCGGTCCCAAAAACGTTTAATTGGGATTGGAAGGGGAGTACTGATCTGATCAAACCAAATGATCTCTTAATGTTCTACCTTTCCTGTATGAAGGCAAAGGTGGAACAGAAAATTCATCAATATTAGGATAACTTTCTCTTAATAATCCCCAATGTTTTTTAATAATATTAAAAATACTATAAGAAAATGGGTGGAATTGGGATACAAAAGGTATTCTTTTTTTCATGCCTAGTTGGTAACCTGTTACTCATTAAATTGACACGTTCCCTTTTAACCAATGCTACTGGATAACTCCTTCTAATAATTTAGTTTCCATTTCGTTTAATCTATCCTCCCGACATTGTGGATCACTGACTATTCTTTTGACTCTGGCTAATTGACTCCTTGGAATAGAAATAAACACTCCCTGGGGGTGAAAGCTATTGTAATGTAGTAATTGATTACGGTCTGTATTTTTAACATATAAGTCACTATCAATTTTAGTTGTATTAATCTTCAACGTTGTATCCAGGAAGGAAATATTCTTCCTACTGTACACAATGTTGAATTTCAAACCGGGAACAAGATAACTCAAACACTGATCAAATAATAACAGGGTTCCAATGTCGCCACCCCACACGGCAAACACGTCTTCTATAAATCTAAACCATCCCTGACAGTGTTCAATGAACATTCTATTATTATAAATAAATGATGTTTTTATCATATTGATGAACGAGTTTGCGTATGGGGGTGCGACATTGGATCCCATCGCTGCCCCTTTAAGCTGTAAATAATGAATATCCTTGAAGAGAAAAAAAATCTCTTCAAGGACAATACTCAGCAGTTCCAGAAGAAACGCAATTTGTCTATCATCATAACAATGTGATTGTATAAGAAGCCGCTGACATGCTTCAGTAACCAACTCATGGAGAATAATAATGTAGAGACTGGACACGTCCCATGTCACAAGGATGGAATCAGATGACAACTTAATACTACTTAAAAAATCACTAGTGTCACGCATAAATGACCGTGTATTAACCAGCAAAGGTGTTAAACATTTATCCAAATATTGTGCCAATGGTGTTGTCACCGATTCCATCCCAGAGACAATGAGACGCCCAGGAGGATTAACTGGATCCTTGTGGATCTTAGGTAGTATATCCATAAAAGGTGCAATGAGGTAATCACATAGTAAGAATTTTTGTGTCTCGTCATTAATAATTCTATCTTTCAATGCTAAGGTTAAAGTTTTTTTTTATTTTATTTTGTACTTTAAATACCGGATTGTAATCCAGCTGTCTATATATGTCAACATCTGACAGTTGTTTTAAAACCTCTGCTTCATACTTTGGAGTGTCCATAATTACAATGGCTCCCCCTTGTCGGCCGGCTTGATAACAATTTCACGCCGAACCGACAAGGAGGACAATGCTACAATTTCCTCCCGATTCAAATTGTTAGGTGTATGGTCAATTTTACTTTTATCATCCAAAAAGGATTTAATATCATCATTAACCTTGTCAATGAACACCTCAACAGCAGAGCAAAAAGTTGGGGGTACTGTGGAACTTTTAGTTCTTAAATTTAAACTTTTCACTGATAAAGACACATATTCTCTACTCGGAACACTGGGTTTAAATGCATAGTATGCTTTAAATCTTAACTGTCTATAGAAACAATATAAGTCCTGTTTCAAAATAAAGTCATTCATTTTTTCTTTTGGACAAAAACCCAAAGCCTTATTCAATACCCACATTTCAGTCTATGATAAAGATATAGACGAAATATTATGTACCACATTATCGTTTAGGGTCTGTAGTGGTTCTGGAGTCTCGTTGTCACTCCTCTTGATGTTTCTTTTCTTATACCTCCCTGCCTCCCCTCCTGGTACGAGGTCTGATGTAACCGGAGGTAAGAAAGTGGTAGTTGCTGCATTTGCTGATGATCCAGTGGAGGCAATAGACAAGGAAGAGTTGGAAAATGGCTTATTGCGCTGGCCTTTTCTGAACGACTTCGTACGATAATAATTAGCATCAGACCAATTCTACACCCGGTCATTGTTATAGTCCTCACAATCACGTTCTAATTTTGTACGTTTCCATAATTCAACATTCTTCTGAATGTTACCATATACATTTTTCATCATTACTCTTTTTAAAATAAGTCAGCTCTTCAGTAGAAAAAACCTCCAGTTTCTACCACCAAAGTCATAATGTCAAATGAACATTTATCTATTATCTGTGCAAATTTTGTTTTGAAATTCACATTCTGGGAAAACAGCGTTGGAATCAAACGGACTCCTAAGCCCCTTGGGATGATTTGTAATCTGTAATATTCAGCTAAGGTTACCTTGTGCAATTCCATTGTAACCGATCTCTGCATCAGTTTCTCCATCTTGCGATAGGGTTGTCACCTCATCCCTTTAAACCCAAACACATATTAATTACACAGGTTCTGAGGCTGATTAAGGTGGTAATTAAACTCACTTGTTGCCTTATCTGCATTAAATTAGCCTTCAGAACCTGTGTAATTCATATGTGTTCGGGTTTAAAGGGATGAGGCGGCAACTCTATCTTGCGAGTAGGTTGTACCTTGGAGGACTGAGTCAGAAAATCTCTTTATCCAACAGTGTCCGTAAAGATCTTAGAAGCATCAGTTTCAGAATATGAAAAGGATCCACTGGTAGCCATCTCTGTTCAGATTCAAAATCCTTACCGATGCACACTTTCATGGGACATATATCTTCACTATAGTTGAGGAGAGCAGCACCCGGTCTGTAATCAGTGCAGTGCAATCTGGTCCTCCCACTGACCATATAAACAGAAAAAGTCCAAAGGATTGCTGCACTTAAAATATTTATTAATCCGATAATTCAAGAAATTATATAGTAATATGTTCAAGATTTCCGTTTCCGGCTCACAAGCTTACGCCCTTCGTCAGATCAGAACACAACTAACAATTCAGACACATTCATGAAAATTTTAACACTTTCAAGTAATCACATATGGAATCAATTCCGTGATTAATGACTAATCAATACAATTACATTCCTTCATTGGTTATTTTTCTCTACTAATACAGAAATGGTTAACCCAAACAGGTGTTCTTCTCATACTTTAATTGGGAACCTTCACTTTGTCAATCTGTCAAGATAAATATATATTTATGATATATCACCACTTAGGTATCAATAGGCTGACAATAGACTCTTTTACATTTTTATTTTAAAAATGACTATTACAGTGCATGTATCTTCCCGACACCACTTCCCTTTGTCCTCCCCGGGCACAATAGAGAGAATGTTGGCAGGGAAATTTAACAATGCAAACAGGTTTTGTTTCCTAAACTCAAATGATGCCATGTGTGTTATATTGTAAGAAACATAAGGAGATAAATGCCAAGGAACCAGTCAGCACTTCTGATGCCATGTCCAGTCATTGAAATGAAAGTAAATAGAGCATAATATCACTTTGTTGCCAATAAATAATATCTTAGTTCTACTCATATTAAAGTATATTTATATGCCACTTACAGCTGAGGAAAAAAATACATTTTTTTACTACCTCTAGATTAATATTTTCAAAGGACCTGTAAATGTAAAATAGAAAACTTAATAGGCAAAACTTTTTTTTTTTTCATTTTGGAAGGCGAATAGGCTAAGCCCTTTTTCTTTCTTCATGCCTGCATCATTCAGTTTCAATCGAGAGATAGAGAAAGTTTCAATCGGAGAGATAGAGGAATACAGGCAAATAGCTTCTGTTGTTGTCTTTAGAAAACCCACAGTGCTTTGGGAATCCCTTGTCCTTTGTCGTGGCTGCAACATCATGTATTTAATGCTGATTTGTAAAAACAGATATATTTGAATAATAAAAAATACACTGTAATACATATATACTGTATATATATATATATATATATATATATATATATATATATATATATATATATATATATATACACACACACAGCCGCTTTCTGTAATCACATATAAAATGCAGCAGGTTGGTTGTACCCAAATTGATTGATCGATCAACTTGGGTACATTCAGCCTGCCCATACATTGTTTGAATCTTGTTTGGTTCCTGCTCAACCGGCCGAGATTCAAACCATCTTTGGCCAGCTTTAGAGAGGCTGCATTGTCATCTCAGGCCACACACCCAGGTATGTGACAGACTATGTGACGAGCTCATCGGCATTCTTCTTCTCCTTTCACTGGCCAATCCTAGGCTGGGGGAAGAACAAGAACAAGTGAGCCAGTGAAAAAATCGGATCTTCTGCCACCTCAGACAGGATTGTGCAGTGTGGCAGAGCTGTCTTCATCTCAAAACTGTGTAGTGCTCACCCTAAGGTTGCCACCTCACCCCTTTAAACCCGAACACATATGAATTACACAGGTTCTGAGACTAATTTAATGCAGATAAGGCACCAAGGTAGTTTAATTACCACCTTAATCAGCCACAGAACTTGTTTAATAATATGTGTTCGGTTTTAAAGAGATGAGGTGGCAACCCTAGCTCACCCCGAAAGGGCCCGCTGTATTGGTCCCAAGGTTCTTTTCCCAGACTAGCAGCCAAGCACACAGGCTCAGTCACTCTTCTGGCTCAATGATCAGTCTAGGGGTATTCTTTTTAATGCTTTATTGCAAAACTTGAACTATGTGCAGAGTAGCTGTGGGATACTCCAGTAACGTTAAGTAGTAACTTGAGGACACCTAACTTTCTCTTGGAGATTCTCTACACAGTCCTTGCAGCAGCAAATGATAGGCTGAGCCAGTGGTGGCTGGTAGGTTTTTGTTTGGGAGGCCGGCGGTGCGGCACTACCACCCCCCCACCCCGGGCAGGCGGCGGTCCAGCAGTTACTTGATCTAGGTTGCGGGCTGTGTGTCCTCCAGCACGGTCCACCCGCTGTGCATGTGGCAGGGTGCGGGCAGTGTGTCTCCTCTCTCTTCCACCTAAGCGCTAGGCATCCAATAGGATTGCCTGACGCTTTGGCCAATTGGGAAACAGGTCTCACAATCTACCGCCTGATTGGCAGGGAGGAACTTTAGTGTGAAAAAGAGAAAATTTATTCGCTAATGTCACACAACTGGGTGGACTCAGGGCGCAGTGCTCTGCGCCCCACTCCCACCCTTTTATGAAGTCTATTAGAGCCTCTGGCTCCAATCACGTGCTTCAATAAAACACTTTCCCCATTGGAATCCATAGTCTAGTGCCCTGATATGTAGGTCAGGGGGGGCGTACGCATGGATGGGGGGGTGGCGCCCGTGTGCTGTCTATGGATGGGCCACCACTGGGCTAAGCTACACAGGGACACTATAAACAATGTACACTTAAAGTACAGGCTGACACCAATGCAAGAGGGACAGCAGCAGAACATAGTCACTGGGATCTCACACATCAGTCTGTATCAGGGACATGCGGTGAGGTCAGTGGCTGGTGAGGCACTGGCTAGTATCAGAGCCAGATCCACACAGGTTACATATGCCGCGATCGGTAGAGCAAGAGCAATAATTCTAGCACTAGACCTCCTCTGTAACTCTAAACATGTAACCTGTAAAAAAATTTAAAGCATCTCCTATGGAGATTTATAAGTACTGAAGTTTGGCACCATTCGACAAGTGTGAGCAATTTTAACCACTTAAGGACCAGGCCTATTTTTCAAACTTGTTGTTTACAAGTTAAAATCATTTTTTTTTGCTGGAAAATTACTTAGAACCCCCAAACATTATATATATATTTTTTAACACCCTAGAGAATAAAATGGCGGTCGTTGCAATACTTTCTGTCACACCGTATTTACGCAGCGGTCTTACAAGTGTACTTTTTTGGGAAAAAAATAAGAAAACAGTAAGGTTAGCACAATTTTTTTTTATATTGTGAAAGATGATGTTATGCTGAGTAAATTGATACCCAACATGTCACGCTTCAAAATTGTGCCCGCTTGTGGAATGGCGACAAACTTTTACCCTTAAAAATCTCCATAGGCGACGTTTAAAAATTCTACAGGTTGCATGTTTTAAATTACATAAGAGGTCTAGGACTAGAATTATTAATTAATGATCGCGGTGATACCTCACATGTGTGGTTTGAACACCGTTTTCATATGCAGATGCTACTCACGTACGCATTCGCTTCTGCACGTGAGCTCGTCAGGACGGGGCGTGTTAAAAAAATGTTCTTTCTTTTTCTTATGTATTTTTTACTTTTTATTTTTACACTGTTCTTTTTTTAAAAAAAAAAAAAATACCGTGTGACATAATAAGTTGCAATGACCACCATTTTATTCCATAGGGTGTCTGCTATATATATATATATATATTTATATATATATAATGCTTAGGGGTTCTGGGTAATTTTGTAGTAAAAAAATTATGATTTTTACATGTAGGAGAGAAGTGTCAAAATTGGCCTGGATACCATAAGTAATATACAAATCATTATTATATATTGTTTTTAAGGTAATTTACTGTACTATAGTTTCAAAATCTGTACTCAAGCAGGTGGCTTAACGGACAAATTACTGAAGTTTGAAGTTATAACTTCTAACAAGTAATTTCACAGTAAATAGATACCGTATTTATCAGCGTATAACACGCACTTTTTTCCCCTTAAAATCAGGGGAAAATCGCGGGTGCGTGTTATACGCCGATACCCCGCCGATCTCCGCTGATTGTGAGCGGAGCGGAGCGATCGCGCCGAGATACACATAGCCGAGTGTACTCGGCTCTTCTCGGCTGCGCTCACAGTCACGCCCAGTCCCGCCATTGGACCTGTGTCCATCATAGTGCGGGACTGGGTGTGACTGTGAGCGGAGCTTAGAAGAGCCGAGTACACTCGGCTATGTCTGCCCAGTCCCTGCGATCTCGGCGGCGCTCGCTCTGCTCCGCCGAGTCCCTCCGCGGCACCATATTTAAATCTGGGCAAGTCTGAAATGGACACTGGGGAAGGCTGCAAGGCTGCACTGGGGCAAGGCTGCACTGGGGCAAGGCTGCAAGGCTGCACTAACAAGGCTGCACTAACAAGGCTGCACTGACATGGCTGCAAGGCTGCACTGGGGCAAGGCTGCACTGACAAGGCTGCACTGGGGCAAGGCTGCACTGACAAGGCTGCACTGGGGCAAGGCTGCACTGACAAGGCTGCACTGGGGCAAGGCTGCAATGGACACTGGGGAAGGCTGCACTAACAAGGCTGCACTAACAAGGCTGCACTGACATGGCTGCAAGGCTGCACTGGGGCAAGGCTGCACTGAGAAGGCTTCAATTACACTGACAAGGCTGCAGATGGACACTGATAACGCTGCATTGATGGGCATTTAAATGTAAGTTTTTTTTCCTAAAACTTCCCTCCTAAAAGTTTTTTCCTTAAAGTCCCTCCTAAACTTGGGGCGCGTGTTATACGCCGATAAATACTGTAAATAATACATTATTATATTATAACATATAGCATAATACTAAAGGATTTAGCTTGAATATAACAGTACCTTTTCAGCAGGCAGCAAATTCTCATTCTCCCTCTTAAAGTGGCATTCTGCTTAAAAAAAAAAAAAGTCATCAGCTACAAATACTGCAGCTGCTGACTTTTAATAATCGGACACTCACCTGTCCCACGGTCCAGCAATGCGGGGGAAAAAAGCCCCGCTTGTCTCCCACTCCTCTCTGCGGTGCATTGTCACTGTGAGTGCCAGGTGACTGGCTGGGTGTCATGGTTATGCAGTAATCCTTTCTCTGTCTGCTTACCTCTCCTCATGTGTTCAGACTAAGAGGCCAGCCACTCTCACCTGGCTGTTTTTATAACCTCTCCTCTATGCATGACTCCACCCCAGGCCTTTTCAGGGAACCCTATATTAACCTGTGCACTGCAAGCCAGCAGTGCTTTCAACCATTGTGTATTCATTGTGTGTTTGGCTTCCTGTTTCCTGCTTGCCGTGTGCTCTTCGTTTGTCTCTGCAAGCAATGGGGGGAAAAGGGAACTTAGGACTTTAATTGGGACGCAAGGGAAAGTTTGCGCACCCATCCTTAATATCATGAAAAAGAGGGGGGGAGGTTGGGACTTTGAATGAGGTGCACATGATGCAGCCCAATCACACTCACAGAGGTGCAAATATATGTATGTTTATTAAGGACCAATGATCAACATTGCATGCATAAGACATAAAAATAATCGCATGTAGACAATAAATCTATGTGTATACAACCATGAGACATGGGTGAGTACAATTATGCATCTTAATCCTCCAAACAAGATAAAAGTCATGTGAAGTAAAAAACATCTGAAAATTGGTCAATATGTGTTTGATGCATCAAAGGTAGGCCCGACGCTGCGTTTCATGGACTTCAATCCACTCTTCAGGAGCCAGATGCATCTAAATTCTATAAAAGATGTATGAAAAGCAATATAGTTTCATGGGTCTAACAAAATCAACAGAAAAAGGGAAGAGGGGGAAAAAAACAAAAAACAAAAAACAAAAAACAAAAAAAAAAACAAAAGGAAATTTGGGCATAATGGGCCATGCCAAAAAGGTTACTCACATGATAGCCAAAACTGGGACTGTGCAACAAAACAAAGCCAGGGGTAAGCCATGGAGCCTGGCCCGGGAGCTGAGAGGGGGACCTCAATGAGGAACACCGGACCGCACACACCAACACCCCGCAGTGGAGGGGACTTCTATAATGTAGGAGATATATAAAATGTATCTATGATGATACAAGTAACAAAAAACAAGATGATATAAACTGCGAATATAACCAAGGTGATTGAAAAAAGGCGATGTTAGCGGAAGGTCCACCCAACGCGTTTCTTCATCTGACGACTGTGCAGTCGAAACGCGTTGGCTTGACCTTCCGCTAACATTGCCTCATGCTTTTACATGCTGTATCAATTTCTTCCAAATGTGAGTGTTGAATTTATATTTTTAATAAACCACCTTCCTTTTAAACAGTATCACGCTATGTCAGCCCCCTTTTTCTATTACATGATACCCTTCCTGTGACAATAAGTTTTCATGCTCCCCGAGACTCCTGGAGCCTTCAGCTAACATCTCATGACCGTCTAATGCTGATCGACTGACGGAGTTCCAGGATCTGCTGTCCCCCATTGGGTGGTTTGAACCCAACAAGCCTTGTTGACTTGGGTGGTATATGCCCCGCCAAGTCAATATTATCTGGTAAGCCTCCTCCCTCTTTCACGGTGGTGGTGTTTGCTTCCATTGTTTCACTCCAAGGTTCCCAGGAATGCCAGGAACTTCTCACATGTGTATTGGATCACAAACCTAATTGGACTGTATTTCATCATTTTGTTCAATTTGGACATTTGTGTGTAGTACTGTCACTATATTAGCACATTGCTTAATATCCATTCACATCTATTATGTTAGAGTTTGAATCACATACAATTTTTCCCTTTTTTTGCAATCATAGCGTGGCACTTATTCATTTTCTACCTACCTAGCTCTTTGTCTACAGCCGTGTCGGCTGCTGGATTTTGGGGTCAGAGCGCAGTATACACTTTTTATTATTCACTGATTGGATGGAATAGACACACCCCCTTCACACAGCACACAGGAACAGAGATGAGGCTGTCAATCAGCTGGAGGTCCCTCCCCTGTCACCATTTTTCTCTTGGTGTCAGGAACACTTGTCAGAAGTGATTCATGCTGATAGCAGAGGAAGGAAGCAGCAGAAAGAAATGACACTTAGTGCTCTTAACTGAGACAAGCACACACTGTACAGGGATATGCTTTGTTTATATTTCATGTGTGAGGTTTAAAACCACTTTAAAATTAGTGGAAGGAATAGTGCCCCAGGAGCCGGATGAAAGCAAGCATAGGGCCACATCCGGCCCCTGAGCTGCAGTTTGGAGACCCCCGACTTAGAAATTTGCCTGGAGTTTAGCTTTAAATGAGATCACACATTACAACTTTAGCCCATAGCAGCAGGGCTGTCTTAATGCATGGGCACCCCTGGGCACTGCCCAGGGGCCCAAGGTGCATGGGGGCCCCATGAAAATCTTGCATTACATCATACTTGCAAACTGTCCCAGATTTGATGGGACAGTCACGCTTTTTATTAAGCTCTCCCGGGATGGCAGTGTTCTGTGCAGTTTCCTGGAACCTGTACTGTGCCCTCCTGATCCCAGTATTGTACCCTTCTGCCTTCCCCCCTGTACTAAGCCCTTTTGTGTTGATTAGTCTTTCACTCATGGCATGTTTAATTGTCTAAAATCGATTTTATTGAACATACTAATAAATATATGTTTAATCCTATCAACTATTTATACTTTTTCTTCAAAGTAGGTGTGTAAATTGGGGCAGACCGGTAAGGGCCCGACTGCATTACTTTGCCCAGGGGCCCATGAAGTTATTAAGACGGCCCTGCATAGCAGCCTGATAGAGATGGCTGGGGCCAATCCAAAAAGATCTTCAGCTCTGGTTTTTGCCCTTTATGCAGGAGACAAAAGATGTATCTAAAAGCAGGCAATCTTCTTTTTCTGCTACTCATACAATAAATATGCCGCACACACCGGTTTATCAAAGCCCAACTATTAACCTCCTGAGCAGCTTAGGAAGAAAACCAGTCTATGATCCATTTTGGAATCATATCTAAAGAGGTCTTTGCACAGCACTTGGGTAAGCTGATAAAAGCTCCGGTAAACACTCGAGGGCGGCTTTGTTTTGAAAGCAATGTGCATTTCCAACTACAAAGACATTCTTGATGTTCTATGCAATTCCACATTTGGAGAACACTTGATTTGGAGTATGTTAGTGCCATCTAGGGCTTCCCGCTCTCCTGTATTATAGCAGTCTCTTTAATAAAACAGTCCTGGGACTGTCTGATTTTTTTACGGCATGTCAGGAAGATAGACTGGTAAGAAGAAAATATGAGAAAGAGCGATATTTTACAGAATGCTGTAGTGGTATTCCAGGTTGAATTAAAACTGACCAGTACTTCTGAGTCCTCGGGCAGTAACAGACCAGTGCGTCCACCTTCCACAAACTCTACAAAATCCCTATTCACTGCTTATGCATGGCAAAGTTAAAGCTGAACTCCGGGCAGTTCTAAAAAAAAACACATTAATGCAGCTCTGCAATCATTGTTACAAAATTAAAGGGGTATTAAACCCAAAAGCAAATATTCATTATACTGCAGCTAATTCTTAGAGGTGATGGATGCATTTGTTTTCTTTTTTAGGCTTTATTTCTTTTATTTTTACCTGGTGATCTGGTGGCCAGTAAGTCTGTAGACAGTGCCAGGACAAGGTCATCTAGAGCCCAGGGTGAATATGCCAAATTGCTCCCCCCCCCCAAGGTGTATAAGCATTATGTGTTCCTCCCTCCCCCAAAAAAAGAGCATTAATCTGCATGCTCTACCCTTGAACATAAATTCCCCCTCCTCCCAGTACAAATCTGCCCCCTGCTGAAATTCCCCCTCCCAGCACAAATCTTTGCCCCCCCCCCCCCCAGCTCAAATCCTCTCTCTTCGTATATGCCCTCCTAGCACAAATCCTGTACCCCTAGCCATAGGCGTGCACGGGTATGGTGCCAGGTGTGCCCGGGCACACCCGAATCACCCCAAGTACATTATCGCTCTGTGTGCCAGAAGGCAGATGGCAAATATCTCCCTCTGACCAGTTCTGCCATTCATGAAGTGCTACCGTACTTCTCTTTCACTGTGCCAGCTCTGCCATAAGAATGTGTGTCTGTGTGTGTGTGGTGGTGTGTGTGTGTGTGTGTATATATATATATATATATATATATATACATACACACACACACGCGCCTCTGTGTTTGAGTTTTGGGGTGCACAACTTAATGCCCACTTTCAACATAAATTCCCCTTCCCCAATAGCACATATCCCCTCAAAAACTTCCCCTCCTAGCACAAATACCCCCCATCGCGTCCCCGCTGAAGAGATAAAGGGGCTCGGGTAAGTAAAACGGGGGGGGCGTTGACTGCCAGGTGTTTTTTCACCTTAATGCATAGGTCTTTTTTTTTCGTTTAACCTGCTCGGTTGAACGAAAAAATAAAACTAGTGGTGTGTACCAGGCTTAGCTTAGTTTTCCACTATTGCGACCTGAAAGTCGTGTGATTTTGCCGCGATTTTGATGAGACTTGAAGCAATGATTGTATTCTTGAGGTCTATGGACCATCAAGTCCTATCAAAGTGGGACCAAAGTAGTGCAGGGACTACTTTGAAGTCTCTGCGACTTGAAATTGCACAGATATGAATGGTACTCATTGGAAATCATGAGGTATGACATGTCATGCAACTTTGCAGTCCCAAGTCACATGACAAGTCACACTAGTGGAACTGTAGCCTTATGCCCCGTACACACGGTCGGACTTTGTTCGGACATTCCGACAACAAAATCCTAGGATTTTTTCCGACGGATGTTGGCTCAAACTTGTCTTGCATACACACACGGTCACACAAAGTTGTCGGAAAATCCGATCGTTCTAAACGCGGTGATGTAAAACACGTATGTCGGGACTATAAACGGGGCAGTGGCCAATAGCTTTCATCTCTTTATTTATTCTGAGCATGCGTGGCACTTTGTCCGTCGGATTTGTGTACACACGATCGGAATTTCCGACAACGGATTTTGTTGTCGGAAAATTTTATCTCCTGCTCTCCAACTTTGTGTGTCGGAAAATCCGATGGAAAATGTCCGATGGAGCCCACACAAGGTCGGAATTTCCGACAACACGCTCCGATCGGACATTTTCCATCGGAAAATCCGACCGTGTGTACGGGGCATAACAGTGATTGAAAGGCTCTGTTTCCATTAGTGGGACTTGCTTCCATGCAACTTGGGACTGCAAAGTCACATAACAAGTCGTACTGCAATGAGTACCATTCATATCTGTGCGACTTCTAATCGCAGCGATTTCAAAGTAGTTCCTGTACTACTTTGGTCCCACTTTGATGCGACTTAAGGTCCATAGACCTCAAGAATACACAGTCATTGCTTCAAGTTGCATCAAAATCGCAGCAAAATTGCACGACTTACAGGTCGCAAGAGTGGAAACCTAGGCTAAGACCCCTTTCACGCTGGGGCCATGGCCGCGTTAGCGCTGTTTAAGTGGTTCTTTTCAGCTGCTAGCGAGGCGCTTTTAACCACAAAGAAGGGGTTAAATGCGCCCGTGTTGCAGTGCTTCTGAAGCGCTTTTCATTCATTCATTCATTTCATTGGGCAGGGCTGCTTGCAGGATTTTTCCTAGCTCCCCGCAAGCGCAATGCCCCAGTGTGAAAAGTCACACTGAAATGAATGGGAGGCGGTTTTCAGGCGCTTTACAGGTGCTATTTCTAGTGCTAAAATGCCTAAAAACCGCCTCAGTGTGAAAAGGGGTCTCAAGTCTCAGTCTTTTTTCTATAAAAATAGCAAACATGTCATGCTTCCCTGTGCAGTGGATTTGCACAGAGCACCCCCAATCCTCCTCTTCTCGGGTCACTCTTCTTTGCTCCTGGCCCCTCCCTCCTGTTGAGTGCCCCCACAGCAAGTAGCTTGCTATGGGGGACCGCCGCCTTTCTCTCCTGACTGGCTAACTAACTTTGATTGACAGCAGCGGGAGCCAATGGTTCCTCTGCTGTGTCTCAGCCAATCAGGAGGGAGAGTCAGGGATGACCGAGGCACTCGTGGACATCGCTGGATAGAGAGGGGGCTCCAGTAAGTATTAGGGGGGGGAGCTGCACACAGAAGGCTTTTTATCTTAATGCATTAGGATTAAAAATGTTCTGACTTTACAACCACTTTAAGTCTCCTCTCCCTCTCACTGCTTTCCAGGGAGGAGATCAGTTCCTCTAAATGCCTCCCACCACAGCAATCATCCCCTCCTGTTCTTTGTTTGATTCCCTACAGCGCTGCCAGTTTCCCTCCTCTCTTCTCCTGTTGGCTGCTGCAGGCACACAGGGTGGGCATCTTCAGGATTTAGAGCGGGAAAGGGGCCGGTAAACATGTAATTTACCGGCCACTTCCTTTATTGAATGAACACGTTGAGCGATGGGTACCGATCACATAGGGCCAGTTCCCATTGGTGCGATGTACGACATTGGATGTGATTCGCTCTGCACTGCAGTGCAAATCACATGCAATCTCTGTGCAATGCGATTTCAGCCATACAGATGGTATGGCTGAATTCCCATCGCATTTGGACCAAACTCACACAGGACCCTTTTTTGGTCCACAGCAGAATCGGATCGCATGGGTGCTCACAACGATGGGATCCGATTCCTGTCCGAATTTGCAGTTCAGTGTGTTATTAACTTTTAACCTCTTAACGACCAAGCCTCTTTCTGATATTTGGTGTTTACAAGTTAAAAACAGTTTTTTTTTGCTAGAAAATTACTTAGAACCCCCAAACATTATATCTTTTTTTTCTAACACTCTAGAGAATAAAATGGTGGTCGTTCTACTTTCTTTCTACATACTTTCTGTATTTGTGCAGCCGTCTTACAAGAGCACTTTTTTTTGGAAAAGATACTTTCTTGAATTAAAAAATAAGGCAGCAGTAAAGTTATCCCATTTTTTATATTGTGAAAGATAATGTTACGCCGAGTAAATTGATACCCAACATGTCACGCTTCAAAATTGGACCCGCTCGTGGAATGGCAACAAATTTTTACCCTTAACCACATACCGACCAGCCGCCGCAGTTGTACTGTGGCAGAATGGCATGGCTGCGCGAAACAACGTTATGTAACGTTGCTTCACCCTTTGGCCACTAGGGGGCACATGCATGTGCCCCCAGCTCGCCCCCCCAGTCGATGCGAGTGCCCGGCGGTCTCAATCACCACCGGGCTCCCACGATCGCTCAGGGCTCACGGAGAACCGGGATCTGTGTGTGTTCTCTGAGGGGAGAACTGACAGATCCTCTGTTCATACAGTTTCCCTGCACAGTCCACATCCTGCTTCAGTTAGAACACTCCCTAGGACACACATTAACCTCTTCCCTACCCCCTGGTGTTAACCCCTTCACTGCCAGTGACATTTTTACAGTAATCAATGCATTTTTAATCGCACTGATCGCTGTATTAATGCCAGTGGTCACAAAAATGTGTCAAAATTGTCTGACGTGTCCACCATAATGTTGCAGTCACGATAAAAATCGCTGATCGCCACCATTACTAGTAAAAAAAAATTTATTAATAAAAATGCCATAAAACTTTCCCCTATTTTGTAGACGCTATAACTTTTGCGCAAACAAATCAATATACGCTTATTGTGATTTTTTTTTACCAAAAATATGTAGAAGAATACGTATCGGCCTAAACTGAGGAAGAAAAATGTTTTTTTATATATTTTTGGGGGATATTTATTATAGCAAAAAGTAAAAAACAATGCGTTTTTTTCAAAATTGTCGCTTTTTTTTGATTATAGCGCGAAAAATAAAAAACGCAGAGGTGATCAAATACCACCAAAAGAAAGCTCTATTTGTGGGGAAGAAAGGACACCGTTTTTGTTTGGGAGCCACGTTGCACGACCGCGCAATTATCAGTTAAAGCGACGCAGTGCCAAATGGTCTTTGGCCAGCCAAATGGTCCGAGGTTGAAGCGGTTAAAAATCTCCATAAGCGACGTTTAAAAATTTCTACAGGTTGTTGCATGTTTTGAGTTACAGAGGAGGTCTAGGGCTAAAATTATTTCTCTTGCTTTACCAATCGCGGCGATACCTCACATGTGTGGTTTGAACACCGTTTTCATATGCGGGCGATACTTATGTATGCGTTCGCTTCTGTACGCGAGCTCGGCGGGAAAATTTTTTTTTTTCTTATTTTACCTTTTATTTTTACACTGTTCTTTTACAAAAAAAAATGTGTCACTTTTATTCCTATTACAAGAAATGTAAACATCCCTTGTAATAGAAAAAAAGCATGACAGGACCCCTTAAATATGAGATCTGGGGTCAAAAAGACTTCAAATCTCACATTTACACTAAAATGCAATAAAAAAAAAAATTTGAAAAGATTCAAAAATAAAATGGCCCTTTAAGAGCTGTGGGTGGAAGTGACGTTTTGACGTCGCTTACGCCCTGCAATGCTATGGAGATGGGTGGGGGCCATCTTCCCCTCACTCGTCTCCATGTCAGGGTAGGGAACGTATCTGATCGCCTCCGCCGATAAAAGTGATCTTGCGGAGAATCCGCCGCAGAGACCACTTTAATCTTGAAGCGGACGGCCCGCTGAAGAAGAGGATACCGGGGTTTATGGCAGCTAGCTGATGCTATAACAACGATACTCCTCTTCAAATTACCGACGGGCGGTCCGTAAGTGGTTAATTGACACTTCCAGCAGTTTGCATAGGGCAGTGTGAACCCGCAGTGGATTCGCAGGGTTCCTGCATCACTGCAGTGTGACCCGAGCCTCACTGTATTTCAGGTATAATAATCTGGTCAAGTGATCGGTGACACCAGTGGTGGAGCCTGTGCATAAGGGTGTCACTATTGATGGCGCCTAGTGCAGCAATATGCGATTGTCTGTGCAATGCCGCTATTGTGTCATGGACATTTAAGAAATTCAGCTGCAGAAAAAAAAAAGTGTAGTGAGCCACAGATGAGAAAATGGCAAAGCTTTAGAGTATTAAACGCTTCCATGTTGCTGGATTCACGATCGTAAAGTGCTGTGCGCTATATGGCAGTTCATCTCGTAGTGGGGACTCATAAAACCGCCATGAGTACTCGGCCTCTTTATGGGGAAAAAGCAAGAACACAATTTTGTTTGCTGCGAGAATCAAATAATATTTATGTCCCCAGTGCCACAAGCTGGCACGCTACGAGGTCAGACAGAACAGCGCTTTTTAATCTTTTTCATGGTTTGCTAGGCTTCTTTTAGATTTTTGTATTTAATCATTTTCTGCTGATGTCTCCCTTAAATGACTTTTTGAAAGTTGCCTTGGGGGACAAAAAAGCAAAATCACATTTTTTTTTTTTGCTTGTTAAAGTTGAACTCCAGGATGATGTCTATTGCATACTTACATTGGCATTGGCTTGGCATAATGTGGGTATGTATATCTCATGTCTGGGGAAGCTGACACCTACTGTAGTAGCTGGCACTACTACAATGTTAGCCACTCTCTCCAGAGCCCTGTTGGGGTTCTGTGCTGAGCAGTTACCCCTCTGCACACAGAATACAGGGGGGGTGCTCACTTGGCACAGCGCCATTCATAGAAAGCCTTGGATTTTTTCAAGAAATGCAAGGCATTCTCTGACTGGATGATGTGGAGAGGAGGAGCCATGATGTCACATTCTCATTGCTGGGAGGAGGAGTAAGCTGAGGTGCTATAAGTGCTTCTATTGTAAATTTTAACCACTTCAGCCCCTGCTGAATGACCAGGCCATTTTTTTGTGATTCGGCACTGCGTCGCTTTAACTGACAACTGCGCGGTTGTGCAACGTTGCACCCAAACAAAATTGATGTCCCCTTTTTTCCCACAAATAGAGCTTTATTTTGGTGGTATTTGATCTGTGTCTGCGGTTTTTATTTTTTGCACTATAAACAAAAAAAGAGTGACAATTTAGAAAAAAACGCAATATTTTGTACTTTTTGCTATAATAAATATCACCATTTTTTTTTTTAAACAATTTTTTCCTCAGTTTAGGCTGATACGTATTCTTCTACATATTTTTGGTAATAAAAAATCGCAATAAGCGTATATTGATTGGTTTGCGCAAAAGTTATAGCATCTACAAAATAGGGGATAGATTTATAGCATTTTTATTCGTGCCGACCTGCCGCAGTATAATGATGGCAGCTGGTCAGCAAGCGGTTAAAGTGTTACTAAACCCACAACAGTAAAATCAGTCTGTATATGCAGTAAAGCATGCTCACTGTGAAACCTAAGGGGTTAATCCTCAACATTGTGTAAAAAGGCTGTTTGATCCTGTCTTCTCTGAGCCTCCCCTTTTTCCACAGTCCCCAATCCATCTCCTGATAGTACAGTGCCTTGGAGTCACTCTGCACATGCTCAGTTTGGTGTGTATTGCTAGAGAGTTTTTTTTTTTTTTTTCTTGAGATGTGACTGTATGTGATCAGCACAGGGCCAATCAGCACTGTCCAGACAAAGGGTCCTGCATCCTAATAGGATAGTCAGAGTAGAATGAAAACTCCTTCTATAGGATTTAACCAGACTCTGATAGAAGTCACAAGACTGCTATATACTGCTGATGAAAAAGGGTTTTTATCAGTTTATATTCATTAAAATAATTGCATTTCCATGTTCTGTGTTATGTGGGAGACCAGATATAGTGAATGCAGGGTCCTGGGTTTAGTAACTCTTTAAGGATGAATTTCTTGACAGTATTTGCTGCTACAGAGGTCAGGGGAGCTTGTTTTAAATTTCAGTTATTGCTTGTTAAATCCACACAAGCCCCCCTCCTAGAACTCCCTTCCCCACTCATATGGTCTCTTTAGCAGTATTTTATGGTAATTTTTTATATGAACTTTTTGGATGGTACGTGACACACTCAATTCTTTTCCTCATCATCTTCTCCTGAAGGTGGGTGATCTTCAAAAATAAAGATTGGAGGGTCTGAATTGATGTGACAATTTACACAATGAAGTCAGGGTCCCAGTGGTAACAGCCCCTGATGTCCTGCACTCATATTATTTTCTCTGATTTCTTGGTTGAGTGACACTGGGAATTGCTGAATCTGGACATCCTATTTTAATGCCACTGGAACAGGAAAAGCTTTGACCGCACTCACAGGTTTGAAGCAAAAGTGAAGACTTTATTGAAGATAAAAATCACCAGACAACACCGTAGACATCGTGATATCAATGCAGACCTGGCAGAGATTGACGCGTTTCAAGAATTGGAATTCGCTTAGTCATAATCTAAAGCAGCCTTGTTCAACCTTTCAACACAGAGGAACCATTGAAATAACTTTTCAACCCCGGGGAACTCCTGCTAAAAATGGCTATATCTACAACTCATGAAACATTAGTGTGATGGTCAGTGGGAAGAATGCTCCTTACACCTGTGGTCATTATGAAGAATTACTCCCTTACAGACAGGTTCCCTCCAGTGGCGTCTCCAGCTTTCATATTTAGGGGGGGCACATGGGGGGACAGGGACAAAAGTAGGGGGGGCAACTATAAAATGTGTGTATATATATAGATATATATATATATATATATATATATATCTATATATATATATATATCTATATATATATATAGATATATATATATATAGATATATATATATATATCTATATATATATATAAATATATAGATATATATATAGATATAGATATATATAAATATATACTGGGGCCCTTTACTACGACCCCACAATGGCCCTTTCACATGTTCTGCAGTGAGCTCCCTTCCTACTGTATTGGGGCCCCCCAGGGTGTCAGAAAACAAGAGATATATGTCACCAGCATACCAAGAAAATATAAGGATCCAAAGCAGTGGGAGAACTATCAGGGTTGCAAAGGTTGTCTTGCCTCCGGGCCCTGGTGTTCTGCCACTGTGGGGTTCCCCAGCCTCCTCTTGCTGTCCTGCTCCTGCTATTGACTGCTCTGGTCTGGCATCTCTTGGAATTTACAGGCTGGTTCTCCTGTCCTAAGGATGGGAGAAATCAGTCTGGTTTTTCAGTAACTGAGAGTCCTGGTGGAGTCCTTCCTGCAACTCGCTCTTCTCCCTGCCAATGAGGATGCAGGGGAAGGAGCAGATCGGGCGGCCATGGTTGTGTGAGCGCTCGCATTATGCAGTGTCAGCAAGCAGAGGGCCATGATTTTTTGTAAAAAAAAAAAAAAAAAAAAAATGTTTTTTGGGGGGGGGGGGGGGGGGCACATGGTGGGGCACAGAATAATGTTGGGGGAGTCAGGGCCCCCTCTGGCCCCCCCCCCTAGGGACGCCATTGGTTCCCTCTGACACCATTGTTCTTTTTAGCTATCTGAGAGGCAGAAATTGCCAAATTCTCAAGGAACCCCTAGCAAGCTCTGGAGAAACCCTAGTTGAGAAACCCTGATCTAAAGCCTCGTACACACGATCAGATTTTCCAATGGAAAATGTGTGATGTCAGGCTGTTGGCGTAAAATCCAACCGTGTGTATGCTCCATCAGACAATTGTTGTGGGACTTTCCGTTGACAAATGTTGGATGGCATGTTTATAAATTTTCCGCGGACAAATGTGTGTTGTCGGATTTTCCGATCGTTTGTACAAAAGTCCGTCGGGCAAAAGTCCAAAGTACAAACACACATGCTCGGAAGCAAGGACGAGCCAGAAGCGGTCGGTCTTGTAAACTAGCGTTCGTAATGGAGAATTAACATTCGTGATGCGGCAAATTATGAAATTTCGAAATTCTTTAATGGGATAATAATGAAGCTGCTTTGCTGGTGACAATGATGGAGTTAGTGCAAACTAATTTTTAAAGGCTTTTTTTTTCTAGTGATATCAAGAATAATATTATGGTTTTTTTTTTTTATTATTTGGGCAAGTTACCACAACAACATTATCCCGTAGTTTTTAAGATCAAAGATACAACTATGTTGGTGTCCCTTGTCAATTTTACATTGTATTTTTTAAAATGTAACTGCCTACTCCCAAACTGTCATTTGAAGTAAAACACATAGCCAAGTATTATTCTACACATTTTTTTTATTGTGCATTAAAAAAAGAAAATAAATAAAATTAGACATGCTATCTGCCAATAGAACTTAACCAAAAAGTGCATTCTATGCATCCAAAAATATAGAAAATATACCAAATCAAATCAATATTCAACCAAAAAAATAATGTCAAAGCAATAACTCCAAGGCCAATAATAAATAACACGTTATCTCCTCCGATTCCACAACGTGTCTGGTTGACGAACAGAAACGAACCGAAAAGCACAAACTGAAAAGTGCGAAATGAAAAGTTCAAAATGAAAAGCGCGAATAAACACTCACCAAACTTCTACTAACATGAAATTAGCAGAAGAAGCCCAAAGGGTGGCTCTAAAGAGTTGGAAAACCACCTAGTACATCACTATGTTCGTGATTGTTGGCCAACAATTGTGTGGCCGTGTGTATGCAAGACAAGTTTGGGCCAACGCCCTTCGGACAAAATTCCACGGTTTTGTTGGCCAACAATCCAATCGCGTCTATGAGGCTTTAATCTAAAGCCTCGTACACACAATCGGATTTTCGGCAGGGAATTGTGTGATGACAGACTGCCTAAAATCCAACCGTTAGTACGCTCCTTCAGACAATTGTTGTCCAACTTTCCACCAACAAATGTTGGATGGCAGGCTAGTAAATTTTCGGCGGACAACGGTCTGTTGTCAGATTTTCCTATCGTGTATACACAAGTCCGTCACACAGGTCCAAAGTACAAACATGCATGCTCGGAATCAATGCTCACCAAAAACAACATTAGCAGAAGACGCCCAAAGGGTGGCACTCAAGAGCAGAAATTCCACGTAGTACGTCACTACGTTTGTGTTTGTTGGCCAACAATTGTGTACCGTTTGTTCCTGGCACACATCCTTCGGATAAAAGTCTTGACGCTTTGTTGGCCAACAATCTGATCGTGTGTACGAGGCTTTAATCTCTGCCAGGTCTGCATTGATGTCATGATGTCTACAATGTTGTCTGATTTTTATCTTCAATAAAGTCTTCACTTTTGCTTCAAACCTGTGAGTGTGGTCAAAGCTTTACCTGTTCCAGTGGCTCCTATCCTGCTTGCGGACTGGACCTACACCGTGAGGTTGAAGCGTGGGATTGCTCTCACCTGGAGCGGCTTGGCTTTGCTTTCTACCATCCTATTTTAATGGCCCGTACACACGATCCAAAAATTGGATGACATATGGTCTGGAAAGAAAAGACACCCACCTTTACTGTTTTACTTTGCACAAGAGAGAAAGTGGGAATACACCATTTTCATCCACTTTTTCTTACTATTGGCAGCACTGTCACTCATGACTTGTTTTGTCATGCAATATTGCACCACTGTTATTTGTTTTATTGCACCTTTTGGGTTTTTTCACTGTTCACTATTTAATTGATATGTATGTGGATTTGTTTTAACACAATGCATATGAGTTGTATATTTATCTGATCACTGATCCATTAATGCTTTTCACTTATAAAAGTGCAGCACCATTCACATTGTCTTTTTATTTTTTTCGCCACGGATTGACCATTTCGGTGTTTGCAGCAGTTATCCCAAATTCATTACACATTTGTTAGTGCGGGAATATCACTACATTTTATTTCACATTTCTTTTATAACCCCCAACTGTCTCTTATTTTGAGGGACTGTCTGTCTTTTAAAACCAAATCTCAGTCCCTTCCCTCCTTGCTCCTCTTTTTGGTCTGATATAGTATAGGCCATAAAAAAAAAAAATTGTGCAATTGAAAGCAGACCTTTACCCTGGAAAAGGACTCTAACGTGGTTGTAAAGCCTTAGGATTTTTTTTTTTTACCTTAATCAGTGGCGGCTCGTCCATTTGCTATCCATGTGTCCGGACCCCTAAACACATACATGCAGGGCACCAGACGCATGGATTCCAATGGGAGCACTGCGCCCTGAGCCCACCCACTTATGTGACAATAGCAAATGAATATGAGACCCGTTTTCCGATTACGCGAAAGGAGAAGCGATCCCATTGGCCTAGGAGGAGGAGGGAGGAGACACATGGCTGCCATGATGCCAGGGAGATGCAGGGAAAGCCTGCCTGACCCACCAGGTCACCACACAACACGATCAGTGACAGCCGGGCTCCCCTCCACGGAGGGAGAGGGGACATGGAGTAGGATGAGGATGTCAGAGGGGGCGGGGTCACCCGTTACGTAATCGGGTGACCCCGCCCCCTCTGATGTCACGGGGAATCCCATAGGGAAGTTCCCGTCAAGTCCCCGTGCTTCAGAGGGGGGCGGGATCACAGGGTGTGATCGAACATGAGTTTGACTCGAACTCGAAGCTCATCCCTCAAAATAACTCAACACACAGCCATTATTGTCTAAACCACTGGCAACAAAAGTGAGTACACCCCTAAGTGAATATGTTCAAATTGGGCCCAATTAGCCATTTTCCCTCCCCGGTGTCATGTGACTCGTTAGTGTTACAAGGTCTCAGGTGTGAATGCGGAGCAGGTGTGTTAAATTTGGTGTTATCGCTCTCACTCTCTCATACTGGTCACTGGAAGTTCAACATGACACCTCATGGCAAAGAACTCTCTGAGATCTGATAAAAAGAATTGTTGCTCTACATAAACATGGCCTAGGCTATAAGAAGATTGCCAGGACCCTGAAACTGAGCTGCAGCAAGTGGCCAAGACCAAACAGGAGTTTAACAGGACAGGTTCCACTCTGAACAGGCCTCGCCATGGTTGATCAAAGAGGTTGAATGCACGTGCTCAGCATCATATCCAGAGGTTGTCTTTGGGAAATAGACGTATGAGTGCTGCCAGCATTGGTGCAGAGGTTGAAGAGGTGGGGGGTTCAGCCTGTCAGTGCTCAGACCATACGCCACACACTGCATCAAATTGGTCTGCATGTCTGTCATCCCAGAAGGAAGCCTCTTCTAAAGATGATGCACAAGAAAGCCCGCAAACAGTTTGCTGAAGACAAGCAGACTAAAGACATGGATTACTAGAATCAAGTCCTGTGGTCCTGTGATGAGACCAACATAAACTTATTTGGTTCAGATGGTGTCAAGCATATGTGGCGGCAACCAGGTGAGGAGTACAAAGACAAGTGTGTTTTACATACAGTCAAGCATGGTGGTGGGAGTGTCATGGTCTGGGGCTGCATGAGTGCTGCCGCCACTGGGGAGCTACAGTTCATTGCGGAAACCATGATTGCCAACATGTACTGTGACATACTGAAGCAGAGCATGATCTCCTCTGTTCAGAGACTGGGTCGCAGGGCAGTATTACAACATGATAACGACCCTAAACACACCTCCAAGATGACCACTGCCTTGCTACAGAAGCTGAGGGTAAAGGTGATGGACTGGCCAAGCATGTCTCCAGACCTAAACCTTATTGAGCATCTGTGGGGCATCCTCAAATGGAAGGTGGAGGAGCGCAAGGTCTCTAACATCCACCAGCTCTATGATGTCATCATGGAGGAGTGGAAGAGGATTCCAGTGGCAACCTGTGAAGCTCTGGTGAACTCCATGCCCAAGAGGGTTAAGGCAGTGCTGGAAAATAATAGTGACCACACAAAATGTTGACACTTTGGGCCCAATTTGGACATTTTCACTTAGGGGTGTACTCACTTTTGTTGCCAGCAGTTTAGACATTAATGGCTGTGTGTTGAGTTATTTTGAGGGAACAGCAAATTTACACTGTTATACAAGCTGTACACTCACTACTTTACATTGTAGCAAAGTGTAATTTCTTCAGTGTTGTGACATGAAAAGATAGAATAAAATATTTACAAAAATGTGGGGGGTGTACTCACTTCTGTGAGATACTGTGTGTTCCTTAACCACTTCAATACTGGGCACTTTCCCCCCTTCCTGCCCAGGCCAATTTTCAGCTTTCAGCGCTGTCATCATTACATAGTAGGTGAGGTTGAAAAAAGACACAAGTCCATCAAGTCCAACCTATGTGTGTGATTATGTGTCAGTATTACATTATATATCCCTGTATGTTGTTGTTGTTCAGGTTCTTATCTAATTGTTTTTTTAAACTATTGATGCTCCCCACTAAAACCACCGCCTGTGGAAGGGAATTTCACATCCTTGCCGCTCTTACAGTAAAGAACCCTCTATGTGGTTAAACCTCTTTTCTTCTAATTTTAATGAGTGGCCACGTGTCTTGTTAAACTCCCTTCTGCGAAAAAGTTTTATCCCTATTGTGGGGTCACCAGTACGGTATTTGTAAATTGAAATCATATCCCCTCTCAAGCGTCTCTTCTCCAGAGAGAATAAGTTCAGTGCTCGCAACCTTTCCTCATAACTAAGATCCTCCAGACCCTTTATTAGCTTTGTTGCCCTTCTATGTACTCGCTCCATTTCCAGTACATCCTTCCTGGGGACTGGTGCCCAGAACTGGACTCCAGGTGCGGCCGGACCAGAGTCTTGTAGAGTGGGAGAATTATTGTTTTATCTCTGGAGTTGATCCCCTTTTTAATGCATGCCAATATTCTGTTTGCTTTGTTAGCAGCAGCTTGGCATTGCATGCCATTGCTGAGCCTATTATCTACTAGGACCCCCAGGTCCTTTTCCATCCTAGATTCCCCCAGAGGTTCTCTCCCCAGTGTATAGATTGCATTCATATTTTTGCCACCCAAATGCATTATTTTACATTTTTCTACATTAAACCTCATTTGCCATGTAGTTGCCCACCCCATTAATTTGTTCAGGTCTTTTTGCAATGACAATTCACTTTGTCACTTTGAATGACAATTGCGCGGTCATGCTACACTGTACCCAAACTAAATTTTTATCATTTTCTTCCCACAAATAGAGCTTTCTTTTGGTGGTATTTGATCACCACTGGGATTTTTATTTTTTGCTAAACAAACTAAAAAAGACCGAATTTAAAAAAGAACGTTTTTCTTTGTTTCTGTTGTAAAATTTTGTTTTCTCCTTCACTGACCAGCACTGATGAGGCTGCACTAATGGGCACTGATGAGGCATCACTGATGAGGTGGCACTGATATGTAGAATTGATGGGCACTGATAGGCGGCACAGATACAGGACTGATGGGCACCGATAGGCTACACTAATATTCAGCACTGATGGGCACTGATAGGCGGCACAGATATGCAGCACTGATGGGCACCGATAGGCTACACTAATATGCAGCACTGATGGGCACTGATAGGCGGCAATGATAGGCGGCACTGATGGGCACTAATAGGCGGCAATAATGGGCACTAATACGCAGCACTGGTGGGCACTGATAGATGGCACTGGATGAGCAGCACTGATGAGGAGCTACTGACAGGCATTACTTATTGGCATCTGAAGGGCACTGACAGGCATTACTGATGGGGCACTTTTATGGGCACTGATTGCCACATTTATGGACACTGATTGGCACTTTGATGGGCACTAACAGGTGTTACTGATGGGGCATAGATTGTCAGCTGATGGGCACCCCTCATGGGGACTGTGCTGATAATCAATGTGCCGATTATCAGCCGCAGACCCCCCTTCTGATAGAGAGAGCCGCTGATTGGCTCTCTCTGTCAGCGTGTACCGAGGAAAGACGTTTACCGGCACTTCCTGGTTCACGATGTGATCAGCTTTGATTGGTCACAGCTGATCACATGGTAAGGAGTCTCCATCAGAGGCTCCTTACCACGATCGGAGATGCAGTGTGTCAAAGTGACACACAGAACCATCGATCACCGCAGTCCCCCCCCCCCCCGTGGGCACACGCCGGCATGTTATCGTGGAAGACATATGACGTCCAGTCAGGATAACAGAACAACCGCCCGGTCATTATTCTGCTATAGGCCGGGCGGAAAGTGGTTAAGCATCCAGAGTGTATTCCCATAAAGCACATACTGTATGTCAAACACAGGGCCCGTGGGCCAAATCAGGCCCTCCAGACCAGTGGCGGCTGGTGCTCAAAAATTCGGGGGGGGGGGGTGGCAAACTAACACCCCCCCCCTACACTGTGCCCCAAGCCCACCCTTTTTTGAAGCCAATTAGAGCCTCGGGCTCTAATCATGTGCTTAAAAAAACCCCGAAACATTGGAATCCATGCATCTGGCGCCCCGCGTGTAGATTGCTCCAGACCATTTCATGTGGCCCTCACAACCCTCCTGCAGCTGCGGCAACCCCCTTGTTTCTCCCCCCACCTTGTCTCACTAGTTGGCAGCAGAGAGATGAACAGAATTCCTCCACCAGATTCTGGACTTATCTGTGCAGCTGCGGAGAGGCTTGCCCCCCCCCACCCCCCCTTCCCCATCTCAGCAGTCAGCAGCAGAAAGAAGGACAAGAATCCTTCTACAGATCTTGTGGCTTTCTGTGCCTACTTCCCCCTCTCTGTACCTACTTCTCCTCCTCTGGTCCTCCTCCAGACCCTGCACTTTTGCCCCCAGCTGCTTTCCGGCAGTAGCACAAGGTAAGGGGGTTCTACTGTCATATAAGAGAGGGTAGAGGACTTTTAACTTCTGACGGTGGGGGCTCTTGACATCTGATTTTAGGGAGGGGAGTGGGGTGCTTCAGACGTCTAGTCTTACAGATACAACCGGCCCTTTGAGGGCAACAATAATGCTGATGCATCCCGCAATGAAATTGAGTTTGATACCCCTGCCATAAAGTGTTCCACAATCCTCCTTCAAAGTTTGCCTGTTTTTTTGGGTTTTTTTTTTTTTTGTCTTTTTCTTTCACTGCACTTTATCCTTTGAGAAATACAGAAACATGTTGGGCTTTGTGTTTTTGCTAACCTGGCTGACACACCAGTCTGAAGTCTTTAATATTGCATCGTACAGCTTTTCTCTGTGTTCTTGAATCGGCACTCGCCCGCCCCCACCTTTCTATAGGATTCCATAAATATTTCATCATCTGCGCCTTCTCAGCGCTCCCAAAATATATCACCTTACCCTGCGGAGGGCCAAGATTCGTTTGGCGGATTCTCGTATGTGTATTGACTCATCAACGGCACTAAAACTTCTTACAATTAGACTGGAAGGTTTTGTTGCAATCTGTAAATCCTGTTATGAAGAGAGAAGTCAGAGCTGAATAATACATAGAAGAGGTTTAATCTGTATGTCGGTGAGCATGTCTCCCAACAAGATAGCAAAGGCTTTTCACATCATTGTATTTCCGCAAAGACTGCTGTGGTTGTGTGTTGTGCATGTTGTCTTTAAAGCTCAACTCCAGGCAAGTAGTTAAATACATAATTGAGATGGAAATATGTGAACTGACTATCTCAAATATTTATATTTCTGTTCAGCCAGGCTTGTGATCCAGGAACCTCTTCTAAACAGCATAACCAGGTCATTGATATTGCTTCTTGTTGCCACATTTAACCACTTCAGCCCTCGGAAGATTTTACCCCCTTCCTGACCAGAGTACTTTTTGCGATTCGGCACTGCGCAGTCGTGCAACGTTGCACCCAAACAAAATTGAGGTCCTTTTTTTGCCAAAGATAGAGCTTTCTTTTGGTGGTATTTGATCACCTCTGAGATTTTTATTTTTTGCGCTATAAACAAAAAAAAGCATCAATTTTGAAAAAAAAAGCATTATTTTTTACTTTTTGCTATAATAAACATCCCCAAAAATACATAAAAGAAAGATACTTAGTGTAGGCCGATATGTATTCTTCTACATATTTTTGGTAAAAAAAAAAAAAAAATCGCAATAAGCATATATTGATTGGTTTGCGCAAAAGTTATAGCGTCTACAAAATAGGGGATAGTTTTATGGCATTTTTATTATTACTTTTTTTTATTAGTAATGGCGGCGTTCTGCAATTTTTATCATGACTGCGACATTATATAAAAATGCACTGATTACTGTGTAAATGACACTGGCAGGGAAGGGGTTAAACACTAGGGGGCGATGAAGGGGTTAAGTGTGTCCTAGGGAGTGATTCTAACTGTGGGGGGGGGTGGGCTACAACTCACATGACAGCGATCACTGCTCCCGACAGGGAGCAGTGATCGCTGTCATGTCACAAGGCAGAACGGGGAAATGCCTTGTTTACATAGGCACTTCCTCGTTCTGCAGCTCTGTGACACGATCGCCAGGAGACCGGCGGACATCGAGTCCACGGGTCCTGCAGGCAAGGTCACGATGTATGCACTGGGCTCGCCCGCTAACCCCGCCAATTAAAGGGGTCGTACAGGTACGCCCATTTGCCCACCGGACACAGCCAATGACTGATCACTGTACCGGCCTGCTGCTGGTACCATGTGACTGCTGTATCCAATCACATAGTTGCCAACATTGTAAAAAAAAAATGTGGGACACTTTTGTGGCTGTAGGCGGAGCTGTCCAATAATAGGGGGCGGGGCATTCGTCAGCAGGCGTGGCCTAGCAAAAATAGACAAAGAAAAGAAAAGAAAAATGGGCGTGGTTTACGTGAGATTGTGGGCGTGGCTTAAATGGGCGTGGCTCTAGAGGGTGTGGTTAGAGTCTGAAATGAATGAGGGATGGAGAGGGGGAGAGAGGGGGAGGGAGGGGGAGAGAGAGGGAAATGACGGGACAGCAGCCCCAGATCCTACACAATAGAAATATGTGTATTCTAGAAAGTTTAACAATCAGCAGATAAAGATACTCCAAACACCTGGTGTTAGCACTTCAATCATCCCGGCACCATGGTTGTTATGGTGTCAGGATGATTGAAGCGCATTATTTCTATTATTATATTGTAATATAAAATGAAATCATTCAACTCACCATAATGCAGAATCAGTGGGATCCCTGAGCGTGTCACCAGCCACGTCGCCTGCCACCAGCCGTCCGTCCTTGCTTCAGATGTCCGAGCAGAGTCCGTCCTTGCATCAGATGTCCCCAGCGGAGCCCCCCCTCACACCAGGAGTCCCCGGCAGAGCCCCCCCTCACACCAGGAGTCCCCGGCGGAGCCCCCCCTCACACCAGGAGTCCCCGGCGGAGCCCCCCCTCACATCAGGAGTCCCCCGGTGGAGTCCCCCTCACATCAGGAGTCCCCGGCGGAGCCCCCCCTCACATCAGGAGTCCCCGGCGGAGCCCCCCCTAACAATCAGGAGTCCCCGGCAGAGCTCCCCCTCACATCAGGTGTCCCCGGCGGAGCTCCCCCTCACATCAGGAGTCCCTGGCGGAGCTCCCCCCTTACATCAGGAGTCCCCAGTGCCCCCCCTCACATCAGGTGTCCCCAGTGCCCCCCCCCTCACATCAGGTGTCCCCAGTGCCCCCCCTCACATCAGGTGTCCCCAGTGCCCCCCCTCACATCAGGTGTCCCCAGTGCCCCCCCCTCACATCAGGTGTCCCCAGTGCCCCCCCACTCACATCAGGTGTCCCCAGTGCCCCCCCTCACATCAGGTGTCCCCAGTGCCCCCCCCTCACATCAGGAGTCCCCAGTGCCCCCCCCACTCACATCAGGTGTCCCCAGTGCCCCCCCTCACATCAGGTGTCCCCAGTGCCCCCCCTCACATCAGGTGTCCCCAGTGCCCCCCCTCACATCAGGTGTCCCCAGTGCCCCCCACATCAGGTGTCCCCAGTGCCCCCCCCCTCACATCAGGAGTCCCCAGTGCCCCCCCCACTCACATCAGGTGTCCCCAGTGCCCCCCCTCACATCAGGAGTCCCCAGTGCCCCCCCCACTCACATCAGGTGTCCCCAGTGCCCCCCCTCACATCAGGTGTCCCCAGTGCCCCCCCCTCACATCAGGTGTCCCCAGTGCCCCCCCCACTCACATCAGGAGTCCCCAGTGCCCCCCCCACTCACATCAGGTGTCCCCAGTGCCCCCCCCACTCACATCAGGTGTCCCCAGTGCCCCCCCCACTCACATCAGGTGTCCCCAGTGCCCCCCCACTCACATCAGGTGTCCCACAGCGGTGCACGCGCTCCCCCCCACCTACAACCCCCGCCCCTTTCCATATCAGACTGGCAGCGGGGGGTAGGCGGGCCGAGGCGGAGCGGGGCGAGGCGGAGCGAGGCGGGCCGAGGCGGAGCGGGGCGAGGCGGAGCGGGGCGGGCCGAGGCGGAGCGGGGCAGGGGGTGGGCGGCGACGCAGAAGCTTCGTCTAGCCCCCCCCAGCCGTCTTCCTGAACTTCCACAAAATGGCGGCCGGCGGAGACAATGTCTCCGCCGGCCGCCGACCTCTAGCAGCGGCGGCGGTTTCAAAAACGGGAACCGGATTTTTCGGGACATTTCCCGGGACACCACAAATCCGGGAATGCGTGACTGTGAGCGGAGCCGAAAAGAGCCGAGTACATTCGGCTATGTGTATCTCGGCTCCGCCCAGTCCCTCCGATCTCTGCGGCGCTCGCTCTGCTCCGCCGGCGGACATATTTGAATCTGTACACTCGGATGTGTATGTCAGCGCGATCGCAAAAAATCAGCGGAGATCGGCGAGGATCGGCGTATAACACACACCCACGATTTTCCCCTGATTTTAAGGGGAAAAAAGTGCGTGTTATACGCCGATTAATACGGTATGTAAAAAAATAAAATAATCTTCTTAAAAATTATGACAAAAAAATTACAACTTCAAAAAACTCACCATGCCTCTTACCAAATACCTTGGACTGTCTACATTCCAAAAAGGGGTCATTTTTGGAATGACATTTTTGGGCCTCAGGAAATTTGAGATATCTATACTATAGTTTGTGAACTGTATAAAAAAATGGTGATTAAATACCACCAAAAGAAAGCTCTAGTTGTGTGAACAAAATGATAAAAATTTAGTTTGGGTACAGTGTTGTATGACCGCACAATTGTCATTTAAAATGTGACAGCGCTGAAAGTTGAAAAATGGCCTGGGCAGGAAGGGGGTAAAAATGTATTGAATTGGTTAAAAAAAAAAAAAAAACTCATTATATTCAATGTTGCATTGTTTAACTCAAAAAACATTGCTTATTGACCCAGCCTCCTCCACTTCTCCAAATTCTTTTTTTTTTTTTTGCTGCTGTGATCTGACTTCCTGTTAGAGGCTGGTTACATTCGTTCTCCATGGTCGCGTTGTATGTAAGAATATAGCTCACTCCTGAGATGGATTGTGGACTATGGGTTGTGTATTGTGTAGCATGCATAGAGCATTGCACTTTACTGCAACTAATGTGCACTGCTTGTTCCAAACACATGGAAGTGAGGAGGAAAAGAAGAGGTTTGAGAGCTCACAAGGAAGCAGAAAAAAATAGCTTGTTTTAACCGCTTCAGCCCCGGAAAATTTGTCTGCCGAATGACCAGGCCATTTTTTCCGATACGGCACTGCGTCGCTTTAACTGACAATTGCGCAGTTGTGCGACGTTGCACCCAAACAAAATTGACGTCCTTTTTTTCCCACAAATAGAGCTTTCTTTTGGTGGTATTTGATCATCTCTGCGGTTTTTAATTTTTGCGCTATAAACAAAGAGCGACAATTTTGAAAAAAACACAATATTTTGCACTTTTTGCTATAATAAATATCCCCATTTTTTTTTTAAAAAGCTAATTTTTTCTCAGCTTAGGCCGATATATATTCTTCTACATACTTTTGGTAATAAAAATCGCAATACGCGTATATTGATTGGTTTGCGCAAAAGTTATAGAGTCTACAAAATAGGGGATAGATTAATAGCATTTTTATTATTATTTAGTTTTTTTTTACTAGTAATGGCGCCGATTTTATTCAACCATTGACTGCCACATTATGGTGTTCACATCGGACACTTTTTACACATTTTTGGGACCATTGGCATTTATACAGCGATCATTGCTATAAATATGCATTGATTACTGTAAAAATGTCACTGGCAGGGAAGGGGTCAACACTAGGGGGCGATCAAGGGGTTAACTGTGTTCCCTCTCTGTGTTCTAACTGAAGGGAGGATGGGACTTGCTAGGGAAAGAGATAGATCGGTGTTCATACTTTGTATGAACACACGATTAGTCTCCTCTTCCCTCAGAGAACTGAGATCTCTGTGTTTACACACAGAGATCCCGGTTCTCACCGCATCACAAGTGATTGCGGGAGCCCAGTGGTTATCGCAACCGCCGGGCACTCGCATCGGCTCCGGGGACAAGCAGCGGACACGCGCCCCTAGTGGCCACAGGGCAAAGCGTCGTAAGGTAACGTCGTTTCGCCCAACCGTGCCATTCTGCCACAGTAAAACTGCGGCGGCTGGTCGGCAAGTGGTTAAGGCACCGTTTTCATTTTTAGCCTAGTTTTTTTCTTTTTGTCCTAGCATTTTTATATGGAAGGGTAGGGCTCTGCTAAGTAGTGGTCCCTTGCATTTGGATGCAAGCTCCACTTTAAGGGATATGTAAAGGTTCGTTTTAAAAAAAATAAAAATAAACAAACATGTTATACTTACCTCCTTTCTGTAGTTGGTTTTGCACAGAGTGGCCCCAATCCTCCTCTTCTGGGGTCCCTCAGCGGCGCTCCTGGCTCCTCCTCTTCTCTAGTGCCCTGTTGGAGAGCCACTCTCCCTCGGGGCACTCGTGCAGGCGCGTTCCCATGTCCTGCTGCTGCGTATATTGGCACAGCCAGCAGGACTCGGCCCCGCCCCCCGGCTCCCGCATCACTGGATTTTATTGACAGCAGCGGGAGCCAATGGCTGCGCTGCTATCCATCTATCCGTTCAGGACCCGAGACACTGGCTGGAGTCGGTGTGCTCATCCCTGTCGCTGGAAAGACCGGGTCCAGGTAAGTAAAAGGGGGGCTCTGGGGGGGAGGTGCACCTTAATGCATTTACTGCCCCTTTAAGGCTTTGTGCAGATGGGAAGAAAAAAATGCTGCTGTTAAAGGTGTCTGGCATTTTTTTTATGTCCCTGAAAACTGCTCTAGGTTATCTAATGCAATGCATATGCACATTGTATTGCTTACAGGTGTATTTTATAGCAGCGATCAGAGGCATAAAAAAAAAATGCCCCAAACCTGCATTCAGAAAGGAATTTTCTAGCATAAGTTATGCCGTACACATGTAAATGTGTATAAACGTATATATTATGTATGTATTATGTATACTATGTATGTAACTATGTACGTAACAAAGTCTTCCTCAGGGAAGGATTGCATCACATTCTAAAGTTTCAAAAATAGCAATGTTATAGACAATATATATACATATCGCATGTATCTCATTGGTCGCATTTAAGCAAGCACAACTTACATTTTACATGTAGCTGCAAGAAAAACGCATTCCCAGTGCTGACAGGGTTTTTCGCCACCAGTTGCTTATGCTGTTTAATATCCTCTACAGAACGGCCGTGACGAAAACCCCTGTCAGGACTGGGAATGCGTTTTTCTTGCAGCTACATGTAAAATGTAAGTTGTGCTTGCTTAAATGCGACCAATGAGATACATGCGATATGTATATATATTGTCTATAACATTGCTATTTTTGAAACTTTAGAACGTGATGCAATCCTTCCCTGAGGAAGACTTTGTTTGATGTTATAAAGTTGAAACGCGTTGGAATTTCGCTACTCTACGCCATCGCATCAATCTAGGTGGTGATTGTATCTGGTAGCAGGATATATCACTATGTAGGAGCTATAGCTCCTTTTTTATTTTCATGTTATCTGACGTCTTTTTTAATCGCATAATTACTTCTAATATCTCTTTTGTATGTTATATAATTTCTATTTTCTATGTATCAATAAAATATATTATTTTATCTAAATATAAAAACCTTTTGTTACTACATTGCCTTAAAAATCCCATATTGAGGTATACATTTGTTTTCTATATGCAAGTTATTGCCATAAAAAGTGTATGGGGACCCTCGTACTGCCATAGGGGACATGTATCAATGCAAAAAAAGTTTTTAAAACGATCAATTTTTCAGGAGCAGTGATTTTATTGATGTTTAAAGTGAAACAATAAAAATTAAATATTCCTTTAAATATCGTGCCTGAGGGGTCCCCTTAGTCTGCCTGTAAAGTGGTGCATATGTGCAATGTATAGAACATGCCGCAGCAATGATGAAGTTTCTAAAGGAATACATGTCATTTAAACTTGCTCGCGGCTGTAATGTATTGGCGGTGTTTCATCAGATTAGGCGACCCATCAGAATTTGTAACGGAAGTGACGGTCCATCGCTGCCATCTTGCTACACCCCGCAATCGTCCACAGTAAGGATACAGTGAGAAGGCGGCAAGCGGACATCTTGTTACACCCACCGGAGTCTTGTATTTCACACTTATTTTTAACAGTAAATATATGGTGAAATACAGTATTTAGAAATCCGACGGACTGTTTAGATGTTGAATTTTAAAACCAGTGGCAAGCCTGCTGATCTCACAGGTTTGCTAATCTGACAGAACACCGCTGCTTTTATAATTCAACATGTAAACAGTCCAACGGATTTCTAAATACTGTATTTCACTATATAAGCTCAGTTTACTGTAAAACATAAGTGTGAAATCCAAGATTTCAGTGGGTGTAAAAAGATGTCCACTTGCCGCCTTCTCACTGTATCCTTACTGTGGAGGAGTGTGGGATGTAGCAAAATGGCGGTGACGGAACGTCACTTGTTTCAAAATTTGACAGGTCGTCTAATCTGATGAAACACCAGCTCCCGGCAATATTGATGAGTAATTAATTTAAAAAAACGGCGTCTGGTATGGACTTTAAGGGGAACTCCACACCAAAATTAAAAAACAAAAATTGGCGTGGGGTCCCCCCCAAAATCCATACCAGACCCTTATCCGAGCATGCAGCCTGGAATTCAGGATGGGGGGGAACAATCGAGTGCCCCCCCTCCTGAACCAGACCAGGCCATATGCCCTCAACATGGGGGGTGGGTGCTTTGGTGCTGGGGGCTCTGCGCCCCCCCACCCCAAAGCGCCTTGTCCCCATGTTGATGGGGACAAGGGCCTCTTCCCGACAACCTTGGCCATTGGTTATCGGGGTCTGCTGGCGGGGGGCTTATCGACATGTGAATGGGTATCGGGTACATTGTACCCCCCTTTCACCAAAAAAGTGTCAAAAAGTAAAAACCACAAGAGACAGTTTTTGACAGTTCCTTTATTAAAAAAGAAAAAAACAAAAAGACAGCAGTCACCAGGAGGCCTCCCACTGAAGAGTTTTTTTTCGTTTTTTCTATTTTTCGGGTCCATCAGGCGGCGTGATTGAAGATGGATGTACATCGCGGGACATTTTTTTCTTAATTTTAAATAAAGGAATTGTCAAAAACTATACCCAATACCAATTCACATGGGGGGGGGGAATTGGTTAAGCCCCGGCCCGCAGACCCCAACAACCACCAGACAGGGTTGCTCAGAAAAGGGTCTGTTATGGATTTTGGGGGGGGACCCCACGCCATTTTTTTCTTATTCTTTTCTTTTCTTATTTGGTCTATGCCCGACCCAAAGGGCCTGGTATGGATTTTGGGGGGGACCACACGCCGTTTTTTTCTTAATTCTGTCATAGGGTTCCCCTTAACCAATTCAATATACTGTATTATATGCTCTGCACTATATACCCTGCACTGTATTATATATACTACAATGATTGCACTATATACTCTGCAATGTATTATATATAATACACTGACTGCACTATATACTCTTAACTGTATAATATATACTACACTGATTGCACTATATACTCTCCACTGTATTATATATACTACACTAGCATGCCCTCCGTTGAAATCATAAGTGACGAAACGTGTCAGTGCGTGATCTCTACGACAAATTTGAAGTGACGTTTGCGGGTCACGGCCAGCTGGAATACCAGGAAGAGGACACAGCGACTGTTGTTACAGGCTTCTTCCTCAACAGCATGACCGGCGACTGGTGACTATGCTTCCATTTCACTTTATACTTGCACTTTTAATACTTTTAGCTAGTACGTATATCTTGTAAGGGGGGGGCATTGGCAAAAATAAACGTTTATAAACAGGATTACGCTATGTGGATATTTTTATTCCTTCACACGATCCTGCCCTTTTGAAGCCATGTATACCCAGTAAGAACCCTAGCAGAGCTATTGGATGTTCTTTTGAAGCGGTATTTAAAGACTATTATAAAAGGCGTTTGAACTCTGGCCATCTGGTGAGTTTACCCCCAAGGAGAAGAGGCTTTCTTACATGTGGTGGTATTTGAGGTGTGTGGTGCACGTGTGACAACAATTAGGATCACCGCAATAAGACTCACAATTCTTTAGAGGAATTATTTCATCGCTTTATCTTTACATGTGTTTGAATTATTCCATCGCTTCATTCTTATGTATTGAAATCATATAAAAGCTGGTCATAACTGGACTATTTGACATGAACGCTGCTATGACATTCTAAGGACACAAAAACATGTGGGACTTTTTATTGTTATTTCTTCATATATACTACACTGACTGCACTATATACTCTGAACTGTATTATATATACTACACTGACTGCACTATATACTCTGCGCTGTATTATATATACTACACTGACTGCATTAAGTGCCCTGAACTGTATTATATATTCGACACTGACTGACTGCACACTACACAAACTACCCTGCCCAGGGCTTTTTTTCTCAGAAAAAAGGTGCAGGAACTCACCCCCCCTCCTAGGTCACGCACCTACCCGCCCCTAGAACCCCCCCCCCCCCCAAACCACCAAGTCCAGCAAGAGACAGCCCAGTTCAGCAACAGTTAACAGGAGACTAGTGAGGAGGAGGATAGGCTACCTATCTACACCAGCCATCCAGGGCCATCTTTAATATTGATTGGACCCTGGGCGAAAATTTTCTTTGGGTTCACCTGCATGCAATTTCGCTCTCCACCTGCTGTAAACTTAGAACAAATAGCAGCTAAACTCAGTTTAGTGTAGCAGATCAGGCAGCAATTGTGATTGGTTGCTAGAGGTTACAGCATAACATTACCACTCACTGATTAGTTGCTAGAGGTTACAGCATATCATTTTTGCATTCTTAGTGGTTGCTAGAGGTTACTGCACATCACACTGCCCCTAGCCCCAGAAACCAATGGGTGTGCGTTGATGATCAGTGGCAGTGGGGGGGGGGTGTAATGGTATGAGTGGCAGGGCTAGTGGAGAGATGGGATCAGTGGCAGTGCTTGGGGGGGATGGGGAAATCAGTAACAGTGCTTGGGGTGGATGTGATTAGTAGTAGATCAGTGACACTCACTTGTCCACTCAGTTTCCCCTGCCTGCATGTGAGAGATACCCAGTACCTTCCATAGGAGATTCATGCTGGCCAGCAGCGGGCAGGGCCCATTCTCCTTCTGGGTGAGGTGCTCTGCTCCTTCCAGCACGTTCCGGCAGAAAAAAAGCCCTGACTCTGCCTAATCTTCATGCATTCACTATATACGGCCGCCGTGTAACAAGCAGCCTTATATAGTGTGGGGTGTGGACTTAGCCCCTGAGCCATGATTGGCCAAAGGCACCCTGCCTTTGGCCAATCATGGCTCTCACAGCACATCGCACTGTATTTGGCCAAAGCAAAGAGGTCAGGTGCATGCTTTGGCCAATCAGCAGCTGTCAATGCACTATGATCTCACAGTGCATTATGGGGCGCTCCGCGGCGGGGGCGAACTTCCAGCGAGCGCCCCATATGTTTGTTTATTCTATGACTCGAACATCGGGACCATCACTACCAACAAGAAATAGACACAACTCAAGTAAGTGGAGGTCACATGTTTACAGTCTAGAATGGAGCTCCAGTAGCTCTAGTCCGCAGACAGACACCGTTGCATGCAAGTAATGATCAGAAAGCAGCGAATGGGGTTAATTTTGTGATAAATGTAAAAATGTAAGGGGGCGCTAAAGGTTTTTTTTTTACCTTTTTCTCTTTACAGGAACACTTAGAATTAAGCTTTTTTCTGCTTGCAGCTCTCAGCTCATTATGAGCTGCTGTGACAGGGAGATTGGAGCTTCTCAAGACACAATGATAGCTGCGCTCAGCCTTCACAGTGATCATTGTGCTGTGAGATCTGAATTTGGGGGTGTCTGTGTGCTCCAAACCCTGAGGCAGCGAGGCATCCCCACTAACCCCTGATTGCTGTGGTACCACAGTGATTGGGGGTTAATGGGGGTGCCTGGATCTACTGGAGCTCCACTCTAGACAGGAAACATGTGACCTCCACTTACTCGAGCTGTGTCTATTGGTTGTTTTGTTATGATTGACGGCTACAGCACAGTCGGATAACTCTGAGAGGGCGTACCCGGGAATGTCCGTGACCATTGGGTCTCCCAGACCTGGCTTGTCACGGATCGGGGTAAAGGGCTATTGACGGCGTGATCACTTGTAAACAAACCGGAGCTTGTCTGGTTCGGCTCCTCCCCTCTCCTCACGCCGATCGGTACAGTGTGTGAGGAGAGGGGGGGAGCTGGGTGCAGCAGCACTGTGGGCTGTATCTGAAGTTCCCACAGCGCTGATCTGTGCCCATTCATGGATCATACATCCATCCATGCTCCATCCATGGCTCATACATGTCTCATCCATCCATCCATGGCTCATACAGGTCTCATCCATCCATGCTCCATCCATGGCTCATACAGGTCTCATCCATCCATCCATGCTCCATCCATGGCTCATACAGGTCTCATCCATCCATGTTCCTTCCATGGTTCATCCATCCATGGCTCATCCATGCTCCATCCATGGCTCATCCATGTCTCATCCATCCATCCATGGCTTATCCATGCTCCATCCATAGCTCATCCATGTCTCATTCATCCATCCATGGCTCATCCGTCCACATTCATAGCTCATCCATCCCCATCCATGGCTCATCCATCCCCATCCATGGCTTATTCATGCTCACCCACCCACATTCATGGTTTATCCGTGCCACATCAGTGATCATCCATGCCACATCCATGCCACATCAGTGCTCATCCATGCCACATCAGTACTCACCCATGCCACATCCATGCCACATCAGTTCTCATCCATGCCACAACCATGCCACTACAGTGCCCATCAGTGCCTCACAAAAGTGTAATAGGTAGTCAAATTAGATTTGAAATGTATGCCCCTAGAATACCTGATGGTGCTCCCTGCATATTGGGCCTCTGTATGTGGCCTGGCTGTGTAAAAGTCTCACACATGTGGTATCGCCATACTCGAGACGAGTAGCAGAATATGTTTTGGAGTGTAATTTTTGCTATGTACATGCTATGTGTTAGAAATATCTTCTAAATGTACAACTTTGTGTAAAAAAAAAAAAAAAAAATGCGTTTTCATTTTCCTTCCACATTTTCCAAAAACTTGTGGAAAAAAAATGACATGTTCAAAAGACTCATTATGCCTCATAGAATATACGTTTTTTGGGCGTTTCCATTGTCCTGGTACTCCAGGACCTTCAAAAGTGTAAGAAGTAGTCTAGAACGCCTGATGGCGCTCCTTGCATGTTGGGCCTCTGTATGTGGCCAGGCTGTGTAAAAGTCTCACACATGTGGTATTGCCATACTCAGGAGGAGTAGCAGAATGTATTTTGGGGTGTAATTTGTGGTATGCATATGCTGTGTGAGACAAATAGCTTGTTAATATGACAATTTTGTGAAAAGAAAAAAAAATCTTCATTTTGCAAAGAATTGTGAGAAAAAATCACAACTTCAAAAAACTCACCATGCCTCTTATTAAATGCCTTGGCAGTGGTGGCTGGTGGGTTCTTCTTTTTGGGGGGCGGCAAGCAAACAACACCCCCCCAGCGGTCCGGCACTGAGACAACACCTCCCCGGGCGGCGCTGCACTGACAGCACCCCCCCTCCCCCGTGAGTGGTCCGGCACTTTCCTGCTCGTGTGGGGGGCTGTGGTGTCCTCTCCTCCTCTTTTGGAGTGCAGGCAGCGGTGGCTCTGGTGTCCACTCCTCAAGCTTCCTCCACCGTGTGTCTCCTCTTCCGCCAAAGCGCCAGGTATCCATTCGGGAAACAGGTCTCACGACCTACCTCCTGATTTTCGGGGAGGAACTTTAGTGTGAAAATTTATATGTTAAACTAGATGGCCAGAGCACCCCACCCCTCCCCTCCCCTTACATCAGTTGTCAAGAGCCCTCCACCCTTCCTTACATCACAGTGCACCCCCTTACCTTGTGCTGCCCGGGAAGAAGCTAGGGGTGAAGCTGGGATGCAGAAAGTGTGTGGTCTGGAGGTGGACCAAAGAAGGACTGGAGTTAGCTGCTTGAGTCTGCTGAATACTGAGACCAGGGGAGGCAGAGTTGAGGGTGTGCTGCTGCTGTTGCACAGAAAAGCACAGAATCTGACAGGGGAGTTCTGCCCTCCTCTCTGCTGACGACTGCTGAGACAAGGTGGAGGCAGAGATGAGGGGGGGGTACCACAGCTGCAGGAGAGGTGCGAGGGCCACATGAAATGGCGGATTCAGCCCGTGGACCTTGTCTGCGACACATGTACTCTAGACTTATTCTTGTGAAGAATTGGAAAGCCCAAGAAGCAATCTAACCCAGCTGTGCTGACCAAACAGGATCTAGAATCTGGTGACAAAGCCACTGCTTGTATTTATTTTGTCTTGTCAAAAATGTGAATGTTTCAGTACCTAACTCGAGTGCTTGGAATCAATACATATACATACATAACAGGTTGCCTGTTCTTATAACTGCAACCATGCTGAGTATCAATGCTGTGGGTATTGTAATTCGTCAAGTAATCAGAGATTCTGTAATGGAACATAACACTGTTGGTACTGTATTGCAGGTATTATTGTAGCCCCCTGTAACTGATATTCTCCTCACAGATATCCTAGTCCTCGAAAATGTCTTCATAGTCAGCTGTGATCTATTTATATGAATAAGGTGACCGTTTAGCTATTTAACATACAGTATATGGAAACCCAATCAGTAAAGTTCAATTTAAGTGTAGCAAGGTACCCGGCCTCCTTCGGTCTAATAAGAACCTCCAGGGCCAGAGATAGCTGACATCCTTCTGTATATGGAGGGTTGTGAGGCATAGTGGGTGCAAAGTAGTTAGAATCATTGGGTGCCAGACACTTCTTGAATGCAAAAGAGATTTTTATTTCTCTTAACAGAACTTTGCGAAAGAGGGTTAGGGCCAGGACACCCTTAGGTAGTTGCAAGAATAATTTGTTAGACTCCGAGACTTCAACAGGAGGACAGCCATGCAGGGAAAGGCATCCAGCAAGACACCACAACTGCATGTTTAGGAATGCTGTCTCTTATAGCAACAGTCTATAGCCACTTCCCATCCCACGTATAGACATATGACGCCTGCAAGGGGGCTCTGCCATCCTGGGCGGCCGTCATATGACGTCCTCAGGTTCCCGGCGGTCTAGGGGGCATGAGCTATCACCGGTGGCGCATGCGCGCTCCCTCCGCGTCACTCGGGAGCTGATGCGCATGCCTGGCGGCCGCGATGCCTGCTGGGCACCCGGAGATTGCCGGTCACAGAACAGGAACATGGATCTGTGTGTGTAAACCCCTTTTAACCCCTTGATCGCCCCCTAGTGTTAACCCCTTCCCTGTCAGTGACATTTATACAGTAATCAATGCATTTTTATAGCACTGATTGCTTTATAATTGTCAGTGGTCCCAAAATAGTGTCAAAAGTGTCCGATATGTCCGCCGCAATATCACAGTCCTGACAAAAATCGCAGATCGCCGCCATTATTAGTAAAAAAAAAATAATAATAAAAATGCCATCAATAACCTATTTTGTAGACGCTATAACTTTTGCATAAACCAATCAATATACACTTATTGCAATTTTTTTTTACCAAAAACTAATAACTAATACAGTGCCTTGAAAAAGTATTCATACCCCTTGACATTTTTTACATTTTGTCATGTTACAACCAAAAACATAAATGTATTTTATTGGGATTTTATGTGATAGACCAACACAAAGTGGCACATAATTGTGAAATGGGAGGAAAATGATAAATGGTTTTCAATTTTTTTTTACAAATAAATATCAGAAAATTTTGAAAACCATTTATCATTTTCCTCCCACTTCACAATTATGTGTTACTTTGTGTTGGTCTATCACATAAAATCCCGATAAAATACATTTATGTTTTAGTTGTAACATGACAAACACATACATTTATTTTTACGTTTTGTTCACTGCAGCCAATGTCCACAGCATCTTCTGCCACATATTCACATTCCTAAGACCTTGATAAGAAACTAGCCCACCTACAATTGTAATATTATTGTGATATCTACATTATCATATTTATAAGAAATCTCACATGCACTGGGTTAACATAACAGTTATTTGGAAAGATGTTAACCAATTGCTGAGCGCTGCATGCCGATATACTTCGGCACAATGGGAGCAGTGGGCAAATGGGAGTACCTGTACGTCCCCTTTAAATGGCAAGGCTATCGGACGCGCGCGACGGCCGCGTACAGCGTGACCGTGCCTGCTGGACCTGCGGACTTGATGTCCGCCGTTCCTCGGCGATCGTGTCACGGAGCCGCAGAACAGGGAACAAGGCATTTCCTCGTTCTGCCTTGTGACATGACAGCGATCACAGCTCTCTGTCATCGGGAGCAGTGATCGCTGTCATGTGAGTGGAAGCCCATCCCCCCCACAGTCAGGATCACTCCCTAGGACACACTTAACCCCTTCATCACTCCCTAGTGGTTAACCCCTTCCCTGCCAGTGTCATTTACACAGTAATCAATGCATTTTTATAGCACTTATCGCTGTATAAATGACAATGGTCCCAAAATAGTGTCTGATGTATCCGCCATAATGTCGCAGTCCCGATAAAAATCGCAGATCACCGCCATTACTAATTCAAAAAAATTAATAATAAAAATGCCATAAATCTATCTGCTATTTTGTAGACGCTATAACTTTTGCACAAACCAATCAATATACGCTTATTGCGATTTTTTTTTTTACCAAAAATATGTAGAAGAATACATATCGGCCTAAACTGAGGAAACAATTTTTTTTTTTTTATATATTTTTGGGGGATATTTATTATAGCAAAATACTAACAATAAGTTACAAAGCCATCCACAACTCTGCCCCCAGCTACATCACTAACCTAGTCTCAAAATATCAACCTAATCGCCATCTCCGTTCCTCCCAAGACAGTCTGCTCTCTAGCTCCCTCATCACCTCCTCCCATATCCGCCTCCAGGACTTCTCCCGAGCCTCGCCCATCCTCTGGAATTCCCTACCCCAATCTGTCAGACTGTCTCCAAATTTATCCACTTTTAGGCGATCCCTGAAAACTTTCCTCTTCAGAGAAGCCTATCCTGCCTCCATCTAACAACTGCACTACTTTCTCCATTAGCTTATCCCCTACAGCTATTACCCTTTTGTATAACTTGACCCTCCCTCCTAGATTGTAAGCTCTAACGAGCAGGGCCCTCTGATTCCTCCTGTATTGAATTGTATTGTACTTGTACTGTCTGCCCTAATGTTGTAAAGCATAAACTGTCGGCGCTATATAAATCCTGTATAATAATAATAATAGCAAAAAGTAAAAAATATTGCGTTTTTTTCAAAATTGTCGCTCTTTTTTTTGTTTATAGTGCAAAAAATAAAAACTGCAGCGGTGATCAAATACCACCAAAAGAAAGCTCTATTTGTGGGAAAAAAAAGGAGGTCAATTTTGTTTGGGTGCAACGTCGCATGACCGCGCAATTGTCAGTTAAGTCGACACAGTGCCGAATCGCAAAAAGTGCTCTGGTCAGGAAGGGGGTAAAATCTTCCGGGACTGAAGCTGTTAAGTGAATTTTTTGTGTCTGTTGGAAACTGCACTAGTTATTAATTTGGAACCACTGACCAATATTAGGATAGGCGTTACCTAGCTATAAAAATTTCCAAGACAGTGGTATTTTGCATTACTTTTTGGATGCCATACTGTTACCGTGTAGCTTACATAATTTTTGCCTGTCTCTTTGCTAGTTTAGTGCTCAGTTGTTTTATCTTGTACAAACCACTGGGCTCCTGGGGTATTCACTGATAATAGAAAGCCATGATACATATGTGCTGTTGCTTTCGTTCTCTATGGTCATTTGTGTCTTTCTCTTTGGTCTCTGCTTGCTAACTCTAGCAAATTGATTTTCTTTTTGCGCTTACTGCAAGTTTGCCTGCAGGCAAGACGATGATCTCTACCCCAGGAGTTTCCACTTCCACAATATCAGCATCTAATTCTTTCTTCTTTGTTGACTTGTGCTTTTCATTTCTGCTTGTTTCCTTTCTGGAACAGCTTATTTAGTATAATGCACAGCCTCCATTTCTGGTGTGTTTTCTTGTATTGTTTGTATATGCCTTTCCATAAGCTCGTGACTCATGCAAAGATCTGTAGAGTTCTTTTTTCTTGCACTGACATCATACAAAGATTCAAATTCACATGTTGCAACAGCTGTCACACATATTGGTCTATAGTCTCTCCTATAGAATATGACTAGTAGTAATTAGGATTTTTCAACTGGATGTGATCTGTAATATTGAAGACGTTTCATTACTCATCCAAGAAGCTTTTCACTGTCTGCTTCCCCTCTTTGCCAATACAGTGCCTTGAAAAAGTATTCATACCCCTTGACATTTTCCACATTTTGTCATGTTGCAACCAAAAACATAAATCTATTTTATTGGGATTTTATGTGATTGACCAACACAGTGGCACATAATTGTGAAGTGGAAGGAAAATGATAAATGGTTTTCAACATTCAATACTTTGTAGAACCACCTTTCACTGCAAATACAGCTGCAAGTCTTTTTGGGGATGTCTCTACCAGCTTTGCACATCTAGAGAGTGACATTTTTGCCCATTCTTCTTTGCAAAATAGCTTCACCATTTAAGGACCGAGCCTCTTTCTGAGATTTGTTGTTAAAAACATTTTTTTTTTCTAGAAAATTACTTAGAACCCCCAAACATTATACATTTTTTTTCTAACACCCTAGAGAATAAAATGGCGGTTGTTGCAATACTTTCTGTCACACCGTATTTGCGCAGCGGTCTTACAAGCGCACTTTTTTTGGAAAATATACACTTTTTTTCATTCAAAAATAAGACAACAGTAAAGTTAGCCCAATTTTTTTTATATTGTGAAAGAAAATGTTATGCCGAGTAAATTGATACCCAACATGTCACACTTAAAAATTGCGCCCGCTCGTGGAATGGTGACAAACTTTTACTCCTAAAAAATCACCATACAATTAAACAATTGTACGACAATTGGCGACAATTAAAAAATTCTACAGGTTGCATGTTTTGAGTTACAGAGGAAGTCTAGGGCTAGAATTATTGCTCTTGCTCTACCGATTGCGGTGATACCTCACATGTGTGGTTTGAACACCGTTTTCATATGTGGGCGCTACTCACGTGTGCTTTCGCTTCTGCACACGAGCTCGTCAGAACGGGACGCGTTTAAAAATGTTACCTTATATTTTTACACTGTTCTTTTAAAAAAAAAAAAGTGTCACTTTTATTCCTATTACAAGGAATGTAAACATCCCTTGTAATAGAAAAAAAGCATGACAGGACCTCTTAAATATGAGATCTGAGGTCAAAAAGACCTCAGATCTCACATTTACACTAAAATGCAATAAAAAAATTAAAATAAAAAATGTTGTCATTTAAAAAAATACAAAAAAAAATGTCCCTGTAAGAGCTATGGGTGGAAGTGATGTTTTGACGCCGCTTCCGCCCTGCAATGATATGGAGACGGGAGGGGGCCATCTTCCCCTCCATGTAATGCTCCGGTAAGCAGCGGAGGGCACCGGAGTGCGGCGGGGGACCTCTCCCGCAGCCGAATCCGCCGCAGAGACCACTTTTATCTAGAAGCATACCGCCCGCTGAAGAAGAGGATACCGGGGTTATGGCAGCTAGCTGCTGCCATAACAACGATATTCCTCTTCAAAATACCGATGTGTAACGACGGTGGGCGGTCCAGAAGTGGTTAAGCTCTGTCAGATTGGATGAAGAGCATCTGTGAACAGCAATTTTCAAATCTTGCCACAGATTTTCAATTGGATTTAGGTCTGGACTTTGACTGGGCCATTCTAACACATGAATATGCTTTGATTTCATTGTAGCTCTGGCTGTATGTTTAGGGTTGTTGTCTTGCTGGAAGGTGAACCTTCGCCCCAGTCTTCCGACAACAAAATCCATGTTTTTTTTCTGAAGGATGTTGGTTCAAACTTGTCTTGCATACACACGGTCCCACAAATCTTGTCAGAAATTCAGAACGCCGTGACGTACAACACGTACGATGAGCCGAGAAAAATGAAATTCAATAGCAAGTGCGGCTCTTCTGCTTGATTCCGAGCATGCGTAGAACTTTGTGCGTCGGAATTGTGTATACGCAATCAGAATTTACAACAACGGATTTTGTTGTCGGAAAAATTGAGATCCAGATCTCAAATTTTGTTTGTCGGAAATTCCGACGTAAAATGTCCGATGGACCTACACATGGTCGGAATTTCTGACAACAAGCTCCCATTGAACATTTCCCATCGGAAAATCCGACTGCGTGTACGCGGCATTTCTAAGATTGCCCTGTATTTGGCTCCATCCATCTTCCCATCAACTCTGACCAGCTTCCCTGTCCCTGCTGAAGAAAAGCTGAAGAAAAGCATCCCCACAACATGATGCTGCCACCACCATGTTTCACATTGGGGATGGTGTGTTCAGGGTGATGTGCAGTGTTAGTTTTCTGCAACACATAGTGTTTTGCTTTTAAGCCAAAAAGGTCAAATTTGGTCTCATCTGACCAGAGCACCTTCTTCCACATGATTGCTGTGTCTCCCACATCTTGTGCTTCTCACAAACTGCAAACAGGACTTCTTATGGCTTTCTTTCAACAATGTCTTTCTTCTTGCCACTCTTCCATAAAGGCCAGATTTGTGGAGTGCACAACTAATAGTTGTCCTGTGGACAGATTCTCCCATCTGAGCTGTGGATCTCTGCAGCTCCTCCAGAGTTACCATGGGCCTCTTGGCTGCTTCTCTGATTAATGCTCTCCTTGCCTGGCCTGTCAGTTTAGGTGGACGGCCATGTCTTGGTAGGTTTGCAGTTGTGCCACACTTCCATTTTCGGATGATGGATTGAACAGTGCTCCATGAGATGTTTAAAGCTTGGGATATTTCTTTAGAACATAACCCTACTTTAAACTACTACACAACGTTATCCCAGACCTGACTGGTGTTTCCTTTGCCTTCATGAAGCTGTTTGTTCACTAAGGTTCTCTAACAAACCTCTGAGGGCTTCACAGAACAGCTGCATTTATACTGAGTTTAAATTACACACAGGTGGACTCTATTTACTAATTAGGTGACTTCTGAGGGCAATTGGTTCCACTAGATTTTAGTTAGGGGTATCAGAGTAAAGGGGGCTGAATACAAATTCACGTCAGCATTCTTCTGATATTTATTTGTGAAAAATGTTGAAAACCATTTATCATTTTCCTTCCACTTTACAATTATGTGCTACTTTGTGTTGGTCTATTACATCAAATCTCAATAAATACATTTATATTTTTTGGTTATAACATGACAAAATGTGGAAAATATCAAGGAGTGTGAATACTTTCTCAAGCCACTGTACCTCCATTGATTTTGAAGGAGAAATTTCATATTTCCTTATTATTATTGGCTCACCAATACATAGGAATGCATTCTAAGCCTCGTTACCTTAGATACTTCATACTACAGGAATGTCATTACGAACTGACCAAATGACCAAGCCCACCAAGCCCTTTCAGGAATGTGTTCTATCTTCCTTAATAGGTAATATCACTTTTCAATGGGTTACAAATAGTTGTCACTTACTCACTAGTCCTGTATATACTACAGCCAAACCCTACCCCAATCTGACCAACTATCTCTTAATCTAGCCAACTTTAGGCGATCCTTGAAAACCCTTCTCTTTAGAGAAGCTTAACCCTCCTCTAGCTAATAAACTGTGTTTTTGATTTTTCCCATCAGCTCATCTCTCACAGTTATTACCTTTTGTATGACTTGACCCTCCCTCTTAGTTTGTAAGCTCTAAAGACCTCTGATTATTCAGGCATTGTATTGTGTGACTGTACTATCTGATCTAATTTTGTAAAGTTCTGCGCAAATTGTTGCCGCTATATAAATCCTGTATTATATCAATAATATTACAGAAGCACTACCCCCTGGAGGGGCCTCTGGTTTTAAATGGATCTCCCCTAAAGAGTACAGAGGCCACCACCCACCCAAGTAACAGTACATACTCTCCGGCTCCAATAAACAAGCTAGGGGTTTTATTTTTATTATTTTCTAAGAATTTTATTATTATTGTTTATTGTATTTTTTTTGTTGGAATAACTTGTAACTGAAGAGGGGTTGGGGCATGGGATACTCCAAAAAACGCTCAGCAGTAGCCAGTAATCAGATGACAGTCTTCTAGCAGTAATGATAATGGTTAATAATGAACAATCTAAGGCCCCACAGTTGTGAACCATGCGGCAAGAATTTAGGCATCTGGTTACCCTGCGTCATTTAGCAACATTCGGTACCCAGTGCAGTATCCAACACTCAGCCTCAGGGATCAACGTAAAGTCACTCCTCAAAGGTCTACAGGACTACCTCCTTCCAGCTTCCTCCAGACACAACCCAGTGAATGAGATGGCACTTCTCAGGAACAAATCCCTTTTATTGGTGTGGTTCTGCAGTCAGCTCTGAGCAAAGTCAATTTGAGCCTTTGATGCTAACACCTTTGAAGGCTCTTTGAGCAGTTGTTAAATCCGTGGGCTGCCTGGCAGAAGCAGCAGCCCCTACACCTCTGGAGCCCTCCTTGAGAGAACGAACCCTGCTCTCCAGTGTCTCAGACTATTTATCCACACTCTAGCCCCCTTCTGGAAACTTCCACTCCAGGGATTGGCTGGAACCTGATAAATATTGAGGCTGGGCAATTGGAATCTCCTGCCCCTAAACTTTGAAAGCTTCTCTCAGAGGTATGGGGAAGGAATCATACTCTTAGCCTGTGAGACCCTGAACAGGCCAGACCAAACAATTACTGTTCCTTTGATCACAAAGGAGCCAAAAGCTTAAATTGCCTAGCACCTACTCTGGGAGGGTGTAACATTACCTATAAATGTAAATATCCAGTTACATTTTGTGCATTTAGGAATGCATCAAGAGCTTTTTTAAATCTACTCAGCTGGCCAGAACAAGATCATGAGGGAGTCTATTCCTCATTTTCACATTTTTACTCTGATGCCCTGTACACACGGTCGGATTTTCTGATGGAAAATGTGTGATAGGACCTCGTTGTCGGAAATTCCGACCGTGTGTGGGCTCCATCACACATTTTCCATAGGAATTTCCGACACACAAAGTTTGAGAGCTTGCTATAAAATTTACCGACAACAAAATTTATTGTTGGAAATTCCGATCGTGTGTACACAAATCCGACGCACAAAGTGCCACTCATGCTCAGAATAAATAAAGAGATGAAAGCTATTGGCTACTGCCCCGTTTATAGTCCCAACGTACAGGTTTTACGCCACCGCGTTCAGAACGATCGGATTTTCCGACAACTTTGTGTGACCGTGTGTATGCAAGACAAGTTTGAGCCAACATCCGTCGGAAAAAATCCATGGATTTTGTTGTCGGAATGTCCGACCGTGTGTACAGGGCATTACTGTGAAGAAGCCTTCCCTATCTGGTGGTTAAATCTCTTTTCCACCCAGACATTAATGCCCCCGTACACACGATCGGGCTTTCCGATAACAAAACCGTGGATTTTTGTCCGAAAGGTTGTTGGCTCCAACTTGTCTTGCATACACACGGTCACACAAATGTTGGCCAACAATTCCGAACGTAGTGACGTACTAGACGTACGGCGAGCCGATAAAAAGGAAGTTCAATAGTGACGCGTGATTCCGAGGATGCGTGTTTGTACTTTGGACTTTTGTCCGACGGACTTGTGTACACACGATCGGAAAATCCGACAACAAACATTTGTTGGGAGAGAGTATCACCGCTCCAGGTGGGTCAGATCAAGGTAAAAGGCATCTTCTTCAGTCTAGAAGTCCAGGTGCCGGCAATGCTATGGCAGTTAGACATCAAAGAAATTCTGGACAGCCGCACTCCAAAAATATTTGCCTTTATTCAATAAGGTGTCATCCAAAATACAGGTCACAGCAAAATGGAACAAAGCTTACGCTTTTCGCACTACAAGGAGTGCTTAGTCATAGCTTATGACTTATTGAATAAAGGCAAATATTTTTGGAGTCCAGAATTTCTTTGATGTCTAACAAACATTTGTTGGTGGAAAATTTGAGAGCATGCTAGCCAACATTTGTTGGTGGAAAGTCCGACAACAAATGTTCGATCAAGCGTACACACGGTCTGACTTTCCGCCAACAAGCTCACATCCAACGTTTGTTGTTGGAAAATTCGATCGTGTGTACGGGGCAAAAGATTTCCTCTAAGATTGCTTATAGATGACCAGCATCTGCATTGACACAGTGGATGGTAATTAGGATAAAGTAGAACTAAATAGTTAGTATTCACCTTTCCTGGAGACCCACCAGCATCTTCTCCTGCATGGCGGTCTTCGGCTGTCTTCATTGGCCGGCATAGGATGACATCACTCCTGTGGGTACACAGAAGACCGTCATTCTGGCATACAAGGACCGGCCTGGCGCTGTATGCTGAGCTGTGCATGCGCAGTTTACAGTACCAGAGGAGAAAGCAAGCAGGCAGGGTAGGGACATTTTATAGCAGAAAAGACATGCAATGTCTTTTTCTGCAATAAAAGCTTGCCTGCTCGCCGTTTGTTACAGGGGAATGTCAGTTCTGCTTTAGTGCAAACCATACATCTACCATCAGCTATATAGTGCAAGGGACCGCTGGATTTTAAACAAACTGAATAAATTGTTCAGGTTTGTCCTTGTATAGTTTGGGTAAATCACATTGTAATAGTGCAGGGTTTCACTTCCAGGGAGGTGTTGAGACACTACTAGGGGGAGGGGTGCACACTACTTTGGGTATCTACTAGCCATCAAAAACACTGCCAATCAATGTGTGGCTGCTCCTCATTGGCTAATATGGTTCACTGGCGGGGGGGAGAACCAATCAGCTGCCATCTAGTTGTTGCAGACTGAGCGGAGACTCTCAGCAGGCTCAGAGAGGAGCTCCATCCTGCGAATGGCTTGACTCTGCATCTAGCTACATTACTAATGTTCCTGCACTATCTTATATGTCTAATGCACTAAATGCACTATAAATACATGATCTTGTCAGTATTATTCATTTCTATAACTGAAAAAAGGCTTTCTAAAGAAAAGTCTCCTCACCCTCCGTCCAAGGGGAGCTTCAGTGTTTCTTATGTTGAGGCCCAAGTAATAAAAAGCCATTCTACGGCAATCCCAGTTGTAATTTTGGAGAACAGTCAGTGCCATTCTAATAAATCCTTAAATCTCAGATAAGCTTTGATTTCATTTCAAGTAGTAGCTTTCAATCTTTTTAAATCTGTAGCTTTGATTAAACCGCTTCAGCCCCGGAAGATTTGGCTGCTCAATGACCAGGCCATTGTTTGCGATACGGCACTGCGTCGCTTTAACTGACAATTGACGTATTTTTTCCCCAGAAATAGAGCGTTCTTTTCTGTTTTTATTTTTTGCGCTATAAACAAAAAAAGAGCGACAATTTTGAAAAAAACACAATATTTTGTACTTTTTGCTATTCATCCCAAATTTTTTCCTCAGTTTAGGCGGATATGTATTCTTCTACATATTTTTGGTAATAAAAATCGCAATAAGCGTATATTGATTGGTTTGCACAAAAGTTATAGCATCCATAAATTAGGGGAAAGTTTTATGACTTTTTTATTATTATATATTTTTTTTATTAGTAATGGCGGTGATCAGTGATTTTTTATTGGGACATTGCGGTGGACAGATCAGACACTTTTGACACATTTTTGAGACCATTGACAATTATACAGCGATCAGTGCTATAAAAATGCACTGATTACTGTGTAAATGTCACTGACAGGGAAGGAGTTAGCACTAGGGAGCAATCAAGGGGTTGACTGTGTTCCCTAATGTGTGTTCTAACTGTAGGGGGATGGGAGTGACTGGAGGAAATGACAGATCGTTGTTCCTAGCTAGTAGGAACTCACAATGCATCTCTCCTCTCCTCCCAGAACAGGGATTTGTGTGTTTACACACACACGTCCCTCTTCTGGCTGCCGCAGTATAACGACGACGGCTGGTTGGCAAGCGGTTAAAATAATACCTGGTTATTCTGCCATCGGGCAATTCCTTATTTCTCAGGTTATAAAATGTGTACAAATGTGTCAGCTTGGCCAAAAAGAGTTTGATGACCGCTGTTATAGTGTATGGCCAACTTATAGTGGCCTCCTTGGCTCCTTCATTACTAAACTGACAAGGTATTAAAGTGACTGTAAAGGCTCGTTTTTTTTTTTTTTTAAATAACAAACATATCATACTTACCTCCACTGAGCAGTTCGCTTTGCACAGAGTGGCCCCGAACCTCGTCTTCTGGGGTCCCCCGGCGGCTCTCATGGCTCCTCCCCACATCAGATAACCCCCTAGGGGGTTATCTTGCGGGCGCGTTCCCGAGTCCAGTATTTGCGTCTATAGACGCAGAATGCCGGATTCGGCCCCACCCCCCAGCGCTCGCGTTATTGGATTTGATTGACAGCAGCGGGAGCCAATGGCTGCACAGCTATCAATCTATCTAATCAAGAACCGGGACCCCGTAGACAGAGGCAGAGAAATACGGGGCTCAGGTAAGTAAAACGGGGGGGGGGGGGGGGCTGAGGGGGGGTCGGTCACTGCCAGGTGTTTTTTCACCTTAATGCATAGGATACATTAAGGTGAAAAAACACGAGGGTTCACAACCCTCTAACCCTCTATTTACTAAAGGCAAATAGGGAATTTGCTCTTTTTATAGGGAAATGTTCCCTTAGCTTAAAGTCATTGTAAAGGTTTTTTTTTTTTAAACAAACATGTTATACATACCTGCTCTGTGCAAGGGCTTTGCATGGAGCAGCCCTGATTCTCTTTTTCTGGGGTCCCCCGGTGGCGCTCCTGGCCCCTCCTCTTCATTGGGCGTCCCCCGTGAAGGCACGCTCCAGAGTCCTGCTGCTGCGTCCGTTGACACAGACAGCAGGACTTGGCCCTGCCCCAGCTCCCGTGTCACTGGATTTGATTGACAGCAGCGGAAGCCAATGGCTCCTGCTGCTATCAATCTATCCAATGAGGACCCGAGACAGCGGCTGGAGCTGCTGAGCTCATGCTCACGAGACTTTACAACTCCTATAATGAAGTGGTGAAAATCCACTTTGCAAATGAAATGCACAATCACGTGCAAGGAAAAAAAAAATATATATTTTTGCTTGCATATGCTTGGATGATGTAAGTCATCAGAGCTTCACCTCATTCACTAAGCCAAAGGTAAATGCCCTTCCAAAGTCAACAGCCTTCTCTGTTTTTGGTTTGATATGATTTTGATGAGACAAGATGGGGATCATAACATCATCGCCTCGCCTCTCCACCCCTTTCGATCAGAGAATGCCTTATATGCATTGAAAACTATACAAGGCGTTTTTGCATAGACATCTGTGCGACTTCATGCACAGATGTCTATGCAAGTGGCATGCGAAATCGCCAGAAGTAGTGCAGGAACTACTTTTTCAAATCGAGTCGGCGTCGCATCGATTTGAACATGGCCATTGCCAACAATAGAGTGCAACTTGTCATGCGGTTTGACCTGTCAAGTCACATGACAAGTCGCTCCAATGTGAACGAGGGCTAAGTTAACACTGGGATGGGAAGTGACGACACAAAAGGAGGGCATGTTGATTTTTTTGGTTGCACATACACTTAAAAAAAAGCAAGGATATCTGCACCTCACATAATAATCACAGATGCATGAAGGCTGATTTACTAAGAGTGCAGAATCTTCATACATCAAATTTAAATTACATTTAAAATACGTGAAAAGCAAATTCCTATTTAGGCTAGGTTGACATACGAGATGTGTCCAGAAAGTAATGAGAATGATATTAAAAATTATTTTATCTTACACATAGGTACAACAGTTTCAGTAATTACTTTTCCTTCCCTTTTATTTTGATATTTTTTGTTTTTTATTCTTTATTTTTATATTTTTGTTTTTATTTTATTCTTATTTTATATCTTATTTTATTATACTTTATAATACTTTAAAATACTCTAAATTCTTCAGTTAGAATGGGTTTTTGACAGGGAATCTAGAATTGTTAAAATGTTAATCTGTAAAATCCAACTGTTCATCCATGCTTAACAATTACTATTACGTTAGGAGTACAAATTATTATTATCAGATGAACCGCACTTATTGTATTTACCATTCTTCCAATATAAGCGTTATTTTACACATTCTGTATGATAACTTTTTGTTTGTACAAATTATCCAGAAAACAATAAAAATTATGGGAAAAAAAATATTTTATTGAAAATGTTTACAATTGAACAATGTCTCTTTTGAAGTACTGTATGCACCTTGTGAGTGTACACAACGCTCCCAGTGATCTTTCCATTCTTCATAGCATCCCTGGAAGTGTTTAAGTGGGATGGCGTTCAGGGCCTGCGTAGTGGCTCTTTCAAACCCTTTATTGGTCCCCTATTTGATAGCAATAAAAGTTATTTAAAATCAAAAATTAAACCAAAAATGTTTTAAGCATATAAGGAGACATATAAAAAAAAAAAAATGAACATCTTTTAGAGCCCTCACACCTACAAAAACACGTGCGTTGGGGCACCTACATATTAAAATGGCGATTATCCTACACATGTTATATATGAGAGATCATGGCAGGGTGTGAGAAAAAATTTTAGCACCAGTGCTCCTGTGTAACTCTAAACTGATGACCTGTAGGGGCTTTTAAAACATTGCGGGCGCACGCAATTTTAGGGTTTGACATGGGTATCTATTTAGTCGGCACAACCTCTTCTTTTATATTTTACCCAAAAATTAGGTAATAAATTAAATTTATGTATCCATAAAATTATTTGTTATGTATTTTTAATGAAATGTTGCCTTTCGTAAACAGTTGTTTTATATATATATATATATATATATATATATTGGGGGTTTTAAGTAATCTTCAGGCCTAAAATGATTTTTAAAACAAACAAAAATTTAAAAATATAAAAAAAATGGCTCCAGAACTGCTTGCGTTTGGGGAGGGGGTGGCGGGAGGAAAGTGATGGGGGCCACAAAATGCACCTTTGCCTAAGTGGACAAATCCTTGCACCGGCCCTGCCTGGCCCCCCACCCCAAGTGACCTTGGCCAGCTTCTCCCTTCACAGAACCCTTCTTGAGCTTAGGAACTTCATTCTCATTATAATCTGTGCACACCTTGTATGTGAGTGTGCATTTCTACACGCACATCATGGTTACAGCAGTCCATTCATTTGAATAGGGAGCTGTACCCACAAAAAATGCAGGGAAAGAAGTCCCTGAACCTTTTTTTGAAAAAACACACCCCACCAAAACGCATGGAGCTGCAGTACCATGCAGTTGCGTGCATGGAAACGCAAATGGGTGCTGACGCATGGCGGTGCCATTAAGAATTAGACGGTACCCCACGCATTTACTAAAGAGCAGCGTATTTCTGTGCAGGTCCGGAATGCGGGCGAGTATGCACACATTCCCGACTTGTACATATGCAAACTTAACCCTACTGATCTTATTGGCACATGATTGGATAATTAAAGTGAATATTCACACATTTTATTGTGTGAGGATTCTAAACTCCTTTAGGAAAATCAGCCCGAAGTCCTGGTTCTGAAGTGCTTCAAATGAATACTAATGTTCAATGCTATTGTAGCACTGACCCCCCCAAAGGAGCTGCTGAGTTTTTTGGGCCTGTACTCTGATTTATACCCCTTTGAATATCTTAGTCCCCCTGACACAGCTGTGGTGTAATAGTGTGCAGTTAGAACGAAATCACAAAGGCAAGTTCACAATACTCAATATAATATACCTGTTTGTAGTTACCTTACCCTCCTCTTGGCTGGTGATGAAGAGTAAAACAACATTCACAGTTGTACTTAAATAATAACCGTATTTTCTGTTGTTGTATTAGAAGGGTTAAACTACAATGGCTGTACTGTCAGACCAACATAGTCTGACAGACAACTAAACTTTACAAAGGTACAATACAGGTGTATAATGTTTGAAGTAATATATGAGAAGTATAACAAAGTAAATAAGATACCGTCAGAGTGAGTGTATCTCACTCTAAGCACTGTCCTATTTCCTGCTCGCTTAAGGCTATACTAAATCAAATGTTGACTTGATTTAGTATAATACAACACTAGGGAGCTCCCTCCTTTAATATCACACCGCCCTGATATAGTAAAATAACCCAAGGCCTTGTATGTTACTGAGCAGTCCTTCTTTATCTTCTTTTCTTCTGCTAGCAAACAAAGTAATTTTGTAATCCAAGGGTTAATGATTCCTTATCAAAGTATGCTGAAAGGATGAAAGCCAGGCTCTGGTGCCGTGGCACTTTAAATATCTTTGATGCCAAGGACTCAGTACTAATTCCTCTTTAATCTGCTTGTGGGACTATGGGTCCCAGCAACTCTATCTTGTGTAAACTGATGTATGAAAGTGCATCAAGAAACTCGTGGGCCTCAGCCCTCTCACCCAACCAGGACAATGCTGTCAGGAGACTCCGCTCTGGTGTGCCGGGTTCTTCCTCTGCAGTATCTCAGTCCATTCGCTGTGGCCACACCGCCACGCTATACTACTTCACAGACAACCAGGAGTCCTCGGTTACCTCCTTCAAGGGTCTCTGGATTGATCACACTGCTGCTCCAGCACGCTGTGATGTAAGGCCGGATCAAAGACTGCTCACAGACGACCAGGAGTCCTCGGTTACCTCCTTCAAGGGGCTCTGGATTGATCACACTGATGCTCCAGCACGCTGTGATGTAAGGCCGGATCAAAGACTGCTCACGGACGACCAGGAGTCCTCGGTTACCTCCTTCAAGGGTCTCTGGATCGATCACACTGCTGCTCCAGCACGCTGTGATCTAAGGCAGGATCGCTGGCTGTGGTTCTGCTCCGCACAGGGTAGGCCGCACTGGGCTGGGGACCTCACACAGATCCTCCCAGGCTGGCCATGCGTCTCCAAGAGACTTAAGATGGCCACTCCCAGCCTTTTTATAAGCTTCCCACAATGCAGTTCTGCTCCCCAAGGATTATGTGAGTCACTGTGCATTGTGGGCCGATCAAGTTAATGTCCAGATATAAACAAACAAAAACTTCCAGGTCAACTTGAAAAGCGAAAAGAAAATAAAGATTCAGTCCTTTTGCACTTTGGCCGCTAGATGGCGCCAGAGGATAAGATATAACATAACATAACATTAAGTTAGATCAAAAATGTGTCCCCGCTACACTATTAAAACTTTTTTCAATAAAAATTCTTTGCATCTTTACCTGTTAAAAAAAAAAAAACATCCTTTGCATAAAATTGTTTATAATTCTGCACCAGTACTGATCACAAACCGTAGACTGACATGAGAAACCAGCAAGTTGTTATATGATCAACACAAACCAATCAATAAAAAAAAAATCAAAATTTGATGGCCGATATCTATTGAAAGTAGACATTGATCAATTGTAAGGATCAGTGCCATAGACAACTTTTGTCCATTTTGATCGCTTTTGTTGATCATATTGATCAGTCGACCGCAGAAATGTCTTCTGCACAGGCTAGGATTTAGGGCAGTTAGATCATTTGCAGCCATTTTCTCTCCAAACGTCTTCTTGACAGTGTGAATGATGAGTTTGCAGTCCCCTTTGATCACCTTAGTGGTTAATAAACATGAAAGTTTCTCTCTATAGCTTCTGATACCATGCAGAGACTCTTTTGGAGTAAATCAACAACTTTACTGAGACAAATAAAATGTAAGTCTTAATGCCTACAGTACTTATAAGAGACACTAGATGGCAGCAAACCCAACGCTGAGATCATTGATCACTTGTTCAGTGACATAGCTCATTGACCCTTATCTTTCCTTTTATTTATTTATTTGTTACAGGCACTTATAGCACACTTATAGCACACACAAACACACACACACACACACACATATATATATATATATATATATATATATATATATTGCGCAATGCTTTCCGCATATACATAGTACATTCACATCAGTCCCTGCCCTCAAGGAGCTTACAATCTAAGGTCCCTAACTCACATTCATACATACACATATTAGGGCCAATTTAGACAGGAGCTAATGAACCAACCAGCATGGTTTGGAGCAAAGCATCTAACAGTACCTGTATATAAAGGCTATTATAGTAAGCTCTTTTTTGATCTTCATCTCATATCACAGCTCTCAAGCAGTCCTCAATAGAAGTTGTTAAAAATCTGTGTAAAAATCTACTACACTTTCTAAAGTCAGACCCACAGTTTGTTTATGGTAAGTCTGATGGATACAATATCATCATTCCTTCATTCCTGATTGGCTGGAACTGTAGTCATTATATCCAGAAAGAATTCTAGTAAAATATGCTTTTTACACAGAGCTTCACAGCTGCTATCTCTAGAGCTAGCTAGAGAGCTGTGACAGCAAACAGGGAGCAATGAAGAGCATGCGACAGCCTCTATGCATTATGTATTTTTCGGTGCAAAAGGAGTGGCATGGATCAGGTTAACACACCAAAACACCCATAACCCCTAAAACTTCTCCTCATTGCCTACTGCCACCCTCTCAACTTTTCACCATGCAGATTAGGTGCGTTCTACTTCAGGAGAAGCAACTTAGCAGCACACTTGTACCCAAGAATTGAATTAATTGAATTGAATCAACACAAGTAAATACTGAAACTTTGTATACATTATAGAAATTGACTGAGCACAGAAATAAGGCACTTTACAGAAATGGTCCCACATATGTTGCAGGTCATACACTTCTTTAGGCAGAAGAAGACACTGTTTATCCACAAGGCACTTTCCAATAGTACAGCCCCAGTTCCAAAAAAGTTGTGATGCCGTTAAAAATCTACATAAAAAAAAGAATGCAATGATTTTCAAATTTCATAAACCCAACTTTTGTGAGACAAGTTGCTTCCATTCACTTTAAAATTAGTTTTTCTGAAAATGGTCCATTTTCTCAGTTTAAACATTTGATATTTTTTCTATTTTCTATTGTGAATAAAATATGGGTTTATGAGATTTGCAAATCATTGAATTCTGTTATTATGTAGATTTTACACATCATCCAAACTTTTTTAAAATTGGGGTTGTAATATAACAGCATTAGCACTACATATGTTGCAGGTCATACACATCTTCAGGCAGTAGAGGGCACTGTTTATCCACTAGGAACTTTCCAAATGTAGTAATATATCAGTCACATAACACAGAATGCCAGAGGAGCACTTTCCTAGGAGAAGGCTACAGGTTGTTCACATTGCGATTCCCAAATGTCCCTGCAGTGATCTGGCTCCCAGGAAGCTGACTGAGGAAACACCCTGTAAGGGAATACCTAGTCTTTCCCTCCTTATCAGGTGCCCCTATCCAGAAATATTCCTACTCTCTACTTTCCCTAACCAGCGAGGGTTCTGTCCCTATCTTACTCCCACACTGCAGGCACACGGAAAGATGCAGATTTCCACTATTTATGGAATCCTTAGTGAAGATGGATACTTTAATTTAGCAGGATTTCTGTATCCAGTGGGATTGCTGTCCTCCCCAAGATGGCTGCCTAGAGCCCATAGTGGGAGACAATTAGTCTTCAGTGGGATCCTGGCAGCCTGAAGATATGGCACAGTGCCACCTTCAGGTTTGAGTATATACTGCAGCCTCCACTTGCTTACATCAAACCTCCCAACTGTCCATTATTTCGAGGGACTGTCCCTGATTTGGAGCAATGTCCCTCTGTCCCTCATTCCTCCTCATTTGTCCCTCATTTTGATCTGATCTACATAGTTGTATATAAAATGCACTTTTAATCTTTCAAAAAGTGTTACCCAGTGCTAAACCTTTCATCCAATTTCTAAATTGCTGCATTTGTACATTTTAATAGCCAATATAAAGGAATAGTAGTGGTAAGCAAAGCACTTGTGGATTTAATTAACCTTTTTTGGGGTTAATTCTCCTTTAAGGGGGTGTGGCAGTGGGCGTGTCCTATGCCTACATACATTTGCTAGTAGGTGTCCCTCATTCCCATCTCAAAATGTTGGGAGGTATGCTACATGCAGGCCTTATAGGTCCTCCAAGCGCAAGGACCTAGTTGCAACCACAGTCTCTGCTATAACTGTTCCTATACAATTAATATACTTCTTTAGATGTGTCACAACCCCCCTGGAGTTGGTGACATGGACGAGGAATGGCATGCGTGCCTGAGGTTTCTCTGGACACACCGGATGGTCTGGAGACAGTCTGAATACTGCTACGGTGTTGCACAGGTTCAGACTGGATCTGTTGCTTGTGTGCATATTGGGCACAGGTAAATGCAGGAGGCAAATCTTACTGTACTTAGGATGAGTCAGTAACAGTTGGGCAGCAGAGTTCAGAGAGCAGAAGTGCAGTCAAAGTCTAGACCAAGGTTAAGATAAAAGGTATCAAGATAGAAAGCAGAAGGTGAAGTCAGGACTCAAGCCAAGGTCAGAAGAAGGAGTGATGAGTTCAGAGAAAGCAGGCAAGAAAGGTCAAACACAGAAGCGTAGGTCACAGGTTACAGGAAGAGCTGATGACCACCTGGCAACGTCATAGGTAATGCTAAGCTTTAAATAGGGTGATGTGCACCAGTGCCAGATGTGCGCAAGCTCTTTCCTGCTCAAAAACCCAGCCCACTTAGCATCAGATACTATGAAGGCAGTGTGTAGGTGGGGTGCAGCGTGGTGCGGAAACAATAACTTACACAGGCAGCTGTAAAGGAAACTGAAGTAATGTAGTAATAGTTTACAACAAACCCAGCGGGAAACCCACCCAGCCGGGCACACTCATGGATCCAGTAGTGTGAAAAAGAGTAGATTCCAGCCAGAATGTCAGCATCTGTTGAGAGGGGCAGAATGTGGCCTGGCTGTCCAGCACCCAATGGGGAAGATGGCCCTACTCGTTTCCTTCTTGTCAGGAACCTTTCCTTTACACTAGTATTGTCCCTAACAGGCGGGGTACCTGTCCCTAACCTGTCCACTTGTAAAATTTGTGCCAAGCCTGGGAGCCAGGGCCATAAATAGGCTCTGCCTGACCCAAGACAGCTGCTGGAGTCACATGGGATGGCAGCATCCAATAGGATAGCTCAATGTTTTTTAAACCTGTATTATTGCTAAATTTGCCCCCAGTGTCGCAGGACTTTTCATGTCTCAATGGGAAGAGGAAGTGATTTTTTTTTAATCCACCTAAAGAATTACTTTTGTTTAAAAGGTACATCGACGATATTTTTATTATTTGAGAAGGTGACCGTGACCTTTTAACCTAATTTTTTTGTGAAATTAAATAATAATACCAAAAACATTGTACTAACATGGCAGATAGAGGAACATTCTATTTCGTTCCTCGATCTAGAAATTTCACGTACCAACAATCAATTCACCACCAAGACTTTCTTTAAAAATGTCGATTGTAATAGTTACCTACCCATGAGAAGTTGCCATCATAGAAACTGGCTATTTAACATCCCTAAAGGCCAGATCATGCGAATAAGACGTAACTGCACCCATGAAGAAGATTTCTACATGCAGGCCAGCTTGATTGGAAAAAGATTCATACATAAATGCTACAACCAAGACTTCATAAGAGAAAAAATAGAAGAAGTAGGGCAGATGCAAAGACAAGTCTTGCTTGAAGACAGAAAACCTATATGCCAACAGGATCAGGTGCCCCTGATCCTCGAGTACAATTCCCAATATAGAAAGATCGAAAGCATTATATCCCGCCATTGGCATATTCTGAAATCCGATAGAAGCCTTAGAGAAATACTACCAGAAAAACCTAAATTCATCTATAAAAGGGCACCCACCCTCCGAGATCGGTTAGTTAAAAGCGTGATAGATCCTGCAAAAAAACAATTTTCTTTTTTTACCGGTAAGGGATTCTACCCTTGTAAACGATGTTATGCCTGTACACGCACTAAACGTCCGAACCAAAAAGTGTTTTCTTTTCAATCAAACAGTAACGGTACTAAATATGATGTCAACGAGTTCATTGGGTGTAATACTGAGGGAGCGGTCTATGTATTGGAGTGCAGTTGTGGCCTTCAATATATTGGCCGCACTAAAAGACTTCTAAGAATTTGCATTAAGGAACATGTCCAAAACATCCAAAAGGGTTTTGACAAACACAATGTCTCTAGGCATTTTGCAAAACACCACAACAGAGACCCCAGCCACCTGAAGTTCTGGGGTATTGTACCCTATACCAGACCATGGCGTGGGGGACACAAAGTGAGGATTCTAAGCCAACTCCAAATGGATATTTTCCATGGACACCCTTGCGCCTAAAGGGCTTAATATTGAGTTTGACTTAAACTGTTTTCTCAGAGATTTCTGAACTATTATCTTCACCTATATTCTTCATGCGATTTCGTTTATCCAGTTCCATCTCTTTCTCTTCTTTATTTATCTAACTATAGGTATGTCTATATTTAGGCTGTCTGCAGTATTTTTGTTTGCTGCATTGTTGCATATTGTCATATTTATGTATTTATCCTATGTATTCCCTTGCAGTGAGTTTGTGATACCCCGAGCTCTACTTCTCCCCTTTTTTAAACATTTTTTTCCATTTTTTTGTTGTTTTTTGCCTCCCCCTGTTCTCCTGCTGGATTATGTCCAGTTCATTCCCCTTTTATATATATATATATATATATATATATATATATATATATATACATCATATATATTTTTTAATATATTTTTTATCTAATTTTTTGGTATTTATATCCGTTTTATGTTTCCTTTTTTATGTATTTCCAGTTTATTTACACCCATGGCAACATTCACTAGTGGGCTACTGTTCTTTAGCGATTGCATTTTGCTGTGCACTCTAGCTGGCTTCTCACTGACTATGTTTATGGCTATCAGCCTTTCCCTCATTGTCTGCCTACGTGTGAGACCCCAGCAAAATGGCCGACGGCTCTGTTTAATACTGAAGCTATCCATTACAATGACGGGCTTCGGGAAAATGGCCGCCAGGCGCCCATCATGTGGAGACTATTTAAAGGCATTGAGTTTTATCCTGTGTTATACTCTGATGAAGTCACGTGACGTGACAATACGCGTCAGGATTGGAGTACGGGATACTGTCACAAACTGACGGCAGGAGACGAGCTCGGCGCTCGTGGATGATTTGTACCATAGTTTACTTCTAAATGTGAGTTTACCATATTGTTTTTATCAATAAATCGGCTTTTATATGGGATTATGCTATGTGCGCTTTCTCCCTATATCACACATACACTCACCCTATGTGACGAGCACTGAGGAGCGGGGATTGATTGAAGACATCCATTGAGGCATATGAACTCGGCGTTTGTGGATTGATGCCCACACTCATTTTATTAAAAGTGAGTGCACCCTCTTTCTGTGTCTCCCCCCCCCCCTCCTCCTTTGGTCATCATACATATTTTTTGTTCATGTCATTTTTTTCATATACCGTCCTGTATATCCACCACTGGAATCGCCTAAACAACCGGATGGGATACCCATGCTTGATAGTGTTTTGCAATTAAGCACAAGCTGTATGCCTTACAGCAGTAAGGTAAGCTGCTTGCGAACACGGAGGTGTTTCCACTGAAGATCTCTCCCTTCCTTTGGATTTTTTTGTTCGTTTGGTGGTGGGACTGCTATATGGTTATCTATTTGGACTTATCACATTCAGCCTTTGAGTTGTCACTATGTGCTAGTATTGGTACTAGCCCTTATTCACTTGGACTAGTTGGAGTATTGTATCACTGTCATTTATACTTTTCTGCCATTTATACAGTATTTTACCCTTTGTCAGTATTTTTGCCTTTTCATTGTATGTTTGTTTAGTGCATTTGTGGCCGCATCCACTTCGGCCGTTTTCACCTCTCCATCTTTTTCACTTAGCCCCCCCCCCCTCACTTCCACTTCCCCCTTTTCCTAGTCACAGCGCAATTACCACTTACTTTTATTTATACACTTTGTCTGTATTATATGTGATGGATCAGAACGCAATAGTCTAAGTTGGTGAAGTAAAATTAGAAATATATTTACATAAAACTATTTTTCAGAAATAAAAAACTGATAATTGGCATGTGCGTATGTATTCACTCCCTTTGTTATGAAGCCCATAAAAAGCTCTGGTGCAACCAATTACTTTCAGAAGTCACATAATTAGTGAAATGATGTCCACCTGTGTGCAATCTAAGTGTCTAATGATCTATCATTACATATACACACCTTTTTAAAAGGCCCCAGAGGCTGCAACACCTAAGCAAGAGGCACCACTAACCAAACACTCCCATGAAGACCAAGGAACTCTCCAAACAAGTAAGGGACAATGTTGTTGAGAAGTACAAGTCAGGGTTAGGTTATAAAAAAATATCCAAATCTTTGATGATCCCTAGAAGCACCATCAAATCTATCATAACCAAATGGAAAGAACATTGCACAACAGCAAACCTGCCAAGAGACAGCCGCACACCAAAACTTACTGACCGGGCAAGGAGGGCATTAATCAGAGAGGCAGCACAGAGACCTAAGGTAACCCTGGAGGAGCTGCAGAGTTCTACAGCAGAGACTGGAGTATCTGTACATAGGACGACAATAAGCCGTACGCTCCATAGAGTTGGGCTTTATGGCAGAGGGGCCAGAAGAAAGCCATTACTTTCAGCAAAAAACAAAATGGCACGTTTTGAGTTTGCGAAAAGGCATGTGGGAGACTCCCAAAATGTATGGGGGAAGGTGCTCTGGTCTGATGAGACTACAATTGAACTTTTTGGCCATAAAAAAAAACACTATGTCTGGCGCAAACCCAACACATCACATCACCCAAAGAACACCATCCCCACAGTGAAACATGGTGGTGGCAGCATCATGCTGCGGGGATGTTTTTCAGCAGTCGGAACTGGTCAGAGTTAAGGGACAGATGGATGGTGCTAAATACAGGGATATTCTTGAGCAAAACCTGTACCACTCTGTGATTTGAGGCTAGGACGGAGGTTCACCTTCCAGCAGGACAATGACCCCAAACTCACTGCTAAAGCAACACTTGAGTGGTTTAAGGGGAAACATATACATGTGTTGGAATGGCCTAGTCAAAGCCCAGACCTCAATCCAATAGAAAATCTTTGGTCAGACTTAAAGATTGTTGTTCACAAGCGCAAACCATCCAACTTGAAGGAGCTGGAGCAGTTTTGCAAGGAGGAATAGGCAAAAATCCCAGTGGTAAGATGTGACAAGCTCATAGAGACTTATCCAAAGCGACCTGAAGCTGTGATAGCCGCAAAAGGTGGCTCTACGACTACAAAGTGTTGACTTTAGGGGGGTGAATAGTTATGCACATTGACTTTTTCTGTTATTTTGTCCTATTTGTTTGCATCACAATAAGAAAAAAAAAAAAACATCTTCAAAGTTGTGGGCATGTTCTGTAAATTAAATGATGTAAATCCTTAAACAATCCATATTAATTCCAGGTTGTGAGGCAATAAAACACGAAAAATGCCAAGGGGGGTAAATACTTTTGCAAGGCACTGTATATAGACACAGAAAGGTTATAGATATCAAGACCTAAACAGCTCTGCCATTATAAAGTGTATAATAGAGTTTAGACCTGTTTGCCTTTAATGCTGAATTCTGGGATAATGAATATTATCTAAATACATATGTCATGTGTATTTTTCTGGAATCTTGGTGTGCTTTGGGTATTTTTTTATTTCTTCCAGATCTGTGCAGTAATCCAGTGTGAGACTTTACCTCTGTGCAGGATCTTCCTGAAATAAAGATTGATCATTGCTGCACTCTCTCCTTGTGCAGGATGACTGGTCACTCTTGTAGTTTTCTGCAGGCAGCCTGTGGTGGGTGGAGTCTGCTGGGTCCCTCTTACAACTTTACAGTGATGATGTCACTGCTATTTTTACAAGGTAATATTTGGGGTTTGTAAAAGCATTTGGTACACGCTGATGCTACATACAGTGCTTACAGCAGTTGCATCACCTAGAAATTAAATAGTTTATTTTTGCGCAAACTTGCCCAAACAAACTTTTTAAAGTGACAGAAAACCTTGAGATTTCCCAAAGAACCCGGAACCCAGGGCGCTTTATTTCTTACTTGTTTTTTGCTATACTCTGTGACCTCCCACAACTTTCTATTGCTAATCAATGTAGTACCCTGTAGTTTAGGCAGGGAGCTCCTCACAAATTTACTTGCCAGGAGTAGTCATCCTGGTTGATTGATAGGGATCTATTGATTTCTCCCTAAGTTTGGCCTTGTTGCACTTTTCTCTTTTCTCTCCCTGCCTTTTACCATTAAGTGGCCAGGTACTTGGTGGTACTAGATATGAGAAGGGCAACCCAAGGTCAGGTTATGGTAATGTGGGGTATCTCAGCCAATGGGCAGGGGTTTTCTTGGATCCCTTGGCCTGCTGGGAGAACCTATATATATATGGGTGGAGTCAGGGGATCGGGGTTCTGTGCCACCTGGACGGCTGTCTGGGTGACGTGTGTTGTATTGCCTGCTGCTAGGCCGGAGTTTGGGCCTATCCTGGGCACATCTGGCTGCTAGACTGTCTGAGGGTCTATCCAGAAACAAGAGAGCGGTGCAGGGTTGGGATTGCGGCTTGCAGTCCAGCCAAAAGTGACGATTCTGACGGAAACTGTCGTGGTCAGCAGTAGAGGGGAAGCTTTCGCCAGTAAGGGACTATCCGTTTTATTACCAGGGACCACAGTGAGTAACTGAAGCAAGTACCGGAGCATCATTCTCACCAGACGGGGACGGTGAAGAATCTGGAAACTTCAGTGGGAATCAAGCCAAGGACCCAGCCAGTGGAGGTGACTCTGGCAGAGCAGCCTTGTGTGTCAAGCCAGGGACCGAGCAGACCAGCGTGGGTAGAGGTTGAGAGGTATCTAGAGTGCCAAGCTAGGGACCCAGCAGAGAAGCGGGGGTGAGGCTTGAGGAAGATACCACCGTGAAGATTGGAGGAGATCAAGGGATTCAGTGGCAGTGAATCGGAGGGTCTAGTGAGAGAGACCGGGAGCTCAGTGTATGGAAGAACTACAAGGAGAAGTTGTAGTGAAACTGAAAGAACTGTTACGCTTTGTGTTAGGAACTGTTAAAGACTGTTAGAGGAAAATGGGCAGATTTGGGCTCAAGACCTTATAGGCACAGTAATTACTAGATGTATGATTAAAATTCTAGTTTATTTAAAAAATATTAAAATAAAGAATAAAACAGAGAAACATATAGAATTCAGTTCATGGTTACACAGTTTTACAAATTATGCACTCCATACATAGCTAAATGGTTATATAAAATAGTTTGAGCAGTGTTTAGAATCGAAAATTCTGATCAATATAGTTACATTGCGTTGAACCAGAAGCTATGCGGTGGTAACAATCAGATTCTGTATTGGCTCGACATGTTGCGCGCCACATGCGCTTCTTCAGGAGCACAGAACTGAATACTGTAATGAACAACATATTTACAGTAAATAATTCATCATGGTATGTTATAGTCAGATATGATTAGATCAGAGGTGTAGTAACATCATAAGTATCAAAGAGGCTGCCCCTAAGGCCCAAAGGGATGTGTCCGTCCTACAGAGTCCCGGGGATAATCAGGCAATGTGGGGACGTATGTAACATAGTAGGAAATTAGTAGTAAAGAGGTAGGTTAAACTCCGACATGGGATACAAACTGCATGGTCGGACGGGGATGAGATAGGAGGGGGGGGGGAGGAAAGGGCGAGGGAAAGGGGAAGAAGGGAAGGGGGAATGAAGGGAGGGAGGAGGGAAATAGGGAAGGAAAGAAGGAAAGGGGAATGGGAAGAGGAGAAGACAAGGGAAAGGGGAAGAGGGAATGGAGAAGGAGGGGAAAGGGAGGGTGGGAGGGAGGAAAGGGGGGGGGGGATGTTGCCAAGTACGGTTATTGGTATTCATGTTACGTGAAATTATGAAATTAATTGATAAAGATGGGTGATTAATAAGTGTAGAGACTGGGCAAATTATAAAACTAAAATTGTAAGATATATTATATAGTGTTAAAAAGTTATTGAATATTAACATGTAACATATTTGGGTACCCCCTCATATTCCGTGTTTATAATGACAGTCAAATTTAAGATACGCATTACACTTACCCTCAAGGGCTTTACAACTATGTCTAGTAAAAACAGCAACCTCTTAGCATATATTGGTAGCTCTCAATAGTTGGTTGGCATCATCAATTTTAGTTTGATTGACAGAGGGGGATCTGGTGTCAGTCAGAGGTTAACGACGGCTTGCACCGAAAATGGTATGAGACTTGTTGATTAGGATATTACTATTCCTGATCCCCAATTCTTCTGAGGCTGTCAAAGAAGTAAACCCATAAAGAGAGACAAAAAGCCATGAATATAGGGCGTCTGTTAGTAGCTGGAAACAGTATATAGTAGGCAGTTATGAATAGGAGCTTACCTTATATTGCAGTTAGAGGTGATAGGTAGCAAGGGTTGACAGCGTGGAGCCACACAGCTGCCTCATAGAGAGCGACTGGTAATGTGGATCGTACAAGGGGAGACGCTGGAAGCGTCTCTTGTACATCCGCCCCGCCTGTAGTCACCAATCGGCGATGCCGACGTGACGTCATTCAGGCCGGCCGCCGACGCATACCGCGCATGCCTCAATCTCAGGCGTCAACTGAACAGCTGACGGCGCGCCGGGGAGAGAGGAGGCAGTTGCGTCATGGTGTCCCAGCAACCAGGTACACATGGAGGCAACTGCGCAGGTCCCAGGCCTCCGGCGCGAGCCGAACAGCTGATGGCGCGCCGGGGAGAGAGAAGGCAGTCGCGTCATGGTGTCCTGGCAACCAGGAACACATAGAGGCGTCCTGCGCATGTCTCATTCCTCGGTCAAGGCCTGGCAGCTGCCGGCTTGCCGCGGAGGGGGGGGAAACAGGCAGCCGCGTCCAGGTCGGCCCAGCAACTAAGAGCACCTTGTTACGCCAATCACCTTAGGGTAAAGGTGTGGCGCTGGGCGGCCGCACAGTGCTGAAAACATCGCCAGGCGATGCAGGTGGAGGAAACACACCATGGTAAAGGGGCAACATCTGGATATAAGTGTTAGTATAGTAACAATAGAATAAGACATATTGAATTAAAACATGGTAGTAGTTTGAAAAAGCGGCTAAATTATTGTAACAACAATCAAGGTGGGGAGAAGATGGACAATCAAAAAACAAATACAAAGCATATACTCATGTTGATAAATAGCAATGAGTTGTTACATGATTTTATATTTATACCAAAGAGACAAAACAATCAACAGTATGTTACCTAGACAGAGATAAGGTATATATATCTGTTAGTGTATAACAATGAGTTATTAAATAATTTTATGGTTAGACAAGGACAACGAAAAGCTCAACAGTATAGAGGGCCAGAGGAGGGGGGGTAAGTGAAATCATACTTATTTAGAGAAAGGGTTTGTAGGTTTGGGCCTCATTAATTCCAGGGGGAAAAGTGGCACACAGACGTTCTATCCACATGCCGCCTCATAGAGAGCGACTGGTAATGTGGATCGTACAAGGGGTTTCTTTTTGACAAACTACTTTGTCCCAGTCTCCACCCCTGTTAAAGACTGTTGTCATAGGAGACAGCATTCCTGCACGTGCCTATGTGGCTTCTTGCTGGAGGCCTTTCCCTGCACGGCTGTCCTCCTGTTGAAGTTTTGGAGTCTGCTAATTGAGTTTGCAACTATCTAAGAGTGTCCCAGCCCTAACCCTCTTTCCCCTGTTAAGAGAAATAAAACCTCTTTTACATCCAAGAAGTGTCTGGTGCCCAATGACTTTCACCATCTTTGCACCCACTATGCCTTACAACCCACTACATACAGAAGGATATCAGCTATCTCTGGCCCTGGAGGTTCTCATTAGACTGAAACGAGGCCTGGGACCTTGATACATCAATAAGGTCGACAGCCTTCCCGACCAAAGAGGAGATACAAGAGGTAGAGCTAAACACATTTGACATGATAGAACATTACAGATTTTAGGTCTGTATGTGGGAGGGGCCTGTACCTTTTACTCACTCAGGAGGGACTACATACATACTTAGAATAGAAGTAACTTTTTAGTAATTTGGAGCTGAAACAGGCACAATGAATGAACAATTGGCACACTGTAGAACAGGACAGTTCAGTTCAGTTCAGCTCTCAGTACTGTACTACACTGTTAGTTACCGGAGGAGGGCTTCTGCTGGAGGGTTGGCAGTATGCTGTTCATTCAGTCTGTGCTAGCCCACTGATGGGGATCCACAGAAGGTTCTACTGTACTATTGTCCCTTATGCTGTCCCTACTCCCCATGGAACCTTTACACTATGCATTTTCTCTAATCAGTGGGTTCCTTTCCCTAACTTGCAACTCCCTCAAAAGTGCACCCAAATGATGTGGGATTAAATGCTCCCTTGTTAGGATGGCTGCCAGAACTCTTGCAGGACTTAGATATCCAATTAGATACCTGCCTTCCCAAACTGGATTAGCAGAGTCCACAAGGGGACAATTCCCTTGAAGTGGAACTAACCCCATCGATTTAACGGTTCCAAAAAACAGTTACATTCCTGGGATGCCAGGAATGATAACTATCACATTTGCTTGTGCTCTCAACAAAACTGTCAAACCATCAAATGGCTGGTGTCATAACTGATCACATGTGCAGCACCATGGCAGTTGCAAACCAAACAGAGGCCAAGATGGTAGCTTCCTTGGCTGAAAAGCATAGGAGGGTTTAGTTCAGCTTTAACAGACTTCCCTTGCTCCAGCATCAGCACAGTGCCATCTACAGGTGGGAATAATACCTGCACCTTCCTACATGTAGAATAAAGCTGAATCTGCCTTCAGCAGACAGCTGTAGGTGTCCTCATTTGGAGATAAAAGGCTAAGAAAGTTGGCTAAAATAAAACAGATCTGCTCTAGGAGGGTCATGTTCTTATCCCCTTTAAAGACTAACTCCAGTTTTGTTGATAAAACATTCCCCTCTGGATGATCTATGTATATTGCAGGGACTAACAAACTGTTTTGCAAATTCCTACATTTTGTTATTCTAAATAAATCCCGGTGCGTTTGTCTGTGTGGAAAGTGAATCTAATAGGGGTGGTTTCATAATTATCAAACAGCTGCTACACCTGCAGGGCTCTAATGAGGAGAGCTGCAGAGTTTGCATCCCTTTAGAAATGATTTCCTATTGGAAGTATCTCACCAAAAATGACATTTATTTTTGCAGGGGATGCCTGAAATTTGACTTGTGCAGACTTCTGGGAAAATCAGTGAGCCAATCACACAAGCAGGAAATTATGTTTCTGGGCGGTGTTCTGTAGGCATTCTGTGTACAGAACACCTCCAGGTAGTAATATTGCATTGCATTTTACAGAAAATTACAGAGCTGCAGATTGAAAAGGAAAGGTCATTTTTAATAACATTCAATTACAATGACTTGTGTTGCAATTGTATACTCTATATTATTATTTTTTTTTATTTTGCAATTTTTTCCCACAAAAGTGGAATCACCTTTTAAATTCTGTTTCTAGCTTCCTCTCTTCCTAATGTTCTACTGTGAAAATTTCCATAAAACTTTTTATTATAATACTCTGCAATGCTGGGAAAGTCGCGGATGTAAATACATTGTTTATCCCGGCGGCGGCAAAGGAGTTAAAACAAAATCCAATTCAATTGACCGAGAACTAAGAACAAAGAGTCAGCAGCTAAAGAATCAGCAGTGCAATGAGTAGGGCGATGCCAGGAATAATAAACAGTGTTTTAGGATTTAAAACTAGCAGTTGAAAAAATCCTTTGGTAACCAGTTCTGTCACAAACATTACAAGCAACTTCAAGTGCTGCTCCATTTCCTTGGGATAAAAATCACTTCCAGTTCCAGTATCGTGTCAATATTAAAGAAATGTATTAGAGAAGGAACACAACAAAAGTGCAGAAATTTAAAAGCAGGAAACTTATTGTTCTAGTTTTTACTTTTTTTAAAGTTTTTACTTTTTTTTTTGTTATGGTATGTATAATTAAGGGGTTGTGCAAAGTGCAGGGTGAATTACAACTAAATTTCTGCATACAGCAGTTCTAGTCCTGATGAAAAAAGTAAATTAAACATAGACTTAAGTGGAGTACCACCAGAATTTTTTTTTTTAAGTCAGCAGCTACAAATACTGCAGCTGCTGACTTTTAAAATAAGGTCACTTACCGTCCAGGGTGCCCGCAATGTACTCACCTAAAGCCACGGATTTTGCAGCACTCTTTCCATGGAAGTGGGAGCAAATACCTGTATTAGACAGGTATCTGCTCCCCCCTGAAAGGTGCCAAAGGTGACACCAGAGGGGGGGGGGTCCGGATCAGCGGAAGTTCCATTTCTGGGTGGAACTCCGCTTTAAGAGGGCTATTACCATACCTGCAGAACTGGTTGCAGGGGTAGGCAGACAATTGCCATTGGGCCAGTGCTAATAAGATATGTTTTGCTGGGGACCCTCAGTTAAGATACTTGACCGTTCAGACATCAGTCAGAGCAGGACTTGTAGGCAGGTGCAATTTGTACTCCCCACTGTAGGTGGCGCTCGACCAAAGTAGCAATGCAGAAGGGGAAATAAGTTGTAAGATACTTGCTGTCCAACAGCTGTCCGATTGGTTGCTGGTGCCCCATGTGACTCCGGCAGCCATCTTGGGTCAGGCAGAGTCTATTTAAGACTCCGGCTCCCAGGATTGGCATGTTTTATGCAAGTGGCTAGTGTTAGGACAGGTTCCCTGTCTGGCAGGGACAGTGCTTAGAGGCAGGGAAAGGTTCTGGAGGAGTAGGGACAGTGTAGGGACTACGTCTACCTCTCCCCAGGAAGCCTTGCCCTTTGGGTGTGGATCGGCCAGGCCTCATTCTGCTCCTCATTGCAAACGCTGTCAGCATCTTCAAGTCTTCAGACTACTGTCACAGTACATAAGTGGCTGCGGATGGATGTGCCTACCCGCTGGGCCTGATTGAGTTGTGTTGAACCTTTCTAAAGATAAAACGCTATTGCCTAACTTGGACTTGCCACACCATCTTGCACCTTGCTCTCACTCACAATCAACAAAACATGCTGGAGATTACTGTGTGTATATATATATATATATATATATATATATATATATATATATTGCTATTTGCTCCCCATTCAAACTTTTAAGTCTTTCAGCGCCAGCATCCCTTGTGGCTCTGAGATGTCATGTGACCAGATGCTTCAAAGTAGACTGGGGCTCAAAGTAGACTGGGGCTCAAAGATGTGTCCTAATAATCCATGTCTTTTAGGCAAAAACCCACCTCTCACCATGCTTACCAATCATTGTGCAGCATAGCATACTTTGTTTGGGGCACCTCCCTAAGCTCATATAAAAACTGTTTCTACTATCAAATGGGGGCTTGATTGTGTTTGCCCCCCAGGCCAAAGTTTCCCAGTTCTCCCCTATGTACTTTTTAAATTCTTTGACAGATCAGGTAATAACGCCATGTCCACGTGCCCCTAATGAGGAACAGCAATTGGACCAGATAGAACAGGGGTCTCCAAACTTTCTAAACAAAGGGCCAGTTTATTGTCCTTCAGACTTTATGGGAGGTGGACTGTGGTCAGTGGAAGTGGAAATTTTCCTGGCATCAGTGGGAGTAAACATTGTCACATTAGGGGGAAGAATAGTGACCCATCGTTGGTGACAGTGTAAGCAATGGTGCCCCATTGTTGATGTCAGAAGGCATAATAGTGTCTCCTATCAGTGGGAGGATTAGTGCCCCAAGGGCCGGATAAAGGCAAGCCAAGGGCCACATCTGGCCGCCGGGATGCAGTTTGGAGACCACTGAGATAGAATATCTAGCTTGATTACTATTGTTTACCTGAAATAAATCTGTGTCAGAGGTGCTTAATTAAGAAGGTGGAAAACCTTACAATCTCTAGTGATGGCCTTACACACTGCTACTCTTACCACTTTCAACTGGTTTTTGATGGTCAAAACAACCAAATGTATCAAGGTAGCCTTCAAATAACAGTTTCTATTGAAATTGTAAAACAGCTGTAATTGTTGATGAGTGCTTGTCTTGATACAGTTGATGGCTTTTGCAATCAAACATTGGTTTAAAAAGTTTAAAACATCAGGAACAATTGGCTTAAGTTGGTGTCAGGAGCGTCCTGGTTTTGCCTGTGGCATTCTCCTTGTCTGTCTGTCCACCTACAAGGTGATTGATTGTAGCCAGAGTGGAGACCAAACCTGATATAAGCTTGCCATGCCTGCCGTCTCATGCTTGTGATAGAGTGTGTGATGCCTGATCAAGCTCTCTGTTTATATGCCCTGCTTTGCCAAATTGAATTTCCCTGTGTATGACATTTTGATTTGAATATAGACTATTCTCTAAACTCTGCCTGCCTTTTACCTGGACTGTCATTGGACCACTCTGCCTGTCTGCCAAGCACAAGTATCTGTTTGCTTTGCTCAGTTCCTGCATGCACTGGCATGGTAACCAGGCACTATAGCATTGTGTACGTAAGTAAGTCCTAGGGGCAACCGAATATCGATAGGCCTGCTTGCCTTATGAGAAAGGGGGCTGCTATAGGTAAAGAACACAGTAGACAACTTGAGCGTCTGACCACCTGCGTTAGGGGTAAGCGTGACATTTGGCCATACAGCTGGTTGCCCTTATTTTATTCACATTAATACTAACTACTAGGTATATACCTATAAGTACCTTTTGAAAAGCAGGATCCTGACCCTTCTTACAAGTTGTACCAAGACCCTTTAAAATACGTATACTTCTGTGTAGGAATTGGTTGCAAAAAAGGTAACACTGCTCCATAAATCTATCTTGACTGGCCACTGGGAAGATAAGCAGGTTACCACACACTGCTCATGTGTTTTCCATAAAATATACACATATAAAATTGCTGCTCCATCTGCTCGAATAGGCCAGCACACTCCTAATCTGCTAATGCATTGTGCTTGGCTCCCTGAAGTGTGGATGGGAGGAAAGGATTTCTTCTTTATTTTAAATAATCCTTTTTGTTATTCCATCATGCTTGTCCATCAGCTTATGTCCACTCCAGCAAAATTCCTGCATCCCGATAAGAAATAAACACAGTAAATACATTTGAATCTTAACAGCAAATATTCATCTGGCAGAAGCCAGTATTCTGTCACCGGATAGAAAATCTAAGATGGATTAGCAAGGCCAATTCACATGTTACTCAATTTCCATATATTCCCAGGTCTCTAGGTATTTAATGGCAGATGACTTAAAATTCACCTTTTTGTCCATCTGATTCCCACAGCAATTTGTGAACTTCAAGCTGTGGGTTAATAAATATGTAAATCCAGATTTAAAAGAATTATGTTAGGCGACCGCTAGTGCAACATAAAATGTATCTCAGCATATTATTCATGACTTTCAGTGTCATGTGTTTAACACTTTTATGACGAGGAGTATTTTGTGGATTTAAGACCAGACAGATTCTGGTCAGAAGGCTTTAACCACTTGACGCCCAAGGTATGTACACGAACGTCCTTGGGTTTCAGTGGTTATACTAGGATGCCTGCACCTACAGGCATCATCCTAGGATCGATCTTTTCAGCCGGCGATTCTCTTTTTTGCAGAAGTGATCTGAGGGACTAATTAGCCACTCAGTCACCTTTGCGGGTGGTGGAAGGAAGTACCACCCCCCCTCCCACTGCCGCCGCACCTCCTTTTGGCTCTCCGGTCCCACCACGGTCTCCGGGAGTGATGCGGCTGACAGCGATGGCTGCTCTCTACAGAGAGAGAGAGGAACTGACGTGGTTCCTCTCTTTCTGTAACCCTGGAAATTGGGAGGGATGAGTAGTTAGTCACTTCCGGTCCCGCCCCTTAGGAAAGAAGCCGATTAGACCGATCTGTGTCTGATCGGCTGCATTGTAGGCCAGAGGAGAGTTTTGGTTTCACATCGATTTGGGGTCTAATAGACCCAAATCTCTCCTAAAATAGGGCCTGTCATGGCCCATGCTGTTACAAGGGATGTTGTTCATCCCTTGTGATAGCAATTAAGTTAGTACAAAGAAAAAAAAAATTTGTGTATAACTACAAATGGAAACGCATACGTTACTCCCGCACGCATATGTAAACAGTGATCGCACCATTGATGTGAGGTATTGTCGCGAACATCAGATCGGGAGCAATAATTCTAGTACCAGACCTCCTGTGCCACTCTAAACTGGTAACCTGTAAAGGCGTTTAAACCGTCTCCTATGGAGGATTTTAAGCACGGTAGTTTGCTTCCATTCCACGGGCCCAGTTTTAAAGCGTGACATGCTAGGTATTTATTTACTTGGCGTAACATCATCATTTACATTATACAAAAAAAATGGGCTAACTTTAATGTATTTTTTTTTTTTATTCATGAAAGTGTTTTTTTTTTTCAAAAAAATTGCATTTGAAAAACTGCTGTGCAAATACCGTGTAACATAAAAAATTGCAACACCCACCATTTTATTCTTAATGGTCTCTGCTAAAAAAAAAATATATATAATGTTTGGGGGTTATAAGTAATTTTCTAGCAAAAAAAAAAGTAGATTTTTACATGTAGGAGCGAAGTGTCAGAAATGGCACGGATGGCAAGTGGTTAAAGGAGAAGTATGGTAATTAAAAAAAACAAGCATCTATACTCACCTTCATGCTGCAGCTGTCCCCTGCTGTCTCTAAGCCCGAGAACTGAGGGATCACATAGTTACATAGTAGGTGAGGTTGAAAAAAAGACACAAGTCCATCAAGTCCGACCTATGTGTGTGTGATTTTATGTCATTATTACATTCTATATCCCTGTATGTTGCGGTTGTTCAGGTGCTTATCTAATAGTTTCTTGAAACTATCGATGCCCCCCCGCTGAGACCACTGCCTGTGGAAGGGAATTCCACATCCTTGCCGCTCTTACAGTAAAGAATCCTCTACTTAGTTTAAGGTTAAATATCTTTTCTTCTAATTTTAATGCGTGGCCATGAGTCTTGTTAAACTCCCTTCTGCAAAAAAGTTTTATCCCTATTGTGGGGTCACCAGTACGGTATTTGTATATTGAAATCATATCCCCTCTCAAGCGTCTCTTCTCCAGAGAGAATAAGTTCAGTGCTCGCAACCTTTCCTCATAACTAATATCCTCCAGACCCTTTTTTAGCTTTGTTGCCCTTCTTTGTACCCACTCCATTTCCAGTACATCCTTCCTGAGGACTGGTGCGCAGAACTAGACAGCATACTCCAGGTGCGGCCAGACCAGAGTCTTGTAGAGAGGGGGAAAATTATTGTTTTATCTCTGGAATTTATCCCCTTTTTAATGCATGTCAATATTCTGTTTGCTTTGTTAGCAGCAGCTTGGCATTGCATGCCATTGCTGAGCCTATCATCTACTAGGACCTCCAAGTCCTTTTCCACCCTATGGTCCATGCCAACGGACCTTATTTTGTACAGTAAACGTTTATGGGGAACTATGTCAAATGCATTTGAAAAATCCAGATACACCACGTCTACGGGCCTTCCTTTATCTAGATGGCAACTCACCTCCTCATAGAAGGCTAATAGATTGGTTTGGCAAGAACGATTCTTCATGAATCCATGCTGATTACTGCTAATGATACCATTCTCATTCTCATTACTAAAATGTGTATATAGTCCCTTATCATCCCCTCCAAGAGCTTGCATACTATTGATGTTAGGCTAACTGGTCTGTAATTCCCAGGGATGTATTGTGGGCCCTTTTTAAATATTGGTGCTACATTGGCTTTTCTCTAATCAGCTGGTACCATTCCAATCAGTAGACTGTCAGTAAAAATTAGGAACAATGGTCTGGCAATTACTTGACTGAGTTCCCTAAGTACCCTCGGGTGCAAGCCATCTGGTCCCGGTGATTTATTAATGTTAAGTTTCCCAGTCTAATTTTAATTCTGTCCTCTGTTAACCATGGAGGTGCTTCCTGTGATGTGTCATGAGGATAAACACATGACAATTGATTTCTCAGTTCTCAGTCAGCTCTGAGCAGACTTTGATGACTGTTGCTTCTGCTCTGCCCATTCAGTGCTCATTGGAGCACCAGGCTGTGGAGGAAGCTGGATCAGGCTCTCAGCGGCACCATCTGTCAATCAGGCATCTGTGTGGATCTTGACAATATGGTTATGATCCTTTCAGAGCTTGATACAGCTTTCTCTCCAGCAAGGAGAACAGTGATCAGTAGTGATAACACAGTGCCTTAGACGATCTCACACTAAAGATATACAGACTGCCGAACCATACATCCCTGCTTATTACTTACATTACAAACCTTTTCTGCAATAGTATTGCAAATGTAAATTATACTGTTTGTTTTTTTAGCTATAATGGACTAGCAATGTGTGTTCAGGTTTTGTAGTAAAGAAAAAAAAATGATAATATGACAAGCACGAGGAATGCTCACTAAGGCCGGGTTCACACTGGTAGGACAAGACAGTCGTACCACTTTGGATCCGACTTTGCCCTGCAACTTGAAGTCCAACTTGAATGAACAGGGATCCGACTTTAATTCCCGACAATACCAGGCACTGTGTCTGGTATGAATCTTTAGGGGGAGCTCCAGCCAAACTAAAGAGAAAAAATGTCATGGGTTCCCTCTCCAAGGGCATACCAGGCCCTTGGGTCTGAAAAAAACGAAAACTATATACTAGAATCCCTGTCTATGAATGCTGATTCTAATACACCTGATTAACACATATACCAGTGTAATTAATGTGTTAAAGAGAAAAAGTATCCTATGTTATTTCTCTTTGTGCTATAGTACTCAGCTAGGTGATTATACCTGGGAAGGGGCCTTGTTTATCATCCTTCTTAGTCCCTAAGGCCAGGTTCACACTGGTACGACAAACGCTCCGACATTTGGAGCTCATGTTGCATGACGTGTGAAAATCAATGTTTCCCTATGGGAGCCATCTTAACTGGTCTGACACAAGTTGGTCCAACTTTGAAAATGCTCCCTGCACTGCACTTTGGTTGGACTTTGATCTGACTTCAGCCCATTGAATATCACTGAAGTCGGATCAAAATCGGATCGCCGTCTTGACTGATCCGACTTTGGCATGCGTCTTGTGCTCTGATTATCTTGAAGGGGAACTCCATGCACAATTTAAAAAAGAAACCGGCATGGGTTCCCCCTCCAAGAGCATACCAGGCCCTTCGGTCTGGTATAGGTTTTAAGGGGAACCCCCACGCTGAAAAAATGGCATGGGGGACCAGCTGTCACTCAGGCATCTGTGTGGATCCTGACAAAATCCATACCAGACCCTTATCCGAGCACACAGCCTGGCAGGTCAGGAAAGGGGGTGGGGACGAGCGAGCGCCCCACCCCCGAACAATACCAGGCCACATGCCTTCAACATAGGGGGTGCTTTGGGGTGTGGGGTCCCCAAAGCACCTTGTCCCCATGTTGATGAAGACAAGGACCTCTTCCCAACAACCCTGGCCATTGGTTGTAAGGGTCTGCGGGCGAGGGGCTTATCGGAATCTGGAAGCCCCCTTTGACAAGGGAGCCCCCAGATCCTGGCCCCCACCCTATGTGAATGAGTATAGGGTACATTGTACCCCTACCCATTCACTTAAAAAAGTGTCAAAAATAAAACACATTACACATGTTTTTAAAGCAATTTAATAGAGAGCTCCGGTGTCTATTCTGATATGTTCTCCCCCCTTCCGGCCCAACTGTGTCCTCCGCTGACGTCTTCTGCCTCTGTTGGTTCTTCTCCCCTCTCTGGTTCTTCTCCCTCTGTCCGCTGTCTTCTGCCGGGTTTCTTTCGCTATCTTCTTGCTATCTTCTTGCTCTTTTGCCCGGTCTTCTTCGTTGCAAGGTGTGCCACTACTTATATTGGCATGGGGCGGGGTCACTGGGTGACGTCATCCGGAGGTATTGCTACAGCTTGCAATCACCTGTACAAAGGGGGAGATTTATTAAAACTGGTGCAGCTGTGCATGGTAACCAATCAGCTTCTAGGTTTCAGTGTTAAAGATTAATTGAACAAGCTGGAGTTAGAAGCTGATTGGTTACTGTGCACAGCCGCACCAGTTTTGGTAAATCTACCCCAAAGCGTGCTCAACTCTGCTAGACTTTGGTGGTTGTTTACGAAAGGCAAATCCACTTTGCACTACAAGTGCAAAGGGCACTTGAAATTGCACTGAAAGTGCACTTGGAAGTGCAGTCGCTGTAAATCTGAAGGGTAGATCTGAAATGAGGGGATGCTGATTTTATTATTCAATCATGTGCAAGCTAAAACGCTGTTTTTTATTTTCCTTGCATGTCCCCCTCAGATCTACAGCGACTTCCAAGTGTACTTTCAGTACAATTTCAAGTGCACTTTGCACTTGTAGTTTGCACTTGTGGTGCAAAGTGGATTTGGCTTTAGTAAATAACCCTGGGGCACTTTTTACTGCGAATGTTGCAGCAGAGAACAGCCTAATAGGTATTGTTTGCAGTATAATGTGAAGCCATAAAATCAAGGTGGCCACAATAAAAGTTTAATTTCACAGGCAGATAAGAACTTCATTTAAAGTGTTTGGAATGCTCTCTTTGTTTTAATTGCTTAAAAAAAAACACAAAGGAATTAACGAAAAAAATTGCTGACTGCGTCTCGCACACAACACGACTCAGAGTAATATTTATTTATAAATTATGGTGTGAATTAAAAAAAAAAATACTGACTGCATTTAGAACTCATTATACTGAAAGCTGACCATGAAGAATGTATGTTTTATGCTTTTTGCAAACTTTATTAAAGAAAAAGTTAAATATGTTTTTGTTTTTGCTTAGTGGCTGATTGAAGTCGCCTTTCTTGGAACCTCATAAAAACGATTTCTGCTTTAAAGTGTACTGTTTCCCAAATCCAATATTCATTAGTGCCATTGATTTTTAATCAGCTACGTTCTCTATTATTCAGTAGCTTAGTGATGATATTTTTGAATCGTTTAGTTAATTTAACAGCAAAGCAAAGCCTAGCGCATGGCAGCAGAAAAGTGCGTTAAGTCGAAGAATGTGTGTGCTGAATCATGAAATATAGTTCTATAGAAAGAGGAAATATTCATGGGAGATAGACTGAAACATTCACAAATGTAAACGTGTTCCGGAGGTTTCCAAATCTTGACATGTTTGACTTTTTATTTACCTTTGTCATGCACAGGGTGAAAGCTAACATTCTCTGTCATCAATTTACAATTACTTGGAAGAAGAGACTGTATTGCATTAAGCCCAGAAACTAAATTTTATTATATTGCAGCTTACCAATTGTAGCGCTTTCCCAGCAGAAATTAACTGGTGTGTGCGACAGTCCTTTTCTAGACCAGATCCCTTTGGAGAGGTCCTGCAGTTAGTTCCAGATCACGTTCAGGTCCCAGCTCTGCACCACAGGGACCTCACAAAACAGCAGTACAGTTCATAGGTTGCCTCAGGGGCATCAGCCCCCTGAGGCTGGGAACTCTCCTGGCTGGGGAAAGACAAAGTCTTCAGAGCTCCAGACTATGTATCAGCTTCCCAGCCACCATCTGGGTGCACCTCTCCTGGGATTGGCTAGGCCTTGATCAAAATTCAGGCTGGCTATTTGAATTCTCCCTCCCTAAATTCTAGAGCAGGGGTGTCAAAATAAATTTCACCAAGGGGCTGCATAAGCCCCTTGGTGGCCCCTCAAAGGGCCTGTTGTACAGAGTGCAGAGTTCAGGAGTGCATTGTGTCCAGAGTGCAGGGTTTAGGGGTGCGCTATGCACAGTGTTCAACCAAACCCCCCCAAAGCTTCCTCACATCTCTCTCTCCTACCTGGCCTGGCTCTAGTACCTCCCTGTGTAGGTGGCTCTGCCTTGCCTTGCAAAGAGATTGTTCTCTTTCTCAGATTCTGGGGATCTACCATCAGTGTGTGCAGGGATCTGTTAGTCTTGGGAGCCGCTGAGTTTGCAAGTGACAGCGGGGAGCGGGAGTGGAGGATCAGAGCTGGAGTTGGTGGAATGGAGTTCCACCATGTACCTGCCGCACAACTGGGTGCGAGGGCCTCTGATTCGGCCCACGAGCCTTGTGTTTGACATCTGTGGTCTAAAAGCTTCTTATAGAGGCAAGGGGAAGCAATCAAACTCCCAGCTTGTGAATCCCTGAACAGACCAATCCAAACAATTTCTGCTCCCCTGAATTACAGAAGGATCCAAAAACTAAACTTGCCTAACTGGGAGGGTGCTACAAATATCTTAGATGTCGTGGTTGCATTTTTCTTTTTGGGGGGGGGTCATTTTTGTGGTGGTTGCATTTTTTTTGGGGGGGGGGGGGGGGCATTTTTTCCTTATTTTCACTTGATGATCCAGCCAGTAAGTCTGCTATTTTTCTACTGCATGTTACAGACTAAGCTGTCCAACAAAAATGGCAGCTAAAAGGTGGAGGAAAATCATTTACCACTGACAGGGGTATACAATGATCAGATTTTATTCATGTACCGATATGTAAAATCTTTTTTAAAAAAAGGGAAAATATTGTATTTATAAGGTTTTTTTATCTATACAAAAATGTTTTGCCTTTCATTTCTATTTTGAACTGAATGGGTTGTTTTACAAGGTGAGGGTTTACCTACACTTTAATAAAACAAAATAATTATGCAAAGGAAAAACACTGCAATTAAGCATTTAAAATACTACATTTTTTCTGTGATTTTTTATCTGCAATTTTTTAAGATGGTGACAGGGTCTCTTTATGGCATGGTGGCTAGTATTCAGACTGATATGAATTTACAGTGGAATAAAAATGAAATACATTGATGATTCTAATTATACCAACATTTTCATATGGCTCTCCTGGGTTTCTTTTTATTCTGCATTCAGATCTGGAAAAACGACCAAGGTGTTCCGTTTCACGGTTGGGAAAAATGTTCTTCATAAAAAATGAAAGCACTTATGAGAATTCTGTGTTTTTTCTGCTCTATACATTCCTGGAGCATTAACTCTGATCATTTTATTCTGCGTAATATTCCTGTGTACAGGCTTTACGATTAAATCTTATCCTCCGTCTCCCTGCTGTTTACCCAAAGAAAAAAAAAAATGTTTTTAAAGCGAGATTTATTAGCTTCACAATTTTACATATCAGAAGCTTTTTTTTTTGTTTTGTTCAGCTGCGAATTTTTCTTGTTGCTGTCAGCTATGTGCAAGTCGGGAAATGGACAGAATTCTTTTACTGCTTCTGGGTCAGTGAAACAGAATCTATTCAGCTTCCCTGAGAGATACTATTATGCTTCGTACACACAATCGGACTTTCTGCCAACAAAACCGTGGAATTTTGTTCGAAGGGCGTTGGCTCAAACTTGTCTTGCATACACACGGTCACACAAATGTTGGCCACCAATTACAAACGTAGTGAAGTACTAGACATGCTACGTGGTTTTTCAGCTCTTTAGCGCCACCCTTTGGGCTCCTTCTGCTAATTTGGTGTTGGTAGAAGTTTGGTGAGTGTTGATCCGCGCTTTTCTTTTCGCATTTTTCATTTCGCGCTTTTCAGTTCGTGCTTTTCAGTTCATCTCTGAACGGCCGTTCGTCAACCAGACATGTTGCGGAATCGGAGGAGATAACGTGTTATTTATTATTGGCCTTGGAGTTATTGCTTTGACATTATTTTTTTGGTTGAACAATGATTTGATTTGGTATATCTTCTATATTTTTGGATGCATAGAATGCACTTTTTGGTTAAGTTCTATTGGCAGATAGCATGACTATTTTTTTTTTTAATGCACAATAAAAAAATTGTGGAGAATAATACTTGGCTATGTGTTTTATTTCAAATGACAGTTTGGGAGTAGGCAGTTACATTTTAAAAAATACAATGTAAAATTAACAAGGGACATCAACATAGTTGTATCTTTGATCTTAAAAACTACGGAATAATGGTGTTGTGGTAACTTGCACAAATAAATAAAAAAAAAAACATAATAATATTATTCTTGATATCACTAGAAAAAAAAAATTTGTTTGCAATAACTCTATCAGTATCACCAGCAAAGCAGCTTCATTATTATCCCATTAAAGAAGAAGAGAATTGTGCGCTGCATTTGGAGATTTCATAATTTGCCACGTCACGAATGTTAATTCTCCATTACAAACGCTAGTTTACAAGACCAACCGCTTCTGCTTCCGAGCATGCGTGTTTGTACTTTGGACTTTTGTCCAATGGACTTGTGTACACACGATTGGAAAATCCGACAACATACATTTGTTGGCGGAAAATTTGAAGACCTGCTAGCCAACATTTGTTGGTGGAAAGTCCAACAATAATTGTCCAATAGAGCGTACAAATGGTCGGATTGTCCGCCAACAGCCTGACATCCAACATTTCCCGTTGGAAAATCCGATCGTGTGTACGGGGCTTTAGTGTGCTGGTCAGTTAGAAAATTACACCTTCCATCTGAAGATTTTCACACAGGTTTTTTACTTTAGGAATGCCTCCCTGGTGAAATAATTAGGCTGTGAAGACCATATAATCATGATTCATGGGGTGTGCAGTTGCTGACTGGAGTATTATAAGCACACTAGAAGATAAGGTAAGTTAAAATAATCAGCTTTTTTCAATAGTAGACTCCAAAGTGTTAATGTAGTCCTAAGGCCCCTTTCACATGAGCAGTCCAATCGGGACTTCCTGAAAATCGGACCATCCCTTCTCTTCTATAGAGCGGCAGATGTAAACGGACTTGTGTTAGTTAACACCTGCCAACCTCCAATCTGATCTGATCCAGCAAATACAAATGGAAGGGGATACGTTCCCGTCCTTCTGCCCGGATCAGATCAGAGGGCAGTCGGGTGTAAACGGACAGCCGATACGTTTACATCCAACTGTCAATAGAGCAGAGCGGGCTGTGTCTGTGTCCGATCTGAATAAGCAGAGCATACACTGACATCTGCGCGTTCCGCTCAGCTCAGCAGGGGCTCAACGGACAGATCCCCTGTTGAAAAATCTGCATCCGGACTGTGTGAAAGGGACCTAAATCAGTGGCCTTCTATCTGTAACTTCTCCCACCTGCATGAATACATTCCTGAAATTCACAATATTTAAAGACCATCTCTATGACAATTCTCAGATCCAGTTACTATGTGATGCACAAGCCTTATAAATCTATATAAAAACTTCCTTTACCTTCCCCGAGTGAGCTGCACAACAAGCTTAAAGTGGTTGTAAACCCAAAAAAAAAAAACAAACAAACAAATAAAACCTGCAAGACAAAGGCATAATGAGCTAGTATGCATAGCATACTAGCTCATTATAAATTACTTACCTGAGATCGAAGCCCCCGCAGCGGTCCTTGTTCACCGCTCCGACGGCCGACATCCCTCCCGGAGTTACTTCTGGGTATTGCGGCCTCCGGCGCTGTGATTAGTCAGAGCCGCGATGACGGCATGCGCACGGGAGCCTCCAGTAACGGCATAGGCTAACTGAAGTAACGGCACGTACGTGCCGTTGCTTCAGTTTGCTTCAGTGCACATTAGCCGATGACGTCGGCACATGCAAATACAGGGGATATCTCCTAAACTGTGCAGGTTTAGGAGATATCCAGTGTAGCTACAGGTAAGCCTTATTATAGGCTTAACTGTAACAAAAAGTGGTTGTAAAGGGTTTACAACCACTTTAAGGAATCAATTCACCAGAAAAGTTAAATAAAAGCTCAGGCTGGCTACAGCCTAACAGTAACACATGCTAAATGTATTACAGACACAACTGTCTAAACCTAGGTTCATACTGTATATGTGCGGGTCTGGAACACATGCATAATCATGCGCATTCCCAACTCACATAGAAACACACTTGTAGGCAGGTACAGTCTACTTTCCCCATTGCAGGTGGCGCTCTTCCACAGCGGCACTGCAGTTGGAGAGAAAGTCAAGAGGATTGTAGTTCCTCTATGGTTTCCTGGGTCACTGGGGAAGGGATCCAATTGGATGCTGTTGCCTCATGTGACTCTAGCAGCCATCTTGGGTCAGGTAGAGTCTATTTAAGGTCCTGACTCCCAGGTTTGGTGCAGATTTTGCGGGTTGGTAGAATAGGGACAGGGACCTCGCCTGGTAGGGACGGAACTATCAGCAGGAAAAGGTTCCCCACAAGGAGGGAATGCATTGGGCTTGCAACTATTCTGGATATCTTCCTGCTTGGGCACAAGACGGCCAGGCCACATTCTGCCTCTCCTAACAGACGCTGTCATTTCGGCTGAATCCTGCTTTCTCTGTTAGATCTGTGAGTGTTCCTATCTGGACTGCTTTCCCACTGTCTTTGTATTATTTCAATACAAGTTCCTTCATCACACTGGGATTGTGTGTTATATTGCTGCCGCATCACGCTGCACCCCACCTACAGGCTGCTCTTTAGCAAAAGCACAAGGTTCCCATTAATTCTTTAAAAATTCTTTAACCACTTCAGCCCTGGAAGGATTTACCTTCTTTATCACAGGCCATTTTTTGCGATACAGCACTACGTCGTTTTAACTGACAATTGCGCAGTCGTGCGACGTTGTACCCAAACAAAATGTATGTCCTTTTTTTCCAACAAATAGAGCTTTCTTTTGGTGGTATTTGATCACCTCTGCGGTTTTTATTTTTTGCACTATAAACAAAAAATGTTTGAAAAAAAACAATATTTTTTACTTTTTGCTATACCCCCCTAAAAAAGTAAAAAAACTAATTTCTTCATGAGTTTATGCCAATATGTATTCTTCTACATATTTTTGGTAAAAAAAAAACGCAATAAGCATATTGTGATTGGTTTGCGCAAAAGTTATAGCTTCTACAAAATAGGGGATAGATTTATGGCATTTTTATTATTATTATTTTTTTTTTTTACTAGTAATGGCGGTGATCAGCAATTTTTTGCGGGACTGTGACATTGCAGTGGACAGATCGGACACTTTTGACACTTTTTTGGGACCATTGACATTTATACAGCGATCAGTGCTCTAAAAATGCACTGATTACTGTATTAATGACACTGGCAGGGAAGGGATTAACACTAGGGGCGATCAAGGGGTTAAATGTGTTCCCTGGGAGGTGTTTCTAACTGTGGGAGGAGTGGACTGACTGGGAGTACAGAGAGATCGCTGTTCCTAATCACTCGGAACAGATGATCACTCAGTACTCCCCTGACAGAATGGGGATCTGTTTGTTTACATTGACTGGCTCTCTATGGTGCGATCGTGGGTGGCTGGTGAACATCGTGGTCGCCGGCCACAAGCATCGGCTTCGGTGCCACACCACTGGAGGTGCGCGCCTTCGGAACCATGCACTTGCCCACTGTATCTATTGAACGAAGTGATGTACACCTACGGCGATTCGCGCAATAGAGCCGACCTGCGACAGTATAATGATGGCGGCTGGTCGGCAAGTGGTTTAAAAAAAAAAAGGGTTGGAGGCTTCTTTTTCCTGCATTTCTTGCAGATACAGAGGCCATTTCAAATAAATAGGCTGCAGTATCTGTGACGTGCATGTGCAAAAGTGCACGCACTTGTGTGAACCTAGGCTAATGCCGCGTACACACGGTCGGACTTTCCGGCATACTTGGTCCGGCGGACCAGAGTGTGCCGGACAATCCGCCCGTGTGTAGGCACCGGCGGACTTTTCCGGCGGACTTTTTCCCAAAAGCCCGCCGGACCTAGATTTGAAGAAAGTTCTAAATCTTTCCGCCGGACTCGGGCGGAAAGTCCGCTCGTGTGTGTGCTGGTCCGACGGAAAGCCCGCTCGTGTGTAGGCTGGTCCGACGGACCAGATACAACACGAGGGCAGGGTATTGCATCTCACGCTCGCTGCAATAGGAAAAACACATTTTCCTATTGCGGCGAGCGCGGGGCATACCAGGCCCTTAGGTCTGGTATGGATTATAAAGGGAAGCCCCTACGCCGAAAAAAACGGCGTGGGGTCCCCCCTAAAATCCATACCAGACCCCGATCCGAGCACGCAGCCTGGCCGGTCAGGAAAGGGGGTGGGGACGAGCGAGCGCCCCCCCCCTCCTGAACCGTACCAGGCCGCATGCCCTCAACATGGGGGTGGGTGCTTTGGGGGAGGGGGGCACCCTGCGCCCCCCCCCCCCAAAGCACCTTGTCCCCATGTTGATGAGGACAAGGGCCTCTTCCCGACAACCCTGGCCGTTGGTTGTCGGGGTCTGCGGGCGGGGGCTTATCGGAATCTGGGAGCCCCCTTTAATAAGGGGGCCCCCAGATCCCGGCATCCCACCCTATGTAAATGAGTATGGGGTACATGGTACCCCTACCCATTTACCTAGGAAAAAAGTGTAAGTAATAAAACACACTACACAGGTTTTTAAAATATTTTATTAAACAGCTCCGGGGGGGATCTTCCTCCGGCTTCGGGGGTCTTCTTCCGGCTTCGGGGGTCCCTCCGCTTCATCTTCTCCCGGCGTCCGGTTGGTTCTTCTCCCGGTGTTCCAGTTCTTCGGCCGGCTCCTCTGCTGTCTTCAGGTAGCTCTCTTGCCAGCAGAGGTCCGGACTTCTGGGCTTCTGGGCTTCTTCTCTTCTCTTCTCCAGATGTTGACACGACGCTCTCTCCGGCTGGACTGCTCTCCGAGGGCTGCGTTGTGACTTATATAGGCGGAGACCCCGCCCCCTTTTGATGTCACAGTCCCTGGGCATGCTGGGACTGTGACGTTTTAGGGGGCGTGGTCACTGGGTGATGTTGACCACGCCCCCTAAAACGTCACAGTCCCAGCATGCCCAGGGACTGTGACATCAAAAGGGGGCGGGGTCTCCACCTATATAAGTCACAACGCAGCCCTCGGAGAGCAGTCCAGCAGGAGAGAGCGTCGTGTCAACATCTGGGGAAGAGAAGCCCAGAAGCCCAGAAGCCCAGAAGCCCAGAAGTCCGGACCTCTGCTGGCAAGAGAGCTACTTGAAGACAGCAGAGGAGCCGGCCGAAGAACAGGAACACCGGGAGAAGAGAGCGGAGAAGAACCAACCGGACGCCGGGAGAAGATGAAGCGGAGGGACCCCCGAAGCCGGAAGAAGACCCCCGAAGCCGGAGGAAGATCCCCCCCCCCGGAGCTGTTTAATAAAATATTTTAAAAACCTGTGTAGTGTGTTTTATTACTTACACTTTTTTCCTAGGTAAATGGGTAGGGGTACCATGTACCCCATACTCATTTACATAGGGTGGGGGGCCGGGATCTGGGGGCCCCCTTATTAAAGGGGGCTCCCAGATTCCGATAAGCCCCCGCCCGCAGACCCCGACAACCAACGGCCAGGGTTGTCGGGAAGAGGCCCTTGTCCTCATCAACATGGGGACAAGGTGCTTTGGGGGGGGGGCGCAGGGCGCCCCCCTCCCCCAAAGCACCCACCCCCATGTTGAGGGCATGCGGCCTGGTACGGTTCAGGAGGGGGGGGGGGCGCTCGCTCGTCCCCACCCCCTTTCCTGACCGGCCAGGCTGCGTGCTCGGATCGGGGTCTGGTATGGATTTTAGGGGGACCCCACGCCGTTTTTTCGGCGTAGCGGGGTTCCCCTTTATAATCCATACCAGACCTAAGGGCCTGGTATGCCCCGCGACGGGGCTAGTAAGGTGTCAATCTCGCCGATAAAAGCGGCAAGATTGACATCCTTTTCTAGTCCCGTCGCACCTGAGTCACGTTCAAAATGAACGGACTTGTCCGTGTGTGGGCAAGTCCGTTCATTCTGAAAGTCCGCCGGAACTCCGGCGAAAGTCCGTCGGAAAGACGGGCGGACTTAGCCCGCCGGAAAGTCCCGGCGTGTGTGGGCAAGTCCGTCCGTTTTAAAGTCCGGCGCACCTGGCGGACAAAGTCCGTCGGAAAGTGTGCCGGACCAAGTAGGATAGAAAGTCCGCTCGTGTGTACGCGGCATAAGGCAGGGTTCCTATACGTGCAAAAAAATAAGCACTTCTCCAGGTCGGTCTCTCTTTACAGCCCAATTTACCAGCGGGTGCAGGTCCAGCTTGTGACTATATGCATTCAAAGAGAGAAAGTAAGATGATCGCACACCAATGTCATTTAAAAAGCATCTCCTTTATTCAAACTGTTAAAAGCATTACAATGTTATGCCCTGTACACACGAGTGGAATTTCCAACAACAAATGTTGGATGTGAACTTGTTGGCTAAAAGTCCGACCGTGTGTATGCTCCATTGAACATTTGTTGTTGGACTTTCTGCCAACAAATGTTAGCTAGCAGGTCCAAATTTTCCGCCTACAAAACTTTGTTGTTGGAATTTCCGATCGTATGTACACAAGTATGACGCATAAAAGTTCACATATGCTCGGAATCAAGCAGAAGGAGCCACACTGGCTATTGAACCTCCCTTTTCTCAGCTTGTCATACGTCTTGTACGTCACCACGTTCCCACGTTCTTAACTGTTGGCCAACATTTGTGTGACCGTGTGTATGCAAGACAAGTTTGAGCCAACATCCTTCGAACAAAAATCCATGGTTTTGTTGGCGGAAAGTCCGATCGTGTGTAGGGGCATTAGACTACATCACAAAAAACCCAGGCCTATCTACGCATATCATGCCTCCAGGGCACTTAATCATAACCCCTATGCATTTGTTTTCTATTGCACAAGTTTACATAGTTACATAATTATGCCCCGTACACACGGTCGGACTTTGTTCGGACATTCCGACAACAAAATCCTAGGATTTGTTCCGACGGATGTTGGCTCAAACTTGTCTTGCATACACACGGTCACACAAAGTTGTCGGAAAATCCGATCGTTCTGAACGCGGTGACGTAAAACACGTACAGCGGGACTATAAACGGGGCAGTGGCCAATAGCTTTCATCTTTTTATTTATTCTGAGCATGTGTGGCACTTTGTCCATCGGATTTGTGTACACACGATCGGAATTTCCGACAACGGATTTTGTTGTCGGAAAATTTTATATCCTGCTCTAAAACTTTGTGTGTCGGAAAATCCAATGGAAAATGTGTGATGGAGCCCACACACGGTCGGAATTTCCGACAACAAGGTCCTATCACACATTTTCCGTTGGAAAATCTGACCATGTGTACAGGGCATTAGTCTGGCTGAAAGAGACACAAGTCATAGTTACATAGTATGCGTGGTTCCCATCCTTGCTGCTAATCCAAATTGTGATAGGAGAGCCCCTTCCCCCTCCTCCCTCAGGTTAGGGGGCCTATAGCATACTCCCAGTATTATTTTCCCCTTAGCTTCATCCTTTTGGAGCTCTACTCATAAGGATTCCACCTCCTCTCTAGCTCCCTTAGTGATGTCATCTCTCACATTCACTTGTACATTATTCTTGATATATAGGCATACCCCTCCCCCTTTTTTACCCTCTCTATCCCTGCAATAAAGGGTATACTCTTGAATAGTTGCCAGCCAATCATGAGAGCTGTTGAACCAGGTCTCTCAAATTCCCACAAAATCCAAATCCTCCTCGTTCAACAGTATCTCTAGTTCACCCATCTTGTCTGCCAGGCTCCTGGCATTGGTAAACATGCCACGTAGTTTAGACCGGTCGCATACTATCCTCTTATTGGGTGTTTCAAGATTGCTAGAACTAGGACTTGTTACTATACTTACCTTGGGTTTATGTGCTTTAGTCAACCTACCACTAATGCCCCCAATACTACCCTCTGAAATATGTTCCGTGCTGACTATCTCTACCTCTGGGCCCTCCCCCCATCGCCTAGTTTAAAAACTCCTCTAACTTTTTGGCCATCTTTACTCCTAGCTCATCTGCACCCTCCTCATTTAGGTGCAGACCGTCCATACTATAGTACTGGTGATAGACTGAGAAGTTGGCCCAGTCCTCCAGGAACCCAAACCCCTCCTTACTACACCAGCTCCTCAGCCACTTGTTTACTTCCCTAATCCCCCTCTGCCTTTCTGGTGTGGCTGGATGTACCGGTAGTATATCTGAGAATACTACCTTGGAGGTCCTTTTCCTCAATTTAGCTCACAAGTACCTAAAATCGTTCTTTAGGATACTCCATCTGCCTCTGACTTTGTCATTGGTGCCAACGTGCACCATGACAGCCGGGTCTTCCCCAGCCCCTCTCAGTAATCTGTCCACCAGATCCGTGAAGTCCATCCAGTTCAAACAATAGAAGGGGAAAATATATGCAGTCCTATATACACAGCCCTATACTCACAGTTGATCCAGAGGAAGGCAAGCCCCCCCCAAAAAAAGCATGATCCAATTTGCTCCAGTGGGGGAAAAAAAACTCCTTCCTGATCCCCTAAGAGGCAATCGGAAATTCATACCAGGCTTTTATGTTTTAGACCAGCCTGTCCCGAACAGGGTTCCGTGGAACCCTGTGGTTCCTCCAAGGACAGCAAGGGTTTTTTTTATTTTAGCAGTGAGTTCTGTTAACAGGGTATTCCACTGATCACCAGTGCAAAGCCGCCCATAGACGTCTCCTATCTTTGTAGGTTGAGCAGGGACCAGCTGAGATTCGAACCATCTATGAGCAGGCTGATGGTACTCTGAAAACAGCCAAGTCCTCAAAATCTGCAATTCCTGCTGCTGGAGTGTTACTGGAAGTGATGTAATTGGAGATTTTGACGAGTTGGCTCTTTTGACAAAACACCTACTTTAGGGAGCACCTCTCCCACTGACCACCAATGTAAAAAGAAACTTTTCTCTGATTTCCAATGCAAAGGACACTTTTCCATTGAGCACCAATGTAAAGGTACACTACAATTTTCAATGTCTGTATTTCTTTTCTGGCCACTATTATTATAGATTTTATTTCATGATTATTACTGAAAGTAAAGTCGTTGTATAGTGGAGGTAGATGTTAAAAATCTGTTATAAGATAGGCATATTATAAGCATGCCACATTCCTTTTTTCTTTATGATTATTATTATTATCATAATCCGCAACTACCAGATTTTACTAACCTGTAACCTTTCGCTGTGCATATATATTTTTAGCAGGGGTTCCTCCATGGTAAAAGGGTTTAAGAAAGGCCTTTGTAGATCATGTTAAAAATTGTATTTGACATTTTTTTTTTTAATTTATACTTTTCTCTTTTGTATTGCAGTCTTATTAAAGGAGTTGTAAAGTCTCGTAGTTTTTCACCTTAATGCATTGTATGCATTAAGTTGATAAACCTTCTGTGGTGCTGCTGCCCCCCAGCGCCCCCGAGAGTCCCCCTTTTACTTACTTGAACCCGATCTTTCCAGCGATGAGAACAAGCCCAGCAGCTCCAGCCACTGTCTCGGGTCCTCTTTGTATAGATTAATAGCAGCAGGAGCCATTGGCTCCCACTGCTGTCAATCAAATCCAGTGACATGGGAGTCAGGGGGGCGGGGGCGAGTCTTGCTGTGTGTGACAATGGACGCAGCAGCAGGACTCAGGAGTCTGCCCACATGAGTGCCCCCATGGAATGCGGCTCTCCGCGGAGGCACTCAATGAAGAAGAGGAGCGCCGCCTGGGGACCCCAGAAAAAGAAGGATCGGGCCACTCTGTGCAAAACCCTTTCACAGAGGAGTTAAGTACAACATGTTTGTTATTTTTTTAAAAACAAAAACAAACCTTTACAATCACTTTAAGTAAGGTTACTTGATTCTAGTTTTATTCATTTATTAATGTATAGTTCTATAATGCTTTTTTGCCTTGGGGACTCAGAGGACTTTTTCTGTTGTTGGGGCTATCTAGGGCGTGCTCAATAGAAAATCACACTAGGGACCATTTTAGACAGGCACCAATTAACCTACCAGCATGTCTTTGGCATGTAGGAGGAAATCGTCACAAGCACAGGGAGAACATACAAACCCTGTGCAGATAGTATCCTGATTGAGACGTCACCTGAGGACTGCGGTGCTACAAGGCATAAGTTCTAACACAAAAAAACATAACCGTTATGCTTTGTTTTTTTTTTATGTTAAAGAGAGGCCCCTAGTATAACCCCAAGGCCATGACATGGGTTAATGGGGCTTAGGTACCGAGAGTTAAGGGGAAGAAGGGGCGTGTCAGGAAATTTGTTAGGGGTGTGCTGAGTGGGTGATGGAGAGGGGGGTGGAGCTGTGGGGGAAAGTGAGTTAGGACAAGAAAGGGGGGTGGTTTCAGTTGAAGGGGTAGAGAGAGTAACACCCTCCCACCCTACATTTTGGGGTAAATTTTTTCCGTTTTGTTTTGGGGACTGGAACGTCCTTGGAGAACAAGTGGTGCACTTGGTGGGGTGCAAGGTCCTTTTGGGTCATGTGGGCACTTAAAAGGTATGGTGTAGGGACCCGTCTGAGGTACGGCTCCCAGTTGGAATGGGTACCTGCTAGTTGTCTCCGAGCCGGTGGTTTGCGTCTGGAGGCCTTAGAAGTGACTAGCAGGTACGGTTCTGGTTTTATGCCTATTGGGACCTTGGGCTCCATTATCGTTAATAAACTGTATGTTGTGTTTAAAAGGTTATCGACATGCTAATTATTGGATATTTATATTTGATTAATAAAATGGCCGCTACGGTCAATTTACTTCAGTTATGTGTGGTGTGATCATTAGATAAAAGGGGTGGGGTTATTGGCATAGCAGGTAAGTAACAAGCCATGGTTAATACCATAGTCATAAGTAAAGCTATCATTGATCCTCTTTTGAAACATTTGTTTTCTGAGGCTAAACAGTGTCTATGGTAACAACATTACTAGTGTGCAGAAACCTTGCAGTGCCTGCAAGTATATGTGTTAGTTCTCAAATCAATTCCTGTGCCTCTGTGAGGTCACATGTATGTTAGGCCCAGGTTGCACATTGGACCTCCCAATGCTAAACTCCAAACAGGTTTTGGCATCCAACAGCTTCTTCCCAGCTTCCTACCGGAGTAATCAACAGTCAACATTTGCTTAACCTAGCAAATTAGCACTGCCATGGAAGCAGCCAAATTACAAGCAAGGTAAAGTAAGCGCTTAAAGTGGATGTAACCCTTAATATTGAACTTATTTGCTCCCTTTATGTTTATTAAATATATAATTGAATTCATTTTGTTTGATAAGTGCAAAAAATGTCTCTTGACCTTTCCCAAAATCTTGTCAGCTGATAGCTTCCTTTGCTCTTTGCCTGTGCTGTTATCAGTTATATTGTTCTGAGGACTACAGGACCCCACCCAATCTATGTTTTGGACAAGAGGACAGGAGGAATTCCCAGTAGCCCTGCCTTGTTTCTGTTGTCTTGATACAGTAGGGCAAGTAAACATTTTTACTCTACTGGAAGTGTGCTACTGGCAAAATTACTTGATGAAAATAAAGGAAAAACATTTGGAAAAAAGAGAGACTAAAGCTGGTTACACTAGAAGAATGTTGTTCACAAATTTTTTTTTCGGAACATTTGTTCAGTTTTCCATTGGTTAGTGTGTAGGCGAGCTGGAAATAACCAGTTAGATGCTGTCCTAGACGGGAGGGTAAGAGTTATCGCCTTCCCATTTTTTTAGTTTTGGCGGGTTTTTCTCTATGTCTGACCCACTGATCTTGTGTTATAAAAGAGGGAGCAGAAGTCGAAAAGTTCAAGTTTGAGAGTAGGGACTATGGGAAAGGGATGGAGAACAGCAACCGTGAGGAACAGAAAAATGTCGGTTACAACTACTGGGATGTAAAGTCATCAAAACTTGGGGTTTGTCCGAAGACATCAGCTGCTGAAGAATGTTTCTGATGGAAGTATGAAGACACAAGTGGTTATTCAGGGTAATGGAAGTCTACCAAGCAACCTCTCGGTAGCGTGTACCTGTTGCGGGTGGAATTTCCTCTAGTAGCGAGGGAGATGTTGTCAGCACTCCTTTTGCCAGCAGTCTGTTTCCCACAGCAACGGGAGCAGATTTGAGTCACAGAGGTTCCCATCCTTTACAGAGGTAGGATAGCTCAAGAGCTAAGTACACGTGTCGGGACATGCAAGGTGTGGTGAGGGGCCCACTCTGCTACTGGGAATTGGAGTGGAAAACACTGGACAAGATGTGGAAAAGGCTCAGCGTGTCCCTCCTAAATGCAACCTATGGAAAAGGTGTACATTGTCTTGGGGAGCCGAGAATTAACTGGGGAACAGTTACAGTGAAAGTGTACATGGTGTATGGTTATCTCTAAGAGTAGAGGCCCATCTTAAGGTTGAGTATCCCCCCATGGCAGCCTCAGCCTTGTCCCAGGGCAGTAATCAAAATGGCACAAGAGTAAAGGTACCCCATGCGCACAACAAGTGATCCTGTTACAGGTGCCTAATGTAGCCCAGAAGAACCCACCCAGGGGTAGGCCTTTCATGTGACCCTTGCTTAGTGGCCAACCAGGAAGGAAACATGGAGGATATTACTTCCATCACATGACCCCCTACCCCCGCCCCCTTACAAGTGGGTCAAAATTATGTTTCTTTTTGAATGTAGTGATGAGAAAATTAGAAGGGTTAGGATGGAATTTTTTTTTTTTCGAACAAACAAAATTCTAACTGTTAATGTGGTTTTTGTTTGGCAAAAAATCATGCATTCTGTAATGAAATACATCTGGGATTCCATTCAGATAGCAGGTCGGAATGAAACTTTAACGACTTTTGAAGGAAATAAGTTGATTCAATGCTGGCAAGAACACAGTTTCTGATAAACAAACATTGGAACAAAGATCTAACCATGTATGCAGCCACGACATCTAGGGACTTGTAAGCTGCAATGGCAGCCAGGTGGGCTAGCATTTCTGCAAGCGAGTGGAGCTGGGATCAGCGGCCACAGGAAGGCAGAAGAAAGTGAGTTTGCTGTTCACTGGAACAAAAGGGCTTTAAGTCCCTGCCTGTAATGGGCCTTTGACAATTTTGACAATTTTGACACTTGAAAAATCTTTATTTTTATTAGGACAATGTACATTCCATGCAGTCCGGTGCATTTATAGGCATTTTGATGCATTCTGGATGAAACAAAACTCAGCAGGCCGTACTTTTGCTGAAACCACTGGGACTAACTGCAGTGGGGTGAACCAGCTTACAGATAATAAGAGCAGACAGGAGCGTGGGATCCAATTAGAAAAGCTGTATATCTTATTGGATAAAAAACAAATGCAGACGTAGATCACAGCAGCCACTCGTTAGCGTGAAACCAACGCACCACAGTCCAGGCAGAGAGCACAGTGTGTAGACTCATCAACGCTGACAAGGGCTCACTGGATGAAAAAATCAAAGACAGAGTTTCATGGTGTCACAGCAAGCTGCTTCTCAGAAGGGTACATGACAGGAGGGTGCGGTAACGTGTTTGAGGGTGCACCTCTTTTTCATACCTCATGGTTTGGAATATTAGCATTTACATCTGTGCAGCTGTAGTGTGAACCAGCCCCATCTCACCACCTTAAACGCACCTTGAAGATTCTGAGGACACATGGAAAAATGTGTTATGGTCAAATTGAATTATTTGGCCTCAACATCAAAGGATATGTCTGGCGGTAATCCAACACAGCTCACCATCCAAATAACACCATTTCTACAGTAAGGAGATAGTAATATCCTGCTATGGGGATGTTTCTTTGTAGCAGGGACTGGAGCACTTGTCAGGATGGAAGAAAAATGGATGGGGAGAAAAATACGTTCAAATTCTTGAAGAAAATCTGCTGCCCTCTGCCAGGAAGTTTTCAATGGGAAGAAGGTTTACCTTCCAACATGACAATGACCCAAAGCACACAGCAAAAATGACCACACAGTGGTTGAAGGAGGAATAGGTGAATGTCCTTCCATGGCCTAGTCAGAGCCAAGACTTAAACCCCATTGAAAATCTGTGGAATAACTTGAAGACTGTAGTCCATAAAGGGTCAACATCAAATGTAACTGAACTTAAGCAGTTCTGCAAAGAAGAGTGGGCAGATATTGCAAAGTCTAGCTGTGCAAAGTTAGTAGAGACATTTCCCAACAGACTAAAGGTTGGAATTAAAGCAAAAGGTGGCCCAACAAAATACTGACATAAGGGGGTGATCTTTTTTCCAACTCAGTGATCCTGTTTTTTTCCTGTCATGTTGGTGTTATATCTTTCACTTGGATGTTATAAGTTGCACTAGTAAATACAGCTGGATAAAACAAAAACAGTGTCTGTCTTCATTTCAGGCTGCACAGCAACACAATGTGATTATTTTAAAGGGGGGTGATTCTTTTCTATACCCATTGTACATGTTGTTCATGCTCACTCAGTCACTATGAGATTCGTTTTTTGTATTCTGCAAAGATCCTGGTTGATCCTGCTGTTCTCTGCCCCCCCCCCTCTTGTTTTATGTAACCCAATGCAGTTGTGGATTTTGCAGAGCAGTGTTGGCAGCTCTGCACATGCTCATTCTTCAGTGAGTTTCTATGTTTAGTTTTTCTTCCTTATCACATCTGAGCAGCCCATGTGACTATAGAGTCCCACATGTGGGTGTATACACAGTATTTAATGACAGCCACTCCCTCCCTCCTCCTTCATGCCCACTAACCAGCTAAACACAATGGGTGCGGAATATTACATCTTGCTTGATGGAGGCTTCACCTCCCTCTTATTCTAAGACACAGGCTGAAGGGGCGTGACACGGCCTGTGATTGGCAGAAATCCACCCACACCATGTTATTGCCAAAAATTAATAACGATTTTCTTTCAAATATATATATATACAGTTTTTGTGCGATGATTTAAAACAATGTAGTGATATAATTATTTGTTTTTACTCTGTATCCCAAAGGCTGTTTTTTTAACCACTTAAGCCCCGGAAGGATTTGCCCTCTTCCTGACCAGGCCATTTTTTGCGATATGGCACTGCGTCTCTTTAACTGACAATTGCGCGTTCGTGCAACGTTGTACCCAAACAAAATTTATGTCGTTTTTTTCCACAAATAGAGCTTTCTTTGGTTGGCATTTGATCACCTTATTTTTTGCGCTATAAACAAAAAAGAGCTCCAATTTTGAAAAAAAGCAATGTTTTTTTACTTTTTGCTATAATAAATATCCCCCCCCCCCCCAAAAATACATTTCTTCCTCAGTTTAGGCTGATATGTATACTTCTGCACATTTTTGGTAAAAATAAGCAATAAGCGTATATTGATTGCTTTGCGCAAAAGTTATAGCGTCTACAAAATAGGGGATATATTTATGGCATTTTTATTATTTTTTTTTTTACTAGTAATGGTGATGATCTGCGATTTTTAGCGGGACCTCGACATTGCGGCGGACAGATGAGACACTTTTGAATTTTTTTGCAGCCATTGACATTTATACAGCGATCAGAGCTAAAAATAGCCACTGATTACTGTATAAATGTCATTGGCAGTGAAGGGGTTAACACAGGGAGGCAATCAAGGGGTTAAATGTGTGTCCTAGGGAGTGATTCTAACTGTGGGGGGATGGGACTGCCTGGGAGTACAGAGAGATCACTGTTCCTAATCACTAGGAACAGATGATCACTCAGTACTCCCCTGACAGAACAGGGATCTGTTTGTTTACATTGACAGATCCTCATAATCTATGGCGCGATCGCAGGTGGCTGGCGGACATCGTGACCGCCGGCCACGCACATCGGCTTCGCGCCATGCCACTGGAGGTGGGTGTCTCCGGCACTGTGCGCTTGCCCACTGTATCTATTGAACAACGTGATGTAAACCTACGGCGATTCACGCAATAGAGCCGACCTGCCGCAGTATAATGATATACTTTGTATGAACAGCAGATCTGTCTCCTCTCTCCTGACAGAATGGAGATCTGTCTGTTTACATTGACAGATCTCCGTTCTGTCTCACTCAGGAGCGATCGCGGGTGCCCGGCGGACATCGTGGCCGATGCGCGTGCGGATCTGTCTCCTCTCTCCTGACAGAACGGAGATCTGTCCGTTTACATTGACAGATCTCCGTTCTGTCTCTCTCAGGAGCGATCACGGGTGCCCGGCGGACATCGCGGGCGCCGCGCACGTGCATCGGCTCTGTCGTTGCGCCCCCGCGCCCCCTAGTGATCTTGAAGCTCACGCCGTACAGCTACGGCGATTTGCCCAGGGGAGCCAGCCTGCAACAGTATAACTGCGGCGGCTGGTCCTCTAATGGTGAATGTTGAACATGTGACCAGCAGCAGAGGACTAGAAGCTCCCCCTGCTTATGTTCCCTGCAGACTGGCTGGGAATGATCTGGATCATGTGACAGCTGTAAATCGATTAGGAAAAGGGTACATGCATTTTTTTTTTTTTTAATTAAAATAATTACAGCGACATCATCCACATACAGAAATAGAAGGGACAATGTCAATTAAACAGTGTGTGTTTAGTATCACTATCACTACTGTCAGTTCAGTATCACTATTCACTTCAGTGGACAGCAGACTCTGCACTTGACAGTTGAATAACCAGAGTGATGTTTTGAACACTGTATTAAATATACACTATCTGAGCAAAAGCAATAATTGATCTGTACATTCTTAGCTTATAGTATGATACGCTAACAAGGACTGTGTGATGGCTCGCTATAATTTGCAGTAACTTTAATTAAAATGACAGAGTTTTGCTACATTTAACTTGCTGAAAGGAAGAAATTGTCTGGATTAATGATTATGTTTACAGGGACATCTGAGCTGAACCAAACCATTTGCAACAGATGGGACTCTGTACACACAGCGCAATCTACATTTAGTTAGAGTGTAACTATTTTCAGTGGTAAATGTAGAGCCAAAACACTGATTTAATCGATTTCGTTAATTTTAGCTCTTTTATCAGTCAGTTGATAGACTGTCTTATTTGCGTCATTATTACAGAAAAAAATGGTTTAAAATCAGGGGTCTCCAAACTTTCTAAACAAAGGGCCAGTTTACTGTCCTTCAGACTTAAGGGGGGCCGGACTGTGGGCATTGGGAGCAGAAAAGGTCCCAATTTCAGTGGGAATAAACAATGCGGCATCTTTGATGTCCATGGGAGGAATACCGTCTCCTTATTGGTGTCAGTGGGAGGAATTGTGCCCCATTGTTGGTGTGATTGGGCCCCATTGTTGATGTCATTGGGAGGAATACTGCTCCTTCATTGGTGTCAGTGAGGGGGGGAAATATGCCCCATTGTAGGAATTAGTGGATGAAAATAGTGCCCCAAGGGCCAGATAATAGCAAGCAAAGGGCCGCAGTTTTGAGACCCCTGGTTTAAATTAATGTGTATTTAACCACTTCAGCCCTGGAAGGATTTACCCTCTGACCAGAGCACTTTTTGCGATTTGGCACTGTGTCGCTTTAACTAACAATTGCGCGGTCGTACGACATTGCACCCAAACAAAATTGACGTCCTTTTTTCCCCACAAATACAGCTTTCTTTTGGTGGTATTTGATCACCTCTGCAGTTTTTATTTTTTGCGCTATAAACAAAAAAAGAGCGTCAATTTTGAAAAAAACGCAATATTTTTTACTTTTTGCTATAATAAATATCCCCCAAAAATATATAAAAAAACTTTTTTTTTCCTCAGTTTAGGCCGATACGTATTCTTGTACATATTTTTGATAAAAAAAAAAAATCGCAATAAGCGTATATAGATTGGTTTGCGCAAAAGTTATAGCATCTACAAAATAGGGGATAGTTTTATGGCATTTTTGTTATTAACTTTTATTAATAATGGCAGCGATCTGCGATTTTTATCGTGACTGCGACATTATGGCGGACACATCGGACACTTTTGACACTATTTTGGGACCATTGTCATTTATACAGCGATCAGTGCTATAAAAATGCACTGATTACTGTGTAAATGACACTGGCAGGGAAGGGGTTAACCACTAGCGGGCGATCAAGGAGTTAAGTGTGTCCTAGGGAGTGATTCTAACTGTGGGGGGGGTGGGCTACTATACACATGACAGCGATCACTGCTCCCGATGACAGGGAGCAATGATCTCTGTCACATCACTAGGCAGAACGGAGAAATGCCTTGTTTACAAAGGCATCTCCTCGTTCTTCCACTCCGTGACACGATCGCGGGCACCCGGCGAGTCCGCACGACGCGCGGTCACGGTCAAAGAGCACGCGGCGGGCGTGCTCACAATGCCGCATCTTAAAGGGGACATATGTGTACGCCCTTTTGCCCACCCATGCCATTCTGCCGATGTATATCTTCATGCGGCGGTCAGAAAGGGGTTAAACACAGAATAAAAAAATACTCTAAGAGCAGCTTACCCTTGTTCACATATGCTGGAGGACTTGTGTAGGTAATGCAGACTGTCTCATGTGCAATTTTTACCTGTTGATCCTGCCAGTAAGGCACTTCTTGCCCTAGGATGACAAAGCTCCCTCATTGTGTATCAATACAGAAACAGCAATGCCACTCTAGAAGTGCGCTGCCCTTGAACTACATGACACGCTCTGTATGTTCAGCCAGACTGCCTATAGGATACTGTCATTATTCATTCATTCAATCACCACCACACTCAAGAGGATGAAAATATATATATATACAGTAAAACCTTGGATTGCGAGCATAATTTGTTGCGGAAACATACTTGTAATCCAAAGCACTCGTATATCAAAGCGAATTTCCCCATAAGAAATAATGGAAACTCAGATAAATCGTTCCACAACCATTTATTCATATAAAAATGATTACAGCAACACAAAATAAAGTATAAAGTGAAAAAGAAAACTACAGTGGAACCTTGGATTACGAGCATAATCCTTTCCAGAAGAATGCTTGTTAACCAAAGCACTCTATACAGTACCGCATGTGGCCAAAGGTGGGGGGGGGGGGCACAGGAGACACTCGGAAACACTCGGAGAAGCTCGGTGACCACTCAGAGATACTCTGAGACACTCTGAAACACTCGGGAACTGAGTGTTTCCGGGTGTCTCCGAGCATCTCCGAGCGGCTCCAAGTGTCTCCAAGTGTCACTGGCGCCCCCGCACCTTTGGCCAAATGCGGTACAGCACACCCTAGAACCTTGAATCCTGCTCGTCTTGCAAGACAACGCTCGCAACCCGAGTTAGGATTCAAAAAAAAAAAAGTTCGTATTGCGAAGCGCTCGTAAACCGCGTTACTCGCAATCCGAGGTTTTACTGTATGTTTGAATGTCAGAATGAGAGTAATAATTCTAGTGCTGAACTCATGTTTAACTTTAAAGCGGGGTTCCCAATTAAAAAAAAAAAAAATTAAAAGTGAGCAGCTACAAATACTGCAGCTGCTGACTTTTAATAATCAGACACTTACCTGTCCCAGGGTCCAGCAAAGAGGGGGGTCGAAGCCCCACTCGTCCCCCCCTCCGCTCCACGGCGCTGGCATCTTAACTGTGGGTGCCCAGCTGTGGATTCACAGCCGGGTACCTACTGCGCATGCGCTAGCGGCGGCGCGCGCCGTCACTGGCCGTGCAATTATCTGGGACCAGTCACGTGTCCCAGATGATTGACAAGAGGGAGGGGGGAGAGGCGATCTCCCTTCCTGCGCCGGGGAAAGTGACGTCAGGAGCCCAGGCACCGAAGTAGGTAGACTACGAGGGACCCCCTAGCAACAGGCATTTAGAGGTGAGTAAAAAAAAAAAATTTCTCCAAATGTTTTTTTTTTAATTTTTTTTAAGCACATTCATTTTTTTTTTTGGGGGGGGGGTGGAACTCCACTTTAAACTGGTAATCTGTAAAGGCTTTTAAAGCGTTGGCTATGGAGATTTTTAGGTACTATAGTTTGTCTCTATTTCACAGGCGTGTCAATTTTGACATCTTTTTACTCAGCACATTATCTTTTTATATTTTAACAAATAATTGGGCTTTATATTGTGTTTTTGTGAACTAACACGCATTTAAGTATATTTTTTTCTAAAAATTCGCATTTGATAAACGGCTGTGCAAATATTGTGTGACATAAAAAATGTTATGTTTTGGGGTTCTAAGTAATTTTCTAGCAAAAAAATGCTGGTTTTAACCACTTCAGCCCCGGAAGGATCTACCTGACTGAGCCATTTTTTGCGATACGGCACTGCGTTGCTTTAACTGACAATTGCGCGGTCGTGCGACGCTGTACCCAAACACAATTCGTGTCCTTTTTTACCCACAAATAGAATTTTTTTTAGTGGTATTTGATCACCTCTGCGGTTTTTATTTTTTGCGCTATAAATGAAAAAAGAGTGACAATTTTGAAAAAAAACACAATATTTTTTACTTTTTGCTATAATAAATATCCCTAATTTAAAAAAAAATAAATTCCTCAGTTTAGGCGATATGTAATCTTCTACATATTTTTGGTAAGAAAATATCGCAATAAGCCTGCATTGATTGGTTTACGCAAAAGTTATAGCGCCTACAAAATAGGTTATTGATTTATGGCATTTTTATTATTATTAGTTTTTTTTACTAGTAATGGTGGTGATCTGCGATATTTATCAGGACTGCGACATTGCAACACTTTTTTGAAACCACTGACATTTATACAGCGATCAGTGCTATAAATAGCCACTGATTACGGTATGAATGTCACTGGTAGGGAAGGGGTTGATCAAAGGGTTAAATATGTTCCCTCACTGTGTTCTAACTGTGGGCGGATGGGACTAAGTGGGGGAGGAGACCGATCGGTGTTCCTATATACTGTATTAGGAACACACGATCTGTCTCCTCTCCCCTGACAGGATGTGGATTTGTGTGTTTACACATGCAGATCCACATTCCTGCTCTGTCACGAGCGATCGCAGGTGCACGGTGGACATCGCAGCCACCAGGTACGCATATTGGCTCCTCAGTGATGCGGCGGGCGCTTACGCGCCCCCTATGACCCTTAAATCGGCCGCCGTAAAGCTACGGCGGGTGGTCCGTATGTGGTTAACATGTATATGAGAAATGTCAAAAATGGCTCAGAGGTCAAGTGGTTTTTAAACTAGAATTCCAGCCTAACCCTAACTATTCCTAAAAATGCTCCCTTTGCCCTCCTAACACCTATGCTTACTAACCTGTGTAAGAAAGATGAATGAAGCACCCTCTACTTAGGTAGGTGCTAGAGTTGAGATTTTTGTCAGTGCAGGTAAACTTAGGCAGGCCTAGTTGAAAGGTAGGTTTTTCCGGTGTACCTGATACCCAAAAACGTGTGACCCCGCCCCTTCTGACATCATGTGACGTCACGTAACGTCAGAGGGGGCGGGTCACCCGTTTATGTCACCGGGTGGCCACGCCCTCAGTTATATAACAGCAAAATCGCTGCAGTCGTCAGGACGCCTCTCATCGAGACAGAGTTTTCCTGTTTTTTTTTCTCTGGTCTTTGGACGATGTGATCGAAGATGGATGGACATCATGGGACGTTTTTTTTTTTTTTTTTAATACAGTAAAGGAAATGTCCCAAACTGTCTCCTGTAATTTTTACTTTTTTGACACTTTTTTTGGTGAATGAGTAGGGGTACAATGTACCCGATACCCATTCACATGGGGGGGCAGGATCTGGGGGTCCCCTTGTTAAAGGGGGCTTCCAGATTCCGATAAGCCCCCTGCCCGCAGACCCCCACAACCACCGGGCAAGGGCTGTGGGGAAGAGGCCCTTGTTCCCATCAACATGGGAAAAAGTTTTTTTTGGGGGGACCCCAAAACACCTTCCCCATGTTGAGGGCGTGTGGCCTGGTATGGTTCAGGAGGGGGGGGGCTCTCTCGCCCCCCCTTTTCCTGCAGTCTGCTCGGATAAGGGTCTGGTATGGATTTTGGGGGACGCCATTTTTTTCAATTGTGGTGTGCGGTTCCCCTTAATACCCATACCAGACCTGAAGGGCATGGTAATGGACTGGGTGAAACTCATGACATTTCTTTCAATGATTTTTATCTATATTGCCGGGATCCGACAATACATTACAGCCGCGAGCAGTTTTAAATGACATTTTTTTCTTTAGAAATGCAATTTTGCTGCTCTCATTCATAACACTATGTACAGCCGCTATGTAAGCAGCCTGCCTTTGGCCAATCATGGCTCTCACAGCAGAGTGCGCTGTGATTGGCCAAAGCATGCAAGTCAGGTGCACCCTTTGGCCAATCAGCAGCTGTAAATGTACTAATATATTTTCATCCTCTTGAGTGTGGTGATCTCACAGTGCATTGACGGTCTTGCAGTGCATTATGGGGCGTTCCGCAGGCGCTTGAATTTCCCGCGAACGCCCATAATGTTCTAAACTCGGAGAATGTTTAAAGCGGGAGTGGTAGCAGCCTTGTACTATAAACAAACATAAATAAAACAAAACTTGCAGAGCATCAATTTATAAAAACAAATTGAACATCTTAGACGTAGTGATCCTTTGTTCGCAAAAATTGTCAAGAAGACAACCGAGGCAATCGAAACAATATCATATAATCCATACCTCTGGCGTCCTAACTGTGATTTCACTGGTAAGTATGAGCAGCAGGCCTGGCGTATAAAAAAAAATTAAAATATATATATATATAATTTATAACAGCCACAGCCTTCACTGTTCAGCCAGAGCCTACTGGAGTTCAACGAAATAGAAAGAAAGCACATAGAGACAAGAGACAAAGAAGAAAGAAAAAGAGAGGGAAAGGAAAAGGGAAGGGGATTGGTAAAGGAGGGAATCGGGTACCCCAGGGGTTTGAGGCGGGACCACTAAGAATCTCACAACTCTAGAAATCGGGAGGTCATTTGAGAAGGCGGGAAATGGTCTATACAGGGTTGCTAAGTCCGTTGGAATTTGTCATACTTGTCCTCAAGGATCACCGTCAATCTTTCATTGATGAGTGTACCATGAACCAAATTTTTAACCTCGAATGGCGGGATTCTCACATTGTCACTGGGACTTGGCTGTACTGGTGCAGCAGGAAACAGGTTCTGCGGTGTGTCCCCTCAGAAATGCTGCATTCAGAAATAAGGAGAAAGTGTACTGTTACATGGGACAATTGCTTTAGGAAGTTCTCAGTGTATAAAGTGGAACTGTGCAAGGTCATCAAACACAGCACTCGGCTTAAAAAGCAACATACAACACAATTGACATCCCTCATACGTGACTTGCAAGCCATAGAACGCCATCACAAACACGCTCCATCACAACCTTTGGAAAAGGAACTCATTCCCCTACGTAAACAAATTGCTGATTTACTATACTTCAAAGCCAAAACGGCGATCCAAATTTGTCATAAATTCTCATATGAGTCGGAAAATAAATGCAGTAAATTACTAGCCCAATCCTTATGTACACAGAACCTAGCATCTTATATACCAAATCTTTTATCTTCCCAAATGCCCAAACTATCTGCAAAGGTAAACAAGACATTAGAAGACCCCATCACTCTAACTGAACTCAAAACAGCCATAGGAGCCACTAAACCGGGGAAAGCGCTGGGGCCTGATGGCTTCAAGCTCCAATATTACAAGACTTTACTACCCTCCCTCTGCCAACACATGATTAAATTATTGAATGCATTGGGATCCACTACATCGTTTCATAAAGATACCCTCCAAGCCAACATCTCAGTGATCTCGAAAGAAGGCAAAGACCCTGCCTCCTGTGGGAGCTACAGGCCGATATCCTTACTGAATATTGACCTTAAAGTATTCATCAAAATGATAGCGACTAGATTACAGCAACACCTACCTCAGCTAGCTCACTTGGACCAAGTTGGCTTTGTACCTTCCAAAGAAGCTAGAGACAATACAGTCAAGATCATTAATCTGCTGCATGTAGCCAATACTACTAACACTCCATGTGTTTTCCTGGGGACGGATGCTGAAAAGGGTTCATTGGCCCTTCATGTTCGCTGTCATAATACACGTGGGTGCGGCTGCACACTGTGTCTCCTCTCCAGCGTTCTGTGTACCTGAGCCCCTAACTGGTACGGCAACGGGCGGCGGGTGCGGTCAGCTTGCGATGGGTGGGGTGTCCTGTCCTCCACCAACCGAGCCGAGGTATTCTGATGTGTGGGTTGAGCCACTGAGAGTTGAAGGGATAAGAGGAGTGTTTGTGTCCAACTCCGGCGCCCTGTTCTGGTTTGTTAGTGTGTGTGGGGGGATGCTGGTTGGTTTTTGCTCTATATATATATATATATATATATATATATATATATATATATATATATATATAATCACTATAGCTGTGACTGCTATATTTTATTTATATATATATACATACAGTATCTCACAGAAGTGAGTACACCCCTCACATTTTTGAAAATATTTTATTATATCTTTTCATGTGACAATACTGAAGAAATTACACTTTGCTACAATGTAAAGTACTGAGTGTACAGCTTGTATAACAGTGTAAATTTGCTGTCCCCTCAAAATAACTCAACACACAGCCAATAATGTCTAAACCACTTGTGACAAAAGTGAGTACACCCCTAAGTGAAAATGTCCAAATTGGGCCCAAAGTGTCAATATTTTGTGTGGCCACCATTATTTTCCAGCATTACCTTAACCCTTTTGGGCATAGGTGTGCGCAGCCTATTGCATTAGGGTGTGCACCCGAAAGCTCCAACACATATATGCGTTTGACATATTTACCGACCTCTTCCCCGCTCTCCACCCTGAAACAATGGGAGGAAGGGGGAGCCAGGGAGCACACAGGGGGACCCGGGCAACAGAAGGAAGAGGAACAGGGAAAGGAGGGATGGCGGGGGGTGGCATATATTGGTACAGATCCCCCCTGTATTTTCCTCCTGTGGCAGCTGAATGTTGATGAGAGGGAGAAGAGGAGAAGCCTACTTTCAGCTGCTGCAGGAGGAAAATACAGATCGGTTCCACTAAACCCCACCCCTGCCGCCTCTCCTGTCCAGGTTCTGAGGTTCAGCAAGGAAGGATTGTGGTTTACCTGTCACCTGCCAGTCCTTGGCGCTTTGCCAACCACAGGATTAGGGTGTGCCCAGGCACACCTGGCACACCCCTTGCGCACGCCTATGCCCTTGGGCATGGAGTTCACCAGAGCTTCACAGGTTGCCACTGGAGTCCTCTTTCACTCCTCCATGACGACATCACAGAGCTGGTGGATGTTAGAGACCTTGCGCTCTTTCACCTTCTATTTGAGGATGCCCCACAGATGCTCAAGAGGGTTTAGGTCTGGAGGCATGCTTGGCCAGTACATCACCTTTACCCTCAGCTTCTTTAGCAAGGCAGTGGTCATCTTGGAGGTGTGTTTGGGGTCGTTATCATGTTGGAATACTGCCCTGCGGCCCAGTCTCCGAAGGGAGGGGTTCATGCTCTGCTTCAGTATGTCACAGTACATGTTGGCATTCATGGTTTCCTCAATGAACTGTAGCTCCCCAGTGCCGGAAGCACTTATGCAGGACCAGACCATGACACTCCCATCACCATGCTTGACTGTAGGCAAGACACACTTGTCTTTGTTCTTCTCACCTGGTTGCCGCTACACATGCTTGACACCATCTGAAGCAAATAGGTTTATCTTGGTCTCATCAGACCACAGGACATGGTTTCAGTAATCCATGTCCTTAGTCTGCTTGTTTTTAGCAAACTGTTTGCGGGCTTTCTTGTGCCTCATCTTTAGAAGATGCTTCCTTTTGGGACGACAGCCATGCAGACTAATTTGATGCAGTATTCAGTGTATGGTCTGAACACTGACAGACTGACCCCTCACCCCTTTAACCCCTGCAGCAATGCTGGCAGCACTCATATGTCCATTTCCCAAAGACAACCTCTGAATATGACGCTGAGCACGTGCACTCAACTTCTTTGGTCTACCATGGCGAGGCCTGTTCTGAGTGGAACTTGTCCTATTAAACCGCTGTATGGTCTTGGCCACCATGCTGCAGCTCAGTTTCAGGGTCTTGACAATCTTCTTATAGCCTAGGCCAGTGATGGCGAACCTTGGCACTCCAGATGTTTTGGAACCACATTTCCCATGATGCTCATGCACTCTTCAGTGTAGTTGAGCATCATGGGAAATGTAGTTCCAAAACATCTGGGGTGCCAAGGTTCGCAATCACTGGCCTAGGCCATCCATATGTAGAGCAACAATTCTTTTCTTCAGATCTCAGAGAGTTTTTTGCCATGAGGTGCCATATTGAACTTCCAGTGGCCAGTATGAGAGAGTGAGAGCGATAAATTTAACATACGTGCTCCCCATTCACACCAGAGACCTTATAACACTAACGAGTCACATGACATCGGGGAGGGAAAATGGCTAATTGGGCCCAATTTGGATATTTTCAGTTAGGGGTGTACTCACTTTTGTTGCCAGTGGTTTAGACATTAATGGCTGTGTGTTGAGTTATTTTGAGGGGACAGCAAATTTATACTGTTATACAAGCTGTACACTCACTACTTTAAATTGTAACAAAGTGTCATTTCTTCAGTGTTGTCACATGAAAAGATATAATAAAATATTTTAAAAAATGTGAGGGGTGTACTCTTTTTTGTGAGATACTGTACGTGGCAGACTGGACTACATTCGTGGTTTGGCCACTGCAATAGTCTCAAAATGAGCATCCTCCCTAAATTTTTATATCTCTTCCAGGCTCTACCAATTTCCATCCCTACTAGTTTTTTTAAACAAGCACAGTGTTTGTTTATAGATTTTATCTGGGCCCGTAAACGTCTGCGTCTACATAGAAAACTACTTTCACTACCTAAATTGCAGTGACGGACTTACAGACATACTACCATGCAACCCATCTGAGTAGTCTCGTTGACTGTTGTCGTCACCAAGACACAAATCCCTGGACTCGGGTAGAACAGTCCTAAATTGACATACCCCTCCCAAGAGCACCTTGGTGCTTTCAATCAATACCCAGGGATATGAAATGTCATCCCCTTCTTGGCCCCACCACACGTATCTGTACGCATCTTTTCCTCCGAACATCTCTTTCTTCTTCAAACTCTCTGTTACTCCCTATTCTGGGAAACCCGCTATTCTCACCGGGATGCTGTGATGTAACCTTCCGAAATCTGTTGATTTCATGACGCTAATGGATAATAATGGAGCGATCACTGTCAACAAACCGGTGTCATGTCCAGTTCTCCCCGCTGCTCACACAGATTGTGTGAGCAGAGGAGGGAGAAGCTGCAGCGTGAGGCTGCTTGAGGTTTTCTTCATATATTGCAAGTGTCCAGCAGTGCCCTAGCAGTGCCCAGCAGTGTCCCAGCAGTGCCAAATATTTGCCCCATCAGTGCACATCTGTGCCTCAGCAGTGCCACATCAGTACCCAGCAGTGCCACATCTGTGCCCAGCAGTGCCACATCTGGGCCCATCAGTGCTCTACAGTGCCCTATCTGTGCACATCTGTGTCCCATTAGTGCCACATCAGTGCACATCTGTGCCCCATCAGTGCCACATCAGTGCATATCTGTGCTGCATCAGTGCCCACCAGTGCCACATCACTTTTAAGAGACCCTGTCACCAACACAGAAAAAAATATTTTTTCATTCTAACTTGCATCAATTTTTCTTTCCTCAAAAAAATCTTTTATTTACTTGCAATGTTCCTCTGAACTTGCTAGAAAACTAGACTAATCCAGGGAAAGTCAATTACCTGCTTGCATGTCAGCCACCTCTTTGGTCGTGTCTAATTTCTCTCTGTGTTGGCCCAGCTCCTCTGCCCCTCCCTTTACCTCCCTATATGACCTTTTATACAAATACCATAGAGTGTCATTTGAGTGACAGCTCTGAATCAGCTGGAGCTGTTAACATCACATCCAAGATGGTAGCAGCCAACAGCAGTCTCTGGGCTTTTGCATGTCTATACTAGGCTTTAACAGATAAATAACACACCTAAAATATGTTTACTGTACATGTAATCTTAAGGGTAGATGGTTGTTGAAATAAATGGTCTGGTGACAGGGTATGTTAAGTATTACTAAGAAAACAATAGCTAATTATTGATTCTGACATGGATAATTAAACATGTACTCTTGTATAAATTCTCTGTGCAATCAGATTCTTGTGTAAACAAGACCCAGCTTTGCTCCTGTGTTGCCAATTCAAGCAGAAAGTTGCCTATTGTATAGCTGTACCAAGCATAAGAATAATGTAAGCAGGATGACTGGAGTTACAGCTATTTAATACTACCATAGAATTTCGGAGACCCTTTGTTTTTCCTTCTTTTAAAAAAATATACAGACATACAGTATTCATTAGGGCCTAAGCATTGTGCTGCATGCAGAAATGTGCTGCAACCAACCAGAAATCATCAGATATTGATGCAAACAAGATAATAGGATATTTGACTTGCCTGTAAATTCCTTATCTTGGAGTACAGTACAGTACGTAGAACTTGTTTTTATAGACCATGGATTATATGCTGCTACCTTCAGGTGCCCCTAGAGTGTAACCAAAAAACCCCACCCACTCAACAAGGTGCCATTTTTTTTTTTTATCAAGCAATAAGGAGTGATCACGGCACAGTGGGGAAAAATGTGTCCTGTACTGTACTCAAATTTAAGGAATTTAAGGTAAGTAATAATTTTCCTAATCGTACAGTACAGGACACAGGACACATTGTCATAGATCATTGGATGTACCAAAAAAAAAAAAAAAGGTATGAGCAACAACACAGCAACTTAGAAATGCCAGCAGGCTGATAAAAAACACAAGGGTTTAAGGATAAATAACAGATTGATGCACCATGTGGACAAAGCAAACATCAGCTGAGGTCTGAACATTAAGGCTAAGTTCACACATATCCACCTGCGGTTTGCAGTCTGGAGTCCAGTGTGGTTTTGTTCACTGGTTCAGGTGCGAATTAGTTGCAAATTTATACTTGAATTCGCACCTAAACCGGACCCAAAATCGCACAAGACCCTTTTTAGAACTGACCGCGGCCTCCCTGCACATGTGTGAACTGGTTCTATTAAAAGCCGGTCCAATTCACATGGTATGAGAACAGTTAAAAACGCATCTGATTTGCATATGCAGTGGAGAAAATAATTATTTGATCACCTGCAGATTTTGTAAGTTTGTCTACGTACTGTACATAGAAATTAAGGGTCTATAATTTTTTTATCATAGGTGTATTTTAAATGATAGAGGCAGAATATTAACCAAAAAAAAAAAAAACACAAAAAACAAATGCTATAAATTAAGTTGCAGTTCAGTGAGTAAAATAAGTATTTGATTCCCAAGCAAAACATGACTAAAGCTGGATACACACTATACGATTTTCTTTAGATTTTTTCCTTTCCTTTAGATTTACAAAACCATATAATATGAGGTCAAACCTAAACACTTCCAATTTGTATGCAATCAGGCAGGCCTTTGCACTACATAGTTGAAGGTAAATCTAAAGGAAATTGAACAAAAAAAGTTGTATAGTGTGTATCCAGCTTTAGTACTTGGTGGAGAAACCCTTGTTGGCAAGCAGAGAGGTAACATCCTTCATTACAGATCTTCTCCAAATCTTTAAGGTTTCTTGGGTGTCTGTTGGCAACTCGAAGCTTCAGCTCTCTTAATAAATGTTCTATAGGATTAAGGTCTGGAGACGGACTAGGCCACTCCATGACCTTATAGTGCTTCATCTTGAGCCACTCCTTTGTTGCCTTGGCGGTATGTTTTGGGTCATTGTCGTGCTGGAAGACCCATCCCATGTTCTGGCTGACGGAAGAAGGTTCTCATCCAAGATTTTATAATACATGGCAACCAAAAAAGCAACCTTAAAAGGTAAGGTCTTCCAAAGGCCAACATACTAGTGATAGAGAATTTCCCAGGGTTAAGCCTTCTGTCCTTGGCTCCATGCAAAGAAAGCCTTCCATGTGCAATGGTAAATCTTGTGAAAGTCGGATTTCCTTGCTCTGAGCAAGTGGGATTTTGAAAGATCTCGAGGTGTAAAGACTACTTCCTTGGGTCTAAGCCCTGAACCTTATGCAGATGTGTTATGATGCAATGGGTAGTTTACGGTCCGGAAGGCTTCTCACCAGCAACTGTGGGGTCTTGCTGGACCCCCAGAGGAGTTTATGGAAGGTTTGAAAGGATGGTAGTAGCACAGCAGTCTGTATAGACCTTTTGACAGCTTTAGCTGACAGCTCTTGACAGGCAATTAACAGCTTGGCGTTGACAGCTTAGAAAATCCATTCTGGAATGTAGACCACAGAGAGAACTAGAATGTAAATTTTTTGCCCATTAACTGCTCGAAAGGGGGCCACCATGAATACCAGAATCCTCATGCAGAAGCAAATAGAGGGATGTCATTGTGACCTACAACTGAACCTTAGTGAGGCAATCTTCTCCTGAGGGAGGAAGATACTGGCTTGTAAAAGTAGAAAAAGCAGTCCGGCGCAAAACATACAATAACATATTAAATAATGAAAGAGTCCATAATGTTCACATTAAGATGACTAATAAACACCACAACGTGTCCAAATGAGTACTTCTATGGATGAGATACAAGGTGATCATGTCACATACTCAAACCAAGGAAAATTGCTTATGTACTATCCTGGTACTGATAGACAGACAATCAACTTATCAAAAAAATATCATTTATTACATATAAAAAACATACAATTGAACAAAATCAATATACCGATAAAAAGGGAAATTTAACCTTACAGTATACAATTACTCGTAAGTTTTTCCCAGAAAGAGGTATCTGGTAATGGAGTTATCCTCATAGATTAAAGTTCCTCTACTAGTTGTGCGGTCTTAATGCCGGAGGAATAATCCAGAAGCCCAGAGGCATAAGGGGTCCCAGGACGCCACTAGATTCCCCCTGCGGGGGATTGTTGCCATAAGGTGTATCTGATAGAAACACTCTGAAAGAAAGGAACTATTCTAGAGAGTCTGTTTGGTACAGTCAGCAGACAACCAAATCACATTGGTCGAGTCTTGGTAAGGGTGGCCGATGTCCCAGCCTCCTGGAGAAGGTATCCGCGCAGGTATCCCTTTGACATGAATGCTCTGGGTTCATAGAAGAGCCAGAAGTGGGGAGAGCACTTTTGTGAATACTTGGGGTGCAGAGGAGAGCCCAAATGGTAGTGCAACAAATTGGAGGTGTTGGTCTCCCATAGCAAAATGCATGTAAAGGTGGGGGGAGTTTATGATGTAAAGGGGGTCTGTGGTGTGAAAGGCAAAGTATGTGATGTAAATGGTGTGTGGGGGGGGGGGCTTGTGATTTGAAGAAGGGCTGTGATTTTGGCACAGCTTGTATGTGTATGTGTGCAAAAATGTAAAAATATAGTTGATATTTCTCTGCATGTCAATGCTAAGCAGGTCTGCATCAAGAGCTTAAAAATAACCAAACCAGTAGTTTCCCTTTCTGTGCTTTATGGTGATACAGTGCAAAGGAAGTCTTTGTTGCCTTTGACTACCAATGATCCTAAAGTGTAACTACAGCCAAAACATTTTATCATTGATCATGGGGACCAGAGGTGACAGCAGATCTATTTAATGGGGCCACCTGTAGCCATTGTGAATGAGGTCCTAAACCTTTCTAACTAAAACTTAAAGCGGGGGTCCACCTAAACCGCCAAAAAAAATAAATATTAAAAGCCAGCAGCTACAAATACTGCAGCTGCTGCCTTTTAATAAATGGCCACTTACCTGTCCCAGGGTCCAGCGATGTCGGCAGGCGATGCCTAGAACCCGCTCGGTTCTCGGCAGCTGCCGCCACCATCCTAGGTGAGGGAATCAGGAAGTGAAGCGTTGCGGCTTCACTTCCCGGTTCCCTACTGCACATGCGCGAGTCGCGCTGCGCATCGTAACTGGTCCCCGCTATCTCTTGGGAGCTGTGTGTTTCCCAGGAGACAGCGCGGAGGGACAGGAAGAGGCATAGACTCCAATGGGAGTCTATGCTGGAAGTGGGTGCAAATACCTGTCTTAGACAGGTATCTGCACCCCCCTCCCCCCTGAAAGGTGCCAAATGTGACACCGGAGGCGGGGAGGGTTCCGAAAAGTGGAAGTTCCATTTTTGTGTGGAACTCCGCTTTAATGTAAAACTTTAATAAAAGAGATATAGAGGGTGATTTACGAAAGCCGTGCACCATCAGTAGAGGCGCACGGCGAGGCGCAACGCATATTTCCATATTTACGAAATGGTAACAGAGCGCGAATCCCCCATTTACTATAGCGATCTCGGCACACGGGAGAATGCAGTCTGTGTCCCACTATGGACATAGCGTAAGGCATCTCCATATCAATATTAACAGAAAATGGAGGTGCCAATGGGGTGATGTGAGGAAGTTTAGTAACAACTGCCCAAATGACAAATATGTACAAAATAGAATGAGAAAGTAACTTTTTCAGAGAAAACCTGCTGTGCCTGCAAGTAGAAGAACTGCGTGAGATCAATGTAAGCAGTGAGCACGCGCAAGGGGCTGTTGCGCTCGTTCACATGCGCTTGTTCACTGCGTGGCCAAAATCTTAGTAAATGTTAAGCATCGTACATGCAATTGCATGGGTTGAACAGGCGCACCTCTAAACTTGACAATTCTTTTTTTACGCTGGTTCACCTTCATGTATTTTTTTAAGAAGATTTGCACACAGGTCATGTTAGCATGTTACATTGCTAACATGTGACATGCACCTTGTTAAAATTATGTAAAAAGACTCGCTCCTCTCTAGCTCCTCCTAAAAGGGCATTTAACCTTCCCCCTCTAATGCATATAATTTCCTTGGGCTAACTTTTGCTTTTAAAAGGGAACTCCACACTCCACTCTATTCTCAAAAGGCTGTGAGCTGCCTTCACCAATCCAAACCACATCCTTTTTCAGAGCATACAACAAGGCCCAGCTAGGAAAGGGGTGAGAAGAGCGATCGCCCAACCCCATCCTGAACCATACAAGGCTACATGCACCCAAATGGCCTTGTATGTATTGGGGGGGCAGGCTATTTTTTGTTTTGGGTTAAAATCTTGCAGCTGCATTGTAGATTTGTAAGTTTTCTCTAAAGCCGTACATCTTTGAAGTAGCATTTTGGATACATGCTACAGATGCACCACTTTACAGGCAGAGTAAGCCCCCCCCCCCCAAGAAACTAGCTTTTAAGCAATTTCCCATTTTTAAAGGAACTTCTCCTTGTTTCGTTTTTGGAGTTGTCCAAATTTGTGACATTGATATATGTCCCTCAGGGTGGGACCTGGGCCCCCATACCCATTTTAAGGACAATAACTAGAATATAAGTCAGCTAAGTGGGGAATCGTAAAATTAACAAGTCAGTTCCCATAGACTGCAATGGTATTTGTTGTATAACTTTTGCCCATGTTTGGCTCTTTGTTTGCCCCTCTGAACCCGGGGTGTTTGTCCCATCTGTCATTTTGTAGCATACTGGATGATGTGCTTAATTTTGGACAGGGGGTGGCTTATTTTGTGCTAGCTGCATTTGGGTTGTTCTGGGCATGCTCAGGGACTTTGGTTTTTTTTTTGCTGTGGCTTTTGGTGTGTGAAATGCATGACATTGTAGGACTTAAGCCCAGCTACCTAAGACCAACCTTTCCACACATACCCTCCCTCCAAAAACATCATAGATGACTCAGACTAGTTCTTGGAGTAAAATGGCCTTACGGCCTATTTATTAAAAACTTATAAAATAACATAAATATATAAATAACTGTCACTTTCTTAAATAACTTCTGAGGGTAAATTTACTGTAAGAACAACAACTATAACCCTGGTCACTGGGGAAAACTTCTTTATTTTAAACCTACCAGTCGGCAACCCCTGACTCGGAGGCATGATCACAACCTACCCCAGTGACCTAACCTTCTAAACTCCTCCAGGTTAACCCTTAAGGCCTGAAGGTACCACTTCAATCCCCATCCTTCCATGTATGGGTAACAGCAAAACCCCCCATCATATGGATGGGTACCATCAAGCAACCCCCCATCCCCTGGATGGGTAACACATGTTACCACTTGTAACATAACTTTATCCTATTAAAGGAAACCAAAAACTGCCACCGCACGAAAGGGGTAACCCCTTACCCTTGCGCGCACCTCCACACCCTCAGACCTCTCTGTATCCCTTCCTGTAGACCTAACGACCATAAGTCGGTCCCCACCTCATTCAGATGCACACCATCACTGCGTAGATACCGCCAGGTGTCCACCTCTAACTCCCTATGACGAATGGCTAACCCGCCATTCTTCATAAAGAACCTGCTCACCTCTTTATTAACCTTAATCCTGGCCCTGTCCACTTTTTTATCAGACCAAGCCCAACGCCAGGACAACCTCCCTACCATATCAGACCACACTAAAACCATCTTGGGATACGCCGCCCGTAGCCTTAAAAAATCACATTTAATATCTCTAATGAGGTCCCTCATTGATCTAGCTCCCATGTCATTACCACCCACATGTAATAACAATACATCGGGGGACCTATCCAGGCGAGAGAATCTATGCACTTCCCCCAGCACCCTATTCCACTGCATGCCCGGTACCCCAATCCACCGGATAAGCGCCTCTTGTCTAGGAATCCTTAGCTGCCTGCCGTTCGGTCGAACGTCAGCTCTCTTGGCCCCCCAAAACACATAGGAGTGCCCGAGTATCCAAACAAGACCCACTTCTTGACCTGTTAACGAAAGAAACAATGCAAAACCAAATAAACACTTAATACCCAACTCATAGTCATAAAATATCACCAATACCATACATTACAGTTGAACCATGTGAGGGCGGATATATAGTTTAAATCTATCCGAGTCCCATCTGCCCATACGTCTAATTACCTCCTGACTCAGACCTGCCCTGGCAGCCTCTGTGGCCGCCCCAATCCTAAACGAATGTGAAGAGAACTGTAAAGGGTCACACCCCACCATAACCACACATTTTTTAAAAAACGTTACAAACTGGTATTTTGAAAGACACGAACCGTCTTTGTGAATCAAAAAGGGGCCTGTGAAAGCCGGTCTAACCTCCATGAAGGCTCCCACCACCCTAACCGGGCATATGCTACACTCCGCAATCTTCCCAAAGTCCAAATACCTACCCCTCCCTGCTTGATCCGTCTTAGATCTACTAATCCATATACGAACCCAATCCACCCGTAGTTCAACCTCACCCTGCATAAGCCCTCCCGGAGCTGCCTTTGAAGGGCTGACCAGCTCACTTACCCTCAGCGCCCCAAAGAAGGCAAGCGCGAACGCTGCTTTGAATAGTACGCATTCGTAATGTGATCTACAGACCTTTTCCAAGCTCAGCATCAATTGCTTAAGCATTTAGAATGAGACAGGGCGCCTCCCATCCCTCTGTTTGTACGCCTTCCTATACCCCTTGACTGCCTGTCGTAACCAAAAATCCTTAGTGTGGTCACGATGCCCCTGCCATTTAAAAAGGAAGGCCAAACCTGCCAATTCCCAATTGATGGCCGCTGCCGAGATACCTTTTTCAAAATCCCTAATGATAAAATACAGAACCGCCTTGTCCACTTCCCTATCATCCGATCCCATGCCCAAGGCATTCAAAAAGGCGAACCAATCCTTCTATACCTTAGAGTAGGCATTCCATGTAGCCGTACTCACAGATTGTTGAATCCATTTTGCTGCTGTTCCAAGGCAATGTTCCATATTCAGCTGGGACAGGCAACCCCCTGTTGATCCGCCTCCGGTGCCAACTTCCGGAACCTGTCCCACTGAAAACGAGACAAAGCATCAGCCAAAGTGTTCTCAGTCCCTGGGAGATGCACAGCATATATGAAAGCATTTACTTGCAAGCAGCAAAGTATGAGATGACGCAAAAGCCTGACCACCGGCACAGATGCCGCGGTCAGCCGATTAACCACTTGCACCACCCCCAGATTGTCACAATTGAATCGGACCTTAAGGTTCTTGAATGCCTCACCCCACAATTCCATGGCCACAACAATGGGGAACAACTCCAAAAGTGCCAGGTTCTTCAAGAACCCCGCCTCCTGCCATGCCACAGGCCACCTGGCAGCGCACCATTTACCCTTAAAAAAGGCACCAAACCCAGTCGAACCCGCCGCATCCGTGAATAGTTCCAAATCACAGTTGCTGATGGGCCCGGACATCCAAAGAGCCCTTCCATTAAAGGACTCCAAGAATACCTGCCACACTCATAAGTCCTCCCTATGTTCTCTTGTAAGACTCACGAAATGTGTTGGTGCTCGGACACCTGCAGTGGCGGCCGCAAGCCGCCTGCAAAAAATTCTGCACATAGGGATAATTCGGCAAGCGAAATTTAACTTACCTAGCAGTGATTGGAGTTGGCGAAGCTGCAATTTCCTAACTCCAATAGTCCCGCGAACTTCCTCTTTCAACTTCAACAATTTGTCCAGCGGAATCCTGCATTCCAGCATCATCGAATCTATCTCAATTCCGAGAAATGTGATAGTTGCTGCTGAACCTTCTGTCTTTTCAGGGGCCAGCGGCACCCCAAATCTTTCCGCTAGGTTTTGCAATGTCCCCAAAAGTACTGCACATATGTTAGAATCCGCAGGACCAACACATAAGAAGTCATCCAAGTAATGGATGACTGAATTGATACCTGCCACATCCCGAACAGCCCATTCTAAGAACGAGCTGAATGTCTCAAAAAGAGCACAGGATATAGAGCAGCCCATTGGAAGACACCGGTCTACATAGTAGGCCCCTTCCCATTTACAGCCTAACCATCTAAAACTGTCGGGATGCACTGGCAAGAGCCGGAAAGCCGATTCGATATCGGACTTGGCCATTAAGGACCCCTGGCCATATTTTCTAACCCATGCCACCGCTGCGTCAAAAGATGTGTACATAACCGCACAATCTTCCGGAGCAATGGCATCATTCACCGACCCTCCCTTTGGAAAAGAGAGGTGGTGTATGAGTCTAAACTTGTTCGGCTCTCTTTTGGGTACCACACCCAAAGGAGACACCACCAACCCCGGTAGTGGTACTTCTTGAAAAGGGCCCGCCATGCATCCCAGTGAAACCTCTTTTTCCAATTTATCAGTAACCACCCTTGAATGCATCAAGGCCGACCGAAGATTCTTGGCCTCGGGCGGCACCACCGCCAGAGAACAAGGAATAAGAAAACCATTCCTAAAACCTGCCTCTAACGTGGCGGCCGCTGCCCGATCAGGGTATCTATTGAGGAAAGGCAGCATCCTTTCCACCCGGACCGGAGTCCTCCCTCTTACCCGCAGTATCTCCGGCACGCCCTTTTCCTTTTTTGAAACATTTTGCCAATGCATGTGATCCCGCGCAGCCGGAGCACAAGTGCTTGAAGCGACAGTTGGATCCAAATCTGCAGGTTCCTTCACTGAATTGCCAGCAATAACCCCATCTCTTCTCGGTCGGTTGTCCCGGAGCTGCTGAACCTCCGACCCCTGCCTGAAAAAACTGACTAGGGGCCCTCGCTGCCGTCATCAACCTCATCCACAAGCTGATGTCCTTATGATCCCAGCGTAGATTTGGTCCATCTTCTGACGAAATTGTTCATCATAGCGCAGCCACGCCATGCCCCCATATGTCCTATGGGCCTCACTAATGGCCTCCAGGTATACGAACAGCGCTGAACAATTCTCCGGCGCCTTCTCGCCAACCACACTCGCCAAAATGGCAAACGCTTGCAGCCAATTGGAAAATGTGCGCGGAATTAAGCGATACCTTCGCTTCTCCTCGTCCTCCTTTTTTCCTTCGACCGGTTTTAATCTATCCAGATTACATTTTTCTAAAGGCAGCAACGTGAAAATTTCCACGTATACGCCCTTCCATATCTTTTCTTTTATCTCCGCTTTTAAATGAGCCCCCAATGGGCCTTCAAAGCAGACATATACCTCACTCCTTGCCGCATCAGCCAGTCTAACTGAATCTGCATTTTTTTCCGTTGTCTTCACCTGATCCCCCGAAGTCGTAACCACTCCTGACGTACTGGGGGACACCCCAACCGCTGCAACATCCGCCAACGGCTGAATCTGTAAGTCGCCTGCAATTGGTGGGGCGACCCCCCTCTGCGGAGGAGTCCTCTCCGATGTCCATGCCATAGCCGGACCGCTACCTGACCCTGATTCCACCCTTGCCACTAGCTCCTTAAGACCCGTTAACAACTCTTGTAAACCCTCATTTCTCATCTGCGGCACCATTGCAGGCGGTAGAGCCAACCCATTGTCAGCCCCCTCTGACCTGGCTGCACCCCCCAACCCTGAACTACTCCTCCGCTCCTTCTGCCCCAACAAGTTATGGAGTAAAATAGTAACAGGATTAGAAGAAGCGCACTCACCGGGCTGCCCTGGACTGGGCCCAACAGCCGCCACTCCTGGAACCACCGATGTATGCCGTCCTTGATCGTCGCCTCCGTCAGACCCGGACAGCTCCCCTTCCGACCGATCGTCGCTGTGTTCCATCCTGCTGACCTCCTGTTGCACACCAACTGCAGTCACAGCGGTTGCCGAGGGTCTGCGGTGCTGCGCACGTCCACCTCTCCCTGGAATGCCGCCAGACCCGTTGGATGCCCCTGGTGATGGACTCCTACGCCTGCCGTTTTTCGGGGTACGTGTTGACTGTCCGGTACCTCCTCCCCCACTGGCTCTGATGACTCCGGCTGACCCTCTCCCGCCTCGCTGTGGACTAATGGCCGTTTCAGATGTCTGTGCAGCTGCAGCACTAGTTGCGTTGCGTTCCTGTGCGTCCCGACCTCTCCGCCCTTCACTTGCAGACCCCTCAGGCCATTCTATGCATCTACGCCGTGCCGGGGGGGAAGAGCCGCGTGTATTGCTGGGACCCCTTCCCCCAGTCACACCGCCCTTGCGCCGAGTCACATCACCTCTGTCCTCCTTCTGCTGCCCCTGCCTTTTGGGTGCCAGTGTCTCTCCCTCAGGTGCCCTCCGCTGCTCAGAGCGGGACGTTCCCAGCCCTGACTCAGGGCTGTATCTTTCCAGTGGCCGTGACCGCCGCGCACGAGGTGTTGCCGGCCCCCCCCGCTTACCGCCGTTCCGCCAACCGCTATTGCGCTCAGCTGTTGTAGAAGCCAGTCCGCGCCGTTCGCGGCAACCGCCGCTCTCAGCTGGTCCATAAATCCCTCCATCGCCGCCATTATCTTAATAAAAGCAAGGGAGAATGCAGAGAGGTGAGGCGCGCAGCTAATCTCGTCCTCCACCGCTCCCCGAATGACATCACTTCCTCCTCTCACACATCTCCTGCTCTTCACAGCCCAACCCCTCCCCTTCTCTAAAAGGGGAAATCTTCCTCCTTCTTAAAACGGCGACTGTGCTGTCCAGCACTGTAATGCCGTCCCTACGCCTAGTGTTCCCCTTAGCTCCGTGACTCTCTTTTGTGTTGGTCTGGGCATGCTCAGGGACTTTGTTTTTTTTTTTGTGGTTTTTGTGTGTGAACAGCACTTGGATTTTTCTGAGCATTGTGTGTTTTTTGGGTTAGTAATTTAACCACTACACATCCGCGCTATGGCTGAATGACGGCCACAGCGCAGACCTGAATTCCCGGGAGGCCGTTATATGACGGCCTCCACTGTGCACGCTCCCTGCGCGTGCCCTGCAGGGCGTGCGCCGAGCGCGCTGTGATCACCGAGTCACTGAGACTCGGGTGATCACCGATCCGAGTAAGGGGCCGGTCCCGGCCCCTTACCATGTGATCAGCTGTCAGCCAATGACAGCTGATCACATGATGTAAACAAAAGATCGGTAATCGTTTTTTTTTCTACTCACGCTGACAGCGTGAGTAGAAAAAAAAGCCGATCACCGGCTCGGATGTGAGGGACATTGGTCCCCAAGTGGAAGAGGCACATCTGCCTCATCAGTGCCACCATAATAGTGCCATATAACAGTGCCCACAGTGCTACCTAACAGTGCCCACAGTGCCACCTAACAGTGCCCACAAGTGCCCCCTATCAATGCCCACAAGTGCCACCTATCAATGTCCACCTGTAGTGCCAATCAGTGCCACCTGGCAGTGCTGCCCATCACTGCCACCCATCAGTGCCCATCACTGCCGCCTATCAGTACCCATCAAAAAATGACCCGTTTTAAATTTTTTATAACAAATTATAAAAAAATTAAAAAAAAATTTGTTAAAAATTCAGTTTTTTACATTTTTTTAACAAAAAGTAAAACCTGCAGAGGTGATCAAATACCACCAAAAGAAAGCTCTATTTGTGGTGAAAAAATGATAAAAATGTAATTTGCGTACAGTGTTGTATGACTGTGCAATTGTCATTCAAAGTGCGTCAGCGCTGAAAGCTGAAAATTGGTCTGGATAGGAGGGGGGTTTAAGCGCCCAGTAAGCAAGTGGTTAAGGACATCCTTAACAGGTGTACCCACTTTGAAGTTCTGTCTCTACACTCTACATTGGGTGAACCTGCATTTTGTGTGTTTTTTAACTTTTGTTTTTTTTGGGGGGGGGGGGATATTTTTCACTGAAATATTTTTGATGTTGTTGATCTGTGTTGTTTTGTAGGGTGTTAGTTTCAGTTTGATTTAATTGCCTGTGCTGCATTATTTTGCAAAATCTTCCTCAAATCTTGCATTTTACGCCCCCCCCCCCCCCCCCAAACAATTTTCATGCAACAGATTTCCCAGCTGCAGCTTAACTAGGCTGATTGGCATGGCAAAACAAAAAAAGGTGTGATTTGTCTAAAAGCTACTTTCCTGGTGCCTTCATTGTAGCATATGCATAGATTGTGTGTATGCTGCCATGAATAGGCACCAGGAAAGGAAATTCAGAGAGGTAAGTATTCAATTTTCCATTTTAGCGCAGTGGTTCTCAGCCTCAGTCCTCAAGTACCCCCGTACGGAATTTATCTTAGCTAAATAGCTGTCCAAAATACCAAGCCATTGACTCTGATTTAAAGTACCTGTGCAAGATGAAGCAAAACCTGCAAACATGGCCTGTTGGGGGTACTTGAGGACAGGGTTGAGAAGCACTGATTTAGAGCACTGAGCTAAAATCTAGCTCAAGTCGATCCTATTCTAATTGTGGGCATTTGAGGGAAACCAAGTGAGTGTTAGAACCCCTGCTTGGCCTTTTTAGGTTAGGCTTTGTGTCCCTTTTCTGAAAATTGTCTTCACTTCCTGTCACATAGCCAAACAGGAAGTGAGGGTAAAACCATACCAATGTCTTTCCTTGGGGACACACAAATCAATCTAACTAGTGTCCCCATTAGGCAATTGCACTCTAGCACTTTGTTGTGTACTTCCCAAATTATTAGGTATTTGTGGGTTTATTAAAGGCAAATCCACTCTGCAATACCAGCATACTCACTGTAAATCTGGGGGGAAGCACTGGTGATTTTATCATCCAATCATGTAGAAGCAGAAATGCTGTTTTTTTATTTTCCTTGCATGTCCCCCGGATCTCCAGCAACTGCACTTCCAAGTGCACTTGTAGTGCAAAGTAGATTTGTCTTTAGTAAATGCACCCCAAAGTCCAAGATAACTAATAATTTGGGGTGTACACAGCAAAATGCTAGAGTGCAATTTACCTAACGGGGAAACTATTTAGATTGACCTGTGTGTCCCCAAGGAAAGACATTGGTAGGATTTTACCCTCACTTTCTGCACTCAATCCCCAAGCAAAAATAAGAAAGGATTTCATTTAGTTTAACTTTGCAAAGGCACATTCCTAAGTTCAACTGTGACGCATGTCAATCGCCCATTTAGACTTTGTTTAATAGAAAACACCAGTTGCCTTTCACTAGAAACATTTGTTAGTCCAGTCCTGGAAATCGGCATCTGCTTTACTATTAATTTCCATAAAAATTGGGTTCCTGCAGCTAGGTGCGCCAAATGCATCTACATGCGCGACCGCTGTGTATGTGAGATGCGCAACTGCTGTGTGCGCGGAGGTATGTACCCGTGGTTCCTGGAAGCAGTGGCCAGCACACAGGAATGACATCACGCCCCTCCAGGAAGTTGCTTGTACTGCTGCTGATTTCTTCCCACCACCATGCCCCGCTCACTGTTCTCTGAGGAAGAGATGATCCTTATTTGCAAATTAAGATAATTTTTGATTTATTTTTATATGGGATGGTGTTTGTGTGGGTCATGTGTGTATGTCTAAATGATTTGGCCTCAAAACACACACCTATTTCCTGTGTACAGATTCACTTCCAGGCCAATGTATATTGTTTTGTGCTTCACTGTGTGTGTATATATAGATATATCTATAGATGTAGGTTCTTGTGTCCACCAGCAGAGAGAAAGTTGGGTAGATGCCACACTCCCAATTGTGGAGGCATAATAATGGTCTAGCACAGGGGTTTCAAACTATGGCCCTCCAGTTGGTCAGGAAGTACAATTCCCATCATGTCTGGGAATGTCAGAGTTTTACAATGCCTCATGGGATGTGTAGTTCCACAACAGAGCCGTAGTTTGAAGATTCCTGATCACTCTAGCATGTCTTGATAAAAGTGGTTTCTCATGTGCCTTGTATAATGCCCAAGAAATATCGTTAGGAAAATACAAATGGGTCATAGCACATCTACATTCCAAATTTGGCTCTTAAGATGGTCATGCACTATGCAATTGGCCAATCTCTGTACAACTCGATATTTAGGCAAAATAGGTAATGGGAAGACGCACTTGAACAATTAATTCAAAATATAGGAGATCAAACAGGCTCTTGCAATAAATCTAATCTATTTAAGATCTAACTGATTGCAGTGATTGCAGTTACTTTTAAAGATCAAGATCTGAAAATATTACATTTATTGGGTTTAGAAACACTTCCCTGTTCTTTGTAATGTATTGAAAGATTTGGGTAAAAAAAGAAAAAAAAAACACATTTCAAAGATATATTAGAAGTGATGGGAAAGAGATTAGCATCAAAAGGGTTAATTAACTGAGAACACCTACTAATTGCGTAACAAGTTAACCAATTGTATTGGGCGTGCACTATTATCAATGAGAAAACTGCAGTTACCCTAGCGCCAGTTGCAGTTTATATATGCAAGTATTTATTATCGTTATTTGTGCTTCAATGTGCGCCGGTCCGCACGTTCAATTAACGACTTTTCCAGCACGCCAATTAATGTATGAACTGGTGCAGTGAGTTCTTCTTAGTAAATCACCCCCATGGTGCCTGGTATTGCAGACCTACTTCTGAAAGATCTAATCGACTGTTCGTTATGCTGACCCACTTTCTCTAATACTTTCTGAGTTGTTGACTTGGAACAATATGCTGATCAGAAATGTCAAAAACCTTTACCTACACACACGTTTTGCATTTTTAAAAGCGAAGCTCAGAAATGGCAGCCTCCGTTTTTGTCTGACAGGGATCCATAAAAATGTTTTTTTTTTGGTTTCCACAAAGTAAAGAGCCCAAAGCCAATATTATTCTGGATGTTTGGTTTAGCAGATGATCCGATTTGCATGTTAGTAGCTCTCCCAGCTTCAGAAACTGAGAATAAAATGTTAATAGACCTATATTTAGAGCCGTAAATGTCTCTGCCATTAGAATCTATAGAAAAGTTTTTTGTTTCAACCAGCATTCTTCTTTAAATTGCTCGCAGATTTTCATGGCTGCTTTTATTGCTCAGCGTGACAGCAAAGAGAAAGATATATTGTAATCTGACAGCTGCTGTCAGAAGCGGATTTTCCTATACACCAGCGGTTCTCAGAGTTTTATGGCGAAAGGGCCACCTAAGGTAATACTCAGGTCTACATTTCATAACTTCTAATATAAATACATAAAAACTATCATAGCTAAATACAAATCACAAACAAGCTAATGTTTCTTAGAACAATAGTATAGTATCTATATAAACATCATGTGTTAAAAAGAAATATGTATGAATCGTTTTAAAAGGGGGCCCTAAGCAGCCGTATCTCTGTTTTCTCTTTTTCTTGTCCCCAGAGGGAGGCATAAATGTAAAGATTTGCTCTGTGACAATCTACATGTAGTCTGTATTCATACCATTTGGGTGTTCCTAAATATATTTTCCCAATTGGTGCTTTGTGGATGGCATCATCTCACCACCCAGTGACACCAATGCGTAACCAAGACAACTAATAGTTGTCTTGGTAGGTTTGCAGTTGTTACATACTCTTTCCATCTTCGGATGATGGATTGTACAGAGCTCTGTGAGATGTTCAGAGCTTGGGATATTTTGTTAGAACCTAACCCTACTTTAAACTTCTCCCCAACTTTATCCCTGACCTGTCTGGTGTGTTCCTTGGCCTTCATGATGCTGTTTGTTCACTAAGGTTCTCTATCAAATCTCTGAGGGCTTCACAGAACAGCTGTATTTATACTGAGATTAAATTACACACAGGTGGACTCTATTTACTAATTAGGTGACTTCTGAAGGCAATTGGTTCCACTAGATTTTAGTTAGGGGTATAAAAGTAAAGGGGGCCGAATACAAATGCACACCACACTTTTCACATATTTATTTGTAAAAAATTGTGGAAAACCATTTATCATTTTACTTCCACTTCACAATTATGTGCCACTTTGTGTTGGTCTATCACATTAAATCCAGATAAAATACATTTATGTTTTTGGTTGTAACATGACAAAATGTGGAAAATTTCAAGGAGTATGAATACTTTTTCAAGGCACTGTAACTGTTCTTAACAAAAGGTAACAATAATTGCGTCTCTTTATTTGCTGTAATCTCTTTACTGTTGACCTTATTTACTGCACAGCTTTAAGTAAACAAATCCAACTGGTTTACTGTGAAATATCATGCGTTTGCATTCAAATTTCTTTGCCTATAAAAATGTCTGAATCCAGAGTGTCAGAGGTGTCGGAAGACTTGGAAGGACAGGGCAACCATTAGGGTACATTATCTTTATTATCTTCGTGGGGGTAGTGCTACACATGCAAGGGCAATGCTTACCTGCACAAGGGTTCAGAGATCTTCCGTGCAGGTAGTGCCACTGTTGTCTATTGGGACGCAGCGGCTGCACAGACACAGCTGCTGCTCTCAATTTGATATCATGCGGGTGCATGGCCCCAAATGCAGACAGTGTGGGAGCAGCAGATGTGTCTGGGCAGCCGCTGCATCCCAATAGTCATCAGTGGAACTGCCTACATGGGATGCATGTGTAGGGAAGTGATCTTTTGTACACTGCCTGTGAGGTTGTTTACATTCATGTCTGGTTCCTATCATAGTAATTATTATAAACAGATTCTTCCTGTTAAGAGTTTATTTGCTGCCCTTGCTTAAAAGGTCAGGAAACCCCTTAAGGCTATATATGTCTTTGCTTACAGGAAGTGAAGGGAGAGAGTGATCAACCCCATGCTGACTGTGCAAAGCCAGGAGGTTCTGCAGGCTGATTGTGTGCTTTATCCATCCATCCAGCTATCCCTCCAGGCTAAAAAGGGACAAACAATATAGGCAAGTGTTACTGCACTGTGTAGATCACTGTTTGTTATATTACTGTCACTCCTGTGTGATGACTGTGTGGGAATCAGAGTATCTGTATCTGTTATAGGCTTCTCTGATTCACTGAAACTTTCTATTTGCATACTGCAATATACTTGGGCTATTCTCAAGTGTATGAGAGCAAAACTCATTTGATTATAACCTATCAAGTGACTGGTTTTGAATTGAAGTGCATATCTACCACTTCATTATTTAAAGCAACAGTGTCCCTTTTTGGTCTGAGGGGGTTCCTAGCTAGTATTAGCCTAGGGAACGGTCAACAACTCAGAGTAGCGACAGGCTAGGCTTCCGATGGCCACTTAGATAGGTAGTGGTCCGGTTGCATTGAGAGCCTATAGTCAGTTTGCTTAGGGACCAAGAGATAGGCAAGCTAGGCCTGATTTGCCTTGTAGGTGGCGTGTTCCAGACTTCTTCACCATTGATGTGTTTGTCTGTACAAGTGTCCCCAGGAAGCCACCACTCCACAGATGCATCAGCGTTCACCCTCTCAAGCCGGATTGTGTTACGCCTTGCAAGCCAGCTCATCAGTGGCCCCTGAAACCAAACTGTGCCACAGTGCCTAATTGGAGGTATTGGTGTTAAAGGTCCTTAGTTATATATCCGGATATATAGATACATATATGCACTGTTCTTCTCAAACATATATACATTCTTCTTGTTATTGCTTTGGTTGTATGTAATGCCAGTACTTATAAAGTTGCACTAATCACCTGCTGGTATGTCTGCATATCTTTACTTTTAGAAACCTATGCTGGGTGTATTAGTACTATTGCTGTCAGTTATTTTGGGTGAGTTACTAGTTATTGTCCTAGAAAGGGATCATCTCTTCATACGCTGAAGCCCTGTTCTAGGTGGAGGCACTGCCATTTATTTATTCATAGTCCACTCTTCCTTTAGCGAAGGCTTTGGCTCCTTTGGTTACCTGCAGGTTAGCTCCATAGCCTGTGTGGAGAGGGCAACTTCATATGACCTCCCTATAACAGGGCTACATTTGGAGGTACATGCTGAGATAGAAGTGGTAATAACAATATGAAGGAGAAACCCAATCCAGAGGGGTACCCTGAAATTGCTCCTAAACTGAGATATTTACCCACTGCCCCCTTGCAGGGTCAGGTAATGTCCGCTAGTTATCCTCCCAGTTTGGTTAGTGATAGTGAACCATCTGGTGAAGATGCAATGTATACTTTAACTAAGCTGACAGAAATGCTGGCACAGGGGTTACAGTCCGCACACTATAAAAAGTTAAAATCATTCTCTGGTAATGTTCCTGTACCACAAGGAGGAGAGGGGTTCGAGGCATGGAAAGAGCACACCCTTAAATGTCTGGGGGAGTGGTCTTGCTCAGGGGAAGCTAAGAAGCAGCGTATCACCGAAAGCCTGTGCTCCCCAGCCTCTGAAATAATTTGCCTGTACCGAGATGCACACGAAGGAGGAACAAGTACAACAGACTACATACTGGTACTGTCTGATCACTTTGAGTCATACCATGATCTTGAGCAGATAGTTGCTGATTACTGCATGTCTCGGGAGAAGGAAGAGGAAAGTGTTTCTACTTTTATTACCCGATTACAGTTGCTCTTGTCCCGTTTAGTATATCACGGCGCCATATTCACTTATGAAGTAGATTCTATGCGGACTAATCAATTAGTTAGAGGTTTGTTACCTCACCACCCTCTCGCACAGCTCCTTAAAATGACGTTACCTGACAAAGTACTTGCCATCCATGAGTAAATAGAAATAGTAAAGAAACAGAAAGCTGACATTCAATTTAGTACTCCTAAGAAAGTAAAAGCTGTCTCAAAAGAGGATTACTCCTCTGATCGGACCCAAAGAGAGAAACCTGAGCCTTACCAGCCCCAGCTTTCAAGTAAACAACCAGCTGTATCACCAAGGTAGAGGAACCCTCGGAAGTGTTTCAAGTGTGGTCAGATGGGTCAGAAACAAGGAATAAAACATTTCAAACCAAAACCAAGAAGACATATTATAGGGTCTAAGTCCCTTATTAAAGTTACTGTCAATGGACATGCCACTCAAGCTTCATTTGACACCGGGTCCCAAGTTACTCTTCTCTATTGTTCATTCTACCAGAAGTATCTAGGCAGCATACCGCTTCGATCTACTGGACAGATCGAGTTATGGGGGGCTAAACTCTGATTCATACCCTGTCGATGGAAGTGATTGTGACTGTACCTGAGTTAGAGAACAAGGGTATTCCCCCTATGGAGATCACAGCTCTGATCTGCCCAGATACAGGTGATGCCTGCGCAGCCCCAGTAATACTAGGCACTAAGTGCAGAGCAGTACATGTGCAGTGCTTTTCAGAAATTTCTTGAAGGATATTGGGCTATTTCATCTGAATCTGATAACCTACTATCTGATATTAAATAGTTCTGTGAGGCCCTTTCCGTTGGCCTCCGTCATGGATTGGTATATCACATTGTAGAACACCCAGTGGAAATTCCAACCAGGGGGAATGAGAGTGCTAAGGGTAGTCTCTAGTATTGCTCCAGAACTGCTTGGAGATGAGAGTTATGTCCTGATGGAAACTCCCGAATAAAGTTTGGTCAAGGAGGGTGGATGGTGATCCCTGAGAGAAAGGAATGGAGAACTAGAGTGGCACTGTCTACGGTTGTAATTGTGAGAAACTGTTCCCCTCATTCCATTGTAATTGATCCTCGTCAAGATGTTGTCCACTGTTACCCAGTGCTCAGCGTGAACCACTAGGCTGAAGTGTGTAGAGTTTAGGTCAGGAATGCAGCTCCTAACCTCAAATTTGATTTGAGTGATCCAACCCTAACAGAGGCTTGGAGCCAGGAACTGACAAAGCAATTGTCGGATTTACCAGTCGTTTTCTCAATGGATGACATGGATGTGGGCTGTGCTAGAAGTGCCCAACACACTTTTCGACTAATCGATGCTACTCCTTTCAGAGAGAGACCTCAAAGAATAGGACCCAAAGATGTTGATGAACTGAGACAGATCCAAAAACAGATGAAGAGAGCCAAGGGATTATCGTGGACAATAAAAGCCCTTATGCCTCCCCGATTGTAGTAATAAGGAAAAAGTGTGGGTCCATCTGGCTCTATGTAGATTACCGTACCCTCAGTCTGAGCACCATACTAGATCAGTACACACTACCCAGGATAGAGGAAGCTTTGGAAGCTCTCAATGGGAATCGGTGGTTCACTGTACTAGACCTGCGGTCTGGGTACTATCAAGTCCCGATAGCATCTGAGCACCAGGAGAAGACTGCATTCATATGTCCCTTGGGTTTCTACCAGTTCACATGCATGCCACAGGGCATAAGAGGTGCGCCTGCAACCTTCCAGAGATGGATGGAAAAAGTTCTAGGTGACTTAGTCCCCAGGTAATGTCTTGTGTATCGCAATGACATTATTGTGTTTGGGGCAACATTAGAAGAACATAAAGAGAGGCTCATGCAGGTGTTACAGCATCTGAGAGATGAGGGACTGAAGCTGTCAGCAAACAAGTGCAAGTTCTGCAGATCATCAGTCACATATGTGGGTCACATAGTTTCTGCTGAAGGTGTGGCCACTGATCCCGCAAAAGTCGAGGCTGTGGTGAACTGGCCCCAGCCTCAGAATATTACAGAGCTACGGTCCTTCCTTGGCTTTTACGGATATTATTGCAGATTTGTAGAGGGGTATTCAAAAGTGGCTAAACCCCTTCATGACTTGTTGAAGAGTGATATGAACAGCTATGAAAAGCAAAAGAGGTCTCCCAAAAGCCCCTTTGGGGACAACTAGACTTCAGCATGTGAAGGAGCCTTTGATCAATCGAAGAAAAAATTGACAGGAGCGCCGGTCGTGGCTTACGCTGATGCTCAGATGCCCTATGTACTTCATGTGGATGCGAGTTTTGAGAACCTTGGTGGAGTATTGTATCAAGAGTATCCCCAAGGATTACGGTCCAAAGCCTTCATCAGCCAAAGTCTTTTTCCTAGTGAGCATAATTACCCAGTTCACAAGTTGGAGTTCTTGGCACTCAAATGGGCCATCGTTGACAGGTTAAACGATTATCTGTATGGAGCTTCATTTGAAGTAAGAACTGATAACAATCCTTTGACGTATGTTCTAACTACAGCCAAGCTGGATGCCACTGGGCACCGATAGTTAGCTGCTCTTTCCAATTACCAGTTTACTTTGAAGTACAAACTGGGCCCAAAGAACATTAGAGCAGATGCCCTATCAAGACGCCCAGGGTTGGCCCCTATATCTGAAGAAAATGTCTGGGAAAAGGTCCCTGGCCTGGTGTCGGAGCCCTGCTGCAGTTGTTGAAGATAAAGGGGCCTTTTCTGAGACAGGGCTCGTAGACTGCATTGGTGATGATCCAGAAGCTGCCCCTGATATGTTCGCTTAACCTGCTGCACTGGGGTGATTTGAGAGATGCTCCATAGCCCCCCAGCTAATGATTAAAAGTCAGAAGTCTGACCCTGTTATCGGACCTTTGCATAGAGCAGTGAGTGATAAAGATCCAGAGATGTTGAAGTCCCTGTGCGAGTGTGGTCCTTTCCTGAGGGATTGGGAGAAATTTGAGATAGTCAAAGGACTACTCTATCGTGTGGTATTGTATCATGACCACCCTGGGAGGCGTCAATTAGTGCTCCAAGAATGCTTCCACAAGATGGTGTTCAGTAGTCTGCATGACCATCATGGCCATCTGGGTCTGGAAAAGACTTATGGCCTCATCCAAGACCGATTTTACTGGCCTAAAACAAGAGACACCGTGGTCGATCTTTGCAGACGTTGCCTTCGATGTCTTCAGAGGAAAGCTCTGCCAGTCCGTACTGCCCCCATGAAGCACTTACAAAGTTCAGGTCCCATGGATCTGGTCTGTATCGACTTTCTATGTATTGACCAAGATTCTTGAGGGATCCGAAATCTATTAGTGGTGACCGATTACTTTACTCGGTATGCCGAAGCTTTCCCTACCAAAGATCAAAAGGCAGTAACTGTTGCTCGAGTTTGGAAGAAATATTTTATCCACTACGGCCTCCCCCACAGAATACACTCAGATCAGGGTCGGGATTTTGAGCGCAAGTGTCACGTACCTGGTAGGTGGAGCCCGGAATGCAGGGAACGGCCTCTCGTATACCTCTGACTCGGGAACCCCTGGTAGTGATGACAGGGGCTCGGGAGTGCGAAGGGGCACAAGTGCCTGACTGGAAGGCTGGAGCAGAGAGCTGAATCAGGTAGTCAGCTGGGAGGTCTCCTGTAGTCCGGCAGCAGGATGTAGACAGCAGGGAGGTGTCTTGTAGTCCAGCAGCAGGATGTAGACAGCAGGGAGGTGTCTTGTAGTCCAGCAGCAGGATGTAGACAGCAGGGAGGTGTTTTGTATTCCAGCAGCAGGATGTAGACAGCAGGGAGGTGTCTTGTAGTCCAGCAGCAGGATGTAGACAGCTGGGAGGTGTCTTGTAGTCCAGCAGCAGGAGGTAGACAGCAGGGTACAGGCAAGCTGGGTCAAACACAGGCGGGCAGATCAGGTACAGAAGGTAAATCCAGAAGAGAGTGTAAGTCCAAAAGCCGGGATCAGGGAAGGCAGCAAACAGAGTAGTCAGGAACAGTCCAACAGGTATCAGGTAGCAAATGCAAGTAACAGGGCACAAGGGGTCTTCAGGAAAGCTGTAGACCGGACAGCAAGGCAGCAGTGGAACAGTCCTCTTTAAATAGCCTCTTTGGCGCCAAGTGCTGTCACAGGGCGCCGCTATTGGCGCTATTGCGCATGCGCGTACGTCCGTTCGCGCTATTGGCGCTATGTGCACAGGCATTCCTTTAAACTTTAGTTTGCCGGGATATTTGCAAGAGGGCTTTTCCTGACATTGCCCCCCTCCAATGGGCAGCCTCTGGATGCCCAACTGGGCCATTTTACTAGGATGAGCTCTCTTAAAGGCTAGAATTAATCTTTTGGCATGGATGTTAGTCTCTGGTTCCCAAGAGTTATCCTCAGGCCCGTACCCTTTCCATTTGACCAGATATTGAATCTGGTTGCGTCTTTTCCGGCAATTTATGATTGATTCCACTTCAAATTCCTGCTCACTGTCAATGAGTACAGGTTCAGGAGGACCAGTGTTTCGGTGAAGGAAAGGATCCGGGACTGAAGGTTTAAGAAGGGCCACATGAAAGACTGGATGAATATGAAATGACTCCGGTAATTTTAATTCGTAGGCCACACCGTTGATCTTCCTTATCACTGGGAAGGGACCCACAAACTTAGGGCCCAATTTCCTGGAAGGGCAAGCCAACTTCAGATTCAAGGTAGACAGCCAGACATGATCCCCTATCTTCAGATTAAGCTCCCCTCTCCTCTTCTTATCAAAAGTCGCCTTGTTCCGTTCCTGGGTCTTTGACATGGTCTCTTGGAGTAGCTTGTTGTTAGTACTGAAAAAACTCAAGGTTTCCTTAGCAGCTGGCACCGAACTTTCCGGAACATTGTTGGACAAAAATAAAGGATGAAAACCATAATTTGCAAAAAATGGAGACTGATTAATTGCAGAGTGAACAGAGTTATTGTAGGCGAATTCAGCCAGAGGTAATAGAGAAACCCAGTCATCTTGGGAAAAACAGGAATAGCACCGTAAGTACTGCTCCAAAGTCTGGTTAGTTCGTTCAGTCTGACCATTAGTCTGAGAATGTTAAGCAGAAGAGTAGGAGAGGTCAATTTCTAGAAATCCACATAGAGCTTTCCAGAACTTGGAGGTAAATTGTACCCCTCGATCAGACACAATGTTTGCTGGTATGCCATGGAGCCTTATGATTTTTTTAATAAAAATTCTCGCAGTCTCTGAAGCAGAGGGGGTACCTTTCATGGGTAAGAAGTGGCTCATTTTGGAAAGTCTGTCGACCACTACGAAAATAGTGGTGTAGCCCTCAGATGGTGGTAATTCGACGATAAAATCCATGGAGATCATCCTCCATGGTCTTTCTGGAACAGGAAGAGGTCTTAGCAACCCCCACGTCCTGGTCTTGCTGCCTTTGTTTTGGATGCAGGTAGTGCATGATTCCACGTAGAGTTTACAATCCTCCCCTAGCTGAGGCCACCAAAATGTGCGTTGGAGCAGTTCGGAGGTCTTGTGTATCCCGAAGTGGCCAGCTAATTTGTGATCATGGCAAGATTTAAGAACAGCAACCCGTGTTTGTTGGGGTACAAAGATTTTATCCTTGTACCATAGTAATTCATCTCTGGACTGTAGGGTGACATCTGCTGGAAGGGGAGTTGCTGAAGACGCCTGTCTAATTTGAGACAGCAAGTCTCCTTGGAGCATCAGAAAATTCCCAGGAGCAAGGATGGTGTCTGGAGAAGGAGGAACTTCAGGTTCACTGAACATCCGGGACAGGGCATCAGGTTTGGTATTTTTTGATCCTGGTCTGTAAGTGATGTGGAAAGTGAACCTGGTGAAGAAAAGTGCCCACCTGGCCTGGCGTGGTTTCAACCTTTTGGCAACCTTCAGGTACTCCAGGTTCTTATGATCGGTGTATACCAGAATAGGATGAGCCGCTCCCTCCAGGAGGTAGCGCCATTCCTCAAGTGCGGCCTTGATTGCTAGTAGCTTCCTGTCCACAACATCGTAATTTCTTTTGGGTTCTGTTAACCTGCGGGAGAAGAATGCCACTGGGTGCAATAGGGCCTTGGGGCCCTGTCTCTGCGAGAGTACTGCTCCCACCGCTATCTCGGAGGCATCTACTTCCAATATGTAGGGTAAGGCCGGATCGGGGTGCTTCAGGACAGAGGCCGACACGAATAGGTCTTTCAGGGAAGTAAAAGCAGCTTGAGCTTCAGGAGACCATTGGAACCGGGTGCCTTGACGAGTCAGTTTTGTGATGGGAGTGATGATGGAAGAGAATCCCTTGATGAATTTACGTAAAAAATTTGCAAATCCCACAAAGCGCTGTATTCCCTTTTTGTCTGTCGGAGCTGGCCATTCCAAGATGGCAGAGACCTTCTGCGGATCCATCTTGATGCCATCTATGGAAATAATTAGACCCAGAAACTGAATGCTTTGGCGTTCAACTTCACACTTTTCGGGTTTGGCGTATAGGCCATGTTGGCGGAGCCAGGCCCAGATTTGATAGCCGATCCGTTGGCCAGGTGTACAGACAGTCCCTGTGCTCTGGGTCGTAGAGGGATCTGGAACTTGTGAGCAAATGATAAGTCCATAAATCCACTACAGGCCCCGGAATCAATTATAGCGGTTGCCCGGGTGTTCCCTCCTGGAAGCTGCAGAGAGATGGGAACAGCCAGGTGAGTGGCATTGTTAAACATAGCAGATAAGGAAGTTGAATAGAGGGTAGTATGCTTACAGGTCTTTGCCGGACAAGTCCTCACGTAATGTCCAGATTCCCCGCAATACAGGCAGAGGTTGTTAGCCCACCGGCGCTGTCTTTCTTCAGGGGTGAGAGAAGGACGGATCAGGCCGAGTTGCATCGGTTCAGAAGTATCGGTAGAGGAGTGTGCAGGAGGGTTAGGTACACGTGGTAACATCCACACTGGGCGAGAGGGACCAGTTGCGCGTTCAGCCTTGCGTTCTCTTAAACGTCTATCAATTTGAATTGACAGGTTGATAAGGTCTTCAAGTGTGGCAGGAATGCCTACCCGGGCTAATTCATCTTTTAATGGTTCAGAAAGTCCCATGAGAAACTGGTAGCGTAGGGCGGCGTCGTTCCAGTTTGTGTCGGAACTCCAACGTCGGAATTCAGAGGCATAGTCCTCCACCGCCCTACGGCCCTGCTGAAGTGAGAACAATGCTGCTTCTGCGGTGGCTGCCTGTTGTGGGTCTTCATACAAGAGCGCGATGGCTTGGAAGAAGGTTCCCAAGTGGTCCAGGCAATTGTTCTTCTGCTCCAGAAGTCGATGGGCCCATGCCTGAGGTTCGCCTAGTAGGAGGGAGATGACAAACCCTACTTTAGTGGTTTCTAAAGAAAAAGTCCTGGGTTGTAATGCAAAGAAGAGTTCACAGGCATTACGAAATGCTCTAAACTTGCTGCAGTCCCCGGAAAACCTTTCTGGTGTAGGTACTTTGGGTTCAGGCGGCAGCATGACCACAGAGGGAGCAGCAGATGGACCCGGAGGTGGATTAGAGAGAACTTGGACACGCTCCTCTAGTTGCTTATAACCGTCTTGTAAGTCTTTGACAGCTTGTGTAAGTCCAGCTAGATGACGGCATAAGTCCTCCATGGGCAACGTCTCCTGCGTGGGCTCGGACATGGCTGTCCGGTACTGTCACGTACCTGGTAGGTGGAGCCCGGAATGCAGGGAACGGCCTCTCGTATACCTCCGACTCGGGAACCCCTGGTAGTGATGACAGGGGCTCGGGAGTGCGAAGGGGCACAAGTGCCTGACTGGAAGGCTGGAGCAGAGAGCTGAATCAGGTAGTCAGCTGGGAGGTGTCCTGTAGTCCGGCAGCAGGATGTAGACAGCAGGGAGGTGTCTTGTAGTCCAGCAGCAGGATGTAGACAGCAGGGAGGTGTCTTGTAGTCCAGCAGCAGGATGTAGACAGCAGGGAGGTGTCTTGTAGTCCAGCAGCAGGATGTAGACAGCTGGGAGGTGTCTTGTAGTCCAGCAGCAGGAGGTAGACAGCAGGGTACAGGCAAGCCGGGTCAAACACAGGCGGGCAGATCAGGTACAGAAGGTAAATCTGGGAGAGTAGTCAAAGTCCAAAAGCTGAGATCAGGGCGGGCAGAAAACAGAGTAGTCAAAGTCCAAAAGCCGGGATCAGGGCAGGCAGCAAACAGAGTAGTCAGGAACAGTCCAACAGGTATCAGGTAGCAAATGCAAGTAACAGGGCACAAGGGGTCTTCAGGAACGCTGTAGACCAGACAGCAAGGCAGCAGTGGAACAGTCCTCTTTAAATAGCCAAGTGCTGTCACAGGGCGCCACTATTGGAGCTATTGCGCATGCGCGTACGTCCGTTCGCGCTATTGGCGCTATTGCGCGCGCGCGAGCACCGGATGGCGCTTCTGTGCACAGGCATTCCTTTAAACTTTAGTTTGCCGGGATATTTGCAAGAGGGCTTTTCCTGACAGCAAGGTAATCAAGGAATTGCTTCAGCTGCTAAACACTGACGAGAGACGGACTACACCTTACCACCCTGAAGGTGATGCTCTTCTTGAAAGATTCAACAGGACCTTGCTTGATATGCTAGGCACCCTACAAGCTGATGAAAAATGTACCTGGAGTCGTAGGGTTGAAGCCATGGTTCATGCATATAACAGTACAAGGCATGAGACCACCGGGTTTTCCCCTTACTTCTTAATGTTTGGAAGAGAGCCCAGATTACCAATTGACCTACTAGGGGTCTCCAATGATGGAATCAGGCCCCAAAGCCACTATCAATATGTGGCTAGATTGAAAGATACTCTATAGTCTGCTTACCACTTGGCTGAAAAAATGCGGCCAAAATTAATGAAGGAAACAAAAGAAGCTTTGATCTCCCGGTGAGATACGGAGACTCAGGGCCGGTACAAGGGGGGGGCGGAAGGGGCGGATGCCCTGGGCGGGACTATTTACTGAAGGAAAGGGGGCGCATGTGAAGTGCTGGCTGTGGGCTTCTAAAACTGTCTGGACACATCAGCCGCTAATACCTACGCCTGCAAAGATGTGCTGAGTGCGCTCCTGCACCCAGCACAAGCCTAGATAGGATAAGCGCTTCACCTATTTACTCCCCTGTCAGTGGAGATACTCCCCCTGACAGGCACTTGGTATTCCCTGCCCAGCGTCACACACTGAGAGGCTGGCCGGAGGCGGGATGGGAGCAGTGGCGTGACGTTGCTATGGGGATGGGGGGGGCGACCGCACCTGGGTGACGCCATAAAGAAAGCTGACAGGTGTAGTGGGTGCTGTCAAGCCCCCCTCCCTCCACCCCCATCAGTGAAGCTCTCAAGAGCGGCGGTGTGACAGGGTAGAGGCGAGCTGCGGGATGTCAGAATGTTTCCCCCACTCGCCCCCCTCCTTTCTCCTGTCAGCAGTGCGGGAGGAGAGATAGCGGCTCTCTCATTAGGTTTGCCACCCAGCTTCCTGCCCGCTGTTTTCCCCTCCCCATTGGCCACAACGCAGGGCCAATCACAGCGACCCATTGCTCTCCACAGGGAAGAGACTACAGCTCCCAGCATGCACTCTGCTGGGGGAAAAAAAGAGAGAGAGCCGGGAACCCAGAAACAAGCTGGGGGAATGAGTGCTATACTTTAACTGCTCCAAAAGACAGAAACAGAGAGAGAGGAGTGTACCTGGGGAAGCCAAACAGAGAGCCATGCTGCTAACCAGAGTGAGCCACGCTGCTAACCAGCGTCACCAGAGAGAACCACGCTGCTAACCAGAGAAAGCCACGCTGCAAACTAGCATCACCAGAGAGAGCCACGCTGCTAACCAACGCCACCTGAGTGAGCCATGCTGCAAACCATCATCACCAGAGAGAGCCACACTGCTAACCAACGCCACCAGAGAGAGCCACGCTGCTAACCAGCGCCACCAGAGAGAGCCACGCTGCTAACCAGCGCCACCAGAGAGAGCCACGCTGCAAACCAGCGCCACCAGAGAGAGCCACGCTGCCAACCAGCGCCACCAGAGTGAGCCACGCTGCCAACCAGCGCCACCAGAGTGAGCCACGCTGCCAACCAGCGCCACCAGAGTGAGCCACGCTGCCAACCAGCGCCACCAGAGTGAGCCACGCTGCCAACCAGCGCCACCAGAGAGAGCCACGCTGCCAACCAGCACCACCAGAGAAAGCCACGCTGCTAACCAGAACCACCAGAGAGAGCCACGCTGCTAACCAGTGCCACCAGAGAGAGCCACGCTGCCAACCAGCGCCACCAGAGGGAGCCACGCTGCTAACCAGCGCCACCAGAGAGAGCCACGCTGCCAACCAGCGCCACCAGAGAGCCACGCTGCCAACCAGCGCTACCAGAGAGAGCCACGCTGCTAACCAGCGCCACCAGAGAGAGCCACGCTGCTAACCAGCGCCACCAGAGAGAGCCACGCTGCTAACCAGCACCACCAGAGAGAGCCACGCTGCTAACCAGAACCACCAGAGAGAGCCACGCTGCTAACCAGAACCACCAGAGAGAGCCACGCTGCTAACCACAACCACCAGAGAGAGCCACGCTGAGCCACTACCAGGGTACAGACGTGCTACACTACTGACCAGAGTCGCCCAGGGTAACACAGAGTGAGCAAACATCTAGCTGGAGGGATCACTGCGGCAGTTTCCCTGGGTCTGGTAAGAGGGCCTGTCGGCCATTATCTTTTACTGATCCTAGGGACTGAGCCATTAGGAACTGCCTAACCTGCTATCCACTAGCCCTAATACTGCCTCTGCAGGCTAGAGGATAGCAGGTTAAGCAATTACTAACTGCCACAAAAAGCTCCAATGCTGTGCTGCTGGCTCGAAAATATTGTGTGTGTGTGTGTTTGGGGGGGGGGGGGGGGGCGCAGTTTGCCATCTTCGCCCTGGGCACCAAATGACCTTGTCCCGGCACTGCGGAGACTTGAATATAGGCGATAGAGTATTACTACAAAACCTTGGTGCAACAGGAAAGCATAAATTAGCTGACAGACGGAGGAAAGAAATCTTCACAGTGGTGGATAAGTTACCTGGGATCCTTGTATACAAAATAAAGGGGCCAGAAGGACGAATCAAGGCTTGGCATCGCAATAATTTACTGCCCATTCCTCAAGTCGGTGATGAGGAAATTGCAGATGACACTCCAGTGAATGATCTGTCTCCTATTCAGGCGAATGCCTCATCTGATCTACCTGATGTCAGTGAGCATGAGTGGAATGTGACACCTGATGTTGGCAGCACTGACACTCCTTCCTGGGAGACGCTAGATCTTGGGTCTCCAGAATTTGTGCCCCAGTCAGTGCCTACAATTAGTCAGGGGCCACGTTCTGACTCACAACCAGTACCATCCCCTCCCAGGACTCAAAGTCCTAGTTCAGGGCCTGGGAACACAGCTTTACCTCAAAGAGAAGTACAAAGAGGAGAACATCTAGGCATCCCCCACCCATCTTGACTTATGATAATTTGGGGGATCCCAGACTCATTACTCAGCCTCACTTGTACCATTCCTGGGTAGGAGCAGTTTCTAATTTGGTCAATATGTTACCAGTTTTTGCTTGACCTGGAATGATTTACTAACTTGCCTTCTCCTTCAGCAAAACATTGTAATGGAGAGAGGATCGACATTGTTTCTTTGTTGAGGTATTGGTGTTAAAGGCCATTAGTTATATATCCGGATATATAGATACATATATACACTGTTCTTCTTATGCCGCGTACATACGATCGGACTTTACGGCATACTTGGTCCGGCGTACCGGACTTCGTCGGACAATTCAATCGTGTGTGAGCTCCAGCGGACTTTGTTTTCTCAAAAGTTTGACGGACTTAGATTTGAAACATGTTTCAAATCTATCCAACGGACTCGAGTCCGGTCGAAAAGTCCGCTCGTCTGTATGCTAGTCCGGACAAAAACCGACGCTAGGGCAGCTATTGGCTACTGGCTATGAACTTCCTTGTTTTAGTCCGGTTGTACGTCATCACGTACGAATCCGTCGGACTTTGGTTGATCGTGTGTAGGCAAGTCCGTTCATTCGGAAAGTCCGTTGTGAAGTCCGTCGAAAAGTCCGCCGGGCAAAGTATGCCGTAAAGTCCGGTCGTGTGTACGCGGCATAAGACATATGTACATTCTTCTTGTTATTGCTTTGGTTGTATGTAATGACATCACTTTATCATATATAAAGTTACACTAATCACCACCTGCTGGTATGTCTGCATATCTTTACTTCTAGAAACCTATGCTGGGTGTATTAGTACTACTGCTGTCAGTTATTTTGGGTGAGTTTCTAACTATTGTCCTAGAAAGGGATCATCTCTGCATACGCCGGAGCCCTGTTCTAGGTGGAGGCACTGCCAATTATATATTCATAGTCCATATTTCCTTTAGCGAAGGCTCTGGCTTCTTTGTTACCTGCAGGTTAGCACCATAGCCTGTGTGGAGAGGGTAACTTCATATGACCGCCCCCTCATAACAGGGCTACATATGGAACACCTGTCCATCCCCATATGGGTAAACCCCACCCTCGCACAGGCGTACGTTGTAATACACCCCGTGTGAATAAGGCCTTAGACAAATACACTTTTATATTTACAAGTAGGTATATTGTTATAAACCTGTGTTTTTAGATTCTCAGCTACATATGAGCGTTGCTTCTGAATTCTGTGCCAGTGAGGTTTCAGCCGTAAAGAGAGGCCTGGAGCAGGTGGAATGAAATGAAGCTAGCAGAAGGCCGGCATGACAGGGGGATAAGGGTACAGCAAGGGTTAAACTGGAAGTTGTTTTAGATTTATGGTGAGGGGATTGGGTACAGGTAATGTTGAAGGGGGGAGGGGTTTAGGTTATTTAGGGGGCAGGAGGGGTCCTGGGCAGCATTGCGGGGAGAGTTACAGAGAGGAAGAAGTTTCGTTTGTCTGTATCCCCAGGCTAGAGAGCAATGGCTGACTTAGACAGCTTATTGGCCCAGCTGCGGGCTGCTGCGAATACCCACGGCCCTGGATGGCTACACAGCCAAGTGGTTAGACTCCTCGGACCTCAGGCTGGAGAAGAGGTGAGGGGACAGGACCTTCCACGCGCCCGGAGGTCGCGGCCTCCGAAGCGTTTTTCGCCAGAAGCCTCCCCCAGAGCTGCACGCCACGTTAGGAGCCCCCCGGAGTGGGACCCGTCAGGACCACCGGCGAAACGACACCCGGTTTCCGCCGTGGTGGTTCCTGGACGGAATCCTCATCATCGGGCGGGGCGTCGGCAGGACCCAGCGTTTCCCCCCCGCCCGCTCGACGAGGGCAGCGTGAGGCGACGGACGCTCCCTGTGTTGTACATGCAGCCAGGGGGAGGTCTCAGCGTGGGAGGATGACGTCAACGGCCGCCGGGCTTTCCCCATCCCCGGCCGGCGGCTCGGAAGTCCGGAGCGATACCCCTTCCAGGAGGAGTGGGAGGCCCAGCAGCCAGGTATCCAGAGTGCCTATGAAGAAGACGGTGACGGCGATGGGAGGAGCCAGCGTCGGGAGGCGGGGCCAGCGCGGTCAGGAGACGGCAGCATCCAGGCCCTCTTCCCCGGGGATGGATGACACGGAGCCCCTGCAAGCGCCCGGTGACCTGTCCGAGGGTGAGCTGAGCGGGTCTGAGGAGGAATAGAGGCAGGAGCGTCCGGCGCCATCGGATTCGGGAGTAGCGGCGGCGGGGACACCCCCTGGTCGGCCCGGTAAGTCACTTCCTGTGTCCTCTCACACACTGACCAATGCTTTGCAGGGGTTGTTGGGGGCGGCTGATGTGGGGGGTCTGGGACCACATTGGGTGTGCTGCAATCGGGGGCCATAACGACGGCCGGTCCCCAGCCAGCGGGTTCAGGACCTGTTTCTGGGGGCACGGATGGACAGTTGCAGGCTTTGTTGGGGGGTTTGCGGGAATTGGTCCAGAGGTTTGCGCCAGGTACGGATGGGCAGGCGCCACATACTGCAGTGTGGGTCCCTCCATGTGCAGAATCGCCGGTGGTTGGGGCAGTGCCCCCTCCGGCTGCGGTGAGTCTGCCGCCCCCCACGGGGACGGTGCCCCCAGTGGTGTCCGCCTCGGCCACTAGTGTGGTTGCTTCAGGTGACGGGGAAAAAAGGACGGATGTGGTTCGCATTGCGGATGCCGCAAAATGCGAGGTTTACGTCTGCTTCGAAGGGCCGCTTGGGGCACATTTGAAGTCGGAAGTCCGGGAAAAAATCGTGAAAGGGGAGTATGTGGAGATTTTTTCACTTCTGCCCTTGGAGAAGTTTAATCTGGATAGGGTTAAGCCAGATGACAGTAAGAAGGAGGATGAAGAAAAACGGCGGTATAGGTTGATACCGCGCACGTTTTCTAATTGGCTGCAGGCGTTCGCGATTCTGGCAAGTGTAATTGACGAAAAGAACCCTGAGCATTGTTCGGCGCTCTTTTGCTACTTGGACGCCATTGGGGAGGCCTACAGGGTGTATGGGGGTACAGCGTGGCTCAGGTATGACGAGCAGTTCCGGCAACGGAGGGCGGTGCGCCCCTCCCTTCGCTGGGACCACAAGGACATTAGCCTCTGGATGAAGCTTATGTCCTCAGCTCGGGCCCCGAACCAGTTTTTTCCAGGGGGGGCCAGCGGTTCTGCGTCACCCGGACAGCCGGCCGCAAAAAAGTGGGGCGTCTGTTGGCAATACAATGACGGGACGTGTACGTTCGGGGGCGCCTGTCGTTTTAAACACGAATGCTCAGGTTGCGGTGGATATCACCCCGGATCCCGTTGTTTTAAAAAAAAAAGTCGCCCCGGAGAAATGGGTAGCAAAAGGGAAGACACCAGTGAAGGTGGAAAAGATGCAGCCTTTCCTAAGTAGGTACCTGGACCGGGCGGCAGCTCGGCTTCTGCGGGAAGGGTTCCTAGAAGGTTTTAGAATCCCTAGTTCATTGACTGTTATTCCGCCGGTGGCAAAAAATTTACGCTCTGCACTAAGTCACCCCAGTGTGGTTGGGGAAAAATTGGGGAAGGAAGTGGCATTGGGCCGGATGGCCGGGCCATTTCAGGAACCACCGCTGCCGAATTTGGTGGTCTCTCCGCTTGGGGTGGTCCCCAAGAAGGAGCAGAATAAGTTTCGACTTATACACCATTTATCATTCCCCAAAGGCGGATCGGTCAATGATGCGATGGACCCTGATGCTTGCACGGTTTCGTACACGTCGTTCGATGCAGCGGTAGGTTGGGTACGCCGTTGTGGGAAGGGAGCGCTTATGGCAAAAGCAGACATCGAATCGGCTTTTCGCCTCCTCCCGGTGCACCCGGACAGCTGTTGGTTGTTGGGGTGTTGCTGGCAGGGTAGGTTTTATGTCGATCGTTGCTTGCCTATGGGCTGCTCGATTTCATGCGCATTGTTTGAAACTTTTAGCTCATTCATTGAGTGGGTGGTTCGGGACGTGTCAGGTTTGAATTCTGTAATTCATTACCTGGACGATTTCCTATGCGTTGGCCCCCCAGCATCTAAGACGTGTGCTATGCTGTTGGCCACGTTACAACCCATGGCTGGTACGTTTGGTATCCCGTTGGCACGGGATAAAACGGAAGGCCCGACTACCGTGCTTAGTTTCTTGGGCATAGTCATTGACTCCGAGGCAATGGAATGTCGATTGCCTGAGGATAAGTTGGTGGCTTTGAGAAGGGAGATCCGGAGGACAGTGGCGTTGCGTAAGATTCAGCTTAGAGGCCTGCAGTAATTGCTGGGCAAGCTTAATTTTGCGTGTCGCATAATTCCCATGGGCAGGGTGTTCTGCCGACGGCTGTCGGCAGCTACAGCAGGGATTAGGTCCCCTCATCATTTTATTAGGATGACCAGTGAACATCGGGCTGATCTGAAGGTGTGGGACAACTTTTTGTCCACATACAATGGTAAATCACTGTGGTTGGCGGGACCGTTGAGCAATTGCGATTTGCAGCTGTTCACGGACGCAGCTGGGTCGTCGGGTTACGGGGCATTTTTCCAGGGGCATTGGAGTGCTGAACCATGGCCTAAGGAATGGCAGGAAGCGGGATTCTGCAAAAACTTGGTGCTGCTGGAGCTGTTTCCAGTGGTGCTGGCAGTGGAAGTTTGGGGTGAGTCGTTCAGGGATTTGAAGATCCGATTGAACTGGGACAATTTGGGGGTGGTGCAGGTGATTAACCGCATTTCAGCCTCATCGCTACCGGTCGTTCAGCTGTTGCGGCACCTGGTGCTGCGGTGCCTACAGTTGAATATCTTTTTGTATGCGGTACATCTTCCGGCGGTGGATAACACATTGCCTGACGCCTTGTCTCGTTTCCAGTGGGACAAATTCCGGGACTTGGCTCCGTCGGCAGATCAGCAAGGGGTTCGGTGTCCCCGAGGGCTGTGGTCGATCGTTTGGGACCCCTCGCGCGATGGATAAAGGGCTCGGTGAGTGTATCCACTTGGGGGGCTTATGAAAAAGTGTGGTCCGAGTGGTGGGCGCTTGTCAGGCAAATTGGTGTGGACCCTGGAGTTGGGGACGTGAGGTTGCTGGTGGTGTATTTTGTCTCCAGGAATCTGGAGCAAGGGGTTTCGGTTTCGATGATGGACCGCAAGCTCGCCGGTCTGGCATTTTTGTTCAAGTTGCAAGGGGGGACGGATTTTACCAAGGATTTTTTGGTAAGACAAGCGATGAAAGGTTATCGGCGGTCGCGAAAAAGTCAGGACACGAGGAGGCCATTGACTTTTAACAACCTGCGGGTGGTATCTGATCAGTTGGGCACGGTATGTGCGTCGGATTACGAGGTGCTGTTGTTCCGGGCAGCCTTTTCGCTGGCCTTTTTTGGTGCCTTTAGGATAGGTGAACTGGTTAGCCCTTCTAGGAAGGTTTCGGGGGGCATGGGGGTACAGGATGTGAAGGTCACGGGGTTTAGCTTGGAGGTATGGTTGAGACGGTCAAAAACAGATCAGGTTGGAAAAGGGGTTAAGGTGCAGCTATATCGGATGCCAGATTCTCCAGTATGCCCGGTGTGTGCGATGAGGGAATTCTTGGGGCAACGCCCGTTGAGGGAGGGGTCTTTGTTGATCCACAACGACGGTTCACCTTTAACAAAATTTCAGTTTGTGGCAGTTTTCAAGAAATGCTTGAAAGCAGGGGGACTGGATGGTACGCAGTATGCTTCACACTCCTTCCGCATTGGAGCGGCCACAGAGGCGGCCCGATGTGGGTTGGACGAAGCGTCTGTTAAGCGCATTGGCCGCTGGGAGTCTAGGAGATTTCGTACATATGTGCGGCCACACTTAGTTGTCGAGTGAAGTGCGGCTCAGTAATGGATTTTTGGGGAAGGATGGGGGTTTGTTTTGGTTAAGGGGATTGATCATGGTGTATGTTATTTGACTTTGGTTATCTGTGGTCTTTTCTTTTCTTTTAGGTGGAATCAAGAGGGGTCTCATATGGATATTGGGCCACTCCTATGTGTTTTGGGGGGCAAAACGGCAGATATGAGACCTAATGGGAGGCAGTTAGGGATTCCCAGGGAGGATGCTTGTATACGTTGGATAGGCAGGCCAGGAATGCAATGGGCTAGGGTGTTGCCGGAAGTACAGCATTTCGCGCGCCTGGATAGACCACCAGATGTGTTGGTGCTCCATGTTGGAGGCAACGACCTGGGTGGACGTCCCAGCCGGGAGCTCATAAAGGACGTTAAGATTGATTTCTTGCGTTTGAGAACTTCCTTCCCTGAGATGTTGATTGTTTGGTCCGATATTGTGGCCAGGACAAGTTGGAGGTTGGCACGGTCGGTAGACCGCATAAACAAAACCAGGATTAAGGTGAATAAAAGGGTGGGCCAATTTGTTATACGGAATGGAGGTTTGGTAGTTCGTCACTGGGAGTTGGAGAAGGATGTTGGGCTGTACCTGCGAAGGGATGGGGTTCACCTGTCCGAAGTCGGCATTGATCTTTGGTCCCTGGGTTTGGAAGAGGGGATTCGGAGGGCACTGCGTGTGTGGAGGGGCTCCCAAGGGTAAGGGGGTCACCCTTGTTAGCGTTGGCGGTGGTCTTTGATGATGGTAACTAACCCAGGAGATGGAAGTGTGGGGGGACTCAACGGTTATGGGCCCCTATTGGTGTGTACAGTTAACACTGATTAGCTGAAGATGGTAATGGTGACACTGCGGGTAACGAGTTGTCTTTGGGCTGATGTTATCATGGCCGTAGGCCTATTATGATAGAAGGCCCGCAGTGTAGATGTGGAACAGAAGTTACGTTGGGAAGTGCCGTCATTGACCACCAGGAGGAGAAACTGACAGTTGATTTTGTTACATTAAAATGTTACAGATATATATATATATTTTATATGGATTTATATTGGTTAATAAAAGGCTGCTATGGCCAGTTTTACTCCAACATTGGTGTGGTGTCGTCACTATAGTTAAGGATAAAAAGTGACTTAAAGTTGGGGTATGATAGATGGCGGCAGCCATTAAAGAGAAAAGGTGTGCATCTTATTTACACTGGTCAAGAGAGGCCTGGAGCAGGTGGAATGAAATGAAGCTAGCAGAAGGCCGGCATGACAGGGGGATAAGGGTACAGCAAGGGTTAAACTGGAAGTTGTTTTAGATTTATGGTGAGGGGATTGGGTACAGGTAATGTTGAAGGGGGAGGGGTTTAGGTTATTTAGGGGGCAGGAGGGGTCCCGGGCAGCATTGCGGGGAGAGTTACAGAGAGGAAGAAGTTTCCCGCCCACCCTCCCTGAATAAGTGGTTGTGTATCTTGGGTTAATGTTTTATTTACAGGTGGTATGATGGATTACGTCGTGGCAGCATATGAATGGCGGTGGTGGTGGTCTTTGATGATGGTAACTAACCCAGGAGATGGAAGTGTGGGGGGACTCAACGGTTATGGGCCCCTATTGGTGTGTACAGTTAACACTGATTAGCTGAAGATGGTAATGGTGACACTGCGGGTAACGAGTTGTCTTTGGGCTGATGTTATCACGGCCGTAGGCCTATTATGATAGAAGGCCCGCAGTGTAGATGTGGAACAGAAGTTACGTTGGGAAGTGCCGTCATTGACCACCAGGAGGAGAAACTGACAGTTGATTTTGTTACATTAAAATGTTACAGATATATATATATATATTTTATATGGATTTATATTGGTTAATAAAAGGCTGCTATGGCCAGTTTTACTCCAACATTGGTGTGGTGTCGTCACTATAGTTAAGGATAAAAGGGGACTTAAAGTTGGGGTATGATAGATGGCGGCAGCCATTAAAGAGAAAAGATGTGCATCTTATTTACACTGGTCATGGAAATTTCCATACATTAACTACACCGTTTCATTTTACAGTTAATTAACATTCTATGCCTTTTTCTTCATTCCCTGTCAGACATAGAGCATCATGAACAGTACCATGCTATGGCTACATCTTTTTATGTTTTAATATAATATAAACCAAGGTCCATGAATGTGAGATAAAAGCAACAGATGAACCAATATATAAGCAGCCTGAACATGCGTTGAATCCTGCAATTCCTCTGATGGAAAGCTACTGCCATCAAGTGTTCAAAAGAGAGGAAGAGCAGGGTAGGGCCTGTATTGGGTCTATCTTGCAAACCTTGTATGAATCAGAGAATAAAGACAATCCCCGGCAATGCCTAATAACTCTCTGGATGGCTCAGTGATGGTGAATACAATCATTGTTAATACAAATGTACTACTAGCATTATACAGTATAAAACATTACAATTACATACAATTAAATACATGGTTGCAGCTGTGTCAAAAAATGTGTAATAGTATATGCAATCTTCATGGCTTAGATTCAACAAGGTGTAGCCATGCCCCCATAGGGGTTGCTGAATTGTGTTGTTCACCTGTCACCCTGCCCAGCCCGGCATTCATCTCTCAGGCACTCAGAGACATAGAACAGTCCATAAGATTTGTTTTTTTTTTTGTTTTTTTTTTTTCAACTTGGATGGGAAAGGGGCAATTATGGGATGCCCAGAATGATTTAGTGTAACTTGCTTGGGTATACATGCCTGTATATACACTCCAGTCTTCTCTCCAGCACTTCTCTTGTTTAAGACCTCTTTCCCTTACTCCTCCAGCGCTTTACTTGCTGCAGATTCCCAGACCAGCTAGCACCACATGGTTGGGCCTGACACTAATTCAGCCAGGCCTCAGTGAATTGACTTTTGCAGGCAGGGACCGTGGGCCTCAATAGTGTAGTTGATAGAAAGTTCTTGGTGCTAACTGTCCTCTACCCAGCTACAGATCCCAGATAGCTCTCTTCAGGCCCTGCCAGCCAGCCTGGCTGCAATGACCTCTTTCCACTGCCCTTCTCACAGTCCACTCTTCTGGTTCTGCACTCATCACAAACTGCAAACTCACAGTTCTCTCAGGTGTGCCTCCCCACTCCTCCCAACTGTGCTTCACTCACCAGCCCTCCTGGCTGCGACCAGTTGTCCTCCCTGGAGTCTGGAGCAGTGTTCTCTCCCGCTGTCCACTCCTTGCTCTCTCATGTGCCTCTCTCCCAGGATCTCCTCTCTCCTCTTAGATGCACCTGAGCCCCAGCCCAAGGTCACCCCCCCAGATTGGGGAGCTCCCTGTGGGCCCCAACAGATTCCATAATCTCTCTCTCCCTTTGACAACTCCTCCCCAGCTGGGCTTACCCTGAGTACCTAAGGAGTCCTGTCCCCTGCCAATCCAGGTTAGGGATTGGTCAGGGCTCCCCAAAACACACTAGACAGGTCCACCTCTCCTCTCCTCCTCTCTTCCCAGATCTTTCTAGCAGACTCTGGAAAGAAGAGGGAGGTCCCAGTGATGCTGTCTGTGAGTCACCAGCTGCTATCCCGAGCCACTCCCAGCCCAGATCAAAACAAACAGGCCTGGCTAAATTTACATACCCTCCAAAAAATCCTAACTCTAGCACCTACCTACCTAGAGGGTGTTACAAAGGTGTTGGAAACATTCCTCAGAGATTTTGGTCCATACTGATAGCATCATGCAGTTGCTGCAGCTTTGTTGGCTGCATATCCCAAAGGTGCTGTGCGTTCAGAGATGGTTTTCTGCTTACCTTAGTTGTAATGAGTGGTTATTTGAGTTATTGTTGCCTTTCTATCATCTCTGCCTATTCTCCTCTGACATCAACAAGGCATTTTCGTCCACACAACTGCCACTCACTGGATATTTTCTCTTTTTCGGACCATTCTCTGTAAACCCGAGAGATGGTTGTGTGTGAAAATCCCAGTAGATCAGCACTTCCGATACAGATAGGCAGTTACTGAATGGCAGGAAGACTCAATGAACAACAAAGGTGCCCACCAGCGCCCTCACAGTTAATTGAGAACTGTAAGTCATCAACCGTAGTGCTTTACAGTACTTATAGTCTATTCATTCAAAGGAAACTGTGAATGAATGAATGATGTGGTGGTATGGACTGAGCCCTGTATAGCAGTGCTGTTTACAAATTGTGACAGCAGGTGCGGGGAGAAGATCTTCCGTCCGCTATCAGATAGCGGGGAGTGCTGGTGGCAAGAGGTGGGTGACTAGGAGCATCTTACATGTCACACATTAAATATGGGTGCCACATGTAACATGCTCCTGAAGATAAAGTTATCCTTTAAATGCTAAAAAATGTAGGCGATTCACTTGTTTATATTTTTCTTTTTATTTAGGGCCTCTTTTCTCAGCTTACATCCATAGTCTGTGAAATGGCTGTGTCTTTGAGAGGGCTATGTGTGACATGAAAGGGCTGCCTGGAAGCAGCACCTGGTGGCTGTAGGTGCTTAAAGTGGTTGTAAACACCTGAAATGAAAAATTAACAAAGCATAATCTTCTACAGTGTGTATATTCCTCAACCCAAAGCACCTATTGTGATTTCTGTATGCTGTCTCATTCTTGTGCTAACTGCATGAGTTACTCATGACAGCCTATGCCAAAACCAAGCAATCCCGGGAGACAGTCCCACTCTCCTTCAGCACACAGCAGGTGATTGACAGCCTGAGCTGTGCTTGTTTCCCAATAAGACTGTGTAGATGGGAGCGCGTCCTTTTCCTCCACTCATGTCTTAGATTACACTCAGCTCCCTGCCCTGTGCTGTGCAGTGTGTGACATCAGATCCACACCCTCTACCTGCTGGAAGCTAAGAAAGGTTGTGTAAATTCTGAACTATGAATAACTGTGGATAGGAGCATGCTGCAGATAAACAGGTACAACTTATGTAGGAGGGTTTGTTTCATCTCTGTGTATCACCTGTGGCTAGTCACTTCACTGGGAATACGTAAGGGTTTATAAAACCTTTAAAGACACAGCCCATTCACCAAATACGGGTGTAAACACTCATGCGTGAATGAGGCCTAAAGGTCCTGAAACCATTTTTCTTTGGGTTCAACTAGTGTCATCTCATGTTTATTGGTTGCTTTATGCATATATACCTGAAGTTAGACTTAAATTAGACTGACTCATTTATGTACACTGAAAGTTCCACATGGCACCTCGTGGCAAAGAACTCTCTGAGGAAATGAAATAAGGAATTGTTGCTCTACATAAAGATGGCCTAGGCTATAAGAAGATTGCCAAGACCTTCCACTCAGAACAGGCCTCGCCATGGTCGACCAAAAAAGTTGAGTGCACGTGCTCAGCGTCATATCCAGAGATTGTCTTTGAGAAATAGACATATTAGTGCTGCCAGCATTGATGCAGAAGTCGAAGGGATGGGGGGGTCAGCCTGTCAGTGCTTAGACCACATGCCACACACTGCATCAAATTGGTCTGCATGGCTGTCGTCCCAGAAGGAGGCCTCTTTAAAAAATGATGCACAAGAAAGCCCACAAACAGTTTGCCGAAGACAAGCAGACTAAGGACATGGATTACTGGAACCATGTCCTGTGGTCTGATGAGATCAAGATAAACTTATTTGGTTCAGATGGTGTCAAGCATGTGTGGCTGCAACCAGGTAAGGAGTACAAAGACAAGTGTGTGTTGCCTACAGTCAAGCATGGTGGTGGGAGGGTCATGGTCTGGGGCTGCATGAGTGCTGCCGGCACTGGGGAGCTACATTTTATTGAAGGAACCATGAATGCCAACATGTACTGTGAGCTACATACATACTGAAGCAAAGCATGATCCCCTCCCTTCAAAGACTGCAGGTGACAGGTGGACTGCAAACAGGTTCCTGCACCGCAGAGCCCACGCCTTCTATGTGTCAGTCCTTGCCTCCCCCAACAGCCTCCAGCCTCCTCCACGGCACCGCCCTGCCATTTATGTCCGGGTGTCTCTCTCCCGCCTCCATCCTCCTCTGCCGCTGTAATCAGTGAACAGTGGAGAATTTGAGCAAGCACAGCTCAGGACAGAGGTCAGGAGGAGGAGCTTGACAAACAAACTTTTTATGTTAAACCGCTGGTGATTGGTTGTGGGCAGCACACTGGGTGGTCTTAAGCAATCAATCACCAGCTTGCTAATATCAAAAGTCACTCTGTTAGCTCCCCCTCTGTCCAGAACTGTGCTGTGGAAACAGGTAGGATGCTGTGCTATGGGAGAGGTGGGAAGGGGGGGTTACTGCTATAAGTGAAAGGTGGGGCAGAAGACACCACTGTGTGTGTGGGGGGGGGATGATGGGGTGATGTGAAGGGGCGGAAGACACTGTTATGGGCAGGGTCACCCCCATAGCAGAGTCCTCTACTACCCTTCACATCACCATGCATTCTGAGTGCAACCCACTCTTAAACTCTGCATTCTCTGCATAACACACTCCTGAACCCTGCATTGTAAGTGTAATGCACTCCTGGACCCTGCATTTTGACCGAAACACACTCTTGAACCCTGCATTCTGAGCGTAACTCACTCCTTAACCCTGCATTTTAAGCATAACGCACCCCTGAACTCTGCATTCTGAGCGTAACGCACTTCTGAGCCCTACATTCTGAGCATAACGCAGTCCTGAACCCTACATTCTGAGCGTAACGCACTCCAGAACCCTGCATTCTGAGTGTAACGCACTCCAGAACCCTGCATTCTGAGTGTAACGCACTCCTGACCCTGCATTGTGAGCATAATGCACTCCTGATCCCTGCATTCTGAGTGTAACACACTCCTGATCCCTGCATTCTGAGCGCAGCCCACTCCTGATTTCTGCATTCTGAGCATAACGCACTGGTGAACCCTGCATTTTTTGCATAATGCACTCCTAAACCCTGCACTCTCTTGTAATACTTATTTTTGTTCTGAGTAAAAATATTAAAATATTTTTTGGGGGGGGACACTGTGTCTGGTGATCTTTGACTTCATCAGTGTTGTTCAATTAGATCTCCATCTCGCGAAGGTTGCCTACCCCTGCTGTCGAGTTGCTGTTTTGACACAACACCGGCAACTGTATACACTCTGGTACACAATATTATGAGCGGACATTGCCAGTCTGCCCGATACTAACCCACAACATGGCCACCTCCGAGGCCGCTGTTCTGTCAAAATGGCAAACTCTTTGTGTATCGGAGTGTATACGGTTGCCGCTGTTGTGTCAAAACAGCAATTCGTCGAAATCTCCAATAACTGATGCTTTACAGTAACCGGAAGTGACGTGATTGGAGATCTCGATGAATTGGCTATTTTGACAGAACACCGGTCCTCCTGTAGGGGGCCCAAGCACACGTAGGGGCCCGGAGTCGACCAGGGAGGCAAATCGATGTGGTGTGTCAATTGCTGAAACAATGCCCTGTGTGTCTCTCCATCCAGCAGCTGAAAGCCGGTTTTCTCCCTCCTGTCAGTTTTCAGCTGCTGGATGAAGCTGAAAGCAGCGCTGCCTGTTTTCCTCTTCTGGAAAACAGAGGGATGTGTCAGGACACTGAGAGCGGGGGAAGGGGGCGGTGAATATGTAATTTACCAGCCCCTTCCTAAGGCTGTCTTCACTGTGCATGGGGGCCCTAGAAGTTTCCTCCCAGCAGTATTCTAGCAACAGTTCCCCTCGCTTTGGCCGGCTCTTTTCCTACAGGTCAGTTCCATTATCTATCTCATGTCCAGCTGTCTTAATGCCTCTCTCCCTCCCCGGCATCTTCCTCCCCGCCTCAGCCACTATCCCATCCTGCTTCCTTTCATCCTAACACAGATCTATCTCTGCCTGTCACACTGCTCCTCTCCCAGATCTTTGTTATCTTTTGCTCCCTTCTCCCAGCCGGTTTGCCGACATCTAGGAGCTCTTCTAATTTACGGCCTCTTCTCCAGCCATCCAGAATTCTCTTCCTGACACTTTTCCAACAATAGTCCCTCACAAGATCCCCTCTCCCTTCCCCTCCCCTCTCCCAGTCTTCTTCTCTGCAGACACTTTACCTTCACACAGGTGTGTGCCCCCCTATGTACAAACACTGCAAACGGCTGGAATCCCCCATCCTGCACACCCCCCACCCAACACTTTCTCTTAACTAGTTAATGGAGATCTCTCCTTCTCCCCCTCCCTGCCAGGCAGCCTATTTGCTTTTATTATACTGTGTCTATTCCTCACCAGTCAACAGTATTCCCCCATGCCCATTACTGACAGCCATCTCAATACAATTTTAAAATTCAAAATTAAGAATGTCCAGGCTGATTTCAGACAAATGCACCCCATCGTTCCAAAATAGACCCAGAAGGCCACCTTCCAGGTCAAAATGTCTGAAGGAAGACCCGTATGCAGGATGCATGAACTTTTCAATAGCTATATTGATTCTTTTCCGAACCTTCTCAAATGGCTTTAAAACAATCAACTCAAGCCAACTTAAACGTAGAATAATTTCCGAGAAAACTATTACTGCATTTGGGCAAGAAAGTTTAATATATTGAATATCCTGTTTGAAGTAGGAAATTAAATCTAAAGTTTTGTGTTGGCCCACATCGTTCCCACCTAAATGTATAATTAAAATATCAGGAGCAGGCCTAAATAAGTCTACCAAAGGCAATCAATAATTCTTCCCTTAACATACCCTGTCTCTCGAACCAAAAAAGTTTTAAAAGAAGAGTCCAATCCTAAATTGGAGGTGTATGAACGAGAAGCAGCTCTCTTATGCGCCCAGTAAACGAACGAGTGTCCCAGCAACCAGACCATTCTCGGGCGACCTATAACAATCAAAAAACAAAGTTAGGCCTTACATAAAGTTTGTAAGAATCGGACTTCCATCTGTCCACAGCTTTTACACCCTTATGATAAAAACCAATCCTAGCAGCTTCTGTAGCCGCCCCTATTCTAAAAGAATGTGACGAAATTCGGATATTTCCAAAATTCTAATTCCTGCAACATTTGGTTAAAACACAATTAAATCGGAATTTTGTTAACTGTGACCTGTCTTCATGATTGAAAAGAACTTTACCCCCAGCAGGACGACTATTTAAGTAAATATGCATACACATAACTGGACAGATTGGTGAACCTGGGCAAGATGATAATTGAAGCCAAAAACCTTTGACCAATTGATCTGTTTTACTGGAGCGAATAAAAATCATTAACCTATCATCTTCCAAGTTCACATGCTCTTTATATAAACCAGAAAGATTCTTTTTACTACTCGAGACTACTTCAGAAGTTCGTAATGCTGCGAAAAAAAAGCCAGTGTAAAAACAGCATTAAACAATGTTGCTTCATAACATGAAAAACAAATTGAGCTAGTAATCATACAAAGAAAAGTAAGTAATAGGAGTTCTGTCATCCGGTAAAGAATGTTGTTTCCGGTAACCTTTTAATGCTTGACGAACTGTAAAGAAACTCAAACAAGACGTCAAATTATGCATTTTTTGGAAAAAGGAGATCCCAGAAAATGTTTTGTTAATATGAGACCATGAATAATTTTTTTGCATCATGAATTCCAAAAATAGTAAAACTATATTTTCAGAACAAGCAAATATATCCAAATGATGAGCATTCAAAAATTGTAACCATATCATCCAAGATGATTTATAACCCACCCATGATGCAGGAGCTAAGGAATTTTTAATATAGTCATAAACTAGATGATTTTCCATAGATGCTGGGGGCATGGGGTTCCATTGGGATCCGCCGTGGGCATCAAGAAAAAGAATCATTCCATCTGTGAAGGAGAAAGTGCATCAGCCACAGAATTCTCCTTACCTGGATAATATTTTGCTTTAACCCAAATATTTAAACAAAGACATTTATATACCATGTAAGGAAGCAGAGAAATAACTGGTTGTGATTTAGATGAAAGGCAATTTACCGCAAATAAGACAACCTTGTTATCTGTACTAGCTAAGATTCTCCTATTTGCAAATTGCTCACCCCAAATTTCAATAGCTACTATTAATGGAAACAGTTCAAGCAACACAATATTTGTGCAAAAACCTCGACTTACCCAGTCAGCTGGCCATGGAGCAAAACACCAATGTGTATTACAAATAGCTCCAAAACCAACTGATCCCGCAGAATCAGTGAATAAGCAGAATTCACTATCTAATATACATTATTCTTGCCAGAAAGCTTTTCCTCTGAAATGAATAAAGAAATTCAACCATACTAACATATCATCCTTTAACCGGTTCAATACCGGGCATTTTCACCCCCTTCCTTCCCAGACCAATTTTTAGTTTTCAGCACTGTCGCACTTTAAACGTCAATTGCGACGTTGGTCGTGCGACGTTGTACCCAAACAAAATTGATATCCTTTTTTCCCCCACAAATAGAGCTTTCTTTTGGTGGTATTTGATCACCTCTGTGGTTTTTATTTTTTGCGCTATAAACAAAAGAAGAGCGACAATTTTGAAAAAAAACACAATATTTTTTACTTTTTGCTATAATAAATATCCCAATTTAAAAAAAACAAAACACATTTTTTCCTCAGTTTCAGCCGATACATATTCTTCTACATATTTTTGGTAAAGAAAATCGCAATAAGCGTATATTGATTGGTTTGCGCAAAAGTTATAGCGTCTATAAAATACGGGATAGATTTATGGCATTTAAAAAAAAAAAAAAAATTATTTATTTTTTTTTACTAGTAATAGCGGCGATCGCAATTTTTTTTCATGACTGCGACATTATGGCAGACACATCGGACACTTTTGACACATTTTTGGGACCATTCACATTTATACAGCAATCAATGCTATAAAATTGCATTGATTACTGTGTAAATGTGACAGGCAGTGAAGGGGTTAACCACTAGGGGGCGGGGAGGGGTTAAATGTGTTTCCTAGGGAATGCTTCTAACTGTAGGGGGAGGGGACGCACAAGGGGAGGAGACCGATCAGTGTTCCTCCGTTCTGGGAACACAGATCGCTCTCCTCTGAGCTGACAGGACGTGGATCTGTGTTTACACACAGAGATCCATGGTCTGGCCCGGTTAACGGGACATCGCGGTCGCCGGGCACACGCACCGGGTCCCAAGCAACGCGGTGGCGCGCGAGCGCCCCCTAGGCGGCCGGGAACCCGAGGCCATCATACGACGTCCACCCAGGATGGGAGATCCCATCTGTGGACGTCATTTGACTATAGGCGGGTAAGGAAGTGGTTAAACTAGTAGTCAGTCTTATACGTGAAAAGGGATTTTTTAAACCTGAAATGGATAAAGTCTTCTAGAAAAAATTCTACCAATTGGCAATACACGCGTAGAAAACGCTAAAAGACCTAATAACGTTTGCATTTCTTTTAACAATATTTTCTTTTTTCTAATTAAGGAGACCAATAATAGGGTAATCCTATCAACCTTTTCTACAGGATGTCTAAATTCCTTTTCCAAAGTGTCTATTGTAATGCCTAAAAATTCCTTACATGCAGTAGGCCAAATAGTTTTTTCTTTGGCCAAAGGTACTCCAAATTCTTACAAACCAAAATGAAAACTTGTTGAACCCATAAAAAGAGGAAATTATCGAGGTAGTGTATCAAAAAAGACGAAACTGAGTCCACTGTCACTACCCATTCCAAAAAAGTGGAAAAAAGATTTGAAATAGAATCAAGAAAGGGAACATCCCATAGAAAGACATCTATCAAAATAAAATTTGTTATTTAATTGAAAACCCAACGAGTTAAAACAACTCGGATGTAGACCCTGTTCCAAATTATTATGCAAATTCTATTTCAGTGTCACAAATGTAGCACTAACTCTCGATGGAGCTGCTGGTTTAAGCGGGCTGTTACCTTCACTCTCGATACCTCTGTTTCACTGGCACCGGGTCTAGGGTTCCGTTGAGTTTACCTCTGGACGATATAAGCACCAACACTTGAATACATTTTCAATGCTTTATTGAACCAAGTAACAAAGGAAGTAGCAGGAAAGAGGCAGGAGGAAAACTGCAGGGAAGCTCAAATACCTTTCTTTAGGTTTCTTTAGAACATCCTTTAAAGTTGAATACTGTAATTAAATGCAATCCCCTTTTTGTGGGAAACGATCTTTGCCCGCCTGGATAGGCCTCTCTCACTTGCCTAGCAGCCAGTACGTAGCACAAACAAAAGTCTCTGCCACAGACTTGCTTGAAATAAACCCGTACGATCCTCTGCCACAGGATGTATTGGTTCACGATGAATGTCAGACACAGTACTTGGACCTTTAAGCCAACACGGCAGTACTATGCAATAAGACTACTTCAGGATACGTCCTCCAACCGAGTCACCAGGCCCCTCTCCAGGCCAGCACTCTGCATGATCCTTCCATGATGGGTCCTCCCCTGGGATCTTCTTGGTTGTCCAGCTTCTTCACTCTGGATAGACAGCTCAGGACCATTCCTCGGCTGCTGTGGTAGGCCCCAGACAGGCTTCTGGGCCCACCCACGCGCTGCAGCGACGCGGGCCTCCGGAACGGAGGACCACGAGGTGGTACTCTAACACATACCTGTCGGCCAGGAGGGCCAGCAGGTGGCTGAAAACGAAAAACCCCTAAACATGGCATCTGTCCCATAAATACCTTCTCCCAGAATGCAACTTGGAGGACCACCTCCACCGAGTTGTCTCCGGGACAGAGGAGCACTCATCCGCTTTAACACGTTGCTTTTCCAACACCCGCCCATGGTGACAACGACACCCACCGGCACAATGTGGAACCACACGCAACGTCAGCCAAGCTGGAACAGAGGCAAATCTAACTTCCTATAACGAGGAATTCACTAAATTTACCTATAAGATGGTAGATCACAAATCTACCAGCGCTACACAAAGATTAAATATTTTGTTTTTCAGTTTAACTCATGGATGGCATTGGGGCTCTTTTGTTCACTGAAAAAAATCTCGGACACCTATTATAATGAGATTGCCAGGTGAGCCCAATTAAAGGAAAAACTGCTAAAGGAGGGTGTTCCCCATTATTAAGCAGAGCACCATTTTCAAGCAATATGGGGAAGAAAAAGGATCTCTCTGCTGCCGAAAAGAGTGAAATAGTTCAATGCCTTGGACGAGGTATGAAAACATTAGATATTTCACGAAAACGTAAGCGTGCTCATCGCACTATGAAGAGATTTGTGGCTGATTCAGAGCACAGACAGGTTTCGTGCAGATAAAGGCACATTGAGGAAGATTTCTGCCAAATCCATGCATCGGATCAAGAGAGCAGCTGCTAAAACACCATTACATAGCAGCAAACAGATATTTGAAGCTGCTGGTGCCTCTGGAGTCCCATGGACTCCAGAGTCTTGCAACTGTGCATAAACCTTCCATTCGGTCACCACTAACCAATGCTCACAAGCAGAAATGGCTGCATTGGGCAGAAAAATACATGAAGACTAATTTTCAAACAGTCCTGTTCATTGATGAGTGCCGTGCAACCCTGGATGGTCCAGATGGATGGAGTAGTGGATGGTTGGTGGACGCCCACCCTGTTCCAACAAGGCTGCGACGTCAGCAAGGCGGTGGTGGGGACATGTTTTGGGCCGGAATCATGGTAAGAGAGCTGGTCGGCCCCTTTAGGGTCCCCGAAGGTGTAAAGATGACCTCTGCAAAGTATGTGGAGTTCCTGACTGACCACTTACTTCCCTGGTACAGAAGGAAGAACTATGCTTTCCGTAATAAATCATCTTCATGCGTGACAACGCACCATCTCATGCTGCAAAGAATACCTTTGCATCAATGGCTGCATCAATGGGGAAAAGAGGAGAGAAAGTCATGGTGTGGCCTCCATCCTCCCTTGACCTCAATCCTATTGAGAACCTTTGGAGCATCCTCAAGCAAAAGATCTATGAGGGTGGGAAGCAGTTTACATCCAAACACCAGCTCTGGGAGGCTATTCTGACATCTTGCACAACAAATTCAAGCAGAAACTGTCCAAGAACTCACAAGTTCAATGGATGTTCAATGGATGCAAGACTTGTGAAGCTGCTATCTAATAAGGGGTCCTATATTAAAGTGTAATGTGACCTGTTAAAATGTTTAAAAAGTCAAAATGTTGTTCAAAGTTTGATTGAAATAGCTTTTGATAGCAGCATAGTAAATATGCTGCAAACACAACAAATGACAATTTTAAGTTCTTTACAACCGATAAAGTGTTTTGAAACTTGCTGTGCGTAATAATTTGGAACAGTGCATTGTAAGTTTTTTATTTTGAAAAAAAAAGTGTTATCATTAGGAGGTTTGTTCAATAAAATTTGAATTGTACTCTTAATAGTTGATAACATGAGAATTATGCTGACTGTTGTTTACATCAATTATTTAGGTAAATGAGAAAATATCATTGGCATAATAATTTGGAACAGGGTGTATAGGCAGCAATCTAAAAGCTGCCCTAATGTCAGCTTTCGCTAACAAAGCATTGCTGCCTAACAATCTGATTTTTTGTATCACACAATCAAAAGATGTATAATTAACCGAAGAAAGATTATTATCTATTTGATAATTTAAAGAAGAACCCGTGGGAAAGATAAGTGATATATTAAATGATAGGAATGTGGTTCTTTTTTGGGAGCTAAACCTAAGGGAGATAAACGAAAATTCTGAAACGGCGGAAAATCGAAAGGACCTGAATTTCTGCCTTCCTCTAATTCTTTATCCAACTTTTGTAAAACCACTTGTAGATGTTCAGCCACCGATTTAAGGTTATTAACCATAGTACAACCTGTTTTAACAAAAAGGAGGAAGTAACAAGCCTTCTGAAAAGCCTTTAATTAATAGCATTGCCATCGTACGGTTTGGATAGCATTGAAGCCATGGAAGAATGTTTGTTAAATTCACCAGGGTGGTTGCTTTTGAGAAAAAGCTCCCTTTGTGGTTGCTGTTGGTTATTGATAGCCATTTTCCGAAAGCACTTAGATACTGGATGAGGGCCAGTACACAAAGCACATTCATGTTTATATTTGCAATTAGCATTCCATCTACACTGATCGTCATTGAAGGCAAAACAAATGCCTTTTTTGTAAGGAACTGAAGAACCAATATTGGAATTAGTACTAGGAGCTCTTGTAAAATTCTGTCTTTGTGGTAAGAAAAGATTCAGTCAGAGCCCAACGTCTTTTGAACCCCACTTTAAACTAAAAACTGATAATTTCTGGCGGAATTCTTCATCATAGGAATACCATGATATGCCTCCAATATTTCTATACGCTTCTTGGATAATATCAATATGCTGAAAGATACCAGAACTTTTTTCTGGATATCTTTCACACAATACGATAGCATATATACAAAAACCTTGCAACCAGTTAACAAAAGTTTTTGCCACTGATTTCCGTTTCTCATCTTCAGATTTGTCGTCTTTTTTTCTCTAATTTCGTATCAAACTTTTTTGAAGGAAAAAGTGTTAATACATCCACAAAGTAATTTTTCCATATTTTTTCTTTAATACTTATGGGAAGATGGAAACCTAAAGGTGATAGTACACATGGGATTGTTTCTTCAATACAAGATTCATGTATAGTATTTGCAGTAACAGTCACCACCGGGTCTATATTAGATAAATTAATCGGCTGTGACAAGGATCCCCTATTAGAACCCGATGTGGCTTACCAAACCAATGCAGCCGGATCATCAGACCCGCTGGTAGCTGCAGACACATTAGCTTGCTTAGAATGTAACTCATTAACTAATTTTGCAAGAGATGTAGATATATCAAGTAATAGCTTCAATTGCTGAGACAAAATCTCTGCTGTATCCGGCTGCTCTGGAGAACCCAGCACGGGAATGTTTTGTCCTGTTGCTCCGTTTCTTTGCTGTGTAGAGAACGTTGAGCAGCTAGCGATTTCTGGCTCCACGGATTGCTGTTCTGACCAGCTTGGCCTAAGAAGCTTCGCTTGTTGCCTAGGAAAAGGCTCCTTGTTGATAGGCAGCCATGATGACGCTCTGCTCCTGTGTGCTCCGCCCACCGCTCCTTCTTTCCCTAGCCGACGCTTGTTGCGATGAGCTGACTCTGCCCCTCTCGGTGACGCGCTGCTGGGTGGGGATGGAGAGAATGTTCGGTTTCTGACGCGCCGCCTCTTTCCCATCCTCCGAACATGACGCGGCTTCCTTGCCCTGGAACCGTAACTTCTTCTCCTGAGCCGGCGTCTTCATACATGATGTCCGCTTCCTCTCGCAAGTCCCCCAGTACTTCGGCAGTGGCTGCTGGGTCTTCCGCGGCAAGTTCTTGATCCGAAGGTAAGGCGAGGCACTGCCGAAGCCAGTCTCTATCTCCGCCTCCACCCGTTCTAGAAGCTGCCTCAAGATGGTCTTCATGTCGCCAAAGGGAAATCCGGTGGATGTAGTATTATAGCTCTAAAGCTCGTTATTAAAGCTCAGAGCTCCACTGGATGGTTTCCATCTGATGACTGGCCATGGACCTTGTACGTGGGACCCTTATATCCTGACCCCCCCAACATTCTGAAACCTTCCATGAGGTCATAAGTCCTATTCTGACCTATCATGAAACGGGGACTTATTCCAGAATTTTCTTCTAACTGGTCTAACTGACCCTTAATAGACATTTTCTGCCCTCTGCCTTTCAAATCGGGGGAGCCTTTTAACTGCTCCTGTCACGATCTCATAGGAAAAGGGGGGCCTTGAAACAGGCCTACCCTCCTTTTCCCTGTATTCCATTTGTAGATTTAGCCCAGTGATAGCCTGCCAGAATAGGTAAGATCAGCTGCCCTGCACAGCTCTTCTTGAGGAGACCATATCTGTATTTTACATTATTGCCCCTATACTGTACCTTCTTACCGCCTGTACTGTGTACACGTATCCCCCCCCTGCTGTACTGTGCCCTCCTGCTCCCCTCTGTACTGCAGCCTCCTAGCCACTGTACTGTGCCCTCTTGCCCTCCCCATACTGTGCCCTCCTGCCCCCCCGCACTGTACCTTCCTGTCCCCCCCTTTCCACTGTGCCGCCCCGTACTGTACCTTCCTAAGTGCTGTACTGTGCCCTCCTACCTCCCCCTTTACTATACCCCCCTGCCCCCCTCCGTACTGTGCCATCCTGCTCCCCGTACTGTACCCTCCTGTTCCCCCATAAGTTTGTAAGTTGTGTTGTGTTTGTGTTTGTGTCCGCAAATAATTATTTTTGTATATTTTTAGCAAAAATATTGTTTTGATATTTTTTTAGGGGGGCTCTGTCAGGTAGGCTGTACGGGGCCTCGTGATTTCTAACAACAGCCCTGCTCAGAGAACTGTTTACTCTGAGAATGCCGGTGATCTTATCAGCGGTGATTTAGTGCAGCTTAATAAACATAAACAATAAACTGCTGTGAAGTTTGAGGATGAGTTGTTCCATAATGCTTGTAGTTAAAAAGATCAGTGGGCACTTGTTTTAAATCTAATTCGATGCTTGTTAAGAATATACAAATACTTGAATGTCCATAGCCTGGCTACTGGTTCATTTTAAATAATTACATTTAAAAATGGCTTGCCAATCAAACAAAAATTGAATTTTCCCTTAGATGTTTGCCCTTTTATTCACAGGAAATAAAAGATTCTTTAATGTCAAATCTCCTGGCATTGCATGGATATAAAATGCTTTCTTTCTAGTGTGCAGATGTGATGGGGTTACCAGTTCCAGCAGAATAAAGCTCATCGCCCCAGAGACAGATTGTAAGAGCTGGAAGTCTCCCAGCCTGTGAGCTATGCTCCTGTACGCACAAGTGCTTCCCTTGTCATTCAATCAGAAGTGCGCAGAAGGCATTAGTCAGCAACTATTCCATATTTTTTATTGTGACAGCCAACTGCTGATCTGGTGTCACTCAGAATATTCCAAAACTTTTTTTGCTAGAGAATTGCATGAAGCAAGTCTAATATTAAGGGAGAGAGAGAAAAAGAAAGAAAGAAAGAAAGAAAGAAAGAAAGTGTAGCGATGCCCCCACCCTCCAGAGGCCTGATGGTGACCTCAGTAGTCAGGGTCAGCTGGCAATCCTACTCAGGGTGCAGGTTACTAGGCATGATGTGTGTAGTGCAAGGTGGAATGATTGGGCGCCAGTCACTTTTGAAATGAACAAAAAGTGATCTATTGTCTCTTAACAAGAACTGGGAGAAAGAGGGTTAGGGCCAGGACACCCTTAGGCAAATGCAATATGCAAACAGGCAGACTCCACAGACAAAAATAGAAATAGGCTGACAGCAATACAGAAAAAGGGCCTTTAAGCTGAATGCAGCAATCTGTATTTTCGTAGCAACTGCTGTCTCTTATAGCACCACTTCACTTTCAATGCTTCACTGTATATCTGCACAAGTAACTCACAGTAACTCGCTGTAGATCTTCACTCACATCTCACAGTATCCCACTGTAGATCACTCAAGCTTCACCCACGCTGTCCCTCGGGGTCCCTGGCTTTAATCGCAGCTACCCGCTGTACTTTTCTCCAAGCGTCACCTACGCTGTCCCACTGGGTCCCTGGCTTTACTCACAGCTACTCACTGTACTTTTCTTCAAGCTGTACCCACGCCTCCTGCTGGGTTCCCGTATGAGACTATTGAAGCTTTCCCCCCTCTTCACGGTCCCAGGCTAGTGAAAGGGCAGCTCTGGTACTTCTTCAGACCTCCATTCTCTCTACACCTGCCTCTGGTAACAGGAGTGGTCGTCCCTTTGTGGAAACTGCTTCTCCTTTACCGCTGGCACTGATCCATGTCTCCCTCAGGCAGAACCGCCTCACACATGGTTAGGCCTGAAACTTCAGGCCTAACTCTCTGCTGCTGCTGCACATACATCCCCCAGGCCAAAGCCTGGGGCAGAAAGAACACTGATTACCTGACTCCTCCCGAATAAATAAACTCTCCCAGCTTACCCTGGGGCTGAAGAAAACTCCTCCAGATTGGCTGAGACAGCATATCTATTCATAACCTGTGTTAACTGTAATCCATCATTCTAATGTCAGAGGCAGCAATGCCACCTTGTGACAGAAGAGAGGAACTACACCAGACTCAGGCTTAGGGTAAAATCAGTGGATCCCCTACCAATTATTGAGGCTAGTTACCACCTAGCACAACTAAATTTGTTAGCACCCCTGTTTAGGACCAGGGTGCTACAAAAGGAAGAAAGAAAGAACTCCATTCTAAAGCCTAGTACACAAGGGCCAAATGTCGGGCGACATTCAGCCCTGTTGTATGGCAGCTGGTCCGACAGAAGCCGGCCGAAAAAGGTTTGCCGATCGGCATCTGATCAGTGCTTTCAGCCAATAGCTGAGGGGTACCGTCCACCTGTCAGAATACAATAGCATGGGAGATTGTTGTACTAACATCTGATAGTTAGTACAGCGGCTCCTTCTGGGCTCAGTTTTTTTTCGTTCAGCCTGCTGGGTTGAACAAATAAAAAATTCACAGTGTGTACTAGGCTTAAGAGACGCATTCCCACATTAACTGTTTGCCGACCGTATAACACAAATATATGGCAGCAAGGTGGCTCGGCTGTGCCAGATCACTTACCTAGTATATGACACTTCCAGGTAGGGGCATGCGTGCGCACCTCCGGAGACCGATTAAGCACAGCAGATGTCGATCCTTACTCAAGATTGCAAATGCTAGAAATGTTTTTCAAAGTGATTTCTCAAGAAAGTAGAGCATGGAGACATGGATGGATGGGGGAGTTTGATTTGAATATTAAAAATGAATTCCTCAGAATTGAGTGATTCCATAATTTATTCCCTGTGCTCGTTCTATAAATCTAACTGTTACTGGCCACCACAATTATTTTTCTTGATTTCTTTTAGTGTTTCTTAAAGCCAGAAAGTTGCCATTTGAAATGCCTTTAGTTTTTGGCCATGTCTGTGATCTGCTTTTTTTTTCTACAACAATAAACAACTGAATGAACATTATCAGGGATTGGTGATTCCATAATTTTTGCCAGGGGTTGTATAACTTTTATATGCTTATGGATATTTATGTGATCTGGGGTTGGGCTGGTCCCTCCCTGGCCCATATATTTATTTGTTGTTATGCTATCTTTATGTCACTGTAAATTTTGACTTTTTTTTTTTTTTTTTATGATCTTCACAAAAGAAAGAAAGAGAAAGAAAAAAGCGCTGATCCTCTTGTTTGAGTACCCAATGTTGATTAGCAGATAGTTAAGCATGTACTATATAACAAAGGGCCTCAGTCTTGGTTCTAACCTGGCACAGGGACATGATTATATGATATGTTTCTTCAAAGGACAGGATCTCCCTCTGTAGTCAGCAGTAATTACCTAGCTTTCAGCTCCTATGCTACATGACGTTCAGATAAAGAAGTCTACATGGCAGACCTATAATAATTCCTAATCACTGTTAGGACCCAGATTGCTTGCCAGTTTTCCTCTATAACAGCCCTATAGCCAAATGGATTTGATGTGTGCAAGCAGGAACTACAAACCAGTTCCAGGAGATATAATTGTATTTTGCAAAGGCCTGGTTCCACACGACTGCATGTATGGGATAAAATGGTTTCTGGGTTTTTTCACAACTGTACTACTTCTTTATATGTACCTATGGGCCTATCTGGACTGGTTTTTGTCTAAGTTAGGACTGCATCTCTGGGTTTGCACTAATGCCCTGTACACACGGTCAAATTTTCCAATGGAAAATGTGCGATCAGAGCTTGTTGTCGGAAATTCTGACCGTGTGTGGGCTCCATCGGACTTTTCCATCGGATTTTCCGACACACAAAGTTTGAGAGCAGGCTATAAAATTTTCCGACAACAAAATCCGATCGCGTCAATTCCGACCGTGTGTGGACATTTCCGACGCACAAAGTGCCACGCATGCTCAGAAGAAATTCCAGAGACGGAACTGCTCGGTCTGGTAAAATTAGCGTTTGGAATGGATAGCGCACTATCGTCACAGTGCAATGTTTGAAATTGTTTAATGCAGCGCACTCCCTTCTTCTTTATAATGTGAGAAGAATGAAGTAGTTTTGCTGCTCATATTCACAAAGACTTCTCACAAACTTCTTTCTTTATTATTTATTGTGATTTCATCAATATATTTTGATTTGTCACATCTGACCAAAACATTTTTTTTTTTTGTTTGTATTTTTTTCAAGCCTGATCTTTTGTTCTTTTTTTTTTTTATTTCTCCAAAATAATTTTGGGTGTGTTTTGTGTGTCAAGTTACCACAACACCATTATTATCTTGTATTATTTAATCTCAAGGAGATTGTTTGGTGTTGGTGTCCCTTGTTAATTTCACATTGTATATTTGAAATTTACCTGCCTCCTCACAAACAAACTGTCCTTTTTGAATAAAAACACACATAGGCAAGTACAATTAAAACAAAAATTCCTTTATTAGGGGGTTATAATCAAACCTCGAGGAAGGCAATGCTGGATATATAGCAGAATTTGGCAAAGCCTTTGGCCCCCAGGGCACACATCAATTATTTTACTGCAAAATTGGTGGCCTGAGAAGTCCATATATAAGGGAGTACAGTCTGGTCCAGAAGTCCAAGAGATCATGAACAGCAGCAGATGACATCTATGTTCCCAAGCTGTGGTCATACAAGAGCCTGCATCTTTTTCCAGACCAGACTGAACCCAGGGCCATCACTCTCTGGTCTTACTTACATGCTTCCTTCCCGGCTGTGGCTCTGGTGTTGAAGGTGTGGCAGGAGGAGAAGTAGGACCTGGAGGAGGAGGAGGAGGAGGAGGACCTGAAAGGGGAGGAGGAGGACCATGGGTGAGCTCACAAATGTGGCTTTTGCATGTGAGTTGGCCCCTCAACCCCTTCTGTAGAGCTTCTAAAATGACACACTCACATAAGAGGTGTTGGCCCTCCTCCATTTTCAGCATTTTGCAGGTTGTTATGGCAGCAAAATCCTCTTCCACACTGTGGGGTGTTCTGAGGGCCTCAGTAGCCTTCCAAAATAGGCCTATTGCAGCCTCCTCCGGGTTACTCCTCTTCCTGCCACATTTTCTTTGAAGGCGGAGGGGAGGGACCTGGGTATCGGGCAGCCTACTGGGCCCGGCCACCTCCTGGCTCAGATTTCCCTGTGTATGAAAAAGGGACATCGTTTTAGTTTGTGGTTCATCAATCACAATCAGAAATTAGTACTCCAAAGTAACATATATTTAACATCATTAATTTGACAACCATAAATATTTAGAAGAATGCTATACCTGGCTCAAGCTGGGCTCCTCCACATGTTGCTGCCTGGAAGGCCCAGGTTGGGCGTCAGAAGCCTCAGCTGGGGGGGAAGGAAGCATGGAAGGAAGCCTGGAGAGTGCTGGCCTGGGTTCAGTCTGACCTGCCAGAAAATGCAGCCTGTCATAGTACCACAGCCTGGGGACATAAATGTCATCTGCAGCTCCTGATCTCTGGGAATCCTGGACCTTCTTGTGCTCCCTTAGATAAGTGCTCCTCATGCCACCAATTAGGATCTTCAAATAGGTGATGTCTGCCGTGGGGATCACCGGCTTCACAATTTCCAGCAAATTATCCAGCACTGCCTTCCTCTTTGTTTGGTTCTCATAATCAGGGTGGTTTACCTGCCACAGACAGGGCAGCTCCCTGAACATATCTATGAATATGCTGAGAAACTCCTGATCCTTCAAGATATCCATTTTCTCTGCAACACAAGACAAATCCTAATGTCAGGCCAAAGTCTCCTAATCTTGTCCCAATAGAGGCCTCAATCTAGAAGCAGTATAGGCCCAATTTTAAATCTTACCTTCGTTATCACGATCGGCGCCTCCAATACTCCTTCCTCCGCTCACAGATCGTACGTACTACGCACGCGTGTTACGCTTTATATACACCGCGCATGCGTTAAATGGGGGAACACACACAATAAACCATGTTTAGCATTGTCCCCACTATACCTATTCCAACAGTAAACAGTCTGTATGTATATTCCTCGCTTAAGGTGTTGCATCTCTCCCAAAAGTCCACTGGGTGGTAGACATGATTCTGAAAATATATAAAAACAAGAGAGAGCGCACGCCAGCTCTAGTGTGTTATCGTTTAATAGAGGAAGATAAGTGTATAAAAAACGAGGGTTGCACTCACAAACATCCAGCGTTAAATGGCATAAACAGCTCCATAATAGCCTCCTCTCCTGGTCTGTAGGGATCAGTTAGCTCACAGCAACTAGCAGCGTGGTAAAGTATTCCAGTAAGCACAGACCGCCTGCTTGCTTGTAACACACACCGCCCAAAGCACTCGTACGGAACAGCCGACGCTGCCTGACCTCACTCGTGGCCAGGGAGGGGATGCACAGTGATGCAGCTGACTCCTCTCGTAAGCTTCATGCAATTGCTAGGACAACATGTTTCAAAGGCATTGCCTCCTTCTTCAGGTAACTCCCTCATCTCCTCTAGTGATAATATATGCTCAAACCCCCCGCCCCTCCTATCTATGAACCAATGGCATCATAACAGACCAGGAGCACGGAGTACACAGCAAGAGGTATCTACAAGACGGAGGGGGTTATATAGCAACAGCATCCTAAAATGGTGTTTAGTACAAATAAACATAGAGAATTAGCACTATCTTTAATGTAAATCTAAATAAAAAGAATTCTTGTCATATGTAATTAAAACTTATTAAAAAGTACTTATGTGAACAGTACTATAAAATATACAATAAAATATACACTATATATATTAGTTAATATCATCAACAACAGAAAATCACGATGCGAGGGCATAATCATACATATCAAAATACATGAATAAATGATATATAATATATACATAATACAACATCATATCAATAAAGATGCAAGACGTCATGGCATATCCAATGTAGAAATTAATTGTATTATATTATATGGTTTTTAGGTGGTGAAGAAATAAAGTTATATTAAGCTATAAAGTATATGGTGGGGTCCCATACTAAAATGGGGTCCCATACTAAAATTATAATCTGATTCATACAAAACGAAAGTCTAAAACTAAAATAATGAATATGGAGGATTTATAAAGTGAATAAGTATTCAGGGTAGCACAGTGGTGTAGTGGGCAGCACTCTCAACCGGCAGCACAAAGGGTCATGGGTTCAACTCCCATCCACAACACCACCCGAATGAAAGGTCAAACAGAATATACAGAATTACATCTATAACATCATATGAGAGTACCTATTTCAAGTTCTTTGTTTAACCCTTCTGGTGCCATACTGTTTAGAGTGAAAATCCAATAGGATTCATGTTTGCATAAAAGAGCAAAACGTTCACCTTCCGGGATAGACATAGGTATGGCTTCTATACCAAAAAGTTCCAACCCTGTAGTGCTTAAAGTGACGTGGCACACTATGCTTCTCAACCTTTTTTTCTATGAACCTACGGTGTTCACCAAAGCGGGTCCTCATCGCACGCACCGTTCTACCTACATAGAGGTACCCACATGTGCACCTCAACCTATAGATAACAAACTGGGTATTGCAACATATAAATTGTTTAAAGGGGTTGTAAAGGTAATTTAAAAAAAAAAAAAATAACAAACATGTTATACTTACCTTCACTGTGCAGCTCGTTCTGCACAGAGTGGCCCCAAACCTGGTCTTCTGGGGTCGCTGTATCACTCGGCCCCGCCCCCCCGCCGCGTCATTGGATGTGATTGACAGCAGCGCGAGCCAATGGCTGCGCTGCTTTCAATCCATCCACTATAGCCAATCAGTGACCAGGCTGAGCGGCGAACTGGAGGTCGGGAGCGAGCGGCTGAGTTTCGAGGTGTCAGGTAAGTAAAACGGGGGGGCTGGGGGCGGCGGTATTGTCAAAAGTTTTTTCACCTTAATGCATAGAATGCATTAAGGTGAAAAAATGTATACCTTTACAACCCCTTTAATGTAGAAGGTATGGCCATCTTTACAACTAAATGACTTCTGGCCATGAGAGATAAATTTACATGCTTTGCATTTAATGCCTTTACATCTATAACATCCAGTAATGTTAAAGAATTGAGGGATGTTTCGCATTTTCAAGCTTTGTTTCTCTTTAAGGCGACTGGGGGCAATTAAACTTTTCACATTTTTCGCACGTCGGAATACTACTCGAGGTTTATTGGGGAGGATTTTTTCAAGTCCTGCCTCAAAATTGGCCAGTGCTTTTGGACAGCTCTTTTTATAGCCCAGTGCTGATCGTTGAATGTTGTAATAAAGAGAATGTCATGTTGTTCTTTTGCAGATGTAGTCATAATCTTGTTCTGGATGCCTTCTCTATATTGGTCTCTCGCCTTTTGAATGTGATGATCTGCATATCCTTTTTCCAAAAACTTTTTTGACAATATGGTTGCCTGATCATCATAATCTTTGGTGCTACTACAATTCCTGCGTAGCCTACAGAACTGACTGTAGGGTATGTTATCTTTCCATTTAGGGTGGTGGCAACTCCTCTGATGCAAATAGGAGTTGCCAGCAGTTTCTTTGAAGTGGGTTTTGGATGTGATGTTGCCATCTCCATCACTACTCAGTTCAAGGTCCAAGAATACCAGGGAATGAGCGTCTAGTACATGGGTAAATTGGATACCAAACATATTGTTATTACAATATGAGACAAATTTGTCAATAATATCAGGTGGTCCATCCCAAATAATCAGTATATCATCGATATACTGCCATATGCTGCCGATATGCTGCCAAATACATGATTTTTCCCAATACCCCATGAACAGATTTGCATAACATGGTGATTTTCTGTTGTTGATGATATTAACTAATATATAGTGTATATTTTATAGTATATTTTATAGTACTGTTCACATAAGTACTTTTTAATAAGTTTTAATTACATATGACAAGAATTCTTTTTATTTAGATTTACATTAAAGATAGTGCTAATTCTCTATGTTTATTTGTACTAAACACCATTTTAGGATGCTGTTGCTTTATAACCCCCTCCATCTTGTAGATACCTCTTGCTGTGTACTCCGTGCTCCTGGTCTGTTATGATGCCATTGGTTCGTAGATAGGAGGGGCAGGGGGTTTAAGCATATATTATCACTAGAGGAGATGAGGGCGTTACCTGAAGAAGGAGGCCATGCCTCCGAAACATGTTGTCCTAGCAATTGCATGAAGCTTACGAGAGGAGTCAGCTGCATCACTGTGCATCCCCTCCCTGGCCACGAGTGAGGTCAGGCAGCGCCAGCTGGTCCATACGAGTGCTTTGGGTGGTGTGTGTTACAAGCAAGCAGGCGGTCTGTGCTTACTGGAATACTTTACCACGCTGCTAGTTGCTGTGAGCTAACTGATCCCTACAGACCAGGAGAGGAGGCTATTATGGAGTTGTTTATGCCATTTAACACTGGGTGTTTGTGAGTGCAACCCTCGTTTTTTATACACTTATCTTCATCTATTAAATGGTGAAACGGGGGAAGAGCACATGGCGGAGACACAGCAGGTGCGTGCTAATTACACCAGCGAGGAGGAGGAAAGCCCAGAGCCAGAAACATCCCGATCCCGGAGGAGACGATTTAAGGCATCAAATATGTCCTTTGGGGAGATGTTGGAGATGGTCGACATCCTGAAGAGGACCGACTATGATGGGAAGTATGGACCTTACCCCAACCCCAATGTCAGAAAGGCCAAGATCATGGCGAAAGTTGTCAAGAGTCTGCAGAAGAATTTTGGGGTACGATGATCGAAAGATCAACTGAGGAAGCGGTGGTCGGACCTCAAATTAAGGGAGCACGAACAGTACAGAAGGATCAGGAGAGTGCTGCAAAAAAGTAAGTAGTTGTGCTGTGTTCCTATTCTTTATTTTTCTAACGTTCGTGCTGCTCCATGTGTTTTTATTAACTGTTCATGGCACAATATTCGTTTGTATGAAACATTCTTCTTTCGGCATAGAAAACACAATGTTTTGGACATGTGCATTTTAATACATTTTTGCTAGCCTACTTCTCGTCAAATAATTTTTGTGTCTAGATGGGTTGGTAACTAGAATGAAATGCAAACTAGATTCTGTGTAAGGAGAGGACACTCAGCAGCTCTTTACACATCTGGACACTGGAGCACTAGTGTGGGACACAAGAACACCCTTTTTATTAGGGGGTCCCACACAGGTGCTCCAGTGTATACTATAGGGGTGTCTCCATCTGTGAAGCTTGTACAAAACAGGTAAATATTCAAGCTTGACAAAGGAAACAAATATTTCTTCATCTTGGAACTCTGCCAAAATAGACAATTGAACCCCACTTCCAAGCAATGTTTCATATTCCTATTTCTGTCATAAAATATCTGTGTGTTAAGTATACCTATTTTTTTTTTTTACATAGGGGAGAAAAGACTCGGAGGTCACCACCTCATGAGGAAGTGGAAATCCCCCAAAGTCAACAGGAGGAGGAGGAGGGAGACGTGGTGGAAATTGTCACCACAACAGATGAGTGTCTGCGACCACAGGCTCAGGTAAGAGATGGATGCCAGCATATTTATAATACATGGTGTGTTTTTTTTAAATATATTTTTAGGTGATCGTGATGTTGTGGATGAAGGACATTTCTCCAGTGAGAGTGCCCAGATCCTGATCGGGGAGATCATGGGGTGTAATAGGGACTCGGAAAACATCCAGAAAAACATCAATGATGTTAAAAACAAAATGAAGAACATCATTGATGTTTTAGGGAGAGTTTAAAACCCCTCGAAATCCCTAATGTAGTTTGCATTTTTTCACAAAAAATTGTTGCACCTTTTTTTGCATAGTGTCGAAAAGCCAAATTTTGAAGATGCACACAGTGTGTCAACATGTGCTATCTGCCATCATGGGAAATCAATGTATGCGTTTTGGGGGTGCAACCCCTTCCTCAATAATAAAGTAGCTGAGAGGAAGGGGTTGCACCCACAAAACACGTCCCTTGATCCCCCATGATGGCAGTTAGCACATGTTGACATTCGGCAATTTGTGAGCATCTTCAAAATTTGGCTTTTCCAGGGGTGACTTCACCCCATCTGAACGCAATATCAAACACAGTTTATAAATACCGTTTTTATCGGCGTATAACACACACTTTTTCCCCCTTAAAATCAGGGTAAAATCGCGGGTGCGTGTTATACGCCGATCCCCTGCGATCCTGAGCTTCAAAATTGCCGACCACGATTTGAAAATGGTGCCGCCGGCGCGGAAATACACAGAGCCGGTCCTCGGCTCTTCTCGGCCACTTTCGGCTTCACTCGAGCGCCGCCCGAACCTAGCCGAGTGTACTCGGCTAGGTTCGGATAGCTCCACTCACAGTCACGCCCATCCCGGGCAGGACTACGAGTGGAGCCGAAAGGGAATGAGAGCCGCCGAGAAGAGCCGAGGACCGGCTCTGTGTATTTTGGTGCCGGCGGCGCCATTTTCAAATCGCGGTCGGCGATTTTGAAGCTCAGGATCGCAGGGGATCACAGGATCGCAGGGGCAGTTTTCAAACTGCGAGCTGCAAGGCTGCACTGGGGCAAGGCTGCACTGGGGCAAGGCTGCACTGGGACAAGGCTGCAATGGACACTGGGGAAGGCTGCACTGACAAGGCTGCACTGACAAGGCTGCACTGACAAGGCTGCACTGGGATAAGGCTGCAATGGACACTGGGGAAGGCTGCACTGACAAGGCTGCACTGACAAGGCTGCACTGACAAGGCTGCACTGACATGGCTGCACTGACATGGCTGCACTGGGGCAAGGCTGCACTGAGAAGGCTGCAATGATGGGCATTTAAATGTAAGTTTTTTTCCCTTAAACTTCCCTCCTAAAAGTTTTTTTTCCTTAAAATTCCCTCCTAAACTTGGGGTGCGTGTTATACGCCGGTGCGTGTTATACGCCGATAAATACGTCTGATATTGCCTTATATTTCTAACAAAGTCGAACTTTGTAAGTTCCAGATTTGTGTATTTCTTGTTGGTTTTAAACATGCCTGTTTTACCTTAAATGGACATTTCTACTTTTATTAATGTGACCCCCCAAAAAAATGGACATTTCTACTTTTATTAAAGTGACCCCAAAAAAATATTTGCCGCCAACCCCCCCCCCCCCCCCCAAAAAAAAAATTGGAGCACCAGCCATCACTGATGTGGAAATTACAGTTCAAAATGAGTTTGTAAAAATCATATGTACTTTAGGTTGCTCAGGGTAAAATGCCACTTTAAGAGCAGAAAGAGAGCTGCTCTAGATAATTTGTGCTGGGAACATCTTTTTGAGAAGACAAAGGTGATAAATGACTGTCATGTACTGTATAATTTTTAGAATAGCCAAAGGCTGGAAAAAAAAAATGAAAACAGCTAAAACCACATTCCAAGTATGAGCAATACCAGAACATGCAAATTATAGAAGCATTGACAATCATTTACATATTAAGTTAAGCGTTTAAAGTATAACTATACATAGTTGGTCAGCAGACATGATAAAAACAAGGCAAAACAAGTTATTAAAGAAGCTACACCATGCATAATAAATAAAACATAATAAATAAAACAATTGCAGAATACCCTTCAATACTGTATGTGCAGAATAACCCTTGACATTATATATATATATATATATATATATATATATATATATATATATATATATATATATATATATAAAATGTCAAGGGTCACTCTTATATTCTTTTTTCCAGCCTTTGGCTATCCTGAAAATGATACCGTACATGACAGTCATTTATCACTATATATATATATATATATATATATATATATATATATATATATATATATATATATATATATATATATCAGGAGCTTCTCGATCATGTGACCAATCGCAGCAGTCACATGATTGGAATGGTTGCCCTTGCCTTCAGGCATTTAGAACCACTTACAGGGCCAAAAGATGGCAGCGGGAAGGGGTTAAAAAAAGGTGTTTATTAATGAGTTTAATATTATTAGTATTTAAATTAGTTTATTATTACATTCAGGTTTATTAATGATTTCAGTATTAGGCTCCTTTCCCACATCTGTTTTTCAGGCAGACTCAATTGGACCCTCCATTCTCCTCTATGGAGTAGTGGATGTTAACGGACTTGTGTCCGTTTACACCCGCCTATCTCCAATCAAATCTGAACCGTCAAAAACAAACAGAAGAGGATCTGTTCCCCTCCATCTGGGCTGTTCGGATTGGAGGGTAGTCGGGTGTAAAATAAACAGCTGGTCCATTTATACCTGGCCACCCATACAGCAGTGGAGTTCTGTAAAAGTGGAGCGGACACAGACCTGTCATCTGCCCACTCCGCCCAGCTCAGCAGGGGATCAGTGGGCAGATCCCCTGCTGAGAGAAAAAAGGGATCTGGTCCATGTAAAAGGGACCTAACATTGTAACAATAATAATTCAGTAAAAGTTGGTGGAAAAAACTACAGGCAAAACTTTTTTCTTCATTTCGGATAGAGTAAGGAAGGGTTATAACTGCTGTCAGATTTTTATTTTTTGAAATTTGTGTCCCATTTCGGAGATTTCCCTTCACTTCCTGTCCCATAGCCAAACAGTAAGTGAGAGGAAATCCCTGCACATTAAGGGAATCTCTTGGGGACTCCCAGGTCACCAGAGCTAGTGTCACCATTGGAAGATTTCCCCTCTATTACTTCTACTTCTAATTACTACTTACTTCTATTACCCCTCTAACCCAAAATTTGGGATTTTCTTTACTTACAATGATATAGGTAAACAAGACAAAATCACCTTAACGGAGGAACAGACAGCAAGAAAAACTGACAGGTGTTCTAATCCATCTCCACTAAGTCATGTTACACATTAGCTAACAAATTTACCTAAGATTAAGCTAATTTTTCCATGGCTAAGGGTTTTTTTGTGCGATGAGGCAGAAGAACTAATAATCTACTACACTGGTCAAACAAAGCCTGCTCTAATTGTGCTCCCTTCCCGGGCTCTGAGCCTGATCCTCACATCCCATCATTTCTGTTCTGAACGGAATCTGAAAAAACCTGCTCCTTGTGGATGAGAAGAATGTATGTAGTAGGCAGGTCTGATCTTACTTACACTCCTTTCTATGGTTTGAGAAGAAGTGCAGAAGAGCAAGGAACACATTTACCAAACATGGTGCATTTCATCAATTTGGCAATTATATACTGAATAATACCGGAGCCAAGATTCACCGATTTCACAATAAAGATGAATGGTTTGGAGAAAACCTGCCTGGTGAGCGACAAAGCCACCAAAATGTACTCGCTGACTAGCCACAGGTAACAAAACCGTACTTGCTATTTCTGCTATTTTTTTAATTGTTTGTATTTTTTATATTTTGTGTTCATGAAATAAAAAAAAGTTCTATGTTTTGTAGTTGCGGGTATAGTCAATCGTTTTCAGGTATTTACTAAATTGTTTATCATTTTTGCTTTCTATTTCCCTCTCTCTAGTGTATATATTTTTAGCTATGTAGTTTTAAATTATATATATATAGTTGTGTGTGTGTATATATATATATATATATATATATATATATATATATATATATATATATATATATATATATATATAAAACTATCTATCTATCTATCTATCTATCTATCTATCTATCTATCTATCTATCTATCTATATATAGATATATAGAGTTATATATATTTATATATATAGTTATATATAGTTGTATAGTTGTTAGTTTGTAGTCAGTTGTTCTATCTATCATGAAGAGAGAGAGAGAGAGAGAGAGAGAGAGAGAGAGAGAGAGAGAGAGAGAGAGAGAGAGAGAGAGAGAGAGAGAGAGAGAGAAGAGAGAGAAAAGGAGAGAGAGAGAGAGAGAGAGAGAGAGAGAGAGTAGTTTTAAATTATATATATATAGTTGTGTGTGTGTATATATATATATATAACTATATGTAACTATATATAACTATATATATATATATATATATATATATATATATATATATATATATATATATATATATATATATATATATATATATATATATATATATATAGTTATATATATAGTTATATATAGTTGTTAGTTTGTAGTCAGTTGTTCTATCTATCATGAAGAAAGAAAGAAAGAAAGAAAAAGAGAGAGAGAAAGAAAGAGAAAAGAGAGAGAGAGAGAGAGAAAGAAAGGAGAGAGAGAGAGAGAGAGAGAGAGTAGTTTTAAATTATATATATATATATAGTTGTGTGTGTATATATATATAACTATATATATATATATATATATATATATATATATAGTTATATATAGTTGTTAGTTTGTAGTCAGTTGTTCTATCTATCATGAAGAAAGAAAGAAAGAAAGAAAGAAAGAAAGAAAGAAAGAAAGAAAGAAAGAAAGAAAGAAAGAAAGAAAGAAAGAAAAAGAGAGAGAGAGAGAGAGAGAGAGAGAGAGAAAGAAAGACTTTTTTGAGCTACAACTTATGTTGCGTTGCATATTTGGCACTTTTGGCTGATTTTAAATACATTCATAGCAAAGCTTGCTGCAAACAAAGTAAGATATAAACATTTGTTTGGGTGCAGATAGTACAATGGATTTGTTAGCCAAGAAGTGTGTTTTTTTAGATTCTATATTGCAGATTAAATAAAAAAATTATTAATGTCCATTTTAAAGTTAGCTACATGCATAACTAAACTTTGAAAAATGATTGTAGAAAAGAACTTAAATTAAAAAAAAAAAGGAAAACGTAGCGGGAAATCTAGAACAAAAAGTATTTCTTACAACGATCTGCAAGTATATAGATTTTCATTGTGTTTGGTTTAAAAGATTATCGGACGAGTGATCGTCTGTTTTTTTTTTTGTTTTTTTTTTTGCATGCTAGTTTCCATATTGAAAATGAAGAGGTTATTAAAGTACGTAAATTCTCGTATGACAGAATATAAATTGGAAGTGATATAATGGGGGTTATTTACTAACGACAAATCCACTTGAAAGTGCACTTGTACGTGCAGTCGCTTTAGATCTGAGGGGAAGCTCTGAAATGAGGGGAAGCTCTGCTGATTTTATCATCCAATCATGTGCAAGCCAAAATGCTGTTTTTTATTTTCCTTACATGTCCTGTCCCCCTCAGATCTACAGCGACTGCACTTCCAAGTGCACTTTTAGTGGATTTGCCTTTAGTAAATAACCCCCAATGTGTTGTATTGCATTTGCATTGTATTTTCGGACAAAAACTGTGCTGATTAGATGAAATCGTACTATCTGGTATCATACGAGAAAAATGTTTGTGTTTGTCCCTTTGGATAATTTGGGACGAAAGCACTGTACTAATGATTAGATTATCGCATGATCACTTCGAAAAGGCGGTATTTTTTGTACATTTTTTTGACCCTGTGACAGGACCTTTAGGGTGGCTAGATATGTACATGTCATGATTGTGCACCAATATTATCTGTGGAGAGTGGGGGAAAGAAGAGATATTGGAGGGGATTCAATAAAGCTGCTCTGACATTTTTCTGGCATTAATTGCTCTTGTTAATATCTTGCGCTTAATGCAAAAAACATCTGCAGTTCTGGGTATGTCAGTGACTCGTGTGCCAAATTCAGATAGTTCTATTTTTGCTCCACTTGTACATTTGGCGCAACAGCTGTGCCAAATTCAAAATAAAATACCAACAGTTTGTAGCTTATGTAAGCGGAGCTGATTAAGACCAGCCTTCTTTTGGTGTACAGAGACAAATTTTGATAAAGTGTCATTGCCTGTACGATGACGCGTCACTCAAAGGTTTACTGTGGGACATCTGTTGTCCACTGTCCTTCATCTACACTGAAGTTGGTGCTGCGGCCCAATCATGTGACCGGAGCAACTTTAGAATAAGTAAGTATAGGCATCTTTCCTTCTACAGGGTAGATAGTATAGGATTAGAATGGGGGTGGTAGTATATTTAAATTTAGTTTTGACTTGCCTTCCACTTTAGACTCGGGGTCCTTCGCTACAGGCAATCTATGGCAGATGATGAGGACTTTTGAAAATTTATATTTATTAACATTTTTGCACACATACAGTACACATATATAAAAAAAAAACAAAAAAAACTCCCCCCCCCCCCCGGTCCCTGTGCAACATTTCAAAACAATACAGGATTACAATCTATGCTCATAGCCCTATCAATAAGCATCGTTAAACCAAGCGGTATATAATACACTGACTGATCATATAACTAAACATCTACTTGGTCATCCTTTAATGACTAATTCACCTAACTGTCAAGTGGGTCCCTGCTATAGCATTTCTCACCATATGATCTAGAATAAGGTATCATTGCCAGTAAGCCAGCATTGCCACACTTTCTCAAACTTGTTTATATAGCCTCTACTGAGGTATGTTGCTTTATAAAAGGGTAATGCTTTATTAATCAAGTCCTTCCAGTATGAGATTGTGGGTGGTTCCGGCTTTTTCCATCACAACAAGATAGCCTTTCGTGCATAAAACAAAGAAAGGCATATCATGGTCCGCAGATGAGGACTTTTAAGCTTAAATGTCTATGCAAGGGCTTCTGGATTTGGGATATCAAAGATCACTATTGTGTGCTCACCCTATTAGATGCCTGATAAAAGGGTAAAATGTCCAATCTGCTGCCAACATCCCAGAGGGAGCCCAAAATGCATCAGTTTGAGTAGGTGCTGCATATGAACCTGAAAATGGGATCCCCTCTGATGAGCAACATGCCTTCAATCCTCTGATCCCTGAAAGGGGTTTTGAAGCCACAGGACTCAGGCCCACTGTAGGCAGCACTCACAGGCAGCTCCCTAACCACATAATTGCTGACTACATTGGGTCCAGGGCTGATGGGGACACTATCAGAAGTTAGGATTCTATGAACTATTGACTGTTCAGGTTAGAAAACTGGCCGAAGCTTGCATAGTATGTGCCGAAGCTTCTGGCCTGCCCTGTAGGCATTGTGTTGTCAGAGAGAGCCCATCTGAAGCTGTAAAAAAATAGCTACACTACAATTAACCTTCTCATATAAGTTCCTGGCCTGGGTGTCCCCATTTCTTTTCTTATTAACTACTCGTTAGTTTCTTTTTTTTTATTTTCATATTTATTTTCTATTTTTAATACAATTTTTATTATTTGTCCAAACTCTTTGTGCTGCAACCCCTTCCATATAATCTAGTGAACAGGTCCTAGCCTAGGTGATCAGGGCACTGGAGGCATAGCTGTAGGAAAAAACCTATGGCCATAGGGAACTCGTCTTTTTCAGGTGAAGGGGTAGGCAGGTGAAAGGGTAGGCAGAAGCACACTGAGTAGGGAAATCCTACAACCGGGGGAATGGCAAACAGCAAAAAAAAAATTAAGTAAAGAATCTTACAATCATAGACTGCCCACCTTTGCCCAAATCAAGACTGTCCAAAAAAAAAAAAAAAAAACAGTCATCCATGTAGCACGGTTGACATGTAAGAAGTTGGAACTTCTTACATGTTAACCGTGTAACTAACACAATACCCACAGTTTGTGGACAGGATTAACATGTTTCTGGGGTGGTGGCCCTTTCTCCAAAATACCTGTTTCACGTAGTTGAAATTTAGGCAACCACAACACTGTATAGATGACTTGGTATTTATTTGTGATTATTTGTTAATTTGCTACTATTAAAGCAATGTTGTGTTTGTCATGAAGCAATAACACTCTGGTGTCCAATTGTGTTTTATAGTAGGACCATGAGAGGCTAGTAGTAAGAATCGCAGCACCATAGGATAAAAAACGATACCAAACTACAACCTTGGGCAGTATAGGCCACTTGGTTCAACAACATTTTTCATCACCTCTAGGATCCATAACATTTTAAGTCTGCGTCCCTGCTAGAGTGGCTGAATTTTGATCCATGTATTGCCGGCTTTAGACAGAAGCTGTGAAAAAAATTCCAACCAGAGTCATATCAAAGCAAACACTTTCTCAGGGGGACACTAGTGTAAGTCACTTAAAGAATCCTTCTCCTGTCGATGGAGGTATCAATGGCTGTGGGCAGTGCTGGGGGCAGAAGCAATAGATGTGGTGGTGCCAACATGATCTCTGTAAATTCACCCACAAGAACTTATGGTTGATTGGTGATTGCAAGTCACTGTCCATATAAATGCATATACCACTGAGACCGGCTGAGCAACGTTACCCACAACAAATATAGCAGCTGGTGGTGTGGTGCACAGGCAGCGCAGCACAGATGCAATGTTAACTGGCAAAATAGAGGGCAGCAGCCTTGGCACCTGGGGCACCTAGCAGGAGATGTCAGGGATTTGCCCTGGGTGCCAGGCAGTATTTAAACTTAGTAATCTTTTGGAACCCACATTAAGACTCTGGCGTTAATTTACAAAGTTTATTAACTTATTTTAATTCCATACAGTTACAAGGTTGTCCCCATTAGTGGAAGTGAAAAATGCAGCGCTAAAAAAATGTTAAGGAAGAAAAACAATAAATCAAGTCCATGAGTGTGGTCTTGGTGGTGAATAATGTGGTAAATAAATCATATAGTCCAAATGCTAAAAGTGAAGAAAATATGTAGATTAAATATCCACTCGTGTCGACACACTGAGGGAAGAACAGAAGTGGAAGGTTGAGGTCCAAAAAGGACTGGTATGAGTGATGTAAATCCGTGGGAGTGAAATAACATCAATGGTGCTCGACATCAAATAAGTGGAAAGAGATGGGTACTCTTACCGGATGAGGTGGACTCCCCTGTCAGCAACATGGAGTCAGTAAAGGCAATAAGCCCCATCGGCTGAAGAAGGGAAATCCGGAATGCTGAAACTGGCAGGGTGAACTTCAACAGGCAGAACCTCCAAAGATCGTCCGATGGGTCCTCAAGGTAGAAATTCCAGGTGCAAAGCCTCCAAGTCACAGCCTGACACAGATCGCCCAGAGTGGATGTGGTTCTCATCCAGGTGTTATGTAAAAGAAAAATTACAGCTTCCAGTTGAAGATCATTAGGTCGAAACACGTCGGGCGGTTACCCCCTCTCCATGCTGCCCTTGTTATTATTTTTGTGATCACTATTTTATCTGTTTGGTTTTTTTAGCAATAAAAATCCCCCTTTTTTACCTGCACCATGCGGAAGCTGTAATTTTTCTTTTACATAACACCTGGATGAAAACCACATCCACTCTGGGCGATCTGTGTCAGGCTGTGACTTGGAGGCTTTGCACCTGGAATTTCTACCTTGAGGACCCATCGGACGATCTTTGGAGGTTGTGCCTGTTGAAGTTCACCCTGCCAGTTTCAGCATTCCGGAGTTCCCTTCTTCAGCCCGATGGGGCTTATTGCCTTTCTGACTCCATGTCGCTGACAGGGTAGTCCACCTCATCCGGTAAGAGTACCCATCTCTGAACACTTATTTGATGTCGAGCACCATTGATGTTATTTCACTCCCACGGATTTACTTCACTCATACCAGTCCTTTTTGGACCTCAACCTTCCACTTCTGTTCTTCCCTCAGTGTGTCGACACAAGTGGACATTTAATCTACATATTTTCTTCACTTTTAGCATTTGGACTATATGATTTATTTACCACATTATTCACCACCAAGACCACACTCATGGACTTGATTTATTGTTTTTCTTCCTCAACATTTTTTTAGCACTGCATTTTTCACTTCCATTTTATTATGGAATCTGGCTGGGCAACCCTCGGTGTGATGCGACACCTCATCCCGGTAATTGAGAATCAAATTAGAGGGGGGAGAAGTATAGGGATTATGGAGGTGCCAAGAGAAACAGTATACAAAACTTGAAAGTTAAAATTGTATTTATTTAACAAAAATCATTAAATTTAGACATAGAGATCACGTAGACAAGGTGTGCGAAAAAATTTTTAAAAATCAATTCTGTAGCAAAATTATTTCACATGACTTGGCCTGATGATTGTGGCGGCCAGTTCAGTGAGTAGGTATTTAGATGCCCGACATGTTTCGCCAGTATTGGCTTCTTCAAGGACAGTTGTTTGATACCTAGAGCGCTACAGAGCTTTCTATGAAGAGAAATATAACAATCAATGGATGTTTTGGAACAGTTGATACAATAAGGTACAGAAAAGATATACATATACATATGTTTGCGAGCTGTCCGAGTAGACTGCCCCCCACCCCCCGAAATAGCCCCAAGGAACCCACCCACACCACAAGGTGCCAAAAGCTGCCCCAACCAGGCTATCCAAGGAGAGTAAGATACCTGTAATTCACCAGGGATGGATGCTACACGCCTCCGGAGCAGGGCCTCAAACAGAGATCACAGTAAATAGCTGCAGGGGACAATAAGAGGGACCTGACGAAAAGTATACCTAAAAAATATATATATACAAATTATGTACATATGGCGGGGCCCAGTGACCACACATCAAAAAACGAGAAACCTGATATTGGACTAACATAGTCTCTAATTTTTACTTACAAATAAACTATTCAGAATGGGTGACAGGACACCGGAGAACAGCCATTATTGAGAGCGATTGGTCATGGGATAAAGGGTGTAGAAGGTGTCACTGGAAAATGGTAAAAAAAAGGGGGGGGGACATTTGTATAGCAGGTGATACTATCTAAAAACACAGGTCCAAGACGCAAAATACAATTCACCTTTATCCCATGACCAATCGCTCTCAATAATGGCTGTTCTCCGGTGTCCTGTCACCCATTCTGAATAGTTTATTTGTAAGTAAAAATTAGAGACTATGTTAGTCCAATATCAGGTTTCTCGTTTTTTGAGGTGTGGTCACTGGGCCCCGCCATATGTACATAATTTGTATATATATATTTTTTAGGTATACTTTTCGTCAGGTCCCTCTTATTGTCCCCTGCCGCTATTTACTGTGATCTCTGTTTGAGGCCCTGCTCCGGAGGCGTGTAGCATCCATCCCTGGTGAATTACAGGTATCTTACTATCCTTGGGTAGCCTGGTTGGGGCAGCTTTTGGCACCTTGTGGTGTGGGTGGGTTCCTTGGGGCTATTTCGGGGGGTGGGGGGCAGTCTACTGGGACAGCTCGCAAACATATGTATATGTATATCTTTTCTGTACCTTATTGTATCAACTGTTCCAAAACATCCATTGATTGTTATATTTCTCTTCATAGAAAGCTCTGTAGCGCTCTAGGTATCAAACAACTGTCCTTGAAGAAGCCAATACTGGCGAAACATGTCGGGCATCTAAATACCTACTCACTGAACTGGCCGCCACAATCATCAGGCCAAGTCATGTGAAATAATTTTGCTACAGAATTGATTTAAAAAATTTTTTTCGCACACCTTGTCTACGTGATCTCTATGTCTAAATTTAATGATTTTTGTTAAATAAATACAATTTTAACTTTCAAGTTTTGTATACTGTTTCTCTTGGCACCGCCATAATCCCTATACTTCTCCCTCTAATTTGACTTCCATTTCATTGTTTTTGTCACAACGTATGCTGCTGCTGATCCATTTTGTTTTATATAGAGCGCAGTGTTTTGTATATTCTCTTTTGTCCCCATTAGTGGTCAGATTGCATTTTTGAGAGGCCCATTTGTTTATTTCATGACTTCCAGTCACACCTTTCCAATTTGTTGTGGTGTGGTAAAGTGCAATTTGTTGCATGTTAACTTGTATTGTGTTAACATACCACTATGGAGAGAAAATTGGACATGCACTGATGTTACAGGTTTTTTTTGTAACACAACACACCACATACAGTATGCACCTTCCATAACCATTCTTTGGTTTCAATGCAGATACATTACCTAGATAAACAATTGCACTGCAACGCACTAACATGTGTATGATGTATTGCTTTATGTTGCAGTATCATGCATGTTACAGAAATGCATAGGAATTGTATTTAGGATCAGCACAGGTTATAAACCAATAAATGTAAATAATATACAGTAGCTGTCCATCCTATTACTCACTCCATCTTGCAACAGCTTGGACGATATATGTTCACTGTTGGTTTCTGTACTCCCTGCAGATCTCACATAATGGGTATTTTGGAATAAGTATTATATAGTTGTATGCCAAAAGCAAATGTGCTAATTGTATTACTACATTCACACCTTATCTGTACCTTTAAAAATTGGAAATAGGCTGTTTAAAAAAAAAAAAATTGTCCGAATTGTGACCTCTGGGTTTTTTTCTGCAAATGATATTCAACAAATAATAAATTCACAGTATGTCCTCTTGGTGTATGCATTTCTGTGGGCCCCGAGCAAGGACAACAAAGGGAGTTTTTGTGAGTTCTAAGTAATGCTCTCTAGTAATGGCGCATTGTGGAACATTGCTCTCTTGTATGGTAAGAAGGTACAATCGTATGCTCCACCTTCTGCCTTAGTCCTGCACTCTGCTATGAGCAGACGGTGTTGATTTCACTTAGATCATAATTGGATTTTAGGTCAAATAGCTAAAAACAAATATATGAAGCAGCTTCTTTACTTGACGAAATATTGGTAAAGTAATGACATTTATGTGGTTCATCCATCCCTGCTGTGTGGTAGGGCTGCAATATAACAGGAAGGAGGTGACTACTTCAGAACGAGGATAGTAGTAGTTGGCCATTGATAAGAGGAGTCACAAAAAAGGTCATCAGTTGTCTGATTGGCAGAGGTCCCCAAAATGGTTGTTCTAAGGATAGGTATGAGTGGCCTTCCCTAAAGGATAAGTTCACCTTTGAAAACATGCTACATGTTCCATCAGATTTTAGGGCAGAATGTGTAACATGTTCCCAGTGCTGCAGCCGCTGCCTGCTGTCCGTTCTCCCTGTGGTAGTTAGAGAAGTTCCCCGTACTAGCTGTCACTTTTTGAAAGCAGCGCACATGTTCCCCGCCCACGCGGCCTCGTTTATACACAGAGCTTTGTGTATGAATGAACTACAAGTCCCAACATCCTTAGTGGCTGTCGGCTTGTAGTTCTCAGTGAACTATCATGTTGCTATGGAGTTCTGTATCAGTTCATTGAGTCTTCCTGTCAGGGAGTATTGGCTTAGAAGTACAGGTAAGCAGATACACTGACAGTGTGCAGGAGACCTGCATGGCATCAGAGATCTGCTGATCGCTGGTGCAATGCTTTACAGGCTCCTACTGCAAAAAATAATAAATGCACATTTTTTTTTTTTACCTGCAAAAAGATATGCATCTATTATTTTTTGTACAAAGTTGAACTTATCCTTTATCTGCAACATTCAATTCTTTTATTTCACCAAATAAAATGTGTTTTGTGGTTGTAAATTGCCACTTCCTCAGTTCAAGGTGAGAAATTGGTGTAGAGTTTGTGGCAGTGAGGTAATCTACCCTGTTTCCCCGAAAATAAGACCTAGCGTGATCGTCGGTGATGGCTGCAATATAAGCCCTACCCCCCAAATAAGCCCTACCCGGTTTCCCCGAAAATAAGCCCTACCCTGAAAATAAGACCTACAAGGACTTTAACTAGGGCTTATTTGTGGGGTAGGGCTTATATTGCAGCCATCACCGACAATCACACTAGGTCTTATTTTCGGGGAAACAGGGTATGGCGGATCACATGTAGCAGCTAGTAGTAGGCACTACCTGCCTGGAATCTGCATGTTCACCTGTGCCTGCATGGGCTTCCCCCACACCCCAAAGACATGCTGGTAGGCTAATTAGATCCTGTCTAAATTGACCCTAGTCTGCAGGGAAATTTCCTGGTAGGCCTCCTGTCCTGGGGCGGCTTTGAGCTGTGGCTGCAGCGCCGCCCAGGGCTGATCCAAGTGCGGCCTCCTCCTCTCTCAGCTTTTGTAATCACACATAGCGGGTATCTCCCGCTGTCATGGAGATGGGGCCTGAACTGTTTGGCGGCCGTCCACTCACTGTAACAAAGCCCCGCCTCCTAGATCGTGATAGACGGAACACTGATTCAATTGAATCAGTGTTCTGTCTATCACGATCTAGGAGGTGGGGCTTTCTTACAGTGAGTGGACATCCGGCGAAAAGTTGAGAGTTCAGACCCCAGCTCCATGACACAGCGGAAGATACCCGCTGTGTGTAATCAAGGCACTGGCGAGGCTGCAGATGAGCACAGATGAGGCTGCATTGTTGGCATGGTGAGGTTGCAGATGGGCACAGTGAGACTGCAGATGGGCATAGTGAGACTGCAGATGGGCACAGTGAGGCTGCAGATGGGCACAGTGAGGCTGCTTAGATGGGCGCAGTGAGGCTGCTTAGATGGGCACAGTGAGGTTGCTTAGATGGACACAGTGAGGCTGCTTATATGGGCACAGTGAGGCTGCTTAGATGGGCACAGTGAGGCTGCTTTGTGGATATTCACTCAAATGCCTGTTAAGACACTATAAAATCTTTTGGAGAAATGGGGTTTTGTGTTTCTTGTTTACGCAAAAGAAGTAAATTGATAAAGCAGAAAAGGCAGACCTAATAAATTAGATATCAAGTATTCAGAAATAATTGCAAGTCTACTGAAAAAATCCAGTAAACCAGGTTTACAATTTTTCATATATTTCTTCTGCTAATTTCTTTATACATAAGTACACATACATATTCATTTAATAAGTGTTAGCTTTCTGGCCTTTCACAATAACTTGCTCACCAGTCCTCAGGAAGGATGTACAACCCCTGGCAAAAATTATGGAATCACCAGTCCCTGAGCATGTTCCTTCAGTTGTTTATTGTTGTAGAAAAAAAGCAGATCACAGACATGGCCAAAAACTAAAGGCATTTCAAATGGCAACTTTCTGGCTTTAAGAAACACCAAAAGAAATCAAGAAAAATAATTGTGGTGGCCAGTAATAGTTAGATTTATAGAACAAGCACAGGGAATAAATTATGGAATCACTCAACTCTGAGGAAAAAATTATGGAATCATGAAAAACAAACAAACAAAATAACACTCCAACACATCACTAGTACTTTGTTGCACCACCTCTGGCTTTTATAACTGCTTGCAGTCTCTGAGACATTGAATTAAAGAGTGATAAACAGTACTCTTCATCAATCTGGCTCCAGCCTTCTCTGATTGCTGTTGCCAAATCATCTTTGCAGGTTGGAGCCTTGTCATGGACCATTTTCTTTAACTTCCACCACAGATTTTCAATTGGATTGAGATCCGGACTGTTTGCAGGCCATGACATTGAACTTTTGTGTCTTTCTTCAAGGAATTTTTTCACAGTTTTTGCTCTATGGCAAGATGCATTATCATCTTGATAAATTATTTCATCATCCCCAAACATCCTTTCAATAGATGGGATAAGAAAAGTGTCCAAAATTTCAATGTAAACCTGTGCATTTATTGAAGATTTAATGACAGCCATCTCCCCAGTGCCTTTACCTGACATGCAGCACCATATCATAATTGACTGTGGAAATTTGCATGTTTTCTTCAGACAGTCGTCTGCATAAATCTCATTGGAACAGCACCAAACAAAAGTTCCAGCATCATCACCTTACCCAATGTAGATTCGAGATTCATCACTGAATATGACTTTCATCCAATCATCCACAGTCCACGATTGCCTTTCCTTAGCCCATTGTAACCTTGTTTTTTTTGTGTTTAGATGTTAGAGATGGCTTTCTTTTAGCTTTTCTGTATGTAAATCCCATTTCCTTTAGGCGGTTTCTTACAGTTCGGTCACAGATGTTGACTCCAGTTTCCTCCCATTTGTTCCTCATTTGTTTTGTTGTACATTTTCTGTTTTCAAGGCATATTGCTTTAAGTTTTCTGTCTTGATGCTTTGATGTCTTCCTTGGTCTACCAGTATGCTTGCCTTTAACCACCTTCCCATGTTGTTTGCATTTGGTCCGTGTTTTAGACACAGCCGACTGTGAACAACCAACATCTTGTGCAACACTGCGTGATGATTTACCCTCTTTACCTACATACTAACAAGCAGATTTAATCTGATGCAGGTGTTAGTGTTTGTAATGAAAATTTACAGGGTGATTCCATAATTTTTTCCTCAGAATTGAGTGATTCCATAATTTATTCCCTGTGCTTGTTCTATAAATCTAACTGTTACTGGCCACCACAATTATTTTTCTTGATTTCTTTTAGTGTTTCTTAAATCCAGAAAGTTGCCATTTGAAATGCCTTTAGTTTTTGGCCATGTCTGTGATCTGCTTTTTTTCTACAAAAATAAACAACTGAAGGAACATCCTTAGGGACTGGTGATTCCATAATTTTTGCCAGGGGTTGTACTACAGTGGTCTCCAATCTGTGTCCCGGGGGCTAGATGCAGCCCTTTGCTTGCTTTTATCCAGCCCTCGGGGCACTATTTAATTCACTGATACCAACAGTGGGGCATAATTTCAACCCACTGACGCCAGTGAAGAGGCACCATTTCTCCCAATGGCACCAATAAAATTATTATTTACATATTTAGAGATGTTGATTTTCACTTATAAAAGGGCAGCCACATCTATCCATATTTTAAGGGTGCCATACACTGGTATTGTCTTTGGAGTGTACACAAGTGTGTACAACAAGCCTGCCCATACATCTGGTTCAGCATATTTCATATTCTGCTGAATTTGGATCCATGTCTGGCCACCTAACTCTGCCTAGAAGGGTGGCTCTGTTGCCCTGTAGGGTCTCCCTGGTGCCACCCTGACATGCCTTTTCTGATTCTGACAGCTTTTTCTCATTCTATGTGTGCTCAGGAGCTGTGCTAAGGACTCACATGTACAGTGGGTCCAGGATCCTTACTGTGCCTAGGGCGCACATGAGCAACATGGGCAAGGAATCATGGGGTATGTAGTTCCAAACTTTCTTATAACATTTGCAAAGTGCATGCTCCCCAACCAGAAGTTCGGATGAAGCGCAGCAAACAGGGAACACATCCTAGAGATTTTTCAAAATGCAAATATGTTTTTTGGTGGGGGATTGAAGGGAAAAATATCTGTTGAACAGTAATGCCTCATACACACGGTCTGATTTTCAGACGGAAAATGTTCGATGAGAGCCTTTTGTCGGAAATTCTGACAGTGCGTAGGCTCCATCGGACAGTCTTCATCAGAATTTCCGTTGCACAAAATTTGGGATCTGGTTCTCAAATTTTCTGACAACATAAATCGTAAATTCCAATCATGTGTACACAATTCTGACGCACAAACTACCACGCATGCTCAGAATAAATTACGAGACAGAAGCGCTCGGTCTGGTAAAACTAGCGTTCGTAATGGAGATAGCACATTCGTCACACTGCAATATTTTAAATAGTTTAATGCAGCGCATTCTCTTCTTTATAATGCTAGAAAAATGAAGTTGTTTTTCGTCACATCTCCATAATAATTTTTTTTGTTTTTTTTTTATCAAGATCTGCATTATTTGATTTTTCTACTGCTCTCCATAATATTATTTCTCGTTTTGTGTGTCAAGTTACCACAACACCATTATTATCTTGTGTTTTTTTACCTCAAGGAGGTTGGTGTTGGTGTCCCTTGTTAATTTGACCTTGTATTTTTGAAATGTACCTGCCTACTCACAAACAAACTGTCCTTTTTGAAGTAAAACACATAGGCAAGTATTTGTGAAAAATAAATAGCCATTTATTCTGGGTTATAACAAAATAAAGAGGAAGGCAACCCTGGAGAAACTGGTGAAATTTGCAAAGCCTTTGTACCCCAGGGCACACATCAATTATTTTACAGTCAAAATTGGTGGCCTGAGGGGTCCTTATAATAGGTCCTTATAATAGGGAGCACAATCCGTCCAGGACTACAAGAGATCAGGAACAGCAGCAGATGAGGACATATCTGTCCCTAGGCTGTGGTCATACCACAGCCTGCATCTTTTGCCAGACCAGACTGAACCCAGGCCATCACTCTCTTCTCTTCCTTAGACGCTTGCTTCCAGGCTGTGGCTCTGGTGTTGGAGTTGTGGCAGGAGGAGGAGGAGGAGAACCATGGTTGAACTCACAAACGTGGCTTTGGCTTGTGAGTTTGCCCCTCAATCCCATATGTAGGGCTTGTAACATCACTTCCTCACATAAGAGGCGTTGGCCCTCCTCCATTTCCAGCATTTTGCAGGCTGTCATGTAGGCATAGTCCTCTTGAACACTCGGGGGGGGGGGGTTTCTGAGGGCCACAGTAGCCTTCAGAAATAGGCCAAATGCTGCCTCCTTCAGGTTACTCCTCTTCCTGGCACTTTTTTGTGGAAGGCCGAGGGAGGGACCTGGGATTCTGGCAGGCTACTGGGCCCGGCCACCTCCTGGCTGCCACTTACCCCCACCACCTCCAGCTGCCACTTTCCTGTGTATGAAAAAGGGACATAGTTTTATTTTTTTGTTCATCAATCACACACAATTTTCAGCTCATGACTGTTGCAAATTGAATGTTAATAAATAGAAAAGACTATCATTCTGAGCCCAGCATTTTTCATTCTTGTCCCAATCATTTGTGGCCACTACTGTCTATTGATATGTAAAACACTTTGTGAAATCAGAAATTAGTTATCAAAACTAACATATATTTAACATCATTAATTTGCCAAACAGAAATATTTAGAAGAATGCTATACCTGACTCAAGCTGGGCTCCTCCACATGTTGCTGCCTGGAAGGCCCAGATTGGTCATCGGAAGCCTCAGCTGGGGGGGGGGAAGAAGACTGGAGAGTGCTGGCCTGGGATCAGTCTGGACTGCTAGAAAATGCAGTCTGTCATAGTACCACAGCCTGGGTACATAAATGTCATCTGCTGCAGCTCCTGATCTCTGGGAATCCTGGACCTTCTTGCACTGTCTATTATAAGTGCTCCTCATGCCACCAATTAGGGCCTTCAAATAGAGGATGTCTGCCGTGGGGATCACCGGCTTCACAAATTCCACCAATTGATCCAGCGCTGCTTTCCTCTTTGGTTTATTGTTATAAAATGGGTGGTTTACCTGCCACAAACAGGGCAGCTCCCTGTACATATCAGTGAATATGGGGATAAAGTCTTCATTGTTGAATAGATCCATTTTCTATACAAGACACAACACAAGACAATCCCTAATGTCAGGCGAAACTCTCCTAATCTTGACCCAATATAGGCCTCAATCTATAAGCAGTATAGGCCACTAATGCACCAGCTTAAAATTGTACCTTCGTTATAACGATCGTTGCTTCCGTTACTTCGTCCCTTGCTCACAGATCGTACGTACGACGCACGCGTGTTGCGCTTTATACACATTGCACATGTGTGAAACTCCGCCTGCCCCTGACGTTCTTTGTAGTATATTCCCCGCCCCTTCTCTTTCGGCGCAGTGGGAGAGAAAATGGCGGAGAGACAACATGTGCATGTAGAGGAAAGCAGCAACGATGAAAGGCCGGAGCCCCAAACCTCACGATCCCGGAGGAGATTGAAGGCCTCAAATATGTCCTTTATAGAGATGGTGGAGATGGTGGACATGTTGAAGAGGGCCGACTATGATGGGAAGCATGGACCTTACCCAAACCCAAATTTGAGAAAGGCCAAGATCATGCCTAAAGTTGTGAAGAGTCTGCAGAGGAATGTTGGGGTACGGCGATCCATGGAGAAATTGAGGAAATGCTGGTCAGACCTGAAATTGAGGGAGCACGATCAGTGCAGAAGAGTGCTGCAAAAAAGTAAGTATTTTGTTGTGTTTTCCTATTCTTCTTAACATTCATGCTGCCCCATGTGCTTTTCTTTACTGTTGTACATTTTAAAATGGCTACTTTGATGTTCACGGGCATAGTAATCGGTCGTAGGAAACAACGTTTGTTCACCCACTTTAAGATGTTTTTGTCAGATACAGGTTAACTACATTTTTTCAGGCCTATTTGTATTAAAAGAAGTTTGTTGTCTAGATGGGTTTGTAACAACAATGAAATGTAAACTTGATTCGGTGTAAGGAAAGGACACTCAGCAGCTGTTTACACATCTGGACGCAGGAGCACTAGTGTGGGATACCAGCACAAACATTTTAGGGTGTCCCACACAGGTGCTCCAGTGGACACTATAGGGGTGTCTACATGTGTGATACTTTAACAAAAAAGGGAACTATTCCAGCTTGAGAAAAGAAATAAAATGTTCTTCAGCTTGGAACTCTGCCAAAACAGACAATTGTACGACACTTCCAAGCAATGTTTTATAGTCCTATTTCTGACCTACAATATCTGTGTGCTAAGTATACCTTTTTTTATTCACTTAGGGGAGAAAAGACTCGGGACATCTGAGGACACTAGGGACCCCCCACCTCCTAAAGAAGGGGAAGTCACCAAAACCCAAGCAGAGGATGAGGAGGGAGACGTTTATGAAGTGGGCGAAATTGTCACCACAACAGGTGAGTGTCTCAGACCACAGCTTCAGGTAAGAGATCTATGCCTGCATATTTCTAATACATGGTGTGTTTTTTTCTTTTAGGTGATGTGGTTGTTGTGGAAGAAGAATCTCATTTCACCAGTGAAAGTGCCCAGATCCTCATCAGGGAGAGAATGAGATGCAATAGGGATTTGGAAAATATAAAGGAAAACATCAATGATGTTCAAAAAAAATGAAGAACATCATTGATGTTTTAGGCAGAATATAGAAAATAACTAAATTGTATCGTTTTATGTGTATTTTTAAATTACAAAAAAATTTGTAAAGTATTAGAAAAGCCAAATTTTGAAGATGCACACAGTGTGTCAACATGTGCTATCTGCCATCACGGGATATCAATGTACATGTTTTGTTTGTGCAACCCCTGCCTCCCAACTCAATTAGGTGCACCCCCAAAACACGTCCATTGATCCCCCATGATGGGAGCTAGCACATGTTGACATTGGGCATAGGATCAGGAGGGAAATCCCCAGTTTCAATCACAATTTGTGTGCATCTTCAAAATTTGGCTTTTACAGGGGTGACATCACCCCATCTGATGAAGGCAATATCAACACATTTTGGACATACTCATGTCTGATATTGCCTTCACTTTATCAAAGTTGAACTTTGTAAGTTCCTGAGTTGTATATGTTATGCTTTGAAACATGCCTGTTTAAGCAAAAAAAGGATCTTTACAATGTAAAAAAAAAAAAAAAAAAAAATATATATATATATATATATATATATATATATATATATATATATACACACACCAAAGATGTTGGTTTGTTCTAAAAAAAATTTCTAACGCATATATGAATGTGCTTTAAGTAAAACGTTTTCTACTCAACAATGTGTGGCTTCTTATTCCAATGCTCACTAGCAATTTTTGTAGTAAGTTGGTGTTTACAGTGATAATGGGGGTTATTTACTAAAGGCAAATCCACTTTGTACTACAATTGCAGTTTCAGTGCAGTTTCATGTGCACTTTTAAGTGTTGGATTGCAAAGTGTATTTGCCTTTAGTAAATAACTCCAACAGTGCTTTATAATTTGCCACAATCACACCATTTTCATGACTCCACAAAGTTCATTCATGGTGCTGAAAATTATGAATATTTTTGTCAGCAATGCATTACATACATTAACAACAAAAACAAGGTGTGTGTAGCAGACCCACAACATAATAATAGTTCGCTGAAGAAGAGATTGTCACCTTATGTATCAACAAAATTACATTTGCACTATTGAAGAAAATGTCCAAAAAGAAAAGCCCATTGGAGAACCTAGGAGACAGCTAAAAGAAACCCAGGCAGTAAATCAAAGGAAATCTTTAAGTTTAGGTTCAAAAATTGTTGATAAAATGTTTCTTAAACCATTTTTGGCATATCAATCGCCACCCTACCCGCAAAGTACTCGATATACTTCTGTCTTACTTCGCGGGCGCCTTGGGGGGGGCAAGCCAGGACGGCCAACTTCAAGCGCCGTCCGGGTTTCTTCTTGAAGTCTGGCCTCAGGCCCAACTGAGGCCACCTAGTTCATTGAATTTCTCCTTAAATAGTTGTGTAGAATGTAGCATGCAAGGGTTATATGGTTAGGTTTATATTCTGCCATGTTGATTGGGGTAAGGAATAGGCGGAACCGGCTGGCCATTATCCCGAAAACGTTTTCCACCACTCTTCTGGCTCTGGCCAGATGGTAGTTATAAACCCTCTGGTCCAGGGTGAGGGTCCTCATGGCTTCTAAACAGTCGGCTGGTCAGAACGAACTAACAGAAAGCACTAAAAAACAGAAAGGCCGGAGCTGAAAATCAGAAACGAGCGGACAAGAATGCACTGGAAATTGAATATGTAATAGAAATACCAATCCACAAGCACAAACCGAAGAGCAGTAACGATCGGAAAAGCAGGAGGCTGAAAAGCGCAAATCGTCTGTCACCAAACTTCTGCTAACACGAGATTAGCGGAAGGAGCCCAAAGGGTGGCGCACTTGGTATTGAACTTCCTCTTTCTAGTGCCATCGTACGTGTTGTACATCACCGCATTCTTGACGTTCGGAATTTCTGACCAACTTTGTATGACTGTGTGTATGCAAGACAAGTTTGAGCCAACATCCGTCTGAAAAAATCCATGGATTTTGTTGTCGGAATGTGCGATCGTGAGTACGAGGCATGAGTTACCAAGAGCTAAAAGCAAAATCTCAGTTGCACTGAAGGTTTCATGCAGCTTAAAAAATAAGTTTATGGTGCATTAATGATTATAGAGCTGCATTAATGTGAGTCTTTTATAGCTGCCTGGTGTTCAGCTTTAACTAGTCTACAGACCTGATTTATTTATGTGTGAATTGAAGCTGTGCTCAATTAAAATATCCATTCATGTGAGACAGAAGCTCTTTTTTCAAATTTCAATATGCATGATTGGTCCATTGAAGTTTATGTGGGTTCCGTTTGCTTTGCTTTATCTTATTAAATCATGCCTAGTTCCATTTAAAGCCATCTCTGGGCAAAAATAAAAAACAACTCATTGACCCCCCACCCATTCACCATTTTTCTTAAAGCTCCTTTTAACTCATTTTTCTTAAAGCTCCTTTTAACCTGAATCTGGCATCACATGACCCTCTGCGACACCTCCTCTGTTACAGGAGGCTGAGTATTGAGTGCTGCAAGCTGGGTCTGCCGCTGACTGGTCTTGTTTTCTCCCCTTACATCATCATGCTTCTGCTGGAGTCTTGAGGACACTGCCAAGTCCAAGCCAATTGACAGCCAATACGAAGTTCCAAAATCACCAGGTAGCAACATGGGCACTCAAAGAAGGACCCACCCTCTCTATGGTGAGACATGGGACCTGGTTAGGAATAAGCAAATCTCCCCAGGCTCAATTAGCCAGGGGTTCAGCAAATTCTGTTTGAATTTTGACAAACCCAAATCCAGCAGTGAATCCTATTCAAGTATATTAGGGGGTGAATCCCGATAATCAATTTTAGCCATTTTTTGGGTTAATAGGCAGACTATTGACAAAAAGGCACGGGGTGCTGAGTACTGGAATGTGGGACAATGCACAAAAAAATAAAAAAAGTAAAACAAATATCATACAACGCAGAGGAAGTATCTTCATGTGGCTTGGAGAGCAAAATTTCCAGCTTTCAGCGCTGTCACTGTTTGAATGAAAATTTTGCAGTCATGCAACACTGTACCCAAATTAACTTTTTATCATTTTTTTTTACACAAATAGAGCTTTCTTTTGGTGGTATTTAATTACCACTGGTTTTTTTTTTGCTAAACAAACAAAAAAAAATTTGAATAAAAACAAAATATTTTCATATTTTGTTATACAGTTTTGCAAACAGGTATTTTTTCTCCTTCACTGATGGGCACTGATGAGGTGGCACTGATGGGCACTGATAGGCTGCACTGATGGGCACTTATAGGCGGCACTGATAGGTGGCACTGATGAGGCGGCACTGGTCCGCACTGATCAGGAGGCACTGATGAGTGGCACTAATAGGCCCTGATAGGTGGCACTGATGGGCACTGATATGTGGCACAGAGAGGTGGCACTGATAGGCAGCACTGATAGGTGGCACTGATGGGCACTGATAGGTGGCACTAGTAGGCACTGATAGGCAGCACTGGCAGGCACTGATCAGGAGGCACTGATTAGCAGCACTGATGGGCACTGATAGGTGCCACTGGTGGGCCTTGATTGGCAGCACTGATGGGCACTGATAGGTGCCACTGATTGGCAGTACTGATGGGCGCTGATAGATGGCACTGGTGGGCACAGATTTGCAGCACTTGTTAGCAGCAGTGGTGGGCACTTCTGGGACCAATGTCCCTCTAACAGGAGCTGGTTACCGACTTCTGTTTTTTTTTTAAAGATATTTTTATTGATTTTAATACAGACCAGTTGTACAAAAAAAAACAAGCACAACAAACAGTCACTAAATAAATCATGGTTAAGCATTGGCATACCCTGTCAAGTACATTGCCTATGTGTGGGGGGAGGAGAAAAACAAACAGATAGCTAATGGTAAGTCGATCTGAGGTTGACTACAAAAGTATATAAACAACCAGTTATTGATGAATAGGAGTTAAAGTAATTCACATATATGGTGCATTTCCTGGCACGACCTGTGAGTGTACAGATTGAGCACACATTATATAGAGAGGGTCATGGGGATAGCCAGCCACCTGTCCCATATTTTATGGAACATTTTTTTTTCGTTTCCTGAGTTCAAAGGTAAGTCTATACAATGGTATGACGTCATTAATTAATTTTAGCCATAGAGATTTCAAAGGTGTTTGTATACCTTTCCAGGATAGCAGTATAGTCTTTCTAACATAAAAATAAAGGATACGTAATAGTCTCTTAGCCTGTGCTGGTATCTGTAAATCACCAAAGATCCCCAGTAAGCCATTCTTAGGGTGAATAATATTGGGGAGTCCTAGAGCAGAGGAAATTAAAGAACCCACCTCCCTCCAAAAGTCCTGAACTACCGGACAAGTCCAGAAGCAATGTAGGAAATCAGCATCTCCCCCACATCCCCGGAAACATCCAGCAGTGGGCTTCAACCCCATCCTACACAGCCTAGCTGGGGTAAGATGAGATTGGTGGAAAATCTTAATCTGTATAACCCAGTCCTTAGATGAGATAACAGTGTTTTTGTATGTGTCATTAAATTCAGTCCAGTCTTCCTCCGTAAGTGAAATGTCCATGTCTGCCCATTTTTCCTGCGCTTTACTGAATCTGGGGTTAAAATCTGTCATTAGGGCAGCATAGTAGGCAGAGACAAGTTTATTAGGATCAGTTTGTCTGAGCAGTCTTTCCAGTGGGGGCAAGTCTGTGGGGTCATTTAGGGAGCCAAACTGAGCTTGGATAGCATGTCTAAGCTGATAATAATGGAACAGGTAGGAGCGTGGTAAGTCAAAGTCAAGTCTCAGTTGTTGAAGAGTTTTAAAGCCTTGGTCGTTGTATAGATGGCATAAATACTTTACCCCTTTGGAGTACCAATGTTTAGTGTTGGGCAAGGAGTTTAGTTCCTGTAGAGTAGGGTTAACCACAGAGGATTGTTCGGGGATGCTGACCAAGTATGTCGGGAAATTTTTTTGACTATGTGTTGAAAGATTGAGAGTGTAGTTGCCAGCATGGAGGTACCTGGTCGATCTGGGACTCTGTCCCATGTGGAGAGTTTCCATGGAAGTCGCAATGGCACCTTCAGTGGTAGTACATGCATTTGTCAAGGCTGGATGTAACCAGTCATGTATATGCACCAATTGTGACGCCAAGTAATAAAGAAAAAAGTTTGGAAATGCCAGGCCTGCCATGTGAGACGGCAGCCTTAGCGTCTCAAGTGCCACTCTAGGGGATCCTCCCTCCACAGGAACATCACACATATCGTGTCAATACGATTAAAAATAGATTTAGGGATTGCACATGGGGAATTAGCCAGAACATATAGCAATTTTGGGAGGTAAACCATTTTGAGGAGATTCGCTCTTCCCATAAGGTCAAGGGGCAGATCCATCCATTGTTTAGTTTGCTCCTGTAAGCGACTCAATAAGGGATCTAAATTATTAGTAATGTAAGTGGATACGGGTGACTGTACCAGGACCCCGAGGTATTGGAAAGAGGACACCACTTGTAGTTTAGAATCCGGATGAATCTGGGGAATCGCTACTGTATCCAAGGGGAAAAGACTCGATTTATCCCAGTTCACCCGGAAACCGGAGAAATCTCCGAATATATTAATTTCGGCCAGCAAAGACTGAAGTGACCCGTTGCTATCTGCCAGATACACCAGTGTATCATCAGCATAGAGCGAAATTCTCTCTTCTATAGTGGCAATAGGAAGGCCTTTAATAGATGAAGAGGAACAAATACGTGCCGCTAGTGGCTCCATGGCTAGGGCGAATAGGAGCGGGGACAGCAGGCAACCCTGCCTTGAACCCCTAGTAATGGGGAATGTCTCAGTGACCGAGGAATTAACTCGAACCCTGGCCTGGGGGGAGGCATAAAGGAGTCTTATCCATGCCACCACACGTGGGCCAAAACCATAGAACTGCAACACCCGAAAAAGATACGGCCATTCCACACTGTCAAATGCTTTGCAAGTATCTAAGGATACTATGGCCCGCGTTGGGGGGCAATCATGTGGATATTGCAAATTGTGAAATAATCTACGAATATTCATTCTGGTGGATCTTCCTGGTATGAAGCCCCCCTGGTCACTATTAACCAGAGTGGTGACTACCTTATTTAAACGGTTTGCAAGCACTTTAGCCAGTATCTTAACGTCCACATTTATGAGGGATATTGGTCAGTATGATTCACATTTGAGTGGATCTTTTCTGGGTTTCAGCAGAAGTACGATCAAGGCCTCCCGCATAGTGGGGCGAAGGACCCCAGTGCCTAAAGCTTTATTATATGTACTAAAAAATAAACTGCGCTAAATGTCCTTTACATTATAAAACGTTATGTGACATAAACGTCTGAAGTAAATGTTAAATGATATAGTCCAAATAACACTTTAGGCAAGAAAAAAGCACTCCGGATCATCCAAATGCTTCAACATGCACAGAAATGATTCACAATCCAAACATGGGGACCCATTGAGAACGTCCGCTTGATGACGAAAAGCGTCTGGGTACGCACGTAGTGACGTCACCACGTGACCAGGGAAGGAGGACGAGCTCCGCTTCGTGATTGATATGCCGGCCGGCGTTTTTACACATGTTATGCGAATCTTGATCGTCTGTTTGTAAGTGTACTACTTTATTCATTAAAGGGTTTATTGAATGTATTACACTATGGTCAGTTTATCTAATTTTTGGGTCGTATACTGTGGATAAGGATTCTCTGATACAGCATTCAATCTCCCAGTGTGACATAGAGCCCAATGAATGTAAAGTCTGAGAGTTGCCCTCTTGTCATTTCTTTCTTTCGGTATTGAACTGAGGGAACTGCGCCTGAATTTTGACAGAGCTGATCGGTCCTTATCTTAAAGGCCCCGGCTGGGTTTAAGCCATCCACCCACTATATTTGGCGTTCTGGTAAGGGCAACTCATTATCATGACGTTTGGATTGTGAATCATTTCTGTGCATGTTGAAGCATTTGGATGATCCGGAGTGCTTTTTTCTTGCTTAAAGTGTTATTTGGACTATATCATTTAACATTTACTTCAGACGTTTATGTCACATAACGTTTTATAATGTAAAGGACATTTAGCGCAGTTTATTTTTTATTTTTTATTACTGTTATCTTGTGTTGTCACACTGTTTACTGCTGCTTTATTTTTGTTGTTCCAGCGCGGCATTTTTTTTACTGTTTATTATATGTACGCAATAGATGTGGGCATAGCAACTCCCTAAACTGTGTGTACGATTCGGTGGGGTAACCATCCAACCTGGGAGTTTTATGGGCTGGCATTTGTGAAATGGCTGCAGCAATCTCTTCCACCAATATGGGTGCCTCCAACTCATCCCTCCTCTCAGAAGACAGGGAGGGGAGGGATATGTCAGCGAGGTAATTGTCTAGCTGAGTTTCAGTGTATTCAGCCCTAGATGTATAAAGGTCTTTGTAAAAGTTAAGAAAAGCCTCCATAATATCTCCAGGAACATCACTAACTTGGCCCTGTATGGTCTGGATACGTGGAATAGATACAGGAGGTTGGTCTGGTCGCGTCAGATATGCCAGGAGATGTCCAGCTTTGTTACTGTGTTCAAATGCTTTCTGTGTGGTGTGTAATAGTCGTTTTTGTGTAAGATCTAGTAAGCAAATCTCATATTCTCTATGCCTCTGTAACCATACCTCTCTCTTGTCAGGGGACGGGTCCGTGGCGTAGCTAGACTCTGCCCGCACCATAGCGGTCTCTAGTTCTGCAGTAAGTTGTTGATTATTTTTTCTCAAAACCCCAGTGATGGACATGAAAGTGCCCCTCAGTGTGGCCTTAAAGGCCTCCCATTCTGCAGAGGGGTCCGCCGTTCCCACATTGTCTCTCCAGTATTCCACAATACCTTTCCTACATGTCTCTTGCACCATCTCATCCTCCAGCCAGTAAGAATTTAGCCGCCAAATGGCCGGACCTGAGCCTGGAAGGATGTCGAGGTCCACAGAGAGAGGAGCATGATCCGAAACCCCTCTGGGTAAGTATGTAACCGCAGAGACAAGGGGAAGAGTGTCCGCAGGGGCAAAGACCATATCAATCCTAGACATGGTGCGGAAAGAGTCCGAGTGACATGAAAACTGTTTATCGTCTGGGTGTTTCCATCGCCAAAGTTCTGTAAGGTCATGAACCTGTATCCAATCTAGAAGGGAGGGAAAGGATCTACCCCCACCCCCCAAGCGGTCCATGGCTGGATCCAGTACAGCATTAAAATCACCCATATAGAGTAAAGGCCCTGGGGGTCTTTTCAACAAGTGAAGTGAAAATTTGGACAGCATTTCCACCGAAAATGGGGGAGGAATGTAAATGTTTACCAGAGTGAGTGTCACAGAAGAAATTTGTAAGGAGAGTATAACAAATCTCCCATTTGGGTCTGTCTTAACTCGTATAATTTCAGCTGGAAGGGATTTAGCCAGTTCCATGACACTATTTTCAGTGACCTTTTCAGCAAATATCTTTTACAGAGGTATACACCATTGATCGATAAGGCAGAGAATACCAATAAGCTGCTCTGAGCAGCAATTAAAAAAAATTTGAAAAAAGGAAAAAACAGAAAAAGAAAAAAAAGGAAAAAAATGAACCCAAACAGAACATTGCTTGAAAACCCGTATCCCCCACCACGCTCGGCCGTCCCCAACTTAGCGAGCCTTGGATCCCTAAACCTGAGGAAATCCCTCTTACCCCATAAGCAAAAAAAGGGGAACATTATCGAGGGTTCAACTATTCCGTGGCCACGCCACTAACCGGTGAGGGGGTACTGTGGAGTCCGGTGCGGCTCCCAACCGAAAAAAAAAGAAAAAAAATTGTATGTGTCCCAATCCAGGATGTTCATCTCTGCAGGTGTGTAGAAGTTCAGGGAGTAGGTAGTCCTTCTATGTGGTAGAGAAAAACAGTAGGCCATTCAAAGGGAAAGAAAAAGAAATAAAAAAGGGGAAAAATCAAATGTTATCTTGGGACTTGTAGTCCAAGTAGTAATGGTGAGCGACCATCCTAATATGGGTCAGTCACATTGTGAATAAGGGATTGTAGTGCTATTACAAGATGGAAGGCATCAAGGAATCAATGGGCTTGCTATCTGTTACCTCTTCTTCTGTCTGTGGGTCCGTAGCGGTCATTCAGCCAAGCCATGGCTTCTTTAGGACTGGTGTAGAATTGAGCTTTACCATCGTGGATGATACGGAGCTTGGCGGGAAAAAGCATGGCGTATTTCATTCCCTCTTCACGTAGCTGATTCTTCACTGCTGAGAAGGAGATACGCTGGCGTTGAACTTCAGCTGAGAAGTCAGGATAGATTGAAATATTATTGCCATTGTATTTAAGTGGACCTTTTTCTCTTGCAATGCGCAGGATAGCCACCTTGTCTTGAAAATTGAGAATACGTGCTATAATGGAGCGTGGAGGTGCCCCTTCTGGGGGAGGACGTGGAGGGGTACGGTGTGCCCTTTCAATCACATAGGAGAACGAGGGTGCATCAGTGCCAAAAATGTCCCTTAACCAGGAGTAAAGAAATTTTTCAGGGTGCGTGCCCTCTGCACGCTCAGGGAATCCTACAAAGCGAAGGTTGTTCCGTCTAGAACGATTTTCCAAATCATCAACTTTAGCGCGGAGGGCCGCCATTTCCCCAGTATGATCACACACTTTAACAGAAAGAGGATGCACATTATCTTCTATGGAACTAATGCGTTCTTCCATGTCCCCAGCCCTATCACAGAGATTTTGGACGTCTTGTTTCAGGAGAGAAAAGTCCATCCTCATAAAGGCTATTTGGGAAGTGAGTGAGGCTTTGCAGTCTTGTATTGCTAGCATAATGGAGGCTAAGGTTGGCTCAGCAGAGGGAGAAGCTTCGTCTGAGTCATTATCAGCAAAATGTTGGGAGTCCTGTGCTGAAAGGGGGTTATGTAGTTGCTGGGGGTCTATTTGTGACTGAAATATGGCTGGAGTAGAGGCACTCACCCCACTAGCAGAGCTCCGGTCAGCAGGAGAGAATGTCTGCAGCGCGTCTGTCTGAGGAGCCTGTGTCCCGGTGCCATCTTGCCTCCGAAAGCCCACCAGCCGGTCCGACGTGAATGTGGCCAAAGCCGGCCCGTATTTTACCATGGTTGCCAGCCTGTCGGGTGCCCACAGCCGTGGGGAGCAATTAGAGACCGTCGGTGAGGAGATAGGACGCAGGATGCCTGTAGGATGGCAGTTAGGAGCCGGAGCGGTGTGTCTATGCAGCCACTCGCTCCACCATCAAGCCACACCCCCCCTACCGACTTCTGTTTACTTCCGTGATCAGCTGTCATTGACTGACAGCTGATCATGTGGTAAAGGGCCCGCTGTGATTGGCCCTTTACCCTGCTCTGTGACCAGACGAAAATAATAAATATTCTCCTGAACAAATCTACAAATAAACTTTCCATGATCGTGAACAACGGACCCGCAAAATTTGCTTTGAATCCATGGTACCGTTGAACCTGGACGCTAGCTGAAGACACAAGGCTTCTACTTCAAAGGACTTCTACATATCCTCCCCACCTCACAAGGAACAAGAACTTTTGGTGCCTATCCAGGCCTTAAAGCGGTTGTATACCCGCACATCTAAAAAAAAGAAAAAAAAAAACCCTGTAAGGCAAAGGCATAATGAGCTATTATGCACCACATACTAGCTCATTATGAAATACTTACCTTAGATTGAAGCCCCCATATCACAGCCTGGTCCACGCCGAGGGAGTTGACATTTTGCCCTCTGCGTTTCTTCTGGGTTTGCGGCTCCGGCGCTGTGAATGGCCGGGAGTCTTCTTCCCGGCAAGGTCTGGCAGTGTCTGCTGACCCTCAACCGGGCATTCAGAACGCATGCATCGCTGACGTCAGTGGCTGCATGCAAAGTGAATATCTCCTAAACCGTACAGGTGTAATAAGGCTTACCTGTAGGTAAAAATTACAAATTAGGGTATACAATCACTTTAACCATTAGAAACTCTCTTTATTAGAGACCATGGTCAAAGTCTCAAAAATTGGTTACCCACTTCCATACCGGGCCATTGTCATATGATGTCCGCAGGAACACTGTCCCTCTCTGCGGGCGTCATATGATGTCCTGGGTTTCTCGCCGCAGTGCGGCGATCGGAGATGAGGTGTCTCCCTCGGGACGCAGTCTATCCCAGATCAGAGTAAAGGGCCAATAAAAATTGTCTCTTTACCATGTGACCGGCTGTGTCCAATCACAGCCGGTCACATGCATTGTCCTCATGCACGGCGCTCGTGCGCACTCTAGGGGCGCACACGATCTGCGATCAGGGATGAGGCTTGTCACACTGAAACAGCCCATCCTCAATCGCAGTAAACAGCCAATAAATTGTCTCTTTACCACGTGACCGGCTCTGTCCAATCACAGCCGGTCACAGAATATCATCAAACCGCAGTAACGAGCTGTTACCGGGCTCTCCTCCTCACACACTGATAGTGTGTGAGGAGGAGATTGCGGTAACAGCTCGTTACCGCCTACAGTATACACCAAACACACTGATTGCCCCCCCAATTAAGAGGACCTGTCAACACCCATCAAAGCACCTGTCACCAGCCCATCAAAGTACCTGTCACAGCCCATCTGAGTACCTAAGTACCTCTCACCAGCCCATCAGAGTACCCCAGTACCTGTCACCAGCCCATCAGAGTACCCGAGTACCTGTCACCAGCTCATCAGAGTACCTGAGTACCTGTCACCCCGAGTACCTGAAGGCGATCCCTGCATGTTGGACCTCTCTATGTGGCCAGGCTGTGAAAAAGTCCCACACATGTGGCATCTCCATACTGGGGAGGAGTAGCTGAATGGATTTTGGGGTGTAATTGAAAGTATGCATATGCTGTGTGTGAGAAATAACTTGTTATTATGAAAATTTTGTGTAAAGAAATAAATAAAAATAATCATTTCTTTATTTTCCTAAGAATTGTGGGAAAAAATTACAACTTCAAAAAACTCACTATGCCTCTTACTTAGGCTCGATTCACACCTATGCATGTTGCTTTTGAGCGTTTTTGGAGGTTTTTTTTTCATGCTTGGCACGTTTTTGAGCCGCGTTTTTGCCGTGTTTTTGCCGCGATTTGCGTTTTGCGTTTTTTTTTTTTTTTTTCATTTTTTTACAGTCTTAAAAAAAAATTACAAAAAATAAAAAAAAAAAAAAAAAAAACGGCAAAAACGCACCAAAAACGCACCAAAAACGCATCAAAAACGCTGCAAAAACGGTGCGCTTGCGTTTTTGATGCTTGTCCATTGAAAACCATTACATGCAAAACGCTGCTTTTTGCATGAAAAAAAGTCCCCGACCCTTTCCAAAAACGCAGAGATACAAAAAAGCATTGATGTGAACATGTTCCATAGGAACCCATGTTAAAAAATTCCCGTGCATTTCTGCAAAATGCAAAATGCATCAAAAAACGCGCTAGTGTGAATGGGGCCTTAATACCTTGGACTGTCTACTTTACAAAAAGGGGTCATTTGGGGGGTATTTGTACTTTCCTGACATTTCAGGGCCTCAAGAGATGAGATCAGTGCATCAGGTGTGAGCAATTTTCAATAATTTGCTCCATAGCTTGTAGACTCTATAACTTTCACACAGACCAAATAATATACACTTATTTGGGTTATTTTTTACCAAAGATATGTGGCAGTATACATTTTCCAGCTCACAGTAAAACATTCTAAGTTACAGAAGACTGAATGTGATCATTATTTGGGCCACTTACCCCTTACACACACAAACACAATAGTATCACTAGACATGTGCGATTCTTTTCGTTCCAAAATGAAATTTGAACAAATTTTTCATTATTCGGAAATTTGGATGTACTTGAATTTCCAAATTTCAATAGTAACGAATTTTAATGAATCCGAAATAACGAAACAAATTCGAATAGTTTTCAAATTCGAATCATTTTTAAATTAAAATTCGAATAGTTTTCGGATCTAATTTGAATTTCCGAAGAGAATAAAATAGAATAGAAAATAAAGGAATAGAATAGAAAAGAATAGAATAGAAAACAAACTAGCATAAAACAGAACAGAAAACAAAATAAAAGAATAAAATAAAATAGAAAATAAAGGGATAGAATAGAAAATAAAAGAATAGAATAAAATAGAAAAAATATAACTATCTTCTGAAATTCGAATTTCAAATAGAATAAATTAGAATTCAAATATAATAGAAAAGAATAGAAAATAAAATAGAATAGAAAAGAATAGAATAGAATAAACAATAGAATAGAATAGAAAGAATATAACAATATATATGTTTTTCAAAATACTAATTTTGAATAGAATAGATTTGAATTAGAATAGAATAGAATATTATAGAAAAGAGAAGAATAGAACAGAAAAAAAAGAATAGAATAGAGTATAAAAAAACAATAGAATAGAATGGAATAGAAAGAATATAACCATCTTCCAAATCTCAAATTTCAAATAGAGTAAATTCAATTTTGAATGGAATTTGAATAGAATTCGATTCAAATTTAAATGCAATTTGAATGGATTCGAATTTTCTGAATTTGGAAGATTGGAATCCATTTGAATTCCAATAAACTAAACGAATTTTGAAAACTAATAAAAAAAATTCAATGAATTTAACTAAACAAATTTATGTAAAACTGAATCGAAATGAAACTAAACTAATTTTTTCATTCTGCAATCTGCACATGTCTAAGTATCACCATGTGTTTCAATGGAATCAAACACTGTTCATAGTTTCTGCTTCAGCCATTCTGACTTAAAAATACGGTAACATTCTTCAAAGACCAAGAATTTTTATAAAGCGGTAATAATCAAAAGCATGCAAGGCAATGTCATAATGTGCTATTATGCATCTCATACTAGCATATCATGTGAAACTTACCTTAAAGCGGAGTTCCACCCAAAAATGGAACTTCCGCTTTAAGCACTAGTCGCCTCTTACATGCCACATTTGACATGTCATTTTTTTTGGGGGGGGGGGGGGGGAATGGGTGCTTAGTTTTGAGTGGGACTTCCTGTCCCACTTTCTGCTTCTGACTACAGGCCGCCTAGGCGACTTCTCCTCTTCCCCTAGGCGGCTCCTCCCTCTCGGCAATCTTCTGGGACGGTCCACAGGTCCCAGAAGATTGCCTGTCCACTGGGAGAGCACAGCGTGACTCGCACATGCGCAGTGCGCGCCCGGCCTCGAAGCCGCAAGCTGTCACGGCCGGGTGCCCACAGTTTCAATGGAGGCGCTGCAGAGAGGAGGGGGAGAGGAGCGAGGCTCCATGCGGCCGCATCGCTGGACCGTGGGACAGGTGAGTGCCTGTTTATTAAAAGTCAACAGCCAAACTTTTTGTAGCTGCTGACTTTTAATAAAAAAAAAAAGCCTGGAACTCTGCTTTAAAATGCAGCCCTCCTGCGCCGCACTGTCACTGCTAAATCTGACATGGCTTACATCTTCACTCGGTCTTCCTTCTGGGTTCGCCGGCTCCGGTCCTTTAAAAGGACATGCGGGAGTCACTGTTCATGTTACAGGGCTCTGCAGGAACAACACGGGTATGTCTTCGTTCAGAGCGCATGCACCGGTGATGTCACTGGTGGCTTCACAAGTAAACATCTCCTAAACGGTGCCTATTTAAGAAATATTTACTGTACCTATAGGTAAGCCTTATTATGTGCTTACCTATAGGTAAAAATCAACCAAGGGAGTTTACTCCCACTTAATGTAGAATAAATGAGAATAGAAGTGAGAAATATGTAAAACAGGATTTGTCTGATCTGTGGTTCCAGTTCAAAGCAACATAAGTCCGATCTGGTATATTAGAGTCACTGGCCCTCAAAGATCACTCTTAACCACTTCAGCCCCGGAAGGATTTACCCCCTTCCTGACCAGAGCGTTTTTTGCAATTCGGCACTGCGTCGCTTTAACTGACAATTGCGCGGTCGTGCGACGTGGCTCCCAAACAAAATTGACGTCCTTTTTTTCCCACAAATAGAGCTTTCTTTTGGTGGTATTTGATCGCCTCTGCGATTTTTATTTTTTGCGCTATAAACAAAATAAGAGCGACAATTTTGAAAAAAACGCATTATTTTTTACATTTTGCTATAATAAATATCCCCCAAAAATATATAAAAAAAACATTTTTTTTCTTCAGTTTAGGCCGATCGTATTCTTCTACATATTTTTGGTAAAAAAAATCGCAATAAGCGTTTATTAATTGGTTTGCGCAAACGTTATAGTGTTTACTAAATAGGGGATAGTTTTATGGCATTTTTATTAATAATTTTTTTTTTACTAGTAATGGCGGCGATCAGCGATTTTTATTGTGACTGCGACGTTATGGCGGACATGTCGGACATTTTTGACACATTTTTGGGACCATTGTCATTTATACAGCGATCAGTGCGATTAAAAATGCACTGATTACTGTGTAAATGACACTGGCAGTGAAGGGGTTAACCACTAGGGGGCGGGGAGGGGTTAAGTGTGTCCTAGGGAGTGATTACTAACTGTAGGGGGATGGGCTGTGTGGGTGACGTCACTGATCTCTGCTCCGATGACAGGGAGCAGAGATCGAGTGACACTTGTCACTAGGCAGAACGGGGAGATGCTGTTTACAACGGCATCTCCCCGTTCATCCGCTCCGTGAGGCGATCGTGGGTATCCCCGCGGCGATCGAGTCCGCGGGACCCGCGACCCGACTCACGGAGCTCCCGGCCGGCGCGCACGCGCCGCCGGCGGCGCGCACGCACGGGCACGGCGGGAAATTCAAATGGACGTACATGTACGCCCATTTGCCCAGCCGTGCCGCTCTGCCGACGTACATCGGCGTGCGCTGGTCGGCAAGCGGTTAAGCCCCGTACACACGATCGGATTTTCCGAGGGAAATGTTGGGTGTCAGGCTGTTGGCAGAACATCAGACAATTGTTGTTGGACTTTCCACCAACAAATGTTGGCTAGCATGTTCTCAAATTTTCCACCAACAAATGTGTGTTGTTGGACTTTCCGATCATGTGTACACAAGTCCGTCGGACAAAAGTCCAAATTACAAACACGCATGCTCGGAATCAAGGACAAGCCGGAAGTGCTCGGTCTTGTGAAACTAGCGTTCGTAATGGAGATATCATGTACGTCCTGTACGTTCCTAATTGTTGGCCAACATTTGTGTGACCGTGTGTATGCAAGACAAGTTGGAGCCAACAACCTTCGAACAAAATTCCACGGTTTTGTTGTCGGAAAGTCCAATCGTGTGTACACAGCATTAGCATTTGTGCATAGTTTTAACTGAAAACTGAGAGCTCTAGCTGTCAATTCCACCAGCCTTGTGTGGACCTTCTAAAGGGGGACACTGAGCCTGCCTCCACCCAATTAGAAGAGCTTAGCGGTGTGAGATACGAGAGCTGAAGTGTTTATATTTTTAGAGGACCCTCTCATAGTGTCAGGTTTTCTACCTGTATAAATATTTTCATTTGACCATGTGTTAGAGTCTGATAGACAATACATTATTGACAATTCAGATTTGATAGACATCAAATATGATATGAATTATCTGCCTCCTGCACCTCGCATTATAGGGATAACAATTCTTACACATTTGAGTGGATGCTCATTATTAATGTAATTTTATGTTATCAAGATTTAAAAAAATTAAATAGATTTTGGTCCTGGCAGTTAAAAACAAACAGCTAAAATATTTACAACATGCCGTAAAGCCTCTGCTAATGGAGATTTATTATGCTTTATATAGGCTGTTGGCGTAAGAGATACTGTATTTTGCTAATAGGTTTATTTACCCTGGCCTTGGTCATGACATAGATGCTGTGAACTGGAATGTTTTAATGGCTAGTTTTGTGACAGGCTCATTAAAGCTCCTCTGGTTATCAGTGCTCTACTTTGCCAGACTTTGCTAAGTACTGCTCTTGATAGCCATTAGCAGTTTAAAATTGCTTATAACCAGGCAGACCTGTTAGACCACATTTAGATAACCCAATGCCTTTCTCAAGCTCAATAGAGTTTATAATACTGCTAAGAGTTCATGATCTTCTGTTCAGAAAGTTTCATGGGATTGCTTGTGTCTAAAGCTGAACTGTTCAATCTTACGATTTTGTTGCTGAATTATGAACTTTTTTGAAAATAAGGATGATACATTGAGCGCTATTGCCCCAGAAATGCAGTGGCTGTTTTTATATGACTTTTTTCATCAACAATTATAATTATCTTGGACTCTTATCTGGTGTTGGTCTGGCGCTCCTTTCTGCATTTCTGTGGTTTGAGCAACTGTTGGTTGCCCATCAAGGGAAGCCTTGCTGTCTTGAAGCCACCTTGACAGGGCTATTGAGCTTGTTTGAACTGTTCCTTCTTCTGAATTTTCTTAAAAACTTCTCAGTGCCTCTTTTCTCCATCCAAAGTGAAAAAAGTTTTTGGCTTTTGGTTTAGGTTTTAATATACTGTTCTTTAATATGTATTCATTTTTAATATTGATAATATACACACTATATTGTCCAAAGTATTGGCACACCTGCCTTTACATGCACAGGAACTTTCATGCCATCCCAGTCTTATGCCCCGTACACACGGTCGGACTTTGTTCGGACATTCCGACAACAAAATCCATGGATTTTTTTCCAATGGATGTTGGCTCAAACTTGTCTTGCATACACACGGTCACACAAAGTTGTCGGAAAATCCGATCGTTCTGAACGCGGTGACGTAAAACACGTACGTCGGGACTATAAACAGGCCAGTGTCCAATAGCTTTCCTCTCTTTATTTATCCTGAGCATGCGTGGCACTTTGTCCGTCGGATTTGTGTACACACGATCGGAATTTCCGACAGCGGATTTTGTTGTTGGAAAATTTTATATCCTGCTCTCAAACTTTGTGTGTTGGAAAATCCGATGGAAAATGTGTGATGGAGCCTACACACGGTCGGAATTTCAGACAACAAGGTCCTATCACACATTTTCCATCGGAAAATCCGACCGTGTGTACGGGGCATTAGTCCGTAGGGTTCAGTATTGAGTGGCCCACGCTTTGCAGCTATAACAGCTTCCACTCTTCTGGGAAGGTTGTCCACAAGGTTTAGGAGTGTGTCTATAGGAATGTTTGACCATTCTTCCAGAAGCGCATTTGTGAGGTCAGGCACTGATGTTGGGCGAGAAGGCCTGGCTCGCAGTCTCCATTCCTTTTTATCCTAAAGGTGTTCTATTGAGTTGAGGTCAGGACTCTGTGCAGGCCAGTTAAGTTCCTCCACCCCAAACTCGCTCATCCATGTCTTTAGGGACCTTGCTTTGTGCACTGGTGTGCATTCATGTTGGAACAGGAAGGGGCCATCCCCAAACTGATCCCACAAAGTTGGAAGCATGAAATTGTCCAAAATGTCTTGGTATGCTGAGGCCTTAAGAGTTCCCTTCACTGGAACTAAGGGGCCAAGCCCAGCTGCTGAAAAACAACTCCATACCATAATCCCCCCTCCACCAAATGATTTGGACTAGTGCACAAAGCAAGGTCCATAAAGACATGGATAAGCGAATTTGGGTTGGAGGAACTTGAATGGTTTGTGCAGAGTCCTGACCTCAACCCGATAGAACACCCTTGGGATGAATTAGAGCAGAGACTGCGAGTTAGGCCTTTTCGTCCACATCAGTGCCTGACCTCACAAATGCGCTTCTGGAAGAATGGTCAAACATTCCCATAGACACACTCCTAAACCTTGTGGACAGCCTTCCCAGAAGAGTTGAAGCTGTTATAGCTGCAAAGGGTGGGCCAACTCAATATTGAACCCTATGGACTAAAACTGGGATGCCATTAAAGTTCATGTGTGGCAGGTGTCCCAATACTTTTGACAATATAGTGTACAGTATATATAAAATTATATTTATGTCTATCTATCTATCTATCTATCTATCTATCTATCTATCTATCTATCTATCTATCTATCTATCTATCTATCTATCTATCTATCTATCTATCTATCTATCTATCTATCTATCCATCTATCTTTCTCTCTCCCTATATATATATATATATATATATATATAGAGAGAGAGATAAAGAGAGAGCGATAGATATCTATATCTATATCTATATCTATATCTATATAGATATAGATATATATATATAGAGAGAGAGAAAGAGAGATAGATATAAATATCTATCTATATATAGATAAATATCTATATATATATCTATATATAGATATATATAGATATATATATCTATATATATATATCAATCTATATCTATATATAGATATATATCGATATACATAGATATATATATATATATATACATATCGATCTATATATATCTATATATATATAGATATATATAGATCGATATATATATACCATTTATAACACTTATAACTAACACTTACTATAAATAACACTTACTAATATTTAATATTTATTACATTCATTCAGTATTAAATGGTTGGAAACTAACTAGTTTGGAAGTAACTATTCAAATAGCCCATTTAATCACTAAGACCTTGGCATGGTTCATATATAATGGTGGCCATTCCAGGCCCCTGGTACTTCCCTGGGTTACCTAGTTAATAATACAGAGGTGACGTTTGAAGGTGAAAATGATGACCCTGTCATATTATTTTTACTATTTGTAGGCTTTTAATTGATCAGACTGTAAAAGAGCTGAAGCCAAGCTGTGCAATCTTATTAATGTTCTCATTAAGCTTGGCTTTAAATGGAAGTACCGAAGCTCAACGGCCTGCCTGGCAACCAGGTGTAATAAATTAATGCCATCATTACAGTTTTTTTTTGCCGTCCTAATTGAAAGGAAATATGTTTGTCTTCTCATTTTCCAAAGCATAATAGTATGCATCACTCTTTTTTACATATCTGTATTTCTTAATGAGTGAGCCTGCAACACTGCGGAGAACTATCGGGATGTTAATTATGAAAGCTGATTGCTTCTGCATTGTTTCCTGATTGTGATTTATTCACGGTACTGTAAATCAGAAAATTTCCCTTTGGAAAGCGGCCCAGGTGTTGCAGCTTCAAAGGAGAAAAGCGCTATTGTTCTACGCACCCTTTGTCAGACTGATATTCCTAATCCTACCTTTGTAGAGTGTTTTGGATACTTATTAGAAGGGTCATTGCAATGGATGCTACAATCACACAATGCAGCGGCAGTAAAGAGGAGCTTTATAGAGTGTCTGCAACAAAAGGTAATAACAGGATTCTCATTGTACTTATCACAAAGAGAGTTTATTTACCTGTCTGGGCTGGAAAAGATTTTCTGTCAGTAAAATACATATAAATCTTAAAGTGTAACTCCACTTCTGTTGAGAATAAAAACAATCCCCTGTGGCTGACCTATGTACATTGCAGGTAAGGAGAATCAGCGGAAAAAAAAAAACGGTAGTTTGATTTGGCAGAGGCACCCAATGTGGTTATTAAAAGGATAGGCATGAGTTGTCTACTTTAGTAAAACATCCAATTACTTTATTTCACTGAATAAAATGCATTTTGTGGCTTTAAATTACCACTTCATCAGTTCAAGGTGATAAAATTGGTGTCTAGTTGTCAGAAACCATGAAATCAGGCCGAGACAGAAGTACAGTTATATCACACTTGTTAAATAATAAAAGTAAAAAGAACAAATGTAGTCAAAACATAGCCAACGTTCAGTAACCGGAACAGATAGTCAGCCAAGCCAGAAGTCAGGGATCAATGTAGTGGAACAGCAAGCCGGATCTGGAGCCAGAAGAGATGTCAGCAAAGCAAGTCTTGAACAGGATCGCAGGAGATAATTTCTGTGACATTGACCAAGGCGAAGGCAGAGCTCCTCTGGACTGGACGGCTTAAGTAGGGAGGACTGACGAGCAGGATATCATCAACAGCTGAGTAACTGTGGAGAGATAGGAGCTGGCAATTAGCCGACAGCTGAGCGGCCAGCTCTGAGAAGGAAGGGCTGAGCTCAGCCCTGACACTAGTATCAGCTGGAGGTGTGCTCCTCTTGGGAAATATTCTTTATCAGCCACTAGATGGAGTGTAGAGTTTGTGGCAATGATGTCATTTTGGTGGATCACATGTGATAGGGCAACCCTACTACATAGGATCCATAGAGGACATCATTGCCAAAGCGTACTACATGTGATCCATAGAGCACCCAGAGACCCTCAAAGAACACCCAGTATGGGAATGACCGAGGCATAGAGAGCAACCACACTGACCCTGCGTGGAGACAGGTTTTGTCCATCCGCACACTAGGAGGGCTGCTTGTCCCCCCCTTGCTGGGTGACGGTTTAAATCCATTTTGAACTTTTGTCTTTTTATTGTGGAAGCATTTTTGTTTCTGAATTAACCGCCTGCCGACAAGCCGCCGTCATTATACTGTGGCAAGGTGGCGCGATCCCGCAAATCGCTGAAGCTGTACGTCGACTCGGAAACTCGCTTTTGTGGGCGCACACGTGCCACAGGAAGTGCACGCAAGCTCCTATTGGCCAGCGGGGGAGCCAATCAGCGGGTCTGGCGGACTCGATGTCCGCCGTCCACCTGCAATCATTTCCCCGCAGTGACAGAACGGGGATCTGCCTGTGTAAACAAGGCAGATCTCCGTTCTGACAGGGGAGATCACACAAATCCTGTCTTTCTGCTAAGCATGAAGACGGATCTGTGTGTTTCGCCAGTCACACCATCCCCCATACAGTTAGAACACACAGTGAGGGAACACTTTTAACCCCTTGATTGCCCCTGATGTTAACCCCTTCCCTGCCAGTGTCATTAGTATAATAACAGTGCATATTTTTAGCACTGATTACTGTAATAATATCACTGGTTCCCAAAAATGTCAAAATTGTCAGTTAGGTGTTCCATCTGTCTGCCGCAATGTCACAGTCCCGCTAAAAATCACTGATCGCCGCCATTACTAGTAAAAAAAACCTCAAAAAACAAAAATGGCATAAATCTATCCCCTATTGTGTAGACGCAATAGCTTTTGTGCAAATCAATATACGCTTATTGTGAATTATTTTTACCAAAAATATGTAGAAGAATACATATCGGCCTAACTGATGAATAGATTTGTTTTTTTTTTACATTTTTTTTGGAAATGGAAAGTAAAAAATGTTGTTTTTTTTTTTTTTTTTTTTTTGCAAAATTGTTTTTTTTTTTTTGTTTATAGCGCAAAATAAAGCTCTATTTGTGGGGAAAAAAAGGACATCAGTTAAAGCGACGCAGTGCCGGTCAGGAAGTGGGTAAATCCTTCCGGGGCTGAAGTGGTTAATTTACTACACTATAAAGGCTCTCCCATTTCCCTCTCTTTTCTTTTTTGGTGGGCACTTTCAGCTTTATAACTAGTCAGTTCCTCAGGATCCTTTGGTCTGGGATCTACCAACACACCATTATGTACATTGATGGAATTTTAACAAACTTTGTTGTAGATTGCTACCAGTTTCTGCTCCGAAGAAATAGCTGTTTGTTGTGCAGAGTGAATGTGACTGGAAGTGACTTTTTCATTAGGAATCTGCTGATGCATTTGCTGTGTTCCAATGAGGAAAATTGCATTCCTTTAGAAGTGATTAATCATTTGGGAAGATCTTACCAAAAATGAAAATTTTGTTGCAGAGGGTACCTAAAATCTGACTTGGATCTTAGTGCAGACTTCTGGGAAAATCAGTGAACCAACCACACAAGCAGCAAATGACATTTATGGGGGTATTATGTACCCCAGTGGTGTACAGAGGGCCTCCAGGTTGCCATATTGCATTACATTTTACAGAAAATCACAGTGCTGCACATTGAAAAGGAAAGGTAATTAATTACAATATGGGTTGTGGAGCAATTGTATATGCTATTTTTTCTTTGCTATTTTTATTCCCACGAAAGTGAAGTTACCCTTTAACAATTAACTTTTCTTATTTGTCCCCTTTTGATATGTTAAATAAACCACTGGAAAAATCTGTTTTATAACTGAAAATAATGACCTGTTAATTCTGACAGAAGTCCAGTGAGTTCTTAAAGGCGTTTTTCACCTTAAAGAGGAGTTCCGCGGCAGAAGAAAAATTACAAGTCAGCAGCTACAAATACTGCAGCTGCTGACTTTTAATATAAGGACACTTACCTGTCCAGGGAGCCCGCGATGTCGGCAACCGAAGCCGATCCTGGGTGCTTTCACCGCCATTCCTGTTAAGGGAACCAGGCAGTGAAGACTTTTGGCTTCACTCCTGGTTCCCTACTGCGCATGCACGAGTCGTGCTGCGTGTTCTGATTGGTCCCTGCTGTCTTCTGGGACCTGTGTGTCCCCCAGAAGACAGCGAAGGGGGGGAGAAGGATTTGTCGGACATTGCGTAGATCGCACAATGTGTGGCGATTTTCCCCGGAAGTGGGAGCAAATACCTGGATTTGACAGGTATCTGCTCCCCCATGAAAGGTGCCAAATGTGACACTGGGTGGTGGTGTTGGTGGGGGGGGGATTTGAATCCTAACAGTGGAAGTTCCATTTCTGGGTGGAACTCCGCTTTAATGCATTAAGGTGAAAAACCTCCTGTGATGCAGCAGCCCCCCAGAGCCCCCCTTTTACTTACCTGAACCCGGTCTTTCCAGCGATGGGGATGAGTACATCAGCTCCAGCCGGTGTCTCGGGTCCTGATTGGATAGATTGACAGCAGCACAGCCATTGGCTCCTGCTGCTGTCAATCAAATCCAGTGATGCGGGAGCCAGGGGGCGGGGCTGATTCTGCTGTCTGTGTCAATGGACGCAGCAGCAGGACATGGGAGAGTGCCCGCACGAGTGCCCCGAGGGTGAGCGGCTCTCCCTCGGGGCACTCGAGAAGAGGAGGAGCCAGGAGCGCCGCTGAGGAATCCCCAGAAAAGGAGGATCGGGGCCGCTCTGTGCAAAACCCATGCACAGAGGGGGTAAGTATGACATGTTTGTTTTTTGTTTTTTTTTTTAAACAAACCTTTACATATCCTTTTAAAGAGGAGTTCCACCGGAGGTCCAGTCAAAAAAAAAAAAATTAAAAGTCAGCAGCTACAAATACTGCAGCTGCTGACTTTTAATTGGACACTTACCTGTCCCTGGGTCCAGGGATGCGGGGGATCAAAGCCCTGCTCGTCTCCCCCTCCGTTCAGCGGCACTGGCATTGCAACTGTGGGCGCCGGGCTGTGGCTTCACAGCCTGGCACCCACTGCGCATGCCCAATCGGCGCCGCACGCCTTGATTGGCCGCTCAGTCACCTGGGACCTGTAATGGGTCCCAGATGATTGACAGGAGGGAGGGAGCAGAGCTGAGCCCTTCCTGTGCCGAGGGGGAAGTAATGTCACCAGCCCAGGCACTGGAAGAGGCAGACTACGAGGGACCCCCTAGCAACAGCCATTTAGAGGTAAGTAAAAAAAAAAAAATATCCAAATTTTTTTTGTTTTTTGTTTTTAGGATTTTTCATGTACTTTTTTTTTTGGGTGGAACCCCACTTTAAGGGATAAGTTCACCTTTGTTAAAAGAAAGAAAAAAAGAAACCACGCTCTTATATCATAAATTACATATCATGAATCACCATAGTGAATAAACAAATAAATCTTCATTTGAATTATAAAAAATACATAAAAATTGTGAAGTTCATGTATAAATCCCACACGTGAATAAACGTCCTCAGTGAGTATAGGAACGGCTCCTCTCCACCCAGATGCAGACAAACAATGCACTCACCAGACTTAATTGACCCCTATTACAGGGAGCCAAATTAGGCATATGGGAAAATCCAAGATATCATACATAAGGTCACAGGGATGAATCCAAACCGCTGCTGTCATCCATTCAATGTTTATATAGATAGCGTATTCAAAGCTCCAGTATTGCCATATAGAGAGGGGGAGGAAAAAATGCTCTCATGGTGCAGTAATTCAAATCATTTATTTAAAAATAAGGCTGTATTGCACTTACATAAAAAAAGACAAGGATCAGCATGTATTGTATAGGAATCGCCGGTTAGAGCTCCACCTGCGTTCCAGCTGACTGGAAATAACGTATCTCAAACACGACCCAACGCTGTTTTGTCAGCCTACATCTGATGTCTTCAGGGGTTGTGTTCACCTTTAACAAAAACAAAAAAATAATTGCACATATTTTTGCAGGTAAAAATGCGTGTATTTTGAAACCACTTAAGGACCGAGCCTCTTTCTGGAATTTGTTGTTTAGGAGTTAAAAACAGGTTTTTTTGCTAGAAAATTACTTAGAACCCTCAAACATTATACATTTTTTTTCTAACACCCTAGAGAATAAAATGGCGGTCAGTGCAATACTTTCTGTCACACCGTATTTGCGCAGTGGTCTTACAAGCGCACTTTTTTTGGAAAAAATATTTTTTGAATTAAAAAATAAGACAACAGTAAAGTTAGGCCAATTTTTTTTTTATATTGTGAAATATAATGTTACGCCGAGTAAATTGATACCCAACATGTCACGCTTCAAAATTGCGCCCGCTCGTGAAATGGCAACAAACATTTACCCTTAAAAATCTCCATAGGCGACGTTTAAAAAATTCTACAGGTTGCATGTTTTGAGTTACAGAGGAGGTCTAGGGCTAGAATTGTTGCTCGTGCTCTACCGATCGCGGCGATACCTCACATGTGTGGTTAGAACACCGTTTTCATATGCAGGTGCTTCTCACATATGCGTTCGCTTCTGCACGCGAGTTCGTCAGGACGGGGCGCGTTTAAAAATTTTAATTTTTTTTCTTATTTATTTTACCTTTTATTTTTTATTTTTACACAGTTCTTTAAAAAAAAAAAATCACTTTTATTCCTATTAGGAGGCATGTAAACATCCCTTGTAATAGAAAAAAAGCATGACAGGACCTCTTAAATATGAGATCTGGGGTCAAAAAGACCTCAGATCTCATATTTACACAAAAATGCAATAAAAAAAAAAAAAAAATGTTGTAATTTTAAAGAAATACAAAAAATAACATAAAAAAATGGCCCTTTAAGAGCTATGGGCGGAAGTCACATTTTGACGTTGCTTCCGCCCTGCAATGATATGGAGACAGGTGGGGGCCATCTTCCCCTCATTCGTCTCCACGTCACACAAGGGACAACATCCGATCGCATCCGCCGCTGCCAACGGCTCAGGTAAGCATGGAGAGCACTGAAGCGCGGCGGGAGGGGCCCTCTCCCACCGCTGATAAAAGTGATCTTGCGGCGAATCCGCTGCAGAGACCACTCTTGTTTTGAAGCGGACCAACCGCTGAAGAAGAGGATACCGGGGTTATGGCAGCTAGCTTCTGCCATGACAACGATATTCCTCTTCAAAGTACGGCCGTATGACGACGGTGGGCGGTCCAGAAGTGGTTAAAAAGAACAAAATGTCTAGACCTGAATTCTTTACATTCCCCCCCGTGGCTGTGAGCTGTGTAATCCTTTAGGTAGGCTGTCATGTTTTGTAACCTTTCACTGATTTTTCATGACCTGGAGCCAATAGGACTGCATTTGTTTGTAAGACATGTTTGACTTGTTGTTTCTTTGTACCTATACCAATATCAGTGGATCAAGGGTGCAATGTCAGGCACACGCTCTTTAGCTTTCTGCCCATACCTCTATACTGGCTTTTAGGTTGAATGCTGAATGTTAATGGGTGCACTGATCGACATGCTTGCAGTCCATTGAAACTACAAGCCTGTCTGCCACGGTGCAGATAGTAGTTTAGTAGTAGGACTTGTAGTTTATCCATTCTCAGATTCCTCTGAATGAATGACGCAGCTGTGCAGGGGAGAGGAACATGCTGAACATGTTACATGTTACACCTTAAATATGTAACATGTTAAAAAAGTGAACTTATTGTATATTATACCTTATAGCTCCAGGTTCCCCCTCAAAAAATAAGAGTCAGTAGCTACAAATACTATAGCTGCTGACTTTTAATATTAGAGCACTTACCTGTCCAGGGATCCAGCGGTGTCCTCTCCCGAGCCGATTGTTCAATCGGCTATCGGGTACTGGCGTCGCCATCTTGACTAAGGGAAACCAGCAGACAAACGGAGCAGAACAGAACGTGACCTGTTGTCCTAATATACTTCCTGTCCTAAGGTGACACTGCTGTTCCTTCATAGATACAGAACTCTGAGTGGACGTTGTCAAGGACAATGAGTGTGTTATTGGCAGAATCCGCAGCAGAAAATAAATGAAAGAAACGCCCCAGAAGACGCAAAGCAGCTTCACTATGTACCAATATAGCATTAATGTACTTCTTTTTTCAAAAATAAAACAGCTTTCCATTAATTCTACACAGTCTTACCTCACTCTCTTCATAGTTGTTTAAACACACTGCTCAATTACTTCTGCCTTACTTCCTGGACAGACTTTAGGTCATGACACAGGAAGGAGTTGACCAGCTGATCTCATTAGCACACACCCTGCATCATCTACCCTCAGCTGGTCAGCTCCTTCCTGTGTCATGACCTAAAGTCTGACCAGGAAGTAAGGCAGAAGCAATGGAGCAGTGTGTTTAACCACCTCAATACCGGGCACTTTCACCCCCTTCCTGGCCAGGCCATTTTTCAGCTTTCTGCACTGTCACATTTAGACTGACAATTGCGCAGTCATGCTATACTTTAATGCCCCGTACACACGGTCGGACTTTGTTCGGACATTCCGACAACAAAATCCTAGGATTTTTTCCGACGGATGTTGGCTCAAACTTGTTTTGCATACACACGGTCACACAAAGTTGTCGGAATTTCCGATCGCCAACAACGCGGTGACGTACACCACGTATGACGAGACTAGAAAAGGCCGGTTCAGAACCAAGCGCGGCATCCTTTGGGCTCCTTTTGCTAATCTCGTGTTAGTGAAAGTTTGGTGAGAGACGATTCTCGCTTTTTCAGACTCGTGGCTTTCAGATCGTTTTCTGCCGTTCAGTTTGTGCTTGTGGGTTTGTATCTGCTCTTCAGTGCATGCAGTCAGTTCGTATCGGAGTTTTCTGTGCGATCTTGCCCGCTCGTTGCTGTTTTTCAGGTCGCTCATCACAGGCCTTGCTGTTCTTCAGTGCGTTCTGTTACTTCGTTCTGAGCAGCCGACTGTTTTCTAGCCATGTTTCGTATGCGTACTCCCCGTAGAGTTCGTGCTGTGCGGGGGCTTGGTGTTGGGGTCCTGACCTTGACACAAGTCCAGTCCATGAACAGGGTGGGGAGGAGTTCATGGACCAAGAATTGGTTGCTTCAGCGTGACCAGTTCTGTCATATGCCTTTGCTCCGTGAGATCCGTGAGAATAATCCTGATGATTTCAGGAACATTCTCAGGATGACGGACCCCGTGTTTCACCGTTTGTTGGCTTCGCTGACCCCCTATATCAGCAGGCAGGATACCTGCATGAGGCAAGCCATCACTGCGGAGCAGAGGTTGGTCGCTACCTTGCGGTATTTGGCCACAGGGAGAAGCCTGCAGGACCTCAAGTTCTCGACAGGCATCTCCCCCCAGGCTCTTCTTTGTGGACATTTACTGCTTGTGTTTGTTTTAGCTGACCCTGACAGAAATGTGTGGAGTCCAGAAAATGTCGTGATTGTGTAACCTTATGCAAAGCACTGTTGGCTGTTATTTACTAAATGCAAAGACACTTTTCACTACAAGTGCACTTGCAACTGCACTGAAACTGCACTTGTAGTGCAAAGAGGATTTGCCCTTAGGAAATAACCCCCATTTTCTCATAAAACAACAATTACATCACCCCAAAAGTGTTGTAGCATTGAGACAATAATCCACACATTCTTGATGAACAATCTTTTTAATACCTGCACAATCACATGTGCATTTACCAAAGATTTTTCTGACAAACCAACATGTTTGTTGTATAACAATTTTTGTGGTGTCATTATCCAAAATCAAAATGTGCATTTTATAGAAAACAGGCCTGTGTAAAACCCACAAGAAAGACACAAATCTTTGATCTTACAAAGTTCACATTTGGTAGAACTTGAAGGCAATATCAGACATGAGTATTTAGGAACTGTGTTTGATATTGCGTTCAGATGGGGGGAAATCACCCCAAGAAAAGCCAAATTTGCAAGATGCACACAAATTTCACAATGTCAACATGTGCTACCTGCCATCACGGGGGATGAAGGGACGTGTTTTGGGGGAGAAAGCCCTTCCTCACCGCTACTTTATTATTGAGGAAGGGGTTGCACCCCCAAAACGCGTCCATTGATCTCCCGTGATGGCAGATAGCACATGTTGGCACACTGTGTGCATCCTCCAAATTTGGCTTTTGGAAAAATCACAAAAGCATTTTGCACATTGTAGCAGACAAAAGAAGAAAGTGATTTGGAGGGGCTTTAAACTCGCCCCAAAACATCAATGATGTTTTTATATTTTGGAATAACATCATTGATGTTTTGCTTGATGTTTTCCAATTGTAAATTACACCCCATGATCTCCCCGATCACGATCTGGGCACTTTCTGATGTGAAAGGATCTTCATCCACAACCTCACGATCACCTAAAAAGAGAGGAAACCCAAAATAAATTAGGTATAAAAAAAATGCCGCCATCCATCTCTTATCTGAGCCTGTGGTCGCAGACACTCACCTGTTGTGGTAACTAGTTCCACCACGTCTTCTTCCTCCTGCTCTTCTTGTGTTGGGTGGATTTCCCCTTCTTTCAGAGGGGGGGGGCTCTGGTCTCCTCAGATGAGGGGTGTCCTCCGAGTCTTTTCTCCCCTATGTAAAACAAAAATGGTATACTTAGCACACAGATATTTGATGGCAGAACTATAAAGATGAAACATTGCTTGGAAGTGGGGTACAATGATCTATTTTAGCCGAGTTCCAAGATGTATCTTTTTTAGTGTCCTTTGTCAACCTGCAATACTTTACCTGTTTAGTACAAGCTTCACAGATGTAGCCCCCCCTATAGTATACACTGGAGCACCTGTGTGGCCCCCCTAATAAAAATGGTGTTCTTTTGTCCCACACTAGTGCTCCAGTGTCCAGATGTGAAAACAGCTGCTGAGTGTCCTCTCCTTACACACAATCTAGTTTGCATTTCATTCTAGTAACAAAGCCATCTACACAACCCAATTCTTTGAAGACAAGTATAGGGCCTCAAAATGGTGGCCAAATGCATATGGCCTAAACAATGGTATTTTATCGTCCGAAATAAAAATGTGTGATCCGAACGAATAATGTGCCCATGAACATGAAAGTTGCCATTTTAAACTGTACAACAGTTCCTAAAAGCACATGGAGCAGCACGAACGTAATAAACACAAAAAGAATAGGAACACAGCACAACTACTTACTTTTTTGCAGCACTCTCTGGATCTTTCTGTACTGCTCATGTTCTCGTAATTTCAGGTCCGACCACCGCTTCCTGAGCTGATCTTTCGATCGTCGTACCCCGAATTTCCGGTGCAGACTCCTGACCACTTTCGCCATGATCTTGGCCTTTTGGACATTGGGGTTGGGGTAAGGCCCATACTTTCCATCATAGTTGGCCTTCTTCAGGATGTCCACCATTTCCAACATCTCCCCAAAGGACATATTTGAGTCCTTTAATCTCCTTCTGGATCGGGACGTTTCAGGCTCCAGCCTTTCCTCCCCCTCCTCCTCCTCGTTGCTGTAATTAGCACGATCCTGCTGTCTATCCGCCATGTGCTCTTCCTCCACTGCGCCGAATGAAAAGGGGCGGGGAATAGAATAGAAAGAACGTCAGGGGCGGGCGGAGTTATACGCATGCGCAGTGTGTATAAATCGTAACGCGCGCGTCTTACGTACGATCTGTGAGCGGAGGAAGGAGCATCGGAGACGCCGATCGTGCTAACGAAGGTAGGATCTAAACTTGGGCCTATACTGCTTCGAAATGGAAGCCTATATTGTAACAAGATTAGGGGAGTTTGGCCTGACATTAGGGTTTGTCTTGTGTTGTGTCTTGCAGAGAAAATGGATGGGTTCAACGACCACAATTTCCTGCCCCTGTTCATTGACAAGTACAGGGAGCTGCCCTGTCTGTGGCAAGTGAGACACCCCCACTATAACCACAAACAGAAGAGGCAGGCAGCGCTGGAGAAACTGCTGGAGTTGGTGAAGCCGGTGGTCTCCACAGCAACCATCCCCTATTTAAAAGCTAAAATTGGTGGCCTGAGGAGCACTTATCTTAGGGAGCGCAAGAAGGTCACAGATTCCCAGAGGTCCGGAGCTGCAGCAGATGACGTTTATGTCCCCAGGCTGTGGTACTATGAGAGACTGCGATTTCTGTCAGACCACACTGAAGTCAGGGAATCCCTCTCTACTCTTCCTTCCACGCTTCCTTCCATCCCAGCTGAGGCTTCCGATGTCCAACCTGGGCCTTCCAGCCAGGAAGAAGTGGAGGAGCCCAGCTGGAGTCAGGTATAGCATTCTTCTACAGATTTCTGGGCAATAAATAAATGATGTTTACTAGATGTTATTATTGATCATTAATTGCTGATTAAAAAAAGTGTTTTACATATCAATAGACAGTAGTGGGCACCCAAAATTGGGACAAGAATGCAAAATGCTGGGCTCAGAAGGATAGTCTGTTATATTTGTTAACATTCAATTTGCAGCAGTCAGGAGGTGAAAATTGTGTGTGATTGATGAAAACAATACTAAAACTATGTCCCTTTTTCATACACAGGAAGACCTCAGCCAGGAGGAGGTTGTGGAATGTGGCAGTCAGGAGGAGGCGGGGATTAGTGTCAGCCAGGAGGAGGCGGGGATTAGTGTCAGCCAGGAGGAGGCGGGGCTAAGTGTCAGCCAAGAGAAGCCTGGGACAAGTCGCAGCCTGACTGAGTCTCAGGTTCCTCCCCTCCACCTGCCATACAAAAGGGCCAGGAAGGCCACTCCCAGTCCTGTGCAGGATTCAGCATACAGGCTGATCCAGGAGGCTTCGGCGTCCCTCAGAGCCTTCCCCAGTCCTGAAGAGGCCTTTGCCTGCATGGCTGCCACCAAATTGCAGGGCATGCAGGAGGGCCAACGCAAGATCTCTGAGGACCTGATTTATAAAGTCCTACGTAAGGGGTTGAGTGGGGAACTGACACACAAGACGGATGTCATTGAGATCGACGATCCTCCTCCTCCTCCTCCTCCTGCTGCCACAACTCCACCACCACAGCCAAAGGCTGGAAGGAAGCGTGGAAGGAAGACCAAAGAGTGATTGCCCTGGGTTCAGTCTGGTCTGACAGAAGATGCAGTCTCTCGTATGACCACAGCCTGGGGACACAGATGTCATCTGCTGCTTTCTGGGACTTCTGGACCAGACTGCCCTCCCTTAGATAAGGACTCCTCAGGCCACCAATTTTGCTTTTAAATAATTGATGTGTGCCCTGGGGGTCCAAGGCTTCACCCACTTCTGCAGTTTTTCCAGCGTTGCCTCCCTCTTTGTTTATAGTTGTGACCCCTTAATAAAATATTTTTAGGTAAATTCTACTCTCCTGTGTGTGTTTTCATCCAAAAAGGACAGTTTGTTGGTGACGATTCAGGTACATTTCTAAAAACATAAAATGTGAAATTAACAAGGGGACAACAACACCAAACAATCTCCTACAGATTAAATAGAACAACATATCAATGGTGTTGTGGGAACTTGTCACAAAAAACACACAAACATTTTCGGGAGTACTAATCAAAATCACCCAAAAAAAAAAAATTAAAAAAGAGAAACACAAAAAAAGATTCTACATTAAAAAGTCAAAAAAAAAAAAAAAAATATGTTGTCAGATGTGAGAAATCAAAATATATTGAGGGAATCCCGATAAATAGTAACGAAAGAAGTTTGTGAGAAGTGTGTGTGAATATGAGCAGCAAAACGACTTAATTCTTGTCACATTATAAAGAAGAAGAGAGTGCGCTGTAGTAAACTATTTTGAACATTGCAGCGTGACGAAAGTGCTGTATCCATTGCGAACGCTAAGTTTACCAGAACGAGCTGTCCCGTGTCGGAATTTCTTCTGAGCATGCGTGGCGCTTTGTGCGTCGGAACAGGCCACACACGGTCGGAATTGATGCGATCGGATTTTGTTGTCGGAAAATTTTATCTCCTGCTGTCCAACTTTGTATGTCGGAAAATCCGATGGAAAATGTCCGATGGAGCCCACACACGGTCGGAATTTCAGACAACACGCTCCGATCGGACAATGTCCATCGGAAAATCCGACCGTGTGTACGGGGCATTACAATGTGAAATTTTTATTATTTTCTTCACACAAATAGAGCTTTCTTTTGGTGGTATTTAATCACTGCTGGGTTTTTTATTTTTTACAAAAAAAAGACAGAAAATTTTGAAAAAAATAAAGTTTTTGTTAGTTTCTGTCAGTAAATTTAATAAATAATTATTTTTTCTCCTTCACTGATGTGCGCTGATGAGGCTGCACTGATGGGCACTGATGAGGTGGCACTTATAGGCACTGATGAGGCAGCACTTATGGGCACTGAGTAGATGGCACTGATGAGAAGGCACTCATATGCCGCACTTATGGGCACTGATAGGTGATGCTGATATGTGGCACTGATGAGCACTGATAAGCAGCACTGATGGGCACTGATAGGCGGCACTGATAGGCGGCACAGATAGGCGTCACTGATGGGCGGCACTGATGGGCATTGATGGGTGGCACTGATGGGCGGCACTGATGGACATTAATGAGCAGCACTGATGGGCATTGATGGACAGCACTTATGAGCCAGCATCACTAATGGTCACTGATTGCTGGCACTGGTGGGCACTGATTGCTGGTAATGATGGGCACCGGCGGACACTGATTGCTGCCACTGGTGGGCACTGATTGCTGGCACTGCTGGTGCTTTATTGTAATCAGGGTACTGATGATCAGTACTGTGAGGAGATGCCGCTGATTGGCTCTCCTCACCACACACTCTGTCAGTCAGGCGATAAGAGACGATTACCGGCACTTCTGTGTTTACATACAGCCAGTTGTGATTGGACACAGCCGATCACATTGTTAAAGAGCCACTTCATCGGCTCTTTACAGAGATCGGGGTCGCGCCGTATCCGTAGGCGTGCGAGAGTGGCCGTTCTAGGGCGACGTCATATGACGTCCTCCCAGAACAAGAGCCGCACCACTCCGCCGTCATTTGACGGTGGGTGGGCAACAAGTGGTTAAACAGCTATGAAGAGAGTAAGGTAAGACTGTGTAGAATTAATGGAAAGCTGTTTTATTTTTGCAAAAAAAGAAAGGTGAACAAAGGTGAACTTAGCCTTTAACATTAAACTACAATTAAAGGCAAAACTTTTTTTGTTTTGTTTTGGATAGACTGGTAAGGGATTAGAAGACCTGTCAGGTTTTTATTGCTGTCTGTGTCCCCATTAGGGAGATTTACTCTCTCTATTTGTCCTGTTTACCATTATCACTCAGAGCGAAAGTATAGGAAAATCCCAAATTTTGGGTTATCCCCAGAAAAGTAATAGAGGGGAAATCTTTCATTGGGTACACTAGTTCTGGTGACCCGGGGGGCCCCAAGGGATTCCCTTAATTTTCAGGGATTTCCTCTCACTTCCTGTTTGGCTCTGGGACAGGAAGTGAAAGGAAAATTATCTGACTGAGGTTATGACCCTCCCTTACTCCATCCAAAATAAAAAAAAAAAACAATTTGTCTATAGTTCTACTTTAAACCCAAAAGGAATAATTCAGACCCTATTCTTACTCCACATCTCTTACATAAACCTTTAAGCTTCGTACACACCATTGGAACTTCCGACAACAAAACCGTGGAATTTTGTTCGAAGGGTGTTGGCTCAAACTTGTCTTGCATACACACGGTCCCACAAATGTTGGCCAACAATTATGAACGTAGTGATGTACTAGACGTACCATGTGGTTTTTCATCTCTTTAGCGCCACACTTTGGGCTCCTTCTGCTAATTTTGTGTTAGTAGAAGTTTGGTGAGTGTTGATTCGCGCTGTTCATCAACCAGACATGTTGCGGAATCGGAGGAGATAACGTGTTATTTATTATTAGCCTTGGTGTTATTGCTTGACATTATTTTTTTGGTTGAATACTGATTTGATTTGGTATATTTTCTATATTTTTGGATGCATAGAATGCACTTTTTGGTTAAGTTCTATTGGCAGATAGTATGTCTAATTTTATTTGTTTTCTTTTTTATTGTACAATAAAAAAATTGTGGAGAATAATACTTGGCTATGTGTTTTACTTCAAATGACAGTTTGGGAGTCGGCAGGTACATTTTAAAAAATACAATGTAAAATTAACAAGGGACACCAACATAGTTGTATCTCTGATCTTAAAAACTACGGGATAATGGTGTTGTGGTAACTTGCCCAAATAAAAAAAAAAGCATAATAATATTATTCTTGATATCACTAGAAAAAAAAAGTCTTTGAAAATGTGTTTGCGATAACTCCATCAGTATCACCAGCAAAGCAGCTTCATTATTATCCCATTAAAGAAGAAGAGAATTGTGCGCTGCATTTGGAGATTTCATAATTTGCCACGAATGTTAAATCTACATTACGTGTTTGTACTTTGGACTTTTGTCCGATGGACTTGTGTACACACGCTCGGAAAATTTGAGAGCATGCTAGCCAACATTTGTTGGCGGAAAGTCCGACAGCAAATGTCCGATGGAGCGTACACATGATCAGACTTACCACCAACAAGCTCACATCCAACATTTGCCGTTGGAAAATCCCATCGTGTGTACGCGGCATTACTTTTAGGTTTAGTCACCAAAACTATTAGGGCTGAAGGCTCCCGCTTTTACAATGTTTGATCTTAGTGCCATGGGTGGGTTTCCATTTTAACTGCTGAAATCTCCTCTTATTTTATACAGTGGAGACCCGGGTACGTTTACTAAAGAAAAAAATCAGGATGAGGACTGTCGCCCATCAGTCATCACATACCATTGTCACAGCAATAATACAAAAGCCCACGAAGCCAGGCAGAAGGAACACAAAATAGCCAGGAAGAAGCTTTACATTGCAGCAGTAATTTGCTTGGGATTTATTGTGGCAGAAATTGCTGGTAAGTACAAAATGCATTCTTTAACGAGTATGTAAACCCAACACTTCATATTCCTGATGTGCCTGCTGTACCATGTACTTGTATAAAAAAGATATCCTGTTCAATTTGTATTGCTTCCTTTATGTGAAATATCTGGTGTTTCTGCCAGTCCCTCTGTTTTCCAATGAAAAACTGACCACACTAAGCAGGAAAGCACCGCATGGTCAGTTCTTTAGCTGTGCTGGGAACTCTGCCTGCTCTCCTCCAATGTTTAGACCTCTGCTCACATGCCCCCCTGCACAGCCATTCACTGGGATGTTCAGTGTGCTGCTGTTTGTCCTCCCCCAGCTCTCTGTTCCCAACTGCATAAGGAGCTTAGAGCGTGTGATCACTTTTAAAACAGGGTACAAAAAAGTATAATGTTTTGTATATGTATTCACAAATGTTTTGCCTTTAATTTCCATTTTAAACTGAATGGGTTGTTTTACAAGGTGAGGGTTTACATGTACTTTAAAACACAATTTTCTGTAAATACACTATTAGGCCCCTTTCACAAGAACGTTCTGATCGGGTCCCCCTGTTAGTTTTTCAGGTGGACCTGACAGGAACCTCCAGTCTTCTCTAGGGAGTGGTGTGTGTAAATGGACATATGTTTGTTTACGCCCGCCTACATTCAATCCAGTCCGATCCACCAAAAAGAGACTGATGGGGATCCGTTCCCCTTCCATCTAGCAGATCGGATCGAATGGAAGTCGGGTGTAACATCCGGCCACCCATAGAGGAGAACGGTCTGTGTCTGTGTTTGCTCTTCATGAGCGGAGCGGACACGGACCTGTCATCCGTCTGCTCAGCGGGGATCAGCGTGGAGATTCCCAGCTGGGCAAGCGGATCGCAGCTGCAGCCCACCCGTGTGAAAGGGCCCTTATTTTCACAAGTTGTTTTTTTTCCTGGCTTTAATAAATTTCCAGATGTCACCATCTGCCTAAAGAATATTTTAACCTTCCGAGCGGTAATCCTGAGAATTTTCACTACAAAAAGAGGTAACCCTGAGCCACGCTCGGGATTGCATCGCAGGATCCAGGCAAAGTTATTTACTAGGTCCCCAGGATCCTGCGATGTCCTCAGCCTGATGTACTGTGTGCTGGGCTCAGTTCCCTGCGAGTGTCGCGGTGTATGGGGGTGGAGCCCGGCGGCAAATTCAAAAAGTGCAAAAAACAGAACACATACAGTACACTGTAATCTGTAAGATTACATTATTATATCAAATCATTTCACATCCCTTTTGTCCCTAGTGCTTTGTCCAGTGCCCTGCATTCAGTTTTATATTATATACTGTTCTTTCTGCCTGGAATATTGAGAATGTCCATGGCAACCAAAGAGCGTCCCTTTACGTCAAAAACGGGTTTTGACCAGCCAGAAAACAGCAACAATTAATTAGAACACTTTCAGAATTGAGCGATAGTGATTCGTGGGGAAATTTGTCATTAAACACAGAAAGTGACGACAGCGACAATTCTGCAACTTAGCAAATTTCAGTGTTTTTGATTTGATTTAATTATGAAATAAATGTTATTATCATTATATTATTATTTTAGATAATTATTTATAGTTATTTATTATATTATAATTTATGATTCCGTATTTCAAACTTTATCATACCCGAGATATCCCCTGTATCAGCATGTCCCGACATCATCGGCACATGCGCACTGAAGCAATGGCTCGTCCGTGCCGTTGTTTCAGCTGACGTGCCGTTACCGGCGGCTCCTGCACGCATGCGCGGGAGTGACATCATCGCGGCTCTGGCCAATCACAGTGCCAAAGCCCGTAATACCCGTTAATTACTCCGGGAGCAATGTCGCCGGCCGGAGCGGTGTACGGGGACCGCTGTGGGGGCTTCGATCTAAAGTGAGTATTTCATAATGAGCTACTATGCTATGCATACCTAGCCCATTATGCCTTTGTCATGCAGGGGTTTTTTTTGTTTGTTTTTTTTGTGCGTTTACAACCACTTTAAGAATTACTGGCCTACAATATAAAACGCCAAATTTCTATGCAAAACAATGAACTGCTTTGAAACCCAAAAATTTGACATAATCATACAACGGTCCCAAACCGCCCCAATGATGCTGCTTGCAGGAACTTTTTTTCCTGTCCCGCAAGTGCACCGCCCCCAGTGTGAAAGCCCGGGGAGGCAGGAGAGGCAGTTTTCAGGTGCTTTACAGGCACTATTTTAAGTGCTAAAGTGCCTGAAAACCGCCTTCAGTGTGAAAGTAGCCTAACAGGTTTCTCTTCCTGATGACATGAAATATTCCCTTTACCCATTTCTATTCTTACCACGTGAGGATTTTGAGAAAAATACCTCTAAAAAAACCTAAGCAATTTTCTGTTACATTCTGTTCCTCTCTCCTTACCACCACTCCCTCTGCCACTATTGTCAGCAATTACTGGCTTTCAAAATGACAGCCAGGAATTGCTCTGTATTACACAACAGGAGCAGCTGTCAAAATGAAGCTACTCCTGTGTATAATGAGCTTTGCAGAAAGTAATTTAGTAAATACAAAGTAACAACGTAATGTGTTATAGTACTTACCAGTGTTAATTTTAGTCTTAGGACTAAAATGGCATTTTAGTTTTAGTCCCATTTTAGTCTTCTGCAATTGTTTTAGTTTTAGTCGTATTTAGTCGACTAAATCTCCAGTACATTTCAGTAATTGCAATTTAGTTTTAGTCATAGTCTTTTGACTAAAATGGCTTTTAGTTTTAGTCGTATTTTAGTCATCTCAATTGTTTTAGTTTTAGTCGTATTTTCGTGGACTAAAATAGTATTCATTTAGTCGACTAAAATGTTTTAGTCATTTTAGTCGACTAAAATGTTTTACCCGTTTTAGTCGACTAAATTAACACTGGTACTTACTATTTCACCTGATCTGCATAAACATCAGTTAAAGCGGTATTATTCCCATCCAGCGACGTACCGGTACGTTGCTGAACTTTCGGTGGTTATACAGCATTATGCCGGTACCATCTTTTAGAGACTTTTTTAGCTCTCTTGTAATAGCAACCGGAGTAGCTCACCAGCCTCTCGGCTGCTATTACAAGCAGTGGGAGGGGATGACCCCCCCCCTCAAGCCGCCTTCCGCGACTCTCTCAGGTTCTCCCGTCCCACCGGGAAACTCAAGCAACCAGCCAGTGCTTCGGTCGGCTGGGCGGAAAGCTGAACAAAGCCGAGATTAGCTTTGATCGGCTGTTCGCTATAGTAAACTGGAAGCGATGACATTACTTTCGGTTTACTCAGAAACTTTCAGCTCTAGTTTTTGAAAATCAAAAGCATTCAAAAACACCAATGTTGGCGTTTTAAATGCTTTTAAAGCTTAGTTCCACCTAAAAGTGGAACTTCCACTTTAAGGCCTCCTCCCCAGCTCCTGATTGTGTTTGTCTCCTTTCCCCTCCCTCCTGAAGTCTTCTGGGACACATGACAGGTCCTAGAAGACTTTGGGACTGTCACAGAGCGCAGCGCCGCTTGCACATGCGCAGTGAGCACCCGGCTGTGAAGCCGCAAGCCGTCTCATAGTAGAGATGCCGTTGCCACCAAGAGAGGACACTTTAAAGAATATATAAAGGTAAAAAAAAAAAAATGTATTCTTATTTAACTCCTTATTATCCCTTAGTAAATCCTAATCAAACTCAATGGACTCCTTCCTCCCCTTTTTTACCCACAATTTTTCCCTTTTTTTAATCAATCATTTTTAATCCTTGTTTGTTATTTATTAGCGTAAAAATGTGCAAAACTGAAAAAAATTACTTTGTCTTACTTTGTACCAGAAACAAAATGGTAGTGTCATTTTAAACTGGAGAGATTATAGAATAAAATGTATTTTTTTTTTAATTTAAAATAAAACTAATGCCTAGATTGTCCCCAAAAAACATTGTATGTATTACTTTGTCATCTTACACAGCGACAAAATTATTGCCTAATATACAGATCCATAGTGGAAATGTAAAATTTGCCATCCATGGGGGATATATACAGTACATATACGAGAACAGATATTAGTGTTAGTACTATGTCAAGTGGACAATAGTGTTAGTAAAAGCTGAAACCATGCATTGTGGTATTTAATGCCCGATGTAGATATATATATAAGAGGGCAAAGGCAGCATGGTGCTTGTGGCACACCATATGAGAAAAAATGTTGAATATATTACAAAATAATTTATTCCATTTTAATCCAATCAGGTAGGCTCTAACTACGTAATTGTTGATGGCTCTAGAACAGATTCAACAAGCTACTGATTCTGTCTCCTTATTCCTAGGGGGCTATATAGCGGGAAGCCTGGCAGTGGTGGCGGATGCAGCCCATCTCTTTGTGGATCTGTCCAGTTTTCTGATCAGCATTGGTTCTCTGTGGTTGTCCTCAAAGCCAGCAACAAAAAGACTCACTTATGGCTGGTACAGAGCAGGTAAGCATGGCCATGGATAGGATTAACCTCTTTCCAAGACCTAAAGGTGTTGACAGATCTTATCCTTGAGCTCCACCACAGTCCTCCCTTACTCCCCATATGCATGGATGGTGCATATGGTCACTGAAATGGAAAAAAGGAGGGTACTACTATTATGGACAGTAAGTAAATTTCAAGTAATTGAACAGGGGCAGGTGTAAGCCTTAACTCCGAACATGCAAGGAACCAGCAGAGCAGTAACATACAAGGTCCAGCATTCACATAGGAATCAAACCCTTAAGGGAATTAGGCAATGCTAACGGCAAACATTGAGCCTGGACTAGCATGCTATGCATGGAGGATAAGGTATGTAAACGTGCCCCTGGGAGACAGCCGGGTATTGCACACCGTGTGAATTCTGGACCTTGTAAATTACTGCTCTGCTGGTTCCTTGCATGTTCAGAGTTAAGGCTTACACCTGCCCCTGTTCAATTACTTAAAATTTACTTTCTATCCATAATTTTGAAAATTCTCCGCCTACTTGGTCTCTGTACATAAAGCATATTCCAATTGAAGATAGTGAGATTCGTTCTCTTGTCTCTTATCTGTTACGTTTTTTAACCTTGGTCGTGTCCTGAAGAAGCCTAACGGCGAAAGGCGTAGACGCACAAGGGCTCACTGTACAAACTGTACTATATGCATGTATACTGTGTCTTTTATCTTTTTTGAACATTATGTTTATATTTTGTACTTTTATCAATAAATGTGATCAATAATATTTTTTGGCATCTCTCCATTGTTTCCTGGCCTGTAAAGTCCGATTCTTGGTTACCCTAGTAGTACCCTGTTTTTTTCCATAAATGTATGGAAGTGGCAATTTAAGTGCTTCTTTCTTTCAATTTAGGTCACTGAAATGCTCTTTACTTTTTCTGAGAGTCCCAAATCACATTTGTAACCCTGTCGCTGGCAGGATCCCATGATATATCTCTCCTGTATAACAATCCTGTCGCGAGAAAGTTTTTGCCAGCGACAAAAACGCAAGTGTGACCAAAATCGAACAATCTTCTGTAGGTTGTAAAGAGATGTTCCAGTGTGCCTGGGAAAATATATAAAAAAATCTAACAGTAAAGCCTCGTACACACGATCGGATTTTCGGCAGGGAATTGTGTGATGACAGACTGTTTTCCTAAAATCTGACCGTTAGTTCGCTCCATCAGACAATTGTTGGCCAACTTTCCACCAATAAATGTTGGATGGCAGGCTAGTAAATTTTTGGCGGACAACGGTCTGTTGTCAGATTTTCCTATCATGTGTACACAAGTCCGTCACACAAAAGTCCAAAGTACAAACACGCATGCTCGGAATCAATGCTCACCAAACACGACATTAGCAGAAGGTGCCCAAAGGGTGGCGCTCAAGAGCTGAAATTCCTCGTAGTACATCACTACGTTCGTGTTTGTTGGCAGACAATTGTGTGCCGTTAGTATGCAAGACAAAATCCAAGCACACACCCTTCGGACAAAAGTCTGATGCTTTGTTGGCCAACAATCCAATCGTGTGTACAAGGCTTTAGAATCCCTTATTAAAGTGGAACTAAACCCATCAATTGAACTGTGTCTCTAAAACAGATACATTCAAGGCATGCAATGAATGATAACTGCCACAGTTGCTTGTGCTCTCAGTCAAGCTGTCAAGCCATCAAATGGCTAGTGTCATAACTGATCACATTTGCTGCACTGCGGCAACTACAGATCAAACAGAGGCAAAGATGGCAGCTTCCTTGGAGGGTTTAGTTCCACTTTATTTGGTTTGCAGCCTCTCCGTGGCCTAATTTATATGAATGTTTATTGAACTACTCTATGTTAGCCATTTCAGATATTTCAGGAAAGGGATAGTACACTCTAAACAGCAATGGGGTGAAATTTAACCTAAAGCCAAATTACATTTTTTTCCAACACCTTTAGGCCTGGTTTACACCCATGCATTTTTTAGTGCATTTTCAGTTTTGCAGAAACACACTACAGTTCATTTAACATGGTTTCCTATGGGTCATGTTCACATCTGTGCATTTTATGGAAAGGACCAAGGACTTTTTTCTGGTTTTTGGTTCCATAGATTTTAATGGATAAAAAATGTGTATTGAAAAACGCAAAATGCACCTGGAATATGCAAGCTGCAACCTGCATACGTGTGAATCAGGCCTAAGGGGTCAAACCTGGTCAAAGGTTGAAGTGTGTAAAGGGAGACAAAAACTTATCATACAGGTTCAGCTGCCCCACTACTTAAAATTGCCTTGGGGCAATCAATTTGGTGTTCTGAGAACACCAGTTAATAAGTCATGTAAACAGGTATTTCAGGTATTCTTAGTTCTCAGATCTACAGCGACTGCACTTCCAAATGCACTTTCATTGCAATTTCAAATTCACCTTGCACTTGTAGTTTGCGCTTAATCCTATCCAATGGCAAATGTAGGGATCTTGTAGTAGAAGTGTAGTTGATATCACGGAATTCTAATGAACTAGAATCTTTAGTGGATTGGTACATATTCTGTTTCTTTGTTTATCATGTTCAGAAAAAAATGTACATTTTAAAAATAATTCTCTTTTTATAGTTATGTAAGTACTGTATATTATATCGCATACTACTATTCTATAACCTTCTATATAACCAGCAGGTGGAGCTGTCGTCTCCTTTTCACAATAAGCTACGTCAGCTTTCAGCTTTGCAGAATGAAGCTCACTGTATACATACATTTAATAAATCACAGCTGTGACTAATCTACAGTGCATGCAATCCAGAGCTCATAAAAAAAAAAAAAAACGGGGCTGGGTCTGCTCATTATCTACTTTTGGAAGATTTAGAACCCCAATCACACACTGCTGTCTGTGTGCCGATGAGAATCCATACTGGGATTGAAAGTGAAACAAAATGTAAAAAAATGTAAAAACTCATATATTCAAGATGTCTATCCCGCCATAACCTGTACTTTCTCCATCAGCTTATCCTTCAGAGCTATTACCTTTTGTATCGCTTGCCCATCACTTTTTGATTTTATATTGTAAGCTATCACAGGAAGGGCCCTCCTGTATCCCTTTATCTTGTAGGTTGCAGAGATTTCCCCATTCTTTCAATTGCATCCCCAGAACAGGATGTGAAGGGAAATCTCCCAAATAAAATGCACACAGCAAAAAAACAAAAAACAAAAAAACCTGACCAAGGATTTAACACTATTCTAATCAAAACTAAAAAAAGTTTACACTTTAGAAATCCTTAAAAATAATCAAACCCTATCCTCCAAAAATCAATGAAAATGACCCCCAAATGACATTGGTTTGCCCTCCAGAATGTATTATGTATTGAATACATAAAATGAATATTGATGTCAATGTTCATATTAGAAATCATTGAATTCAAATGAATAAGTGTCTGTAGCTATATAAATAATGAAACAACAAAAATGAAATAAATAGCTCAAATAAATATTCTTATATGACTGAAATACAACACTTCTCTATAGCCGTATTTCTAAATACATCTCTATAGCCGTATTTCTAAATACATCTCTATAGCCGTATTTCTAAATACATATCACAGATTTAATGTAGTGAAAGACTTAATTAGCTGCCATAAATAAGTGAAAATATCTTAAAAAGAAAAACTATGTAAAATAAAGTCCTAGGGCTATGTCAGCTGCCAATGGTCCTGAGTCCAGTACAATAATGGAGGGAACCCCAAGCCCCATGTGTTGTATGGTAGATACCACTTCTTAAGTAGGGATAAGTCCAGGCAAGTTCAAATCCTAGTCCAACCCTGCCTGAGCTCTCCCGCAAGAAAACTGTCACTGCGGACCACCAAGGCATTCCCCGCCCAGCAGCCGTGCGTATACAACACGCTCCTTGTATACATTCGTCTGCAGGGTGGGGACTCCCTCGGCCTCCTATGGTTGGCAGTCCACAGGTGAAGCTTCTTGGCGGGATAGTAAAAGTGGACTAGGATCTGAACATGCCTGAGCTCATCCCTATACCTGAGTAATCAGGAAACAGGGGGAGCCTGCGAACCACATAGGAAGTAGGGAAAAAAAAACAAGGACAAACAAGGACACAGAAATCAACAAAACCCCGACAGAGGTTCTAACCCTTCTCCAATATATTTAAAATGTGTGCCTTGGCTGGAATTACAGTTTAAGGGGTTTTGCTGTGTTAGACCCAACCCCCCCCTGCAGTCCAACTCACTATGGCCATATTCATCCAGTGCTCACCCATTTTGACATTTTCTGCCAAGACAATCTGCTTCTATAACCTGCTTTTTACAAGTACTTGTCTTTATTTATTTTAGAAATAGTTGGTGCCTTAATGTCCATGATTGCCATCTGGGTGGTCACGGGCGTGCTGGTTTACTTGGCGTCTGAAAGAATTCTTCATCCTGATTACAGCATAGATGGAGTAGTGATGCTCATCACATCAGCGTGTGCCCTTGGAGCAAATATTATGTAAGTTCAGTTACTTTTCTATAGTGTACATCATCCCATGTTTGTAAGTACATACACCAAATGATAATTTATAATTTTGTACTGTAAAACAATGTGGAATTCTGAATGCAGTCACTTTTTTTTAGTATTTAGAATAACATCCTCCATTTTCATAATCCTACCTACTCTGTCATGTTATAGCAGTTGCGCAGGGTGTCTAAATATGACCGAGCAGTCCAGACACCGGAGTCAGACCAGTGCTGCCAGTAATCAGAACTCAGTAACAGACCTGGTCAGACACGCCCCCTCTTACCAATTACTAGTTTGTGTGAATACACTTGTGCTGAGGGGGGTGGCTGTTACTCAGCTCTGAAAATACAGGGCACTTGAGAAAAGGAGAAAATCTATTAAATTTAATTTAGACAAGCAGGTCCTTGCAGTACATAGCTGTTGGTAAATCTAATGGAGATTGTGCCACCAGATTGTAATGTGTGTGGCCAACTTTATTCTGTGTGGTGGTATTGTGGGCTGAATATTTGAGCCGGGTACCTGCAAATGACATTGATTAGTGATTTTGTTTATTTTTCATTAGGCTCCCATATCATCAGGCCTCATTTTGTGAAAAGACATAGGCTGCTGCATTTCTCTTTTAGCACTCTGTTTCCCAAATCAGTCTATCCACAGTATCTATCTATCTATCTATCTATCTATCTATCTATCTATCTATCTATCTATCTATCTATCTATCTATCTATCTATCTATCTATCTATCTATCTATCTATCTATCTATCTATCTATCTATCTATCTATCTATCTATCTATCTATCTATCTACAGTATCTGTCTATCTATCTGCATTATCTATCTATCTACAGCAGAGGTGTAGCTTGAAGCTTGTGGGCCCCGATGCAAAAGTTGACCTGGGGGCCCCCCCCAATACTTCCAACATTCGTGCAGATACATCCGCCGCACGTCAAGATACTCAAAGGGGCTTAATGCTGCGTACACACAGTCGGACATTCCGACAACTAAATCCTGGGATTTTTTTCCGAAACATGTTGGCTCAAGCTTGTCTTGCATACACACGGTCGCACAAATGTTGTCAGAAATTCCGATCGTCAAGAATGCACTAACATACAACACGTACAATGGCACTATAAAGAGGAAGTTCAATAGCCAGTGCGCCACCCTTTGGGCTCCTTCTGCTAATCTCGTGTTTATCTCATGTTAGTAGAAGTTCAGTTCGTTACTGCTCTTCAGTTTGTGCTTGTGGGTTTTTATCTGGTTTTCAGTGCGTGTAGTCATTTTGCATCTGGTTTTCAGTGCATATTTTTATATTACGTATTGGATTTTCAGTGCGTTCTTGTCCGCTCGTTTCAGATTTTCAGCTTGCTTTTCTCAGGCCTTTCTGATTTTCAGTGCGTTCTGTTAGTTCGTTCTGACTAGCCGACCGCTTTGAAGCCATGTTGCGGGTACGTACTTATCGTAGAGTTTGTGCTGTGCAGGGGCTTGGTGTTGGGGTTCTTACTTTGACCCAAGCCCAGTCCATGAACAGGGGGAGGAGGAGTTCATGGACGAAGAATTGTTTGCTCCAGCGTGACCAATTCCTCCATATGCCTTTGTTGCAGGAGATCCGTGAGAATAATCCTGATGAATTCAGGAATTATCTTGGGATGACGGACCCTATATTTCACCATCTGTTGGCTTTGCTGTCCCCTTATATTACGAAGCAGGACACCTGGACATCCATCACTCCCGAGCAGAGGCTCGTCGCCACCTTGCAGTATTTGGCGATGGGGAGAAGTCTACAGGACCTCAAGTTCTCAACAGGCATCTCCCCCCAGGCTCTGGGAATCATTATTCCAGAGACCTGTTCTGCCATCATTCAGGTCCTGCAGAAGCACTATATTAGGGTAAGTTTTATCCTTTAACATCACATTATATGTATTTAAATAAATGTATTTTTAAAATAAATTTGTATTTTAAACTGAAAAATATTTCCTTTGATTTACTGCTTTTGTTTCTTTTAGCTGTCTCCTAGGATCTCCAATGTTTTTTTTTTTGGCCATTTTCTTTAATAGTTCCAACATAATTTCTTTGATACATGAGGTGACAATCTCTTCTTCAGCTAACTATTATTTATGTTGTGGGTCTGCTACACACACACCTTCTTTTTGTTGTTAATGTATGTAATGCATTAATGATAATAAGATTCATCATTTTCAGCACCCTGAATTCATTTTTTGGAGGGACGATAATTGCCTGATTGATGCAAATTATAAAGCACTGGGGGTGTTATTTACTAAAGGAAAATCCACTTTGCACTACAAGTGCACTGCAAAAGTGCATTTGAAAGTGCACTGAAAGTGCACTTGTAGTGCAAAGTGGATTTGCCTTTAGTAAATACCCCCCATTGTCATTGTAAACACTAGACATGTGCGCCGTAGATAAATTCAATTTGTTTCGTTCTGTTCCGTTTCGTATTGGAATTAATTCGTATTTCATAATTCGTGTCCCAAATTTTTTACAAAATATGAATTTTCGCTAGGTTCGTTAACTTTTCGTAACAATTATGAATGTTCGTTATGATGAATTTATCATTTTGAGGGGCTCCCACCATCCCTGTGCTGTGCTGACTTCCTGGGTTTTTAACTTTTAGGTTCGTTAACTTTTTGTAACAATTATGAATGTTCGTTAGGAATTTGGACTCCCAAATGTATGAATTTATGGAAATTCGTACAAATTTACGATTCGTACGAAACTAATCGCACATGTCTAGTAAACACCAACTTAAGCAAAAAACTGCTATTGTGCATTGAAAGAAGAAGCCGGGGGGCAGGAGGCGGAGCCTAGCAGAGCAGACATGCATTGTTAGAGCTCCACACCGCTGAGGAGAGAAGAGAAGGACAAAGCGGAGCCTGCAGGCTCAAAAGGTATCCATTTGAACATTTTTGCCCCAGGGAACAAACTGTGAAAGTTTGGGCAGGAAATATGGTACTGGGAGGAAACCGTGGCAGAAATAAAAATCACCTCACAAAGAGCTCACAGGCACTCACTGCAGCTGAAGCAGCTCCAGTCACCTCACAAGATACAGCATCAGGGCGCTCTCACAGACAGAAAATGTCACAGCAAGACTCTCCATTTGAGTCAGATACAGAACAAATCCTCTCACAAACTTCTCCACAAGCCTCCTCAGTATCCCCAGTAATATTATTACAATTTGAAAAGATGCTTCATAAGGCTTTAAAACAAACCTCAGACCAAATAACAAAAAGCCTAACCAAAGAAATAAGAGAGCTGGGAAACCGCACCGCAGCCTTAGAAATAAAAATGGATGAAATTGAAATTACAACCCAAGAAAACATAACAGAATTGGAACAATTAAAAAAAGAGAATTTAATACTTCAAACTAAGCTCGAAGATTACGAAAATAGAGCCAGACGTTCAAACTTGCGCATAAGGGGAATACCTGAAACTGTGACAGACCTGCAATCTACTATTACTGCTCTATTACAAGAACTAAAGCCAGATATCCCTATTGAACGTTTAGAACTGGACAGAGTACACAGAGCCCTCACAGCCAAAAAGAAAGATGGACCCCCACGTGATATAATCACAAAATTTCATTATTACAGAACGAAAGAACAAATACTAATTGCTGCAAGAGAAAAAAAAGAACTTAATTTTCAAGGACACAATTATCAAATTTTTGCTGACCTATCCCAACTTACTATTACTAAAAGACGATCCATGAAACCCCAACTAATGGAACTGCAACGCCACAACATTATGTATCAATGGGGCTTCCCCTTTTCAGTCAGATTTAACTACCAAGGTACAATTTACAGAAGCAGATCAGCAGATGAACTACAACAAACCCTTTTAAAATTAAATCTGACAGAACCCACAAGCAGCAACACTCCCACATGCAGAAGAATGGCGTCATCTTCACCTTCAGGCAGCACTCAGAAAATTTCAGAACAAAATGGGAATCATCATTCTCACAAAAGAGGCCGTTATGCCACATCATCCATGGACCAAGAAGATTCAATGGACTGACATCCTAATTCCTGATATCTCTTCATTTATTATACTAAAAGATGGTTCTCTATAAAAAAACTATATTTATAACTGAATGTAACTGCATTCTGATAGTCACACACTGTATGGGATCATGTTACATTCCAGTTATATTTCTTATTACTCCTGATTCATATAGCCTTAGAATATATAAGTGAAATAAGGAAATTCTTGTTCAGTTATATATTATCAGGTAATAACAATAGATTTATTACTTTTTAGGACATATATGTTCAATAATCCAGAAGTAATGGAAGCTTTTTCTTTCTTTTCTTAAAACAAATATATTATTACCTAACTAGTTCCTAGAATTATGTTTTTGTTTATTCTAATCTGAAGCAATACAACCTCAATTTTATGAGTTAACATATCTAAACAGTTACATATGAATAAAATATGTAATTGTTTACTCTAAAAGGGTTAAAATCCCAAAATAATTCAAACTATCTTCCTCAATACCAAAGTTATTAACAGTACCTTTCTAACTGAATTATTTAGCCTAGGGCAAGACTAACCATATACAACCACCCTGGAATAAATAATTTCAACAAAAACTATATTCTGCACTCCAATTAATGAAACATCATTTTGATGTCTTTTGACATAGCACTTCTCTCCTGTAAGCGGAAGATCCGTGTACCCCCATTAGCCCTCCTCATTCTCCCAACCATATTATGTGGGAGTGTGACGAAGGCACTTATTCCCCTGAGAGAGATATTTATTCTCTTTCACGGGTAAATTGTGATTACTTGCAAAAAATAATTTATACAATGTATCATCTAATCTCATATGTTTTTTGTTTACTCTTTACTCCAGAATTCACTGGTTTCTTTTCTATCTATTCATCTCTTCAGTCCACACAGGTTGATCTGCGCAGTCAGCTCTGCATAACAAAAAGTAAGTCAAAACTATTTGATCTATTGCCATGGCACCACTGAATATACTTTCCCTGAATGTTCAGGGAATAAATGTCCCTCAAAAAAGGACCAAAGCCTTCCGTACTTTCCATAACAAGAAGGCTCACATAGTATGCCTCCAAGAAACACACTTCACCAAAGATTCTACTCCAAAATATATTTCTCCTTTTTATCAACAAATTTACACGGCTTCTGCCTGTACCAAGCAAAGGGGAACTCTAATTGCATTTCACCGATCCACACCATTCACCTTATCATCAGAAATTAAAGACCCAGAAGGTAGATACCTGATACTCATGGGTTATATAATGGATACAGCAATCACGGTGATTTCCTACTACGCTCCTAACAAACAACCTACACCATTCCTCTCACATATATTACAAGTGATTAATACACACAAAATAGGAACAGTGATAATGTGTGGGGATTCGAACCAGGTCCTCCTCCCATTTCTAGATAAATCACCTTTTACACCATCCAAAATAACCTCTAGATTACCTTTTTCTCAACTTCTTTCCAAATACAATCTAGTAGATTCATGGAGAGAAAGTAACCCAATGAAAAAGAAATTCACTTATTTCTCGCACCCTCATCAAACCTTCACCAGAATAGATCATATTTTTCTAACAATAGGAATGATACCAGAAATTATTGCATCAGATATAATTCCGATTCCGTGGTCTGACCATAATGCAGTATACACTACTATAGCCTCAGCCATACCAAAAGCGCATGACCCAACGTGGTACTTACCGGACATAATGCTCAAACACCCACTACATCAGATGGCCATTGAACAAGCTTTAAAGGAATACATATCAATTAATAATACAACAGACATCTCCCCAATAACACTGTGGGAAGCTCATAAGCCTGTCTTGCGTGGTACAATACAAAGACAAATGGCACTATTTAAACGGGAACGCAAAAATCTAGCAAAAAAACTAGAACTCAATTTTAATGCAGCCTACATATCATTTCAAGATAATCCATCTCAGAGTACAAAATCTCATCTGGAAAAATCTAGATTGGAATACGATCTATTTCTCACTGAGTCAGTTGATAAATCCCTCAAACGCTCCAAACACAATTTCTACATGAATACAAACAAACCAGGTACATATTTGGCTCGGGCATTAAATTCAACTAACAAATCTTTCAAACCAATACGTTTGAAATTATCAAAAAATGTTTACACTTGTAATCCAGTTAAAATAGTCCATAAATTTCACTCACATCTCGCAACTTTATACAAGACAAACAATGAATTTAATCCTACAGAAGCTGAATCCTTCTTCTCAAAAATAACCTTACCTGAGTTATCTCAGAATCAAAAAAGCAGTTTGGATGAGCCTATAACTATAGATGAAGTTGCTAACGCCATAAAAGACCTAAAACTTAACAAAAGACCAGGCCCAGACGGCTACTCGGCTCTATACTATAAAACATTCTCAGAAATACTCTCTCCCGTTCTCACTGAAACTTTTAACAAACTTCTAGATGGACATTCTTTTCGGCAAGAAACACTAATGGCAATTGTTTGTATGATCCCAAAACCCCTTTCTGATGATACTTCCTGTGTGAATTATCGGCCTATCTCTCTGTTAAACCTCGATATTAAATTATTAGCAAAAATAATAGCAAAACGCCTCAATAGCATTATAGGAAAATTAATACATAGAGATCAAGTAGGCTTCATGCCAAATAGACAGGCAGGCGATAATATACGCAGGGCAGTGTTATTGGCACATATTGCTAAAAAACGGAAAATCCCTTTATGTTTTCTATCTCTCGATATTAAGAGGGCATTTGACACAGTATCCTGGCAATATATGCAATATTCATTACAAAAATGGGGTTTTGGACCCCACTTTTTAACATGGATCAAAGCATTATATAATAAACCCAAAGCCTATATAAAATATGCTGGATATAAATCTGAAGCCTTTAATATCGAAAGAGGTACCCGACAGGGTTGCCCATTATCTCCCTTATTATTTGCCCTTATACTCGAACCCATGGCCCAATACATCAGAACAAACCAAACTATAACTGGCATTGAAGTAGGAGGTATTACACACAAATTATGTATATTTGCAGACGATATATTACTTTTTCTATCATCACCACAGGTCTCTGGTCCTAACTTAATACCAGCTCTTGATGGATTTGCAGCCCTATCCGGCCTTATGATTAATCCTAAGAAATGCCTGGTGCTTAATATTTCACTCACAAACATGGAATTGATCCCGGCTAGGGCTGCACTCCCATTCACATGGGCAGAAAAATCAATCCCATATCTTGGAATTCATTTAACAGCATCTCATTCTGACTTATTCTCAACCAATTATCCTCCTGTATTAAGACAGATCACAAATCTAATAAAACAATGGTCGCAACTTCCTTTATCCTGGATAGGGAAGATTAATGCAATCAAAATGACTATTCTACCCAAATTGCTTTATCTATTCAGAGTCCTCCCTATTCCAATTCCTTCCTATTTTTTGAGAATAGTACAAAAAAGAGCAACTTCGTTTATATGGGGCTCTTCTAAACCACGTATACCTATACACACACTACATCTTCCCAAAAATAAAGGAGGCCTGGGATACCCTAATTTTACTAACTACTACAGAGCAGCACCTTTGGCCAGTCTGTCCAAATACCATGCAAAACAGGAAATCCCATTATGGGTGTTTATAGAGGCTTCAGAAAATGATCCTCTATTAATATCAAATTTATTATGGCTTGATCCTAAAGACCGCTTTAAAATTCATAATCCCATAACTAAACACTTCTTATCTCTCTGGGATAAACTAAAAACCAAATATCAGTTACAATCTCCACACAATCCTCTCCTTTCTTTTATCAGAAATCCGGCCTTTTATCCGGCATGGATCTACCCAAATTCTTTTAAAGCTTGGACAACATCAGGCATTCAGACACTAAATGACTTCATAGCATCTAAATCATTCCTTTCATTCCCATCGCTTAGAGAAAAATATGATCTACCAAACTCTGAGATATTTAGATATCTCCAAATCAAAAATTTCTATACACCATTCCTAAAGGGGGATACACCATTATCCCAATTATCCATTTTTGAATCAATCTGTACAAAAGATCCATTTGCTAAAGGTACAATTTCATCACTTTATAATCAATTATATGGAGTAGCAAATCTTAATAGACCCTCTTACGTTCAGAGGTGGGAGGAGGACCTGGGACGAACTTTAGAAGACATGGACTGGTCAAATATATGGCTCACATCTAAGTCATCTTCACCCAACATCTTGGCACTAGAGACAAATTATAAAGTCCTAACTCGCTGGTACCTTGTACCCGCTAGAGTGGCAAAATATTCACCTAATACCTCAACTCTTTGTTTTCGAGGATGCCCAGAAATAGGCACATATTTACACATATGGTGGACATGCCCAGTAATCCAAACCTTCTGGAAGGAAGTCTTCATGATTGCATCTAAAATATTTAAAAAAATAATACAACCAGATCCATATTTAACTTTACTTAATCTAAAACCGGAATGGTTAACACTCTCTCAATTCAAACTTATGATCCAACTAATAACGGCTGCAAAACAAACAGTGGCCAAGGCATGGAAATCTCCTACATTGGTACTAGCAGAAACAATTCACAGAATGAATAATACAATGTCCCATGCTAAGATGGTAGCCATCGATCAAAATCAAATTCCAAAATTTGAAAAACTTTGGCATCCTTGGATAAAACAACAGTTCCTGTCAAATTTCAATGACTCTGTCCTGTTGCCATGGTAACAGATTAAATGACTTACAGAGACACTCATTCTAAGGCTTCAAAGAGAACTAAAAAGAATAATAAACTGACGAGCGGGACAACCTTGTGGACCATACCTCTACCTTTCAACCCTTTTTCTTCTTTCTCTTTCCTTTTCTCCACCTTACGATTAAAGCTCATTATCAGAACTTATTTGACCTATATACACTCTACTTGTAAACAATATGTATAGTAGGTATAAATCATTTAAATACTTACAAAAGTAACTAAGGAAATGATATATATCTTTAATTTAGGTTTACGTGAACCCAATGTTAAATATTTTAAATTTCATGATATTTACCTATATAAACCCTACTGTAAAACAATGAGCTTACTTTATAGATCCTTGTAAACTTACTTTATGTATATTTATGTATCTTTATAACATTGTATACTCAATAAACTTCTTTTGACAAGGAAAGAAGAAGCCACACATTGTTGAGTGGAAACATTTTTACTCTGTGCACATTCACATGTGCGTTTAGAAAAGGGTTTTTGAACAAACGATCATATTTTTTGGAATATATTTTTTTTGGGGGGGGGACAGTAGAAATATCCTTTTTTGTGGTAAACAGGCATGTTTTTCAAAACATAAAACAATACACAACTCAGTTAAACTTTGATAAATTGAAGGCAATATCAGACATTAGTATGTCCAAACTGTTTTCATATTGCCTTCATCAGATGGGGTGATGTCACCCCTGCGAAAGCCAAATTTTGAAGATGCACACAAATTGGGAGTAAACATGGGGATTTCACTCCTGATCCCATGCCTAAGGTCAACATGTGCTACCTCCCATCATGGGGGATCAATGGACATGTTTCGGGGGTACAACCCCTTCCTCTCAGCTGTTGAGTTGTGAGCAAGGGGTTGCACCCAAAAAACGCGTACCTTGATATCCCGTGATGGCAGATAGCACAGGTCCATGCTTCCCGTCATACTCGGCCCTCTTCAAGATGTCCACCATCTCCACTATCTCTACAAAGAACATATTAGAGGCCTTAAATCTCCTCCCGGATCGGGACATTCATGGATCCGGGTACTCGTTGTTGTTGCTGTCTTCATGCACCTGTTGTCTCTCCGCCATGTGCTCTCCCACTGCGCCGAAAGACAAGGGGCGGGGAATATACTATAAAGAAAGTCAGGGGCGGGCGGAGTTTCATGCATGTGCAGTGCATATAAAGCGCAACACACATGCGTCGTACGTACGATCTGTGAGCAGAGGACGGATTAGCGGAAGTGCCGATCTTTCTAACAAAGGTACAATTTTAACTAGGGGCATCAGAGGCCTATACTGCTTAGAGATTGAGGCCTATATTGGGACAAGATTATACAAGTTTAGCCTCACATTAGGGTTTGTCTTGTGTTGTGTCTTGCAGAGAAAATGGATCAATTGAACGATCATGATTTCCTCCCCCAATTCATTTATTTGTACAGAGAGCTGACCTGTCTGTGGCAGACAAAACACCCCTTTTATACAAATCGACTATAGAGGAAGGCAGCACTGGATAAATTGCTGGAATTTGTGAAGCCGCAGATCCCCATGGCAGGCATCAATTGTTTGAAGTGCAAATTTGGTGGCCTGAGGTGCACATATAATAGGGAGCGCAAGAAGGTCCAGGATTCCCAGAGCTCAGGAGAAGCAGCAGATGACATTTATGTCCCCAGGATGTGGTACTATGACAGACTGCGATTTCTGTCAGACCAGACTGAAATCAGGCCATCACTCTCAACCCTTCCTTCCACTCTTTCTTCCACCCCAGCTGAGGCTTCCGACGTCCAACCTGGGCCTTCCACCCTGAAAGAAGATGTGGAGGAGCCCAGCTTGAGTCAGGTATAGCATTGTTCAACATATTTATTAAAATCGTGTGTGATTGATGATTAATAAACTAAAACTATGTCTCTTTTTCATACACAGGAAATCCTCAGCCAGAAGGAGGCTGTAGAAAGCGGCAGCCAGGAGGTGGTGGGGGTAAGTGGCAGCCAGGGGGTGGCGGGGGTAAGTAGCAGCCAGGAGGTGGCAGGGCCCAGTAGCCTGACTGAATCCCAGGTCCCTCCCCTCCAACTTCAACAAAAAAGGCCCAGGAAGGGGAGGAGCGTGGAGGAGTCAGCACTTGGGTTAATTCGGCAGGCTTCTGCGGCCCTCAGAACCCCCCCCCCCCAACCTTCTTGAGGTATATGCTTGCATGGCTGCCAACAAAATGCAGGAAATGGAGGTGGGCCAACGCTTCTTTTGTGAGGAAGTGATATATATGGTCCTAAATAAGTGGTTGAGGGGCGAACTCACAAGCAAAACCCACCTGTGTGAGTTGGACCATCCTCCTCCTCCTCCTCCACCTCCTGCCACAACTCCAACACCAGAGCCACAGCTTGCAAGCAAGCGTGGAAGAAAGCGTGTGATGGCCTGGGTTCAGTCTGGTCTGACAAAAGACGCAGGCTGTTGTAAGCCCACAGCCTGGGGACATATATGTACCGGATTGTGCTCCCTATTAAATGGACTCCTCAGGCTCCCAATTTTGCCTGTCAAATAGTTGATGTGTGCCCTGGGGTACAAAGGCTTTGCTAATTTCACCAGTTTATCCAGGGTTGCCTTCCTCTTTATTTTGTTATGACCCCTAATAAATGTATATTTTTTTTCTTAAATCATTGGCTATGTGTTATAATTAAAAAAGGACAGTTTATTTGTGAGTAGGCAGGTACATTTCAAAAAGACAATGTAAAATTGACAAGGGACACCAACACCAACCAATCTCCTTGGGGTTAAAAAATACAAGATAATAATGGTGTTGTGGTAACTTGACACACACAAAAAAAAAAAAAATATATTATTCTGGAGATCTGGTGAAAAAAAAAAAAGAGATCACAAGAAATAAGAAAGAAATCAGTTTGTCAGAACTCTGTGTGAATATCAGCTGCAAAACAACTTCATTATTCTAGCATTATAAAGGAGAAGAGAATGCGCTGCATTGAAAGATTTCAAAATTTGCAGTGTGACGAATGTGCTATCTCCATTACGAAGGCTAGTTTTACCAGACCGAGCGCTTCCGTCTCGTACTTGATTCAGAGCATGCATGGAATTTTGTGCGTTTGTGTACACACGCTCGGAATTTCCGACAACGGATTTTGTTGTCGGAAAATTTCAGATCCAGCTCTCAAATTTTTGTTGTTGAAAATTCCGACAAAAAATGTCTGATGAAGCCTACACACGGTCGGAATTTCCGACAACAAGCTCCCATCGAACATTTGTTGTCGATGGGAATCCGAATCCGATCGTGTGTACGCGGAATAAGGGTTTTGAGTTCCCAGAGTTCCTCTTTACATCAGAAGACAGGGATCACCGCTGGAGAATCAGAGGACAGAGACCCCTGGCAGGTCACTTGGCAGAGCTCCTTTTTTTTCATCCCAGCACTGTATACATCCCCCCCCAAATACACAGGGCTGAAATCACATTTCTTTACACACAGTCTGTCAGTCTTCACAGGGTGTATCTGGCTTTTATGTTGCACTTCTGACATGTGAAATTCTCTGGTCGGAACGGCAGTGTAGTTGCAGTAGGCAGATATACCCTGTGCAGATCATGGCTAACTGGCTGAGTTGTAAAGGAATGTGATTTTAGCCCTACGGAGGAGGAACACTATAGAGTGCTGTAATGGGAAAGGAGCTCAGCATCCGGGCATATCATGCAGGGTGGAGGCGGTGGTCAGGGGTCTTTGGAGGGGGCAACTTAGATCTGGGAGGGCAAAGCCATGTGACACAAAATCTGGAGCCTGCAGCCCTTCAGGGGCCCCCTGAGGAGGTGTTAAGGCATTTGTTGTAGCAATTTCTGAAGGTTTCTCTGTCAGTGTTGGCAGGTGTTGGGGGAAGGTCACCTCCCGGAGGTGTGCGTCTTTTCCCCAGTTGTCAGGGAAGTGGGGTAAGTAGACATCCCCGGGTGGGGGGGTACAGAGAATCCCAGATGGTGACTAGGAGACACTGAGCAGTGTCATACCTCACCAGTGACATCGGTCCCATCATGGCCACAGGACGGCACTCTCCTCCTCTTGCCTCGCTGAGCTTGGTTACCATTCCATGTTGCCAGCACACAGCACAGACACGTCCCCATCTTGGGCTGTTCTCACCTTGTGCTCCTCTCCATTCAGGAAATGGCTCACAGTTTCTCCCCAGCCAATGGGAACAGAGATGTGTGAACTGTGGAAGGCAAAGTAGAAGCCCAATACTGGAGCTTGGCTGTGGGGCCCTAGGGCAGATCAGAGCTGGATTTTGTGGAGGATATCATAATATGACAAGGAGGCTGCAGGGACCCCCTGGAGCTAGGGGCAGGGTTGCGATTGTGACCCCTGCAACCCCTTATGCTACGCCCATGATCTACAGTATCTGTCTATCTATCTGCAGTATCTGTCTATCTATTTACAGTGTCTGTCTATCTATCTATAGTGTCTGTCTATCTGCAGTATCTGTCTGTCTGTATTTCTCTTTTTTCTTTCTTTCTTTTCTTCTACATATCATACACACACTCCTTTGAGTTCTTTTACCTGCGTTTTAATATGTTTGTTGCATCTCTGTTGTACATTTTAAAGTGCTGTAGGTGATGTTGGCAGAGGGAGATTTCCGCATGGGTCCTTCCCCTAGGCAGAGATCCTCAAATGAAGTAGGTGATCTGTGGAAACAGGTATGATTTGGAAGGGACCGGAGAAGATGAGAGAGTTACAAGAGCTTCCAGCGGCCCAAAACTGAGGTGGTGAGAGGGCCAAACAAGGCTGAAGAGCAAACCCATCCAGCCGGACCAAAGAAGGTGGAGGCTCTCACTAACTTCTGGTCGGGTTGAAGTTGGAAAGCCTTATCAGTAAAACCTGGAGCAAAGTCTGGGTGGCAGATAATTGGCATCAGAGGAGAGAAGAAGCTGGAGGTTGTGACCAACTTGTAGTAATTACGAATTTCGGATAATTTGGGTCCAGGGGGTCAGTTTTTTTGTGCTACAAATTTTTCTATTAATAATAAAAAAATATTTTTTTGGGAATGTTTGGAATTTTGTCACTACAGTTTGGAGGTCAGAATTGGGGGCCCATCTGGGGTATGGCACTTCCTCCTGGTTGGTTGTTGGTGGTTCTCCCAGGAGCTAGGTCCTCTGGGGGAAAGTCTAAAATGTGAGTTGCAACGTCTTCGAGCCGGATGGGGCGCTGCTGAGGATATGGTCGTTTATAATCTTAAAGTGTGCCTTGAGGACACCCAAAGACCATCTCGTGGTTGCATTGTTAAAATTGTTCTGTTTTAGTTTCCTATTAATTTGTTAATAAAATGGCTGTTGTGGCCGTTTAAACCACATCACGCAGTTTTGTGTCTTTATTAAAAGTCTGAGGACCGAAGGTTGACAAATCCTTTAGCCATGTGAACTAGGCTTAACCTTCTCTTCTATCCTGCCCTTTAGCCCCTTCTCTTCTTCACTTTTTCCTCTCCTCCCCCACCTCCCTGTTCCTCCACCCCTCCCTGTTTGTTTTTACCCCCATCCTCCTCTGAGACAAGACCGGGTGGGTGGCTGAATAGGAAGGATTCACCAGGCACATTGATTATTCTACTTAGATGTTTACTTTGGCTTCCTGTGTTCTACTGTAAAAGTTCCTAGACAAGTGTTTGCCTGATTAATATAAATTGTCAAGCTGTATCTCTTCTTTCATGCAAAATGTGTTTTGAAGGCTAAAGATGTTAAAAAAAAAAAGTTCGTAAAAAAAAAAGGTTGTCATCAAGATCCCAGCTTTATTACATGGTGACTGCTCTTATCTTTCTATATCTGAACAGTTTGGCTGTGGTCCTCCACCACACTGGACATGGTCACAGCCACGCCGACACTGGACATGGTCACAGCCACACCGGAGGTCAACATCAACATAATGCACCGGATTACAAGCCTCAGACTAATGCTAGTATACGTGCAGCCTTCATCCATGTCATCGGAGATCTCTTCCAGAGCATCAGCGTGCTAATCAGTGCGCTCATCATATACTTCAAGGTCAGATAATCTCAGGGCTGAAAGTTAAAATAAGTCAAACACCTGTCCTTCAGAGTAAAGACAATTGTGTATTTTCACTAGGATATGAGAGGTTTGCTTTAATCAGTGTTCTGTCTAATTCACATTTCCAAACATTCTAATATCAATTTGTACTAATTAAACATATAGAAGACTACAAGTTAGTTTTGCTGCAGTTACATAGAAGGTAATTCCACCCAGAAGTGATATTTAGTTATATTCTGGATTCATAGATCTTGGGTACTACAACAATGAACTTAAAGTGTTTGTTACCCCAACACTACATATTCCAGATATGTGCCTGCTGTACCATGTAGTATCATGTTCTCTTTGTATTGCTTCTGTTGTGTAAAATCCCCGGTGTTCCTGCCAGTCCCTCTGCTTCCCTATTAAAAATTGACCACACTAGGCATGAGAGCACATACACACAAAAAAGTCCAGGTGCATGAGTCACTGGGAAAATGCATAAGCTGAGGTCGCTGCTATCTCAATACTCATAACCAATGAGACCAAATAGACAAACCAAAATTTGAGAATGTGCATAAGGCATTTACATAAGGTATTTTTACCTTTTTTGTTTGTTTGTTTGGTTGTTGTGTATGACCTTGACAAGAGATATTACATATTTTAATTGTTTGGCAGTATCCCTTTAAATCTTTCATTTCACCTAAGGAGGGCTGGTGAGCATGAGTGACATGGTCCTCCGCCCCCTCCCTCCTCTTTTGGTCCTCCCCTCAGTTTTCCATTAACTATTTAAAATCACCTCCTAATGTTTGTCAGCCAACTCCGACCTGAAGAAGGGGCCTTTTGCTCCGAAACATGTAGTCTTTGCAGCTGGCTCTTCATATTTCTTGGGCACAGTTGTCTCAGCTTGGCTCTCCTTCCCAGCGTTGCCCACAGCTTGTGGCCATCAGGCTCCACTTCCGCTCGGTTAATGACATCATCCCCGAGTGACAAATTACACTACACGGATGTCAGACCTGGGTGCCTGGCCAGTTCTATGTGCCTTGGTATCCCCAGGTGGCAGATCCATACACCCAGGAGCTGACCTCACCAACAGCCCCCCCAGTGGGCCATCGTGCTGGGACATGGGCCTCCCTTCCATCCCCGGGAGTTTGGCTGTGCATACCCTTCATCTTACAGCCCAAGCTGACTGATTGGATTTCCAGGCGCCACCCTGTCACTCTTGCAGCTTCCACCTTCAGGTATTTCCATTGGGTTGGCGCCATCCCTTACCTCTGTATGCCCTTGTTCATCCAAAAAAACTTTCATACTTTTAGCAAGAAATTGCATTTTCATTATTTTCCCATGAGAGCGCAGTATGGTCAGTTCTTTAGCTGTGCTGGGAACTCATTGCGCTCTCCTCCAATGATGAGACTTGTCCTGACACGCACCCCCCCCCCCCCCCGCACAGCCATTCATTGAGAAGATCAGTGTGCTGCTGCCTCTCCCCCCCCCCCCCCAGCTCTTATGCAGCTGAGAACAGAGGGAATGTAATCACCTAACAAAATGGGGAAAAAGGGTATTTATAATGTGTTTCTATATCTATACACAAATGTGTTGCCTTTCATTTCTATTTTAAGCTTAATGGGTTGTTTTACAAGGTGATCATTTACAATCACTTTAACGTGCAATAATAACCAACTCCGAAACTCCGATCCTGACTACCTGTTAGTTTTGTCTACCTGTCAGTTTTGGATGCTCCCTCTTATTGTTTTTTTTTGGCTTCTATTGTATTCTCTATATAATAACAACTGTCCAGCACTTGCCAACAACTGAAATATAAGTCTGACCCTTTAACCCTTTAACCAAGTCTTCACCCACTACCTAAACAAAAGTGAGCCCATTTGGGAGTTTTTTTCTTTTTAGTGGATAGAGCTTCATGTAGCGTGTAGAGAACACCAGGGTCTGTACAAGTCAGTAACTATGTCAATCCACTGCATTGATCTCTATGAGTTAGTTTGTAGTATGCATTCATTATCTATCAGTGTTTGTCATCCGATGTAAATATCAGCAGGGGAACAGTAAACAAGGGTAGTAGAGGCTGTGGTAAAGTTGGGGTCATATAGGGCCTTCCTACCTTTAGCTAAGAACCTTCTTTGTCATTGTCCTCCTGAGCAAATGAGCGGCTAAGTCACATGTCCTGGAGAAGATGGGACATACCGTGAATATGGGGTTATACTGTCGGACTTGAACGGGGATTAGGTTCATGTAGGCTGCAAAAAGAGTTTTAAGGGTTAGTGATGTTGGGAATGAAACAAAAGACACAGGATGTAAAAAGGAATCTCATTTTTTTTATATCTTTTCCTTTTTTTGTAGCCTCAGTATAAGATAGCTGATCCGATCTGTACTTTTATATTCTCCATTTTTGTCTTGGCCACAACAGTCACCGTTCTACGAGATATTCTCATTGTTCTAATGGAAGGTAAGAAATATTAGACAATCCCCTCACAAACACACGCACATGGGGTAAACCAAAATATACCCAACTGGAAGGAGTCAAGGGCATTGGAAAGGTCTGGATCCGGACCGTGGTCTGCCATTTATTGATGCCTGTTTTAGAGGTTGGCTTAGTTTTATTGTTGCTGGTGATGGGGCCACTTTAACACAGCAGCCCAAGGGACTGAAACTGAGGTAGGCAGAGGAACTGATCCAACTAGTCAATGTCTCTGCATCTCTCAAGTCAGGTCTCATAGCCACATTGTTATGCCCTGTACTCATGAGCGGAATGTCCGACAGAAAAAGTCAGACGGGAGCTTTTCATCGCATATTCTGATCGTGTGTATGCCTCATTGGACTTTTCACGTCGAAAATTCTGACGGACCTGGAGAACATGTCTGTATTCTGTTCCGACGTACCAAAAACGACGCATGCTCTGACGCAAGTACGAGACTGAAGCTATTGGCTACTGGCTATTGAACTTCCTTTTTCTAGTCCCGTTGTACGTCACCGCGTTCTTGATAGACATGTGCGATTAGTTTCGTACGAATCAAAAATTCGTATGAATTTCTGTAAATTCGTACATTCGGGAGGATCCGAAATTGCTATGCTTCCGAATTTTGTACGAAATATGAAATTTCGTTTACGAATTTCGGATCGAAATTCCTAACGAATATTCTTTATTGTTATGAAAAGTTAACAAACCTAAAAGTTAAAAACCCAGGAAGTCAGTACAGCACAGTACAGGGATGGTGGGAGCCCCTCATAATGATAAATTCATCATAACGAACATTCGTAATTGTTACGAAAAGTTAACAAACCTAAAAGTTAAAACCCCAGGAAGTCAGCACAGCACAGGGATGGTGGGAGACCCTCATAATGATAAATTCATCATAACGAACATTCATAATTGTTAAAAGTTAACGAACCTAATGAAAAATTCGTAATTTGTACGAAATTTCGGACATGAATTTCGAAATACAAATTCATTCTAATATGAAACGGAACAAAACGAAACAAATTTATTTACGGCGCACATGTCTAGTTCTTGACGGTCGGACTTTGGTGTGATCGTGTGTACGCAAGACAGTTTCAACTGAACTCCGTCAGAAAAACCTTCAGAGTTTATTCCGACGGGAAAACCAGGCGTGTGTACAGGGCATAAGGATGAAAGTAATAGGGGATAGCTGACCTATCACAGCCAGGACTGAGAATGGTAATGGGTATTGTATTTGACAGATATTTTGTAAGGCTTAAGGGGGGCTGAATACAAATGCACGCCACACTTTTCAGATATTTATTTGTAAAAAAAATTGAAAACCATCTATTATTTTCCTTCTACTTCACAATTATGTGCCATTTTGCGTTGGTCTATCACATAAAATCCCAATAAAATACATTTAAGTTTTTGGTTGTAACATGACAAAATGTGGAAAATTTTAAGGAGTATGAATACTTTTTCAAGGCACTGTATCTCTATAATTAATAGAGGTCAGCACATGCGCAAACCTGCCCCATTGATTGTGAACCTGTGATGACATGTAGGGCACCTGGGCCCTGGGGTAACATCTGCTTAACATAAAGGTAAGAGCCTGCAGATAGTCACTGAAAGCAGTCAGCTTCAGTGCATGACAGCAAGAAAGATGTTTGAGCTGTATGTGCACAAAAGGCCAGCAAAGTCAGTTTCTGACGTTTAGGCTCCATTCACACTTGTGCAGCTTGTTATGTTACTTTGGACATCAAAGTTGCATGACAAGTTGTTCCCCATGTTTTCCAATGATAACCATTTATATATGTGCCACTTAAAATTGCTGAAACTTCAAAGAAATTCATGCATTACTTTGGTTCGACTTTCATGCAACTTGAGGGCCATAGACAATGCTAACCCTCAAAAGTTACATAAGGCTATGCTCACACTGTTCCGACACAAAAGTAGCACGACTTTCAATCCGACTTTGCCCTTCAACTTCAGTCCAACTTTTATCCGACTTAATGTGACTTTTTACACTCTATGGCAGTGGTCATCAACTCCTGTCCTCAGGGCCCACTCACAGGCCAGGTTTGCAAAATAACTGAAATACATCACAGGTGATATCATTTGCTGCTCAGTGATTGCAGTATTCTAGTCTGCATCTCCCCAAGGTAATACCTAAAACCTGGCCTGTTAGTGGGCCCTGAGGACAGGGTTGATGACCACTGCTCTATGGCACTGAAGTCGTGTCAATGTTGGACCAAAGTAGTGCAGGAACCTTTTCTAAAGTCAGAGCGGCTTGTGCCGAAACAGTTAAGTTGGCTCTCATAGGGAAACATTTAATTTGACATGTCATCCGACTTGTGCTCTCACAAGTTGGATCCCATGTCACACCAGTGTGAACCGGGCCTTAAAGTCATACCTGAATGTTATACAATGCAACAGTTGTTCATTATCACTGGTCAGAGCCAAAGTAGTATCCAAGTTGCATCAAAGGAGCAACTTTGGAGTCGTACAAGTGTGAATGGAGCCTAAGTCCTCTTTAAATCTGAACTAAATCCTCCTATATTTTACAGCCAAGGAAGCTGCCATCTTTGCCTCTGCTTAAACTGCAGTTGCAATGGTGGGGCCCATGTAATCATTTATGATACCAGCTATTTGATGGCTTGACAGTTCAGTTGGGAGCATAAGTAACTGTAACCGTTATCATTCATGGCATGCCTTGAATGTAACTGTTTTGGGAAACAGTTAAATCGATAGGTTTAGTTCCACTTTAATGGTCCTGCTGAGCGAAACTGAAATAAGCATGGGGATCACAAGTAGAGCGCTCTATGTTTATCACCCAGAGGTCTCCACAACGCATGAAAGGGTGCCTGTTGTTTTCATCAAATGAACAATCTATGGATTGAAAGCTGGCTTTAATCTTCATTTCTAAGAACTCTAATGAGAGGTTGGAGATTGCAATCTCCCGTGTTTCATTGATGACTTTAGGGCGACCTCCCATCTAACATGAAATCATTCTGCTTTACAGGGGTTCCTCGCGGGATTAATTACAGCGCTGTGAAGCAGAGTATTCTTACTGTGAATGGGGTTAAATCAGTCCACAGCCTTCATCTCTTGGCTTTAACAATGAATCAAGTCATCCTCTCCGCCCACATTGCCACAGGTCAGTAACTGTATGTGTGCCGGGAACAAAAGTTCAATTGTTGCGCAATAAAGCTACTTTTTAATGTTCTTTTATTTGAAGGCTTTACCTGTCATTCAATCCTTCAGCAGCTTTCATCAGAACGCGCTCCTCCGCTGCCACCAGCCGCTCAGCCCCGGGAGCTCTCCATCAGGGAATAACAATGCCTCGGGTTCTGAGTGACCTGTCTGTTGCTGCCTGGAACATAGCAAACCATCACTCATATAGACTGTGAACCTGAGGCTTTATAGTGTCTGATGGGGGAACCGGAAAAACTATGGCAATGAACACCAATAATCGTTGCTAAAAGCACAACTAAACCCAAGAACAAAAATGTAGTATATTGCAGCCACCACATCTAAAGACTGATATGCTTCAATGCATACTATTTTTTGTTTGGGGTTTAGATTTGCTGTAACAAAACCCATATACAAAAAAAAAATGTAATATATTGCAGATTTCAAGTCCTTAGATGTGTTGGCTGCATTAGCTTTAATTTTTCAGACTAAGAACATTTTCAGTAAATACAGAAGATACCTGTTGATCCTGCAAAAAATGTAGTTTCCTCAACAATTTGTGTGGGCTGAACTGAATACAAAAAACATGTAAACTACCCTGTTTCCCCGAAAATAAGACCTAGCATGATTGTCGGTGATGGCTGCAATATAAGCCCTACCCCCCAAATAAGCCCTAGTTAAAGTCCTTGTAGGTCTTATTTTCAGGGTAGGGCTTATTTTCAGGGAAACAGGGTAGGGCTTATTTGGGGGGTAGGGCTTATATTGCAGCCATCACCGACAATCACGCTAGGTCTTATTTTCGGGGAAACAGGGTACTTATTCCTCTAGCCCCATGTAATGGTGATAAAGAATGGTAGAAAGTTTGAAGTCTAGCCTGAGTGGCAGCCATGGCTCTCTATAGATACCGTGGAAGATTGAGTGTAGACATGAAGAAACAGGATTACCAGGTGAAAACAAAACGAATGAAAGAACAAAACAAATGCAACCCCCTCATCTAATGAATGGAAATCTGCAATACATACGCTATATTGTCAAAAGTATTGGGACTCCTGCTTTTACAATCACATGAACTTTAATGGCATCCCAGTCTTAGTCCTTAGGTTCAATATTGAGTTGGTCCACCCTTTGCAGCTATAACAGCTTCAATTCTTCTGGGAAGGCTGTCCACAAGGTTTAGGAGTGTGTCTATGGGAATGTTTGACCATTCTTCCAGAAGAGCATTTGTGAGGTCAGGTACTGATGTTGGAGAGAAGGCCTGGCTCACAGTCTCCACTCTAATTCATCCCAAATGTGTTCTATTGGGTTGAGGTCAGGATTCTGTACAGGCCAGTCAAGTTCTTCTACCTCAAACTCGCTCATCCATGTCTTTATGGACCTTGCTTTGTGAGTTGTTGGAGGCAGTCAGGAGACTCTGCTTGCATCTGCAGCCACCGTTTTGCCAACAATTTTCCACCTGGCTCTTGATTTTTTTCAACTGGCCAACAGGACCACCCACTAAGTGAATGTCATCTGGTTCATCAGGAACCAGCTAAAAAGGGTGTCAGCAGCTTAAAGTTCACCTTTTGCACCATGTTACATGTTACACCCATATTTAGGCCTGTACACATACACTATATTGTCAAAAGCATTGGGATGCCTGCCTTTACACGCACATGAACTTTAATGGCATCCCAGTCTTAGTCTGTAGGGTTCAATATTGAGTTGGCCCACCCTTTGCAACTATAACAGCTTCAAATCTTCTGGGAAGGCTGTCCACAAGGTTTAGGAGTGTGTCTATGGGAATGTTTGAGCATTCTTCCAGAAGCGCATTTGTGAAGTCAGACACTGATCACTGCGCTGTCATGTTGGAACAGGAAGGGGACATCCCCAAACTGTTCCCACAAAGTTGTCCAAAATGTCTTGCACGATGCAGTTTGGCGCATCCGAAAACAAGTTGTGGTTGCCAATGTGTAGAAGTGCCATTAAGAATTGATGCCACCCTCACGTGTCTGCTAAAGTGCAGTTCATTTCTCTGCGAGTCAGAAACCTGTGCGATTTTGCACGCTTTCCCTGCAGAGATGTGAACTTAACCTTATGCCGCGTACACACAGTCGCACATTCCAACAACACAATCCATGTTTTTTTCCTTCGGATGTTGGCTCAAACTTGTCTTGCATACACACGGTCACACAAATCTTGTCAGAAATTCAGATCGTCAAGAACGTGGTGACGTACAACACGTACGACGAGCCAAGAAGAATGAAGTTCAATAGCCAGTGCGGCTCTTCTGCTTGATTCCGAGCATGCGTGGAATTTCGTGTGTCGGAATTGTGTACACACGATCGGAATTTTCGACAACAGATTTTGTTGTCGGAAAATTTGAGATCCAGAGCTCAAATTTTATTTGTCGGAAATTCCGACTAAAAATGTCCGATGGAGCCTACACACGGTCGGAATTTCTGACAACAAGCTCACATCGAACATTTCCTGTCGGAAAATCTGACCGTGTGTATGTGGCATTAGAGGGTAACATGCAACATGGTCCAAATGCCTCTCCTCCACCCTCACTTCTTCCCCGCAGCCGATGTCACATTTAAAATTGTTTCGGTGCAGCTGCTTCATTTATTCACAGTGATCTGTGAATGCATGAACTACATGTTCTGTTTCCCACCACGGCAGACAACCTTGTAGTCTTCAATTGACTACGAGTACAGTAATCAGTGCAATCATAGACCATTGAAATTTTCCTCCAGCTATCCAGCTGACAGCCCAGGCAGAGATACGGGCAGAGAGCTAGAGGAAGAATTTGAAGGATCATAGGTGCAATGCTTTGCAGGCTCCTATATGAAAAAAATAATAAATGCCCATCCTTTTCCTGCAAAAAATGTGTTCATTTAAGAATTTTTGTATAAATGTAAACCTAGCTTTTAAAGCTACATAGTCTACTGAGTTATGAGAGTGACAGGACAAGACAGTATTACTCACTACTCAAGCACCACTGGGCCACCATGCCTCTGACTGGTTGAGTTATCAAAATGGCTTTGTCTGCACTTTAACAGGCAGAAATGCATAAATAAAAAAGTGACCAAAACTTTACTAAAACAAAACAGTAGCAAAAAGTAATCAAAGTACATAGATTTGGGAATTAGGACAGTTTCACTCTGTTGCAGGAAAATCAGTCCTTGGTCAACTGGGAACAACTTTGGTGCATAATCAGCATGTTATGTTTCTCCTCATTTCTGTGCGCATACTAATCAGTCAAGTGGAAATAAATTCTAATAAAATATGTCAGACCCAAGAGAGTAAATATAAATTGTATGTATTACCTCAAGCAGAGTCCTAAACCCCAGCATAAATTCATATGGAAATTAGAGGCTAAATGTTCTTGTTTCTTTATTCGGCCTGTGAAGGGGTTTATGTAATGAACTCAGTTTGTTTTCCATAAAGAAGGCCATGTTACATAGTTACATAGTTAGTCAGGATGAAAAAAGGCACAAGTCCATCTAGTTCAACCATAATAAAAAATAATATCATACAATCCCATATACACAATCCTATTTTCACAGTTGATCCAGAGGAAGGTGAAAAAAACCCCAGCAAAGCATGATCCAATTTGCTACAGCAGGGGAAAAAATTCCTTCCTGATCCCCCGAGAGGCAATCGGATTTTCCCTGGATCAATTTTACCTATAAATTTATGCCTCGTTTCCACTGAGCGGAACGGTTCGGGTCGGTACAGTTTGGAAGGGTTAGAATGGTCCGGCCTATTCAGGTGAGCGTTTCCACTGCAAATCAGACCGCCAGGGTCTATACGGGGTTTAGAAAAAATGCCATTGACGTGAGCATTGACGTTTTTTCTCTCCGCCAATCTGTGGAATGTATCGTGTGATGTCAGATTCTCCGTCCTAACCATACCGTACCATTTTCTATGGCCCCACATCTGAAGCAGGACCATGAATGGTGCAGTATGGTTCGGTTGTATGGGCCGCTTTCATAATGGAAACACTCAAAATAGCGTACCGTACCGAACCAACCCGAACTGATCCACTCAGTGGAAACAAGGCATTTGTACCCAATTATATAATGTACATTTAGGAAAGAATCCAGGCCTTTCTTAAAGCAATCTACTGAGCTGGCCAGAACCACCTCTGGAGGGAGTCTATTCCACAATTTCACAGCTCTTACTGTGAAGAAACCTTTCCGTATTTGGAGATTAAATCTCTTTTCCTCTAGGCATAAAGAGTCCCCCCCTTGTCGTCTGTGTTGACCATAAAGTGAACAACCCAACACCAAGTTCCACTTATGCTTTTGTACATGTTGATTATAACTCTGCTTCATCTCCTCTTCTCAAGAGTGAATAAATTCAGTTCCTCTAATCTTTCCTCATAGCTGAGCTCCTCCATGCCTCTTATCAGTTTGGTTGCCCTTCTCTGCACTTTCTCCAGTTCCTCGATATCCTTTTTGAGAACTGGTGCCCAAAACCAGTGTACGTTCTACTATAAAACATATCCAATAAAAAAAAAAAAAAAATGAAAAAAATCAAATTTCTTCATCAATTTTGGCCAATATGTATTCTGCTACATATTTTTTGATAAACAAAATCCCATTAAGCATATATTAATTGGTTTGTGCAAAAGTTATAGCATCTACTAACTATGGGATATTTTTATTTATTCATTTTTATTTTTTATTTTTTACTAGTAATGGTGGCGATCAGCAAATTATAGCAGTAAACAAGTAAAAAGGCGCAATGTGCAGATACCTCAGAGCGTAGTGCCCAATAGTCCAAGGGCATGGGTGGGAAGGAATATGTTTGTACATGTATGTACACTAGTGGATGTGTAAGACAGTTATTCATTCAGGGCAGCCACCAAGAAACCAAAAGCGAGTTCCAATGAGCTAGGACAAAAACAAGGAAAAAGGGCGCCTCTGAATATATATCATAAAACAATATATTACAATAACAGTATCCACTCACATGAAAGAAAGGGAAGTAGTGTTCAGGTCCATGATCTGGGCTGAGAAGATGATGTGGGACTGTAGGTCACAGCAGTTCCAGTGTGGCTGGCACTCCATCACAACCAGGCAGAAAGAGGTGGAATGACTGAACACAGCGCCATCCAGTATAGTTCAATATTTCTGGCAGATGCCTATAGCAGTCCAGTGGAGAGGGAAGAGGCAATCTGGTGCTGGCAGGGGTGCCAGTGGAGGGGTGGGAGAATGGACGCCAAGGACGGATGGCCGAGCCGTGCTGTGTCTCCACAGCATTCGTACTGCCTCAGTGAGTGCCAGGCACACTGGAACTGCTGTGACCTACAGTCCCACATCATCTTCTCAGCCCAGATCATGGACCTGAACACTACTTCCCTTTCTTTCATGTGAGTGGATACTGTTACTGTAATAAATTGTTTTATGATATATATTCAGAGGCGCCCTTTTTCCTTGTTTTAGCAAATTATAGCAGGACTGTGATATTGCGGCGGACAGTCAGGACACTAACTGACACTTTTGACACATTTTGGGGACCCTGCTGCAATATATGTGCGATGGGCAAAGTGTTTGACACATCATTTAAAAAAAATATATTAAAAAAAGGGTAAGCACCCCAGGATGACTTTTGTATCATGCGCGGGCTGCCCCTGTACAGCAGAACTCAAACTAGGAGAAAAAGAAGCATCTTAAGGAGCCAATCAGCTGTGCTGCAGTGCTCGTATACTAACAAGGAGCATTCTGATAGGAGGAGAGAGCAGAGTGACAAAGATACATTTTTTGGTCTGCTTCTTCTTCTTCACTGTCTGGAGGAGAAACCTGAAAGTGTTTCTGAATTGCACCAGAATTGCACCAATTTCTGAATTGCACCAGAAAATCAGAGCTGTTCTGTATGGCAGAGCTGTGTACATCTCAGGTCTAGATGGGACCTAAGGAGATAGTAGGATTTTTACTGTGCTATGAAACAGACTTAAATAGCAAGAATAGGTTTCCCCTTCTTTCCTGACAGAGACAGAATCTTTCAGCTTAAAGTTGGGTTCCACCCAAAAAACAAAAATACCTGTAAAAATTCTAAAAAAAAAAACAAAAAAACATTTGGATATTTTTTTTTTTTCACTTACCTCTAAATGCCTGTTGCTAGGTGGTCCCTCGTAGTCTGCCTGTTCCTTTGCCTGGGCTGGTGACATCACTTCCCCCCAGGCACAGGAAGAGCTCCGCTCTGCTCCCTCCCTCCTGTCAATCATCTGGGACCCATTACAGGTCCCAGGTGATTGAGCGGCCAATCACGGCGCGGCGCCGCTCGCGCATGCGCAGTGGGTGCCAGGCTGTGAAGCCACAGCCCGGCGCCCACAGTTGAAATGCCGGCGCCGACGAGCGGAGGGGGGGGACGAGCGGAGCTTCGATCCCCCGCATCGCTGGACCCAGGGACAGGTAAGTGTCCAATTAAAAGTCAGCAGCTGCAGTATTTGTAGCTGCTGACTTTTATTATTTTTTTTTTTTGACGGCCCCCCTGGGTGGAACTCCTCTTTAATCTCTTATTCACAGGCTGCCAACAAGTGTGCAGTTTGGTTTGCCAATTGAGTGGCATGGATAAACCTTGAATTAAAAAAAAATGTGTAAAATAAATATTTTGTATACAATTCACAAAAAACATAATTTAACAAACGTGTAAACATTCAAGAAATGTAAAATAAAGTTGATATCTAAAACCCCAAAAATATCATTGTCAGGGAAAGAGGGGAAATCTTCTAACTGGAACAATTGCTACAGTAATAACTGTTTGAATTGAATGAAAATTTTCCAACATTGCTTTTAAAAAAAGTTGGTCTTTAGTTTGACTTCTCTCTAGCAGGAACAGCCATAACGGGATCAAAATTTGGCCAGTCCAGTCCGTATTGAACTGGCCAGATTTTGATCCATCTATGGTCAGCTTTAGAGAGGATCTCCCTTACCTAAGAGGGTTTTATTTCACTTCATGTTATATCTTGAGACACTAAACGAGGGAATATCTTCCCAACGGGACACAAAAAGCAAAAAAAAAAAAACCTACAAAAATGTTGTCTTTTATTAGGAACTAGTACATTTTTTTATGTTTATATGCAGTATGTAAACAGCCATCCTTTTTTTTTCACAGAATCTTCAGATGACTCCAAAAGAATTTTGAATGAAGTCACACAAAATGTTTTTGACAATTTCCCCTTCCATTCGGTCACTATACAAGTTGAACCGGCAGAGGAACAAAATTCTGAGTGTATATTCTGCTATGAGCCCAATGACTAAGACAAAAGTCCTCCTACCATTAGAAATGGGACTGTCCTACATTTCCTCTACATCCTACCTACACTAAGAGACTACAGACAATCAACTAATGCCTAGTAATTCTTTGTTAACTGGTCCATCTATATCATCCGGCAGCACAGAATATTACCTGGGAAAGATAACACGGACACTCTTGGTGACCTGTAGAAATGATGTGCATCGACCTACCTTCTTCAGATGGATGGAATACCTATAAGGTCTTGGGTTACTTCTGGACACTTCAGATGATTGTATTTGGTGTATTTACAATGAAGAATGGTTCCAGATTTAGTCATATTTACACGTATTAAAGATTCTGGTCATTTGTAAAGCTCCTTTATTTTTAATGTGTGAGCAGGTCTAACTGGATGATGGTGATGGTGATAGGACCAGGCGAGACCACATCTTCTGGGAATTTTCTAGTTTTATGCAGTGAATAGGGATGGGCGCCCGTTTGATGAACACCCGAAGTATCGCAATTTCAGTGCGATACTGCATGTTCAATGCAGTATATTTCTGTGCATAACTGCAAGTTTAAGGCGGTATATTTTAGTGCGTTATGTGCTGTTTAACGCAGTACATTTCAGTGCGTTAGTGCACATTTAACGCAGTATACTTCAGTGTGTTACTACATGTTTAACGCAGTATATTTCTGTGCATTACTGCATGTTTAACACAGTATATTTCAGTGGCTTAATTGCCGTTTAACGCAGTATATTTCAGTGCGTTAGTGCACGCTTAATGCGGTATATTTCAGTGCGATACTGCATGTTTAATGCAGTATATTTCTGTGCATTACTGCGTGTTTAACACAGAATATTTCTGTGAATTACTGCATGTTTAACGCAGTATATTTCAGTGCGTTGGTGCACGTTTAACACAGTATATTTCAGTGCGCTACTGCATATTTAACACAATATATTTCTATGTGTTACTGCACGTTTAACGCAGCATATTTCTGTGCGTTACTGCATGTTAAAAGCAGTATATTTCAGTAAGTATATTGTAGTGTGTCAGTGGAGTGTGTTTGTTTAGTGTTTAGTGCAGTGTGTTTGTTTAGTGCACTTTAACTCAGGTTAAAGTGCACCAAACACCACTTTCCATTGATTAAAGTGCATCCATTTACACATTTACACATCTTTATTACATTTTGTTAATAGGCACCCCCCCCCCCCCCACCCATCAATGTCTGGGAGGCCAACAAGGAGAGGCAGACATTCCCATGGCACTGTGAGGGGGCCAGCAGCGTATGTGTCCACTGGCAAAGATGGACATGGTTAGTCCTCAGGCAGGGCATCATTTCCTCTGTTTAGTGATGTTGCCTGCACTATCCAGCTACAGCATGCAAAGGAGGTGGTGGACTGGCTTACTAAACTATCCTCATCCTCTTCATCCTCCATGACCAGAGACTAGTGCGCAGTCCACTGCAGCTGCCAGAGTGGCTTATTCTGCATTCTTCCCTCTGCATATCAGGTTCAGCTGTCAGGTATGTGACAGCATCAGACAGCCATGTCTGAGACTGCAAGAGGGATCTGCCATCATCTTGAGGCCCTCACCCAAGCTGTCAAGACACTGCAGGAAGGTTATGTCCAGCTGGAGAAACGTGTACAATCCCTGGCAGGGGCGGACCCAGAGTCTAGTCTCGGGAGGGGCACTGCCATAAAAAAATTTTTGCTGGCAATTTATCGGGGAAATGGCTGGTGTTGGTGCTTCAATCATCCTGGCACCATGGTTGTTATGGTGTCAGGATGATTGAAGCGCATTATTTCTATTATTACATTGTTATATAAAATGAAATAGTTCAACTCACCATAATGCAGAATCAGTGGGAGCCCTGAGTGTGTTACTTGCCACCGTCACCTGCCACCAGATGCGGATCGTCACTTGCCACGTCACCTGTCACAAGTTGCAGATTGTCACTTGCCACGTTGCCTGCCACAAGTTGCGGACTGTCACTTGCCACGTCACCTGTCACAAGTTGCAGATTGTCACTTGCCATGTCGCCTGCCAGAAGTTTCAGACTGTCACTTGCCACGTCACCTGCCACAAGTTGCGGATTGTCATTTGCCACGTCGCCTGCCACACATTCTGGCTTATCACTTACCAACGTCACCTGCCACCTGATGTGGATTGTCACTTGCTGCTAAGGTGGGGATTGCCTCTTGCTGTGTCCCAGAGTCAGGCAGCAGAGAGATGATTTAATCTCTCTGCTGCCCGCGGCTACCTGCACAGTGAAGGCGGAACTGCAGGGCAGGCGGTGAGAGATTATGTCGGTTTCCCCTACAAAAATCTGTTTCCCCTGGCCCTCGGCTGAGATCGAAACTCCGCCCCTCCAGCCCTCTACACCGCTGCTCCTCCTACTCTCCCCCGAATGCTAATCATCCTTCTACTGCCCCCTTCCCCGTGCACGTCCACCTTCCAGGTGATATTGTTGGACTAATAATGATGACATAATAGGGACCGCGGGGAGAATTCCAGTGTCTGTACCGAAATAGGTTTCCCCAGAAAACTGGAAACGTGCACGGGGGTGGGGGCGGTAGAAGGATGATTAGCATTCGGGGGAGAGTAGGAGGAGCAGCAGTGCAGGGGGCTGGAGGGGCGGAGTTCCAATCTCAGCCGAGAGCCAGGGGAAACAGATTTTGTTGGGGAAACCGATCTCGGCACAACACCGGCCCGTCCGCTCTCTCATCCGTATCTAATCTCTCGGGGGGGGGGGCATTGCCACTTTGCCCCCCCCCCCGCCCGGATCCGCCCCTGGTCCCTGGCTACACCGGCAAGTACTACCTCAACCACTGTCTATACTTTTGCTGCAGGGACTGCTACCACTGCACCCACAGTCATGATGCTGCCCCCTGAACCCAGGGTTCCTACTCCGGAAAGATTCTCAGGAGACCAGAGGAAATTCAGATCCTTCCGTAACACGTCAGCTTTACTTCGCCCTGCAACCTCAAACTTTTTCCCTGGAATCCACCAAAGTGGGATTCATTATCTCATTACTCCAAAGCAAGCCACGGTCTTGGGCCCTGCAGATTCTGGAAGAAAGTAATGTACAGCTACAAACCTTTTCAACCTTCATTGACGCAATGGATCAGTTGTATGATGACCCGCAATGGACTACCACAGCAGAGGCTGCCCTCCATGCACTCCAGCAAGGTCGCAGAGCGGCCAAGGACTATGTCACGGACTTCAAACACCAGTTCCGCTTAGGCCTGTTGGAATGTTTGTAAGCTGAATTGGCACAGGTCGGAGTACCAAACACCCTGAAGGCCTTAATCACACTGCCAATTCAAATCGGCCAACAGCTCCGTGAGTGATGGTCAGAAAGGTCTTCCCAGCAGCCTCGTCTGGTCTGGATGATGTCCAGGATTCCAGTTCCTGCCCACTCTGCTTCTGCCAACCCTATTCCAGTCCATTCTGCTCCTGGTAACCTTGCAACTGAAGCACCAGAACCTTTGCAGCTTGGACTAATGCGTCCTTCACTGTCTCTTGAGGAACATCGTCATCGTCGGGAAAACAACCTCTGTCTATACTGCGGAGAAGTGGGCCATTATGATGCATATGCCCAGCCAAGACGCGTAAGTGTCTGCTAGACCCCGTTCACATTGACAGCAGGCCGTGTTAGTGGTAAAGTGCTGCTAGTTTTAGCGGCGATTTACTGTCGTTTTAGCAGTACATGTCATACTTACCTCCACTCTGTGCAGTTCATTTTGCACAGAGTGTCCCCGATCATTCTCTTCTGGAAGTTGCAAGAAGTATGTGAGTTCATGGCAATCTGTACCCAGAGTAAGACTACTAAGAACCAAGCCTGGGGTCTACTCCGACCACTACCAGTTCCTGACAGGCCATGGAGAATGATAGCTATGGACTTTATAGTAGAACTCCCTCCATCTGAAGGTTGCACAGCTATCTTTGTAGTAGTAGACTGCCTGTCCAAAATGGCTAACTTTCTGCCTCTGAAGAGCATACCCTTGGCCATGGAGACGGCTCGGGTATTTGTTAGAGAAATAGTAAGACTTCATGGGGTCCCCATGAACATTGTCTCCGATCGGAGGGTCCAATTTACTTCTCGATTCTTGAAAACTCTATGTGAGGTTTTTAAGATTGAATGATCCTTGTCACCTGCCTATCACGCCCCACCCAATGGGCAAAGGGAGATAGCCAATTAGACGCTCAAACAATACATACGATGTTTCACTACCTTCATTCAGGATGATTGGGTATCGTTACTGCCATTGATGGAGTTCGCCTACAATAATGCTAGCCACTCTGCAACAGGTCAGTCTACATTTTTTGCCAATTACGGTTTTCACCAATCCTTCTTACCTGACTTTGTTCCTGGGGCCACAGTTCCTGCTGTCCAAAACACGGTTGATTTCCTTATGCCGCATACACACGGTCGAACTTTTCGACCGGACTGGTCTGACGGACGCCGATGGACCAAATCCGGCGAACAATCTGATCGTGTGTGGGCTTCACTGGACCTTCAGCAGACTTTTCCAGTCGCAAATCTGACAGACTTTAGATTTGGAACATGCTTCAAATCTTTACGTCGCAACTCTGCCGGACCCAGAAATCCGCTCGTCTGTATGCTAGTCCGACGGACAAAAACCGACGCTAGGGCAGCTATTGGCTAGTGGCTATCAACTTCCTTATTTTAGTCCGGTGTACGTCATCACGTATGAATCCGTCTGACTTTGGTGTAATCATGTGTAGGCAAGTCCGGCCGTTAGAAAGTTCGTTGAAAGTCCGCCAAAAGTCCGTCGAAAGTCTGTCGAAAGTCTGTCGGACGGGCCGTCGGACTTTTGTAGCCAAAAAGTCCGACCGTGTGTATGCGGCATTACTCGCAACAGTAAATTACTGCAGGAAACAATTACTAAGGCACAGGCAACTAACAAAAAGGCCTTCGACAAGAACAGAAGAGGAAAACTTATTCTTCAACCGGGAGATCAGGCTGTCTAAAGTGGATCTCAGGTTAGCATGCCCTTCAAAAAAGCTTGCACCTAAGTTTGTGAGGCCATTTTCAGTCAAGAAGATAAATTGTCCTTGCCATTTAAAATTCATCCTGTATTTCATTTTGAAACCTTCAGTACCTGATTCTTTTCCATATAGGGGAATGGGGATCCAGCCTGCCAAAACCTGTGATCATTAATGGAGACGAGGAATATGAGGTGCAAGCCATTGTGGACTGTAGAAAAAGAAGACACCAAGTACAGTACTTGATTAAATGGAAGGGCTACAGTCCAGAAGAAAATTCCTGGGAATCTGAACAAGACCAAGGAACCTAATCCATGCCTTCTTCTGCAGTCACCCACAAAAAGAGAGCCAATTGGGCATCTAGAGATTGCCCATAAGGAGGGGGAAATGTCAGGGACGTGCTGGCCATATCGCTACTAATGCTCAAGGCCAGGCGCAAATGCGCAGGCGCGATCCCACATGGGCTCTTCGCGCCAAGCACACAAATGTGCGCAAGCAAGCGCACCAATGCATGCGCACATAAATAATTTATGCACTGATCAGCCACCTACTGGACATTCTCACCCAGGGATTGCCTGAGACCACATAAATATTCAGACCAAGGGTCTGCCTCTTTCAACCCACTACATTCTATAATCTACAAGAAGGCCGGCAGAAGTCGTTGAGCCTGCAGTCAGTGAGACCCAGAACAGCCAAAAATAATTAATACTGCTTCAATGTTTACAAAGGAGTCAAAGAACTAAGAACTAGGATCTAAAATTATTCTAGGAAGGTGCTACATCTGTACTCTCCACAGTGCGGGCACACTAAACCGAACCAACAGTGGCTTTATAAAGCCTGGATTCAGTATTCCTGTCCAAGCAGGTCAATAAGCAAACCTATCCACCTGAACAGTATCACCATTCAGTGTGACAGCACACTCCTACAGGCCATCAATGCTTAAAGCAGAACCAAACTTAATCTGAGCACTACAAACCAAAAACACTATTTAATTCAATTTTAATATTAAAAGCAAACTACCCCATCCAGTCATGTCTCCATGTCTTTACTTTGTTGAGAAATCGCTTTGAAAAACACCCCCTAGCATTTCTAGCCCCTGCCATCTTGAGTAAGGGCAGATGATTCATGTAGCATTTACTTCCTGTAATCCATCTGCCCTTAGGTCAGGTATGCAAGCAGGAGAGTGCGCTTAGCTAAGAAAGCCCCTTCTTCCCTCTTTGCGATGAATGGAAACAAATACCCATTTATACCGCGTACACACGAGCGGACTTGCCAACGGGCTAAACTCCGCCAGCATTTCCAACGGAAAGATTTAGAACATGTTCTATATCTGAGTCTGTTGGAAATGTCGACAGAAAGAGTCCGATGGGGTATACACACGGTCGGAATGTCCGACCAATAGCTCCCATCGGACTTTTGTCAGGAAGTCCGGCCGTGTGTACTTGGCATAAGACTGCTGCAAAGTACTACATCACTTTGGCCAAGGCCAGATACCAGGAAGCAACTGAAGAAATGTAAAAAAAAGTTAAAACAAGAAAAATATAATATTCCTTCCTATCTATTTACTCATTCTAGCAGCATAAGGATTAAAATAGTTAATGTTTACTGAGGGAGTTTAGTGCTACTTTAAATATTAAAGAAAACCGGTCAAAACTGAACTTATGCAACTTGGTTTATGCCCCGGCAACTGCATGATCTCATGCTGGTAACACACACTGTCTCTAAACTCTTGTTGGTTGGGGTCATCTTCGCCCTGCATGTGGGGGTAACTTTTGCACAGAGCATGCTCATCAATGCCCGGGACCAGGTAAAGACTGCAGTCATGTGAAAAATCTAACATTAAGGCAGTTTCCCAGACTTAGAAATCAGCTTTCACTGTGTGCAGTAATAAAGTACGGTGTTAACCCTTTTGTAGCAGTATTACTTCATACCCCATAGTGCTTTACAGACCCTGTTTTTTTAGAAACACCAGAACCAACATGCACCCCTTTAAATAACTTCAGACCAGGCTTAGAACAGTTAATATAACTTTACTGAACAAGCGTGGCATAATAGTTAATTATGAACAACGTCCTTTCCACAACCCTAACTATAGTAGTGTGGCTGCCCAGGCATATCTCTGTGAGGCGAGAGTCCATTATGGCATTAACCATGGTTTGGGTGCCTCCGAAAGTCCCAGGGTCTGCAGCGGAATGAAAGGTGCAGCAGTCCTAATGCCACAAGCAGAACTGAGCCAACTAGTTTAGCTAGACCCCCCCAGACCTCAGCCTTCCCCCTTTTTATAGCACAGGCAGGATGGCTAGGACCAAAAAGCCCAGGAACTGAGTATAAAACAGTTACCCTTTCCCCAACCTGGGCTAGAACCAACACATTTAAACCTGCCTACATCCAGAATGTGTTTGACAGCATGAAATAACATTGGCGCATAGTAAGTTGTAGTCCAACTCTAGTTCTGGTACAGTCATTTTTATTGTTGCACGCATAAATAACAAGACAGCAGATCACCCCCGCAAGGGGTATACAACAAGGAACAGGAAACAAGGCATATAGGCATGGGAGATATCCCGTGCAACTAAACAATTTAGTAAAGCAAAAATTCAATGAAACAACCTAGTGGTATGAGTCGTAGGTCCGCATAAGTTGCCTAAGCCCAAAGGCCTAGGGGCATACAGTACAACGAGGAAACAAGAGGGGTGAACTGGAAGAAGAGGAGGGGGAAAGGAGAGTGAAAAAAAAAAAAAAAGGAAACAAAACAACTGAGGGGGGGAAGGCGGGAGCGATTCCCAAAAAGGAGAAGATGGGAAATAGAGGGAATGGTAGGGAGAAGGGTTCCTGCAGGCTTTGTGGTAATATCATCAATTATAAGATGCCCAGACCGGTCAGATGCAGGGTGGGAAGAGTATATGATCACCAGGGAGCCCACACTTTCAGAAATTTAGCGTAGGAATCATGTAAAATACTGGACATTTTTTCATTTATCATCATTGTGGTCAGGTTGCTCTTCACATCTGCAAACAATAAAGAAGGTGTCTTCCAGGCTTAAGCAAAAACACGTTTGGCAGCAATGAACAGGTAAGCTGCAAGCTTCTGCTGATACAAGAATAGGCCCTGAATCGGTCAATGCAGTAGGGTGAGTTTGGCGTCTTTACAGATAGGTACATGGAATAGGGTGTGTAGGAGCCCAAAAACAGTGGACCAAAACTCTGTTAGACGTGGACAGGACCACCAGATATGAGTAGCCCAACTCTAGTTCAAACTTTATTTTTAGTTCAATGCCCGGGACCAGGTAAAACTGCAGTGGGTAAAAGTCCTTCTGGCAGGGTTTTGTTTCTGTCTGTGACTCAGTTATAAGAAAGAGGAAGTATGGGTGTCACTGGGAAAGGAAGGTAACAAACACATTAAAAACATTTTCAGAAATTCCAACCTTTTTGGTCATTTTGTAACCCATGAATAAAGGAATGTGGTGCACTACAATTGGTCTCCGATCTTAATATTTGAGTGCTGTAGTGATCTGCGATGGATGGATGCAGGGCCCTCTTTAATGTTGATTGGACCCTGGGCAAAAATTTTCTTAGGGTCCCCCCCCCCATGCAATTTTGCTCTCCGCCTGCTCTGAGACATACAATAAATATCAGCTAGACTTAAAATCAGTTTACTGTATCAGATCAGGCAATGATTGCGATTGGTTGCCAGAGGTTACAGCATATCATTACCACTTACTGACTGGATGCTAGAGGTTACAGCATACATTACGGCTCACTGATTCGTTGCTATAGGTTACAGCACATGATTTCTTCTAGTTGATTGGTTGCTAGAGATTACTGTAAGTAATACTGCTCACTGGTTGCTGGAGGTTACAGCATATCATCTCTTCACTGCAGAGGGGCATGATATACATATGAATGCCACCTTTATTTACATATGAATGCTGCAGGCCTCAGCTATTTACAAATGAATGCCGCCGCTATTTACATATGAATGCCGTTGTTATTTACATATGAATAACGGTTATTTACATGTTAACACAGGGTCTGCAGGTGAGTCATCTGTACACAACAATAGGGCAGATCTGGGCAACATTAGTAGCAGCACTTCACACTGAGATATCAGGACACAGCAAAGGACTAAAACTTCAAGGGACAAGAGAATTTAAACTGGGATAGTTGGCAAGTATGAGGCAGCTGCTTTGGGCCCCACAACAATGACAGGGCTCAGGGCAGCTGCCCCTTTTGCCCTACCTTAAAGACGGCCCTGGATGGATGGTACCATTGCAAAGTCATGGAAGACTGTAAATCACCAGCAAATCGTAGGCTCCTATTACATTTCTTTTATTACTCCCATTAGTAAAGCGATGTTTTAGTGCTCTTTCATCAGCTCCTTCATCAGGCAACCAACAGTGACATGCTTGATGAAGGGGCTGATGAAAGAGCTCCAAAATCTAGCTTCACTCACATGACTAATAAAAGAAGCTTAAGAGAAGAATACAATGTGCTGGTGATCTACACAGTCTTTCCAAGGCTCTAACCCTTCTTGTTTCTATCCAAAACAAAATAAAAAAGTTTTATCTGCAGTTTGACTCAAAAGCAGAACTCCAGCCAACAATAACAAGATAAAAAAGAATAACCCACTAAAAGTTAAAATAAAAAAATAAAAAACTTTTCTCTGCAATATTTACCTTCAATTCATAGATTTCCCTACAATACTATTTTCCTGCTTCTGATGTCCTCAGTCTGATGGCCAGCATCGTTCACCCACCTCTTCTGTGTTGTCCCAGACCCTCCCCCAGCCTGTGACTGGACAGTAGGGATGAGCAGAACATCCCCCGGTTCAGTTCGCGGCAGAACATGGGAACGGACCGGAAGTTTGCGCGAACATTCGAACACCGTTAAAGGCTATGGGACCCCAACGTGAAAAATCAAAAGTGCGAATTTTAAAGGCTAATATGCAAGTTATTGTCCTAAAAAGTGTTTGGGGACCCGGGTCCTGCCCCAGGGGATATGTATCAATGCAAAAAAATTTTTTTTTCGGGAGCAGTGATTTTATTAATGCTTAAAGTGAAAAAATAAAAGTGAAATATTCCTTTAAATATCGTACCAGGGGGGTGACTATAGTATGCCTGTAAAGTGGCGCGTGTTTCCCGTGTTTAGAACAGTCCCTGCACAACAACTGCTTGCGGCTGTAATGTAATGTCGGCAATATGGATGAAAATTATTGAGAAAAACGGCATGGGTACCCCCCCCAGCCCATTACCAGACCCTTTGGGTCTTGTATGGATATTAAGGGGAACCCCGCACCCAAATTAAAAAAAGAAAAGGCGTGGAGCCCCCAGGCCCTATATACTCTGAACAGCAGTATACAGGCGGTCCAAACAAGACAGGGACTGTTTGTTTGTTCTTAAGTTGAATCTGTTTGTAACTTGAAACAGGTATATCTTGTAAGTGTAGCTCCAGCCAAAAAATCAATTTTTAAGCTTTTTGGATAACATAGGGAAGGGTTATCACCCCTGTAACATTTGTTTTGCTGTCTGTGCCCCTGTTCAGAAGATTTCACCTCACTTTCTGTCCCAATGACAATTGGATTTTGAAGATTTGGGGTTATTAGGGAAACAAGGCTTCGTGATAAAGCACCAGTGGAGACACCTTTTTCCCATATTAACTCTTACAGGAGAGAATTTCCGATCCTGGGGTAGATTTCCTCTCACTTCCTGTTGTCTCTCTCCGTTTGTAAGTAGGAGTTGTTTGTAAGTCGGATGTTTGAAAGTAGGGGGCCACCTGTATATACTATACGGCCTGCCCTATATAGTCTGCAGAAAATTGGGCCTTAGGTGTTGGTGGTACTAGAACACTGTAAGCCCTCACAGTTACTCTTGGTGGGCACTGGAACGGGCCCTGCTGTGAAATATTATATCAAGAATTGTAATTACATGCCCCTGTTGAACAGGGGCAGAAAAATTGGGCCTTTGGTGGTGGTGTGGTGGTGGTACCACAACACTATAAGCCCTCACAGTTACTCTTGTGGGTGCTGAAACAGGCCCTGCTGTAGAATATTATATCAAGAATTGTAATTACATGCCCCTGTTGAACAGGGGCAGAAAAATTGGGCCTTTGGTGGTGGTGTGGTGGTGTTGCCACAACACCTTAAGCCCTCACAGTTACTCTTGGTGGGCGCAGAAACGGGCCCTGCTGTGAAATAACACAGCAAATATTGTAATTACATGCCCCTGTTAAACAGGGGCAGAAAAATTGGGTCTAATGCCATGTACACACGGTCGTAATTTCGGCCTGCAAAAGACCGATGAGAGTTTTTCGTCGGAAAATGCGACCGTGTGTATGCTCCATCAGTCTTTTGCTGGCAGAATTCCAGCCAGCAAAAGATTGAGAGCATGCTCTCAATTTTTCAGTTGGGAAAAGTTCCTATCCAAAAATGCGATTGTCTGTGGCAATTCCGACGCGCAAAATCCCTACGCATGTTCGGAAACAATTCGACGCATGCTCGGAAGCATTGAACATCATTTTTTCGGCTTGTCGTAGTGTTGTACGTCACTGCGTTCTTGACGGTCGTAATTTCAGCAAACTTTTGCGTGACTGTGTGTATGCAAGGAAAACTTGAGCGGAATCCCGTCGGAAAAGCCGTCATATCTTTTTCTGACGAGAAAACTGATCGTGTGTATGCGGCATTAGGCAGTGGTGGTGGTGCCACAACACTGTAACCCTTCACAGATTCTGTAGTTGAGCGCAGGAATGAGCCCTGCTGTGACATATTAGAGCAAATATTGTAATTACATGCCCCTGTTAAACAGGGGCAGAAAAATTGGGCCTTAGGCACTGGTGGTGGTGCCACAACAGTGCAACCCCTCACAGATACTCTAGTTGAGCGCAGGAACGAGCCCTGCTGTGAAATATTACAGCAAAAATTTTAATTACATGCTCCTGCTAAACAGGGGCAGAAAAATTGGGCCTTAGGCACTGGTGGTGGTGCCACAACACTGCAACCCCTCACAGATACTCTATTTGAGCAAAGAAATGAGCCCTGCTGCAAAATATTACAGCAAAAATTGTAATTGCATGCCCCTGTTAAACAGGGGCAGAAAAATTGGGCCTTAGGCACTGGTGGTGGTGTCCTGAAACAAAAATGTTCTTAGAAGCTATCAACATGAACATTGAGGAGGAATAGGATAGTCACTCAGCATAACAGGATAGTCACTCAGCATAGGCAGTCTTCAAGGGATCTCACATTCAAAGAAAAATGAATCGGTTACATCAGCATCAGGTGCTTGGTAGCTGGTGATCCAAGACTGATTTATTTTTATAAAGGTGAGCCGATCAACTGAGTCTGTGGACAGGCGCACTCTGTGATCAGTTACAAAGCCTCCAGCAGCACTGAATGTGCGTTCAGAAAGAACAGTGGATTCAGGACAGGCCAGTAGCTCAATTGCATATTGTGCAAGCTCTGGCCAGTGATCCATCCTCAACACTCAGTAACCCAGTGGATTTTCAGTTGGAAAGGTCTCCAAGTCTGATCTTGCCCCTAGGTATTCCTGCAACATGTAAATCAGACACTGGCAATGGTTGCTGGAACCGATCAGATCTTGGGGCTGCGGACTAAAGAATTGTCTGAAAGCATCAGTCAGACGGCCACCTTCTCCACCGCTCCTTCTGTGGCTGACGGAAGCCTCAACAACACGTTGTCCATGAGGACCAGGAAATTGTAACCTCCCAGGCACTGGAAATGCATTGCACAAACCTTTCTGCAAGGCCTCCCAAAGATGTTTCATCCTCTGCTCCCTCTGCGAAGGCTGGATAAATTCCACAACCTTACCCTTGTAACGTGGATCAAGAAGGTTTGCCAGCCAGTACTGATCCCTCTCCTTGATACCACGAATCCGAGGGTCCTTTCGCAGGCTTTGCAGGATCAGGGAGGCCATGCAGCGAAGGTTTGCTGAGGCATTCGATCCGGAGTCCTCTGGGTCACTAAGGATGACATGATCCACAGCCACCTCCTCCCAGCCACGTACAAGTCCATGAGTTTCTGGGGACTGAAAACGATCCATTGAAGACTGCTGCTGATGCTGAGTGCCAGGCTCCACCTCCATGCTGACACAATCCTCATCCTCCTCCTCCTCTTCCTGTGTGATCGCGAGCCCACAGGAATACTGTCTGGATAAAGGGGGCCTTGAGAGGTAAGGAAGTCCTCCTCTTCCTCCCTCTGTTCTGCCTCAAGTGCTCTGTCCATTATTCCACGAAGCGTGTACTCCAACAGGAAGACAAGAGGGACAGTATCACTGATGCATGCACTGTCACTGCTCACCATCCTCGTGGCCTCCTCAAATGGTGACAGGACAGTGCATGCATCCTTGATCAGTAGCCACTGGCATGGCGAAAAAAGCCAAGCTCCCCTGACCCTGTCCTGGTGCCATAGTTGCACACGTACTCATTGATGGCCCTCTGCTGCATGTACAGCCGCTGCAACATTTCTGGTGGGCATTTCACAAATGAGGCGTTTCTTGGGCAGGTTGCATTCCTTTTGAAGGTCAGCCAGCCGAGCACTGGCATTATATGACCAGCGGAAATGACCACAGACTTTCCTGGCATGCCTCAGGAGATCCTGTCAGCCCGGGTACATGCACAAGAACCGCTGTACCACCAAATTAAGGACGTGAGCCAAACAGGGAACATGGGTCAAGTGTCACTGTCGGAGGGTGGAGAGGAGGTTGGTGCCATTGTTGCAAACCACCATTTCTGGCTGAAGCTGGCATGGCATCAACCACCTCTGAGTCTGCCCCTGCAGAGCTGACAGAATCTCTGCCCCAGTGTGGCTCCTGTCCCCTTGCGTAGCCCTTTAAATGCCTACGGAGCACTGCTGGTTCCGAGGCGAAATCTGCAGAGGAAGAGGCCATAGAGGAAGAAGAAGAGGAGGGGGTGGAGGAGAGAGGTGTGTCAGAATCACCAGTACTGGCATTTTGGAGGCGTGGTGGCAGAACAAGCTCCAACAATACTACACCCTGTCCTGCATCCTTCCCAGCTGCCAGCAGGTTTGCCCAGTTCGCTGTGAAAGAAAGGTAACATCCCTGTCCATGCCTGCTGGACCATGAGTCAACGGTAATGTGCACCTTACCACTGACCACCCTGTCCAACGAGGCCAAGACATTGCCTTCCACATGCCGGTAGAGAGCCAGAATGGCCTTCCGTGAAAAAGAAATGGCGTTTGGGAACCTGCCACTAAGGTATCGCACATTCCACAAATTCACGAAAGGGGGCAGAGTCTACCAACTGAAAAGGCAGCAGTTGGAGTGCTAGCAATTTAGTCAAGCTAGCATTGAGCCGCTGAGCATGTGGATGGCTGGGACCGAATTTCTTTCAAGGGTTTAGCAACTGGGGTAGGGAAATTTGCCTGCTACAATCAGATGTTGGTGTAGCAATAGCAGATTGCCCGCAAGTACTTGGCACACCTAATTCTACACCTTCATACCTCTCAGTGCAGGTTTCTGAGAAGACTGAAGGTATGTGGGGTTGGAGTTCCCAGCTGATGAGGAGCAAGGAGAGGTCCACCTTGTTCTTTGGTGTGGGTCTTTTAAGTACTGTTGCCAATGGACTGCATGGGAGGTCGACATATGTCTGGTCAAGCATGTGGTGCCCAAGCGGCTGCTGTTTTGGCGACGCTTGATACGCTTCAGACATATGTTGCAAAGAGCAACAGTGCAATCTGCCGCACACGTATCAAAAAAGGCCCACACCAAAGAACTTTTCAAAATATGCGGGGAGTCAGCGGCACCCTGCACATGCAGAGCTCTGCGGTGTGATGCAGTCGGGTGGCTGCCCTTAAGCTGGCCCCTGGAGGGCATCCTGCCTCATTGGAGATGTGCCTCCTCCTCCTCCTCTTTTCTATCAGGCACCCACGTAGAGTCAGTGACCTCATCATCCCCTCCCTCCTCATCACTGGAGCAAACCTGGCAGTATGCTGTAGCGGGGGGAACATGACTGCCAGTTTCTTGTCCTTCTTGGGCACCCCCTCTCTCTGGGCTCACGTTACTGCATTCCTCAACCTGGGTACCATCATCGGAGCCTTTAAAACGCTGCGCATCCTCCTGCAGCATGTACTCGACACTGTGGTCGAACAGTTTTGGGGACTCCTCCGTGCATGATGGTGGGGCTAGGGAAGGAGTGACTGATGACATTGAGCTCATGGAATAGGCAGCTTTGGTAGCTGCATTGGCAGGCAAACTGCTCTGAGCCTGGGTGACAGAGGATGAGGAGGATGAGGAGGATGAGGACGGCTTAGTTATCCACTCTACCAACTCATCTGCATGTTGTGGATCAACACGGCCAGCTGCCGAAAAAAAGGACACGCGTGCCCCACGGCCACATGCTGAGGATGCACCGTGTCAACAACCAGCACTGTTGGCTGTAGACACAGAGTCCGCTTGCCCTCTTTTAGTGGCCTTTGAGCGTCTTCCTCTCCTTGGTGGCCTTCCAGACATGCTGTAAAATTTTATTAAACACCGTCTGAAGTTTACTAGAAAAAGTACACCAGGAATGGCCTGGAGTCAGATATAGGCTTGGCTAGACTAGAATGCAGTGGATATATATGTAGGAGACTGTATATATATTTTATGCACTGCAGATCACTGAATCACCTGCCTGGCTGAAAGTGTATTTGAAAACGTACACAAGGAATGGCTTGCAGTCAGATATAGGCTTGGCTAGACTGGAAAGCAGTGGATATATATGTAGGAGACTGTATATATATTTTATGCACTGCAGATCACTGAATCACCTGCCTGCCTGCCTTAAAGTGTATTTGAAAAAGTACACCAGGAATGGCCTGCAGTCAGATATAGGCTTGGCTAGACTAGAATGCAGTGGATATATGTGTAGGAGACTGTATATATAATTTATGCACTGCAGATCACTGAATCACCTGCCTGCCTGCCTGAAAGTGTATTTGAAAGCGTACACTAGGAATGGCCTGCAGTCAGATATAGGCTTAGCTAGACTAGAATGCAGTAGATATATATGTAGGAGACTGTACATATATTTTATGCACTGCAGCTCACTGAATCACCTGCCTGCCTGCCTGAAAGTATATTTGAAAACGTACACCAGGAATGGCCTGCAGTCAGATATACTGTAGGCTTGGCTAGACTGGAATGCAGTGGATATATATGTAGGAGACTGTATATATATTTTATGCACTGCAGATTACTGAATAACCTGCCTGCCTGCAAGTGTATTTGAAAACGTACACCAGGAATGGCCTGCAGTCAGATATAGGCTTGGTTAGACTAGAATGCAGTGGATATATATGTAGGCAACTGTATATATATTTTATGCACTGCAGATCACTGAATCACCTGCCTGCCTGCCTGCCTGCCTGAAAGTATATTTGAAAACTTACACCAGGAATGGCCTGCAGTCAGATTTAGGCTTGGCTAGACTAGAATGTAGTGGATATATATGTAGGAGACTGTATATATATTTTATGCACTGCAGATCACTGAATCACCTGCCTGCCTGCCTTAAAGTGTATTTGAAAAAATACACCAGGAATGCCCTGCAGACAGATATAGGCTTGGCTAGACTAGAATGCAGTGGATATATATATATGTTGGAAACTGTATATATATTTTATGCACTGCAGCTCACTGAATCACCTGCTTGCCTGGCAGTATATTAGAAACAGTATGAGACTGACTGTATATATATTAAATACACTGCAGCTAACTGAATCACTTGCCTGAAGTATATTGGAGATCCTGCCTTTGGCCAATTATGGCTCTCTTTGCTGACGGCGCTGTGATTGGCCAAAGCATGCGGGTCATAGTGCATGCTTGGCCAATCATCAGACAGCAATGCACTGCGATGTCGCAGTGCATTATGGGGCATGACAATACAGTACAGAGGATGGCATATCATCGGTGGTTGAGGACAATGTCCAAACTAAAGGGTTGTCAGACTATAGAGAAATTTATGAGGATGCGTTCCCTAGATCTGTCCAGTAGAGAACATTTAATAGTGTAATAATGATTACAGAGCTTCAATAAATTCTTATACCTGGCCAGAGTTCAGCTTTAAAGGAGGGACTGGTACACAACAGCCTGTCTGATTGGAAAACATAATCTCTGTTTTCATTTCACTGTAAGTACAGTGCCTTGAAATAGTATTCATACCCCTTGAAATTTTCCACATTTTGTCATGTTACAACCAAAAACATAAATGTATTTTATTGGTATTTTATGTGATAGACCAACACAAAGTGGCCCATAATTATTAAGTGGAAGGAAAATCATAAATGGGTTTCCAATTTTTTTTTACAAATAAATATGTGAAAAGTGTGGAGTGCATTTGGTACTGACTGGTACTGCTGGCTAGTACTGCTGGCGGGTACTGGTACTGCTGGCTGGTACTGGTACTGGTGGTGGGTACTGCTGACTGGTACCGCTAGCTCAGTGGTTCTCAACTCCTGTCCTCGGGACCCACTAACAGGCTAGGTTTGCAAGATAACTGAAATACACCACAGGTGATATAATTTGCTGCTCAGTGATTGCAGTATTCTAGTCTGCATTTCCCCAAGGTAATACTTAAATTCTGGCCTGTTGGTGGGTCCTGAGGGCCGGAGTTGAGAACCACTGCGCTAGCTAGTACTGCTGGTGGGTACTGGTACTGCTGGCTGGTACTGGTACTGATGACTGGTACTGCTGGTGGGTACCGGTACTGCTGGCTGGTACTGGTACTGCTGGCTGGTACTGATACTGGTGGCTGGTACTGGTACTGTTGGCGGGTACTGCTGGCTGGTACTGGTACTGCTGGTTTATACTGCTGGCTGGTACCGATGACTGATATGGATGGTGGGTACTGGTACTGCTGGCAGGTACTTCTGGCTGGTACTGGTACTGCTGGTTTATACTGTTGGCTGGTACTGATGACTGGTACGGATGGTGGGTACTGGTACTGCTGGCGGGTAATTCTGGCAGGTACTGGTGCTGATGACTGGTACTACTGGCTGGTACTGGTACTGCTGGTTGGTACTGGTACTGCTGGCTGGCACTGGTACTGCTGGCTGGCACTGGTACTGTTGGTTGGTATTGGTACTACTGGCTGGTATTGATGGTTGGTACTGGTATTGTTGGTTGGTACTGGTACTGCTGGCTGGTACTGGTACTGGTGGCTGGTACTGATACTGGTAGCTGGTACTGATACTGGTGGTTGCTGACCCAGATCACGGATTCCTGTGTCCCGCCATCCCTGAGCATAATTGTGACAGAAGCATGCAGATGCAGTAGAGAGCAGAGCCGATGCTTCTTGTCACAGGCGGAGTACATTTGGTATCACTCCGCCTGTGAAGGAGCCGGTGCTATACAAGAAGCATTGGCTCTGCTTCCTCTAGCGGCGGCTCCGTTCTTCGCACTAATGCTTGGAGATGGCAGGTCGGGAACCCGCGATCTGGGCTTGCTGACCCGCCATCCCAGAGCAAGACATAGCGGGCCACATCGGAGGGCGCCGCAGGCCACATGTGGCCCGCAGGCCAGCGGTTGGGCACCCCTGATCTAAACCATTCCATTGTACCTCTGGCTGTATGTTTAGAGTTGTTGTCCTGCTGGAAGGTGAACCTCCACCCCAGTCACAAGTCTTTTGCATAACATAATATGAGGTCAAACCTTACGAGTTTCAATTTGTATGCAATCAGGCGCTTGTACTACATGGTTATGGTAAATCTGAAGACAAAAATCTGCAGAAAATCTAATGACCTGTACACACAATAGGATTTTCCGATGTAAAATGTGTGATAGGACCTTGTTGTCGGAAATTCCGACCGTGTGTAGGCTCCATCACACATTTTCCATAGGAATTTCTGACACACAAAGTTTGAAAGCTTGCTATAAAATTTTCCGACAACAAAATCCGTTGTGGGAAATTCCGATCGTGTATACACAAATCCGACACACAAAGTGCCATGCATGCTCAGAATAAATTAAGAGATGAAAGCTATTGGCTACTGCCCCGTTTATAGTCCCTACGTACGTGTTTTACGTCACCGCGTTCAGAACGATCGGATTTTCCGACAACTTTGTGTAACCGTGTGTATGCAAGACAAGTTTGAGCCAACATCCGTCGGAAAAAATCCATGGATTTTGTTGTCGGAATGTCCGATCAATGTCTGACCGTGTGTACAGGGCATAATAGTGTGTATGGGGTCTAAAGGCCTGTCCACACGATACAAGAATTGGATGGAAAAAGTTGTACGACAAGCTGTCTGCCGATTTTCGGATCGTTAGTACGGTGCTTTCGACAGCCGATTTCGCTTTTTCAGCAGACAAAAGCTGGATGTGCAGACTATAAAAGGGTGATATATCAGGGTGATGTGCAGTGTTAGTTTTCCGCCACACATAGCATTTTTATTTTAGTCCAAAAAGTTTCATTTTTGGCTGATATGATTTTTACCCATTGCAGAAGTTTGCAGCTTCTCCGATGCTAAAATAAATTAGGTTATATAGTGCAGCTTCACTAGTTTGGGTCTTGAAGAAGGAAAAACGCCATCAGTTATATAGTATTTAGATCAAAGTAAAATAAGTAAACTTCCTGACAGCCATTAGTTCACTAACAGATTTTGCTTCCTAAAGCGGAACTAAACCCTCCTATCTTTTATAGCAAAGGAAGCTGCCATCTTGTTCTGCAGTTGCCATGGTGCTGTACATGTAATCAAAAGGAAAAAAAAAGGAAAGCACCCGGATTATAGATCCAGGTAAGGAGTTACTTAAGCTACTAGATTGAAAAGTGTATCAGGAATTCAGCTATCTGTATTTACCAAAAAATATAAATATCTTTATTGAATAATTTAAACAAATAACAATTGAGTATATCGTGCAACAACTTGATTAAAAATCGGAATGGTATGAATGCAATTGGGTCCTGCTTCATGTATGACTGTTAGCTGGCCAGACAGAAAGAAATGCCCATACAACACAGTGAACAAAAAACATATAACACTCAACGCTGATCAGCGTCTGGATGCAATAGGATCTTGCTAATTGTCGCCTGGTTGTGGTACAACTAGTAAAATAATTTGGTGGTAGGTGGGATATTACATCCCGTATAAATCGAATAAACCAGTTAACAAGTAACAAATTTTTTTTTTTTTTTTTTTTTTGCTTGTTGTCTAGCTTTTTCTGTTTCGTGTCCTTGTTTTTAAAGTGCGACCATGTCTATGTTCGTGTTCCATTTCCCCCTCCCCCCCCCCCCTCCTCACCTTCCCTCTTCCCCCTCTTCCCCTTCCCCCCCCCCCCTCCCTTTTTCGCCCCCTCTTCTTCTCCTCCTGTCTCTCAATTATACTATGTATCATTTCAGTTTTGGTAGTTGCTTTTTTGCATTATTGACTTTGGATGCACAATGGCAATACTGAGCAACTCTGGAACCAAAAAAAAAAAAAAAAAAATTAAAAAAGTCCTCAGTTCTTCCCTTTCATGGTACTCCACCATCACTAAAATAATTTGTAAGAATGGCCAATCTTTAACTTGAGACAGAAGTACAAGCATACGATCAGTCCATCAAAGACACTCATATAGTTAAACTTTAACACATCAGGGCAGTGATTGAACGCAGCCACTGAGATACAAAAGGAGCGCTCTCACAGGCCCTGGCACCGTCCGAGATGAAGCTACGCTAAAAGCAATAGCGAAACGCGTTGACGTCATCAACGCCGACACGTCACGGACGCTCTGAGTGTGAGGAGTGATGCGGTGACAGTTGCAGTCGCTCGTCAAGCTCGTCAAGCCCTATCAGCCTGCTCCATCTGATTGACCCGGCACCCGGAAAGACAGATCGCCTCACCATTCACCGGCAGTGTACGCACTACACAGGCCACCGGGATCTGTCACCGGGAATCCCATGACAGTGAGCGGCGGATAGTTTCCACAACACTGGACCAAGAAGGAGGTAGATTATGCGGCTAATTATTAAGAAATTCCCGCTATCCCTCCTGTCCTAAACGCTGAACTACCAGCAGCACTTACCAACAAACCTTCAAAAGGACAACTTGACGAACGATCCACCCTTAACAGGTACCCAGAGGAGACAGTGTTAACCAAGCAGAATCATGAACGGTAAAGCTTTATTACCTTTATTTTCACTTATTTAAGTGCTCATCTTGCCTTTCAAGCTAATGTTACCAGTGACTGTTGCTTGGATCATTTATATGGATTGTTACCATTAGTTACACTGTATTACTGAAATGTTCTCTTACCTGATATTAATCAACGGGACAGGAGAGGTCCACCTTGTTCTTTGGTGTGGGTCTTTTAAGTACTGTTGCCAATGGACTGCATGGGAGGTCGACATATGTCTGGTCAAGCATGTGGTGCCCAAGCGGCTGCTGTTTTGGCGACGCTTGATACGCTTCAGACATATGTTGCAAAGAGCAACAGTGCAATCTGCCGCACACGTATCAAAAAAGGCCCACACCAAAGAACTTTTCAAAATATGCGGGGAGTCAGCGGCACCCTGCACATGCAGAGCTCTGCGGTGTGATGCAGTCGGGTGGCTGCCCTTAAGCTGGCCCCTGGAGGGCATCCTGCCTCATTGGAGATGTGCCTCCTCCTCCTCCTCTTTTCTATCAGGCACCCACGTAGAGTCAGTGACCTCATCATCCCCTCCCTCCTCATCACTGGAGCAAACCTGGCAGTATGCTGTAGCGGGGGGAACATGACTGCCAGTTTCTTGTCCTTCTTGGGCACCCCCTCTCTCTGGGCTCACGTTACTGCATTCCTCAACCTGGGTACCATCATCGGAGCCTTTAAAACGCTGCGCATCCTCCTGCAGCATGTACTCGACACTGTGGTCGAACAGTTTTGGGGACTCCTCCGTGCATGATGGTGGGGCTAGGGAAGGAGTGACTGATGACATTGAGCTCATGGAATAGGCAGCTTTGGTAGCTGCATTGGCAGGCAAACTGCTCTGAGCCTGGGTGACAGAGGATGAGGAGGATGAGGAGGATGAGGACGGCTTAGTTATCCACTCTACCAACTCATCTGCATGTTGTGGATCAACACGGCCAGCTGCCGAAAAAAAGGACACGCGTGCCCCACGGCCACATGCTGAGGATGCACCGTGTCAACAACCAGCACTGTTGGCTGTAGACACAGAGTCCGCTTGCCCTCTTTTAGTGGCCTTTGAGCGTCTTCCTCTCCTTGGTGGCCTTCCAGACATGCTGTAAAATTTTATTAAACACCGTCTGAAGTTTACTAGAAAAAGTACACCAGGAATGGCCTGGAGTCAGATATAGGCTTGGCTAGACTAGAATGCAGTGGATATATATGTAGGAGACTGTATATATATTTTATGCACTGCAGATCACTGAATCACCTGCCTGGCTGAAAGTGTATTTGAAAACGTACACAAGGAATGGCTTGCAGTCAGATATAGGCTTGGCTAGACTGGAAAGCAGTGGATATATATGTAGGAGACTGTATATATATTTTATGCACTGCAGATCACTGAATCACCTGCCTGCCTGCCTTAAAGTGTATTTGAAAAAGTACACCAGGAATGGCCTGCAGTCAGATATAGGCTTGGCTAGACTAGAATGCAGTGGATATATGTGTAGGAGACTGTATATATAATTTATGCACTGCAGATCACTGAATCACCTGCCTGCCTGCCTGAAAGTGTATTTGAAAGCGTACACTAGGAATGGCCTGCAGTCAGATATAGGCTTAGCTAGACTAGAATGCAGTAGATATATATGTAGGAGACTGTACATATATTTTATGCACTGCAGCTCACTGAATCACCTGCCTGCCTGCCTGAAAGTATATTTGAAAACGTACACCAGGAATGGCCTGCAGTCAGATATACTGTAGGCTTGGCTAGACTGGAATGCAGTGGATATATATGTAGGAGACTGTATATATATTTTATGCACTGCAGATTACTGAATAACCTGCCTGCCTGCAAGTGTATTTGAAAACGTACACCAGGAATGGCCTGCAGTCAGATATAGGCTTGGTTAGACTAGAATGCAGTGGATATATATGTAGGCAACTGTATATATATTTTATGCACTGCAGATCACTGAATCACCTGCCTGCCTGCCTGCCTGAAAGTATATTTGAAAACTTACACCAGGAATGGCCTGCAGTCAGATTTAGGCTTGGCTAGACTAGAATGTAGTGGATATATATGTAGGAGACTGTATATATATTTTATGCACTGCAGATCACTGAATCACCTGCCTGCCTGCCTTAAAGTGTATTTGAAAAAATACACCAGGAATGCCCTGCAGACAGATATAGGCTTGGCTAGACTAGAATGCAGTGGATATATATATATGTTGGAAACTGTATATATATTTTATGCACTGCAGCTCACTGAATCACCTGCTTGCCTGGCAGTATATTAGAAACAGTATGAGACTGACTGTATATATATTAAATACACTGCAGCTAACTGAATCACTTGCCTGAAGTATATTGGAGATCCTGCCTTTGGCCAATTATGGCTCTCTTTGCTGACGGCGCTGTGATTGGCCAAAGCATGCGGGTCATAGTGCATGCTTGGCCAATCATCAGACAGCAATGCACTGCGATGTCGCAGTGCATTATGGGGCATGACAATACAGTACAGAGGATGGCATATCATCGGTGGTTGAGGACAATGTCCAAACTAAAGGGTTGTCAGACTATAGAGAAATTTATGAGGATGCGTTCCCTAGATCTGTCCAGTAGAGAACATTTAATAGTGTAATAATGATTACAGAGCTTCAATAAATTCTTATACCTGGCCAGAGTTCAGCTTTAAAGGAGGGACTGGTACACAACAGCCTGTCTGATTGGAAAACATAATCTCTGTTTTCATTTCACTGTAAGTACAGTGCCTTGAAATAGTATTCATACCCCTTGAAATTTTCCACATTTTGTCATGTTACAACCAAAAACATAAATGTATTTTATTGGTATTTTATGTGATAGACCAACACAAAGTGGCCCATAATTATTAAGTGGAAGGAAAATCATAAATGGGTTTCCAATTTTTTTTTACAAATAAATATGTGAAAAGTGTGGAGTGCATTTGGTACTGACTGGTACTGCTGGCTAGTACTGCTGGCGGGTACTGGTACTGCTGGCTGGTACTGGTACTGGTGGTGGGTACTGCTGACTGGTACCGCTAGCTCAGTGGTTCTCAACTCCTGTCCTCGGGACCCACTAACAGGCTAGGTTTGCAAGATAACTGAAATACACCACAGGTGATATAATTTGCTGCTCAGTGATTGCAGTATTCTAGTCTGCATTTCCCCAAGGTAATACTTAAATTCTGGCCTGTTGGTGGGTCCTGAGGGCCGGAGTTGAGAACCACTGCGCTAGCTAGTACTGCTGGTGGGTACTGGTACTGCTGGCTGGTACTGGTACTGATGACTGGTACTGCTGGTGGGTACCGGTACTGCTGGCTGGTACTGGTACTGCTGGCTGGTACTGATACTGGTGGCTGGTACTGGTACTGTTGGCGGGTACTGCTGGCTGGTACTGGTACTGCTGGTTTATACTGCTGGCTGGTACCGATGACTGATATGGATGGTGGGTACTGGTACTGCTGGCAGGTACTTCTGGCTGGTACTGGTACTGCTGGTTTATACTGTTGGCTGGTACTGATGACTGGTACGGATGGTGGGTACTGGTACTGCTGGCGGGTAATTCTGGCAGGTACTGGTGCTGATGACTGGTACTACTGGCTGGTACTGGTACTGCTGGTTGGTACTGGTACTGCTGGCTGGCACTGGTACTGCTGGCTGGCACTGGTACTGTTGGTTGGTATTGGTACTACTGGCTGGTATTGATGGTTGGTACTGGTATTGTTGGTTGGTACTGGTACTGCTGGCTGGTACTGGTACTGGTGGCTGGTACTGATACTGGTAGCTGGTACTGATACTGGTGGTTGCTGACCCAGATCACGGATTCCTGTGTCCCGCCATCCCTGAGCATAATTGTGACAGAAGCATGCAGATGCAGTAGAGAGCAGAGCCGATGCTTCTTGTCACAGGCGGAGTACATTTGGTATCACTCCGCCTGTGAAGGAGCCGGTGCTATACAAGAAGCATCGGCTCTGCTTCCTCTAGCGGCGGCTCCGTTCTTCGCACTAATGCTTGGAGATGGCAGGTCGGGAACCCGCGATCTGGGCTTGCTGACCCGCCATCCCAGAGCAAGACATAGCGGGCCACATCGGAGGGCGCCGCAGGCCACATGTGGCCCGCAGGCCAGCGGTTGGGCACCCCTGATCTAAACCATTCCATTGTACCTCTGGCTGTATGTTTAGAGTTGTTGTCCTGCTGGAAGGTGAACCTCCACCCCAGTCACAAGTCTTTTGCATAACATAATATGAGGTCAAACCTTACGAGTTTCAATTTGTATGCAATCAGGCGCTTGTACTACATGGTTATGGTAAATCTGAAGACAAAAATCTGCAGAAAATCTAATGACCTGTACACACAATAGGATTTTCCGATGTAAAATGTGTGATAGGACCTTGTTGTCGGAAATTCCGACCGTGTGTAGGCTCCATCACACATTTTCCATAGGAATTTCTGACACACAAAGTTTGAAAGCTTGCTATAAAATTTTCCGACAACAAAATCCGTTGTGGGAAATTCCGATCGTGTATACACAAATCCGACACACAAAGTGCCATGCATGCTCAGAATAAATTAAGAGATGAAAGCTATTGGCTACTGCCCCGTTTATAGTCCCTACGTACGTGTTTTACGTCACCGCGTTCAGAACGATCGGATTTTCCGACAACTTTGTGTAACCGTGTGTATGCAAGACAAGTTTGAGCCAACATCCGTCGGAAAAAATCCATGGATTTTGTTGTCGGAATGTCCGATCAATGTCTGACCGTGTGTACAGGGCATAATAGTGTGTATGGGGTCTAAAGGCCTGTCCACACGATACAAGAATTGGATGGAAAAAGTTGTACGACAAGCTGTCTGCCGATTTTCGGATCGTTAGTACGGTGCTTTCGACAGCCGATTTCGCTTTTTCAGCAGACAAAAGCTGGATGTGCAGACTATAAAAGGGTGATATATCAGGGTGATGTGCAGTGTTAGTTTTCCGCCACACATAGCATTTTTATTTTAGTCCAAAAAGTTTCATTTTTGGCTGATATGATTTTTACCCATTGCAGAAGTTTGCAGCTTCTCCGATGCTAAAATAAATTAGGTTATATAGTGCAGCTTCACTAGTTTGGGTCTTGAAGAAGGAAAAACGCCATCAGTTATATAGTATTTAGATCAAAGTAAAATAAGTAAACTTCCTGACAGCCATTAGTTCACTAACAGATTTTGCTTCCTAAAGCGGAACTAAACCCTCCTATCTTTTATAGCAAAGGAAGCTGCCATCTTGTTCTGCAGTTGCCATGGTGCTGTACATGTAATCAAAAGGAAAAAAAAAGGAAAGCACCCGGATTATAGATCCAGGTAAGGAGTTACTTAAGCTACTAGATTGAAAAGTGTATCAGGAATTCAGCTATCTGTATTTACCAAAAAATATAAATATCTTTATTGAATAATTTAAACAAATAACAATTGAGTATATCGTGCAACAACTTGATTAAAAATCGGAATGGTATGAATGCAATTGGGTCCTGCTTCATGTATGACTGTTAGCTGGCCAGACAGAAAGAAATGCCCATACAACACAGTGAACAAAAAACATATAACACTCAACGCTGATCAGCGTCTGGATGCAATAGGATCTTGCTAATTGTCGCCTGGTTGTGGTACAACTAGTAAAATAATTTGGTGGTAGGTGGGATATTACATCCCGTATAAATCGAATAAACCAGTTAACAAGTAACAAATTTTTTTTTTTTTTTTTTTTTTGCTTGTTGTCTAGCTTTTTCTGTTTCGTGTCCTTGTTTTTAAAGTGCGACCATGTCTATGTTCGTGTTCCATTTCCCCCTCCCCCCCCCCCTCCTCACCTTCCCTCTTCCCCCTCTTCCCCTTCCCCCCCCCCCCTCCCTTTTTCGCCCCCTCTTCTTCTCCTCCTGTCTCTCAATTATACTATGTATCATTTCAGTTTTGGTAGTTGCTTTTTTGCATTATTGACTTTGGATGCACAATGGCAATACTGAGCAACTCTGGAACCAAAAAAAAAAAAAAAAAAATTAAAAAAGTCCTCAGTTCTTCCCTTTCATGGTACTCCACCATCACTAAAATAATTTGTAAGAATGGCCAATCTTTAACTTGAGACAGAAGTACAAGCATACGATCAGTCCATCAAAGACACTCATATAGTTAAACTTTAACACATCAGGGCAGTGATTGAACGCAGCCACTGAGATACAAAAGGAGCGCTCTCACAGGCCCTGGCACCGTCCGAGATGAAGCTACGCTAAAAGCAATAGCGAAACGCGTTGACGTCATCAACGCCGACACGTCACGGACGCTCTGAGTGTGAGGAGTGATGCGGTGACAGTTGCAGTCGCTCGTCAAGCTCGTCAAGCCCTATCAGCCTGCTCCATCTGATTGACCCGGCACCCGGAAAGACAGATCGCCTCACCATTCACCGGCAGTGTACGCACTACACAGGCCACCGGGATCTGTCACCGGGAATCCCATGACAGTGAGCGGCGGATAGTTTCCACAACACTGGACCAAGAAGGAGGTAGATTATGCGGCTAATTATTAAGAAATTCCCGCTATCCCTCCTGTCCTAAACGCTGAACTACCAGCAGCACTTACCAACAAACCTTCAAAAGGACAACTTGACGAACGATCCACCCTTAACAGGTACCCAGAGGAGACAGTGTTAACCAAGCAGAATCATGAACGGTAAAGCTTTATTACCTTTATTTTCACTTATTTAAGTGCTCATCTTGCCTTTCAAGCTAATGTTACCAGTGACTGTTGCTTGGATCATTTATATGGATTGTTACCATTAGTTACACTGTATTACTGAAATGTTCTCTTACCTGATATTAATCAACGGGACAGCTCATCATCTGGACTTCAACTGCTTTTTTGGCACCAAGTAAAACACTGTTACCCAACAGTCCAGACAATTAGCAGCATCCAGCACCAATTATTTAGCTAATTATACAACTGTTCCCCTCTACCCGCATTCACTTCCCCAATCCTCAAGGATCTTTCTACTTGTTAACTGGTTTATTCGATTTATACGGGATGTAATATCCCACCTACCACCAAATTATTTTACTAGTTGTACCACAACCAGGCGACAATTAGCAAGATCCTATTGCATCCGGACGCTGATCAGCGTTGAGTGTTATATGTTTTTTGTTCACTGTGTTGTATGGGCATTTCTTTCTGTCTGGCCAGCTAACAGTCATACATGAAGCAATTGGGCCCTGGCGGACCCAATTGCATTCATACCAATCCGATTTTTAATCAAGTTGTTGCACGATATACTCAATTGTTATTTTATTTAAATTATTCAATAAAGATATTTATATTTTTTGGTAAATACAGATAGCTGAATTCCTGATACACTTTTCAATCTAGTAGCTTAAGTAACTCCTTACCTGGATCTATAATCCGGGTGCTTTCCTTTTTTTTTCCTTTATGTAGTTCCCAGTTACAGCTACAATGTATATATCTACACAATTATTGGTCATCTAATCATTTGACCATATACTGGTGTTACTTGTTTCCACTTCCCCTGTCCCCTTTATTTAGTGTACATGTAATCAGTCTATGATACCAGCCATTTGATGGTTTCACAGTTCGGTTGACAGCAAAACCATCTGTGACAGTTATCCTTCACGGCATGCCTTGAATGCAGCTGTTTTGGGAAACAGTTAAATCAATGGGTTTAGCTCCACTTTAAGGTGGAACTTTACCCATAACTTGATAAAAAATAATGTTCTTTAGCAAGGAACATACTGTACATTCCACATTAATAATTATGTCGCGTACACACGACCAGACTTTCTGGGAAACTAGGTCCGACGTTCTTCCCACCGGACTTCCGCCGGACTTTCCGAACGGACGGACTTGCCTACACATGACCAGACTTTCCGGCAGACTAGATCCGCCGGTCTTCCCGATGGACTTTCGCCAGAGTTAGGGCAGACTTTCAGAATGAACGGACTTGCCCACACACGGCCAAGTCCGTTCATTTTGAACGTGACTCGGGTACAACGGGACTAGAAAAGGAAGTCAATCTCGCCGCTTTTATTGGCGAGATTGACACCTTGCAAGCCCCGTCGCGGAGCATACCAGGCCCTTAGGTCTGGTATGGATTTTAAGGGGAACCCCCCTACGCCGAAAAAACGGCGTGGGGTCCCCCTCAAAATCCATACCAGACCCCGATCCGAGCACGCAGCCCGTTCGGTCAGGAAAGATTTTTCGGCGTAGGGGGTTCCTCTTAAAATCCATACCAGACCTAAGGGCCTGCTATGCCCCGTGCTCACCGCAATAGGAAAATAGTTTTTTCCTATTGCAGCGAGCGCGAGATGCAGTACGCCGCCTTTGCATCGTATCTGGTCCGTCAGACGAACGGGCTTTCCGTCAGGAACTGAGTCCGGTGGAGTTACGACGGAGAGATTTGAAACATGTTTCATTTCTAGGTCACTCGGACTTTTGGGAAAAAAAGTCTGCGGGAGCCCACACACGATCGGATTGTCCGGCGAACTCTGGTCCACCGGACCAAGTCTGCTGTAAAGTCCGCTCGTGTGTATGCAGCATTAGGCTACCAAAATTAGTGTGTGCTGTAAATTGCCTCCAGCATTGTTCCTGTTTCTTCTTGCTGGAGACTGCCATTTTGCTGAAGCCCAGAGCCCCTGAATAGCAGTAAATTATAAAGCAGAACTAAACCCATCGATTTAACGGTTTCAAAAAACAGTTACATGGAATGTCAGGAATGCTAACTGTCACGTTTGCTTGTGTCCTCAACCAAACTGTCAAACCATGAAATGGCTGGTGTTTTAACTGATCACATGAATAGCACCATATGAATGAAAGTTTTTATTTGGGACTTTAAATTAAGCGCATGTAACGATACTCCTCCATCCCTAAACCTGGGGATAAAAGCAAAAGGGGATTAGTTGCATATTTATCGCCAAAGAAGATACCACATAACAATGTGTACATACTGGATATTGATTGTTATATACAGTATCTTACAAAAGTGAGTACACCCCTCACATTTTTGTAAATATTTTATTATATTATCCTTTCATGTGACAACACTGAAGAAATGACATTTTGCAGAGTAAAATAGTGAGTGTACAGCTTGTGTACACTTGAGTACACCCCTAAGTGAAAATGTCCAAATTGGGCCCAAAGTGTCAATATTTTGTGTGGCCACCATTATTTTCCAGCACTGCCTTAACCCTCTTGGGCATGGAGTTCACCAGAGCTTCACAGGTTGCCACTGGAGTCCTCTTCCACTCCTCCATGATGACATCACGGAGCTGGTGGATGTTAGAGACCTTGTGCTCCTCCACCTTCTGTTGAGGATGCCCCACAGATGTTCAATAGGGTTTAGGTTTGGAGACATGCTTGGCCAATCCATCACCTTTACCCTCAGCTTCTTTAGCAAGTCAGTGGTCATCTTGGAAGTGTTTGGGGTCTTTATCATGTTGGAATACTGCCCTGCGGCCCCGTCTCTGAAGGGAGGGGATCATGCTCTGCTTCAGTATGTCACAGTACATGTTGGCAATCATGGTTCCCTCAATGGCTCCCAGTGCCAGCAGCACTAATGCAGCCCCAGACCATGACACTTCCACCACCATGCTTGACTGTAGGCAAGACACACTTGTCTTTGTACTCCTCACCTGGTTGCCGCCACACACGCTTGTCACCATCTGAACCAAATAAGTTTATCTTGGTCTCATCAGACCACAGGACATGGTTTCAGTAATCCATGTCCTTAGTCTGCTTGTCTTCAGCAAACTTTCTTGTGCATCATTTTTAGAAGAGGCTTCCTTCTGGGATGACAGCCATGCAGACCAATTTGCTGCAGTGTGCGGCGTATGGTTTGAGCACTAACAGGCTGACCCCCCACCCCTACAACCTCTGCAGCAATGCTGGCAGCACTCCTACGTCTATTTCCCAAAGACAACCTCTGGATATGACACTGAGCACGTGCACTTAACTTCTTTAGTCGACCATGATGAGGCCTGTTTTGAGTGGAACATGTCCTGTTAATAGCAATTTGGACATTTTTACTTAGGAGTGTACTCACTTTTGTTGCCAGCGGTTTAGACATCAATGGCAGTGTGTTGAGTTATTTTGAGGGGACATCAAATTTACACTGTTATACAAGCTGTACACTCACTACTTTACATTGTAGCAGTGTCATTTCTTCAGTGTTGTCACATGAAAAGATATATTCAAATATTTACAAAAATGTGAGGGGTGTACTCACTTTTGTGAGATACTGTGTGTGTGTGTGTATATATATATGTATATATATATATATATATATATATATATATATATACTGTGGGAGATTAGCTCATGGGGATCACCTTTCCCGGCAAAAAAAGGTCAACGTGCAGGCAATTTCTTTAAAATCTAGTGGGTTGCCAGGTTTATTTAGCAGAGGTTTGCACAAAAATGAACACAAACAAAAAATAGTAAAGCAAATCCTTGCTGTCCGGCGCTAAACTATACAGCAGACTTCCTCTCTATACGGTATGGAGCTGGTCCCTGACACCCACAAAACGTGGTAAAGCAAACCTTCTTTTTAAGTCCAAACAGAGCTCCCTCTCTCAGATTCCCTTCTGAGTCTTAGGCCAGAGCTCTCCTGTGCTCTCTTCCTGTGCATTTAAAGTCCAGCTGAGCGTAGACTCAAGTGGACCACAACATCTGGACCGGAACCAAGCCTGCCACTGAGGCTGGAAAAACCGGGGCCGGATTCCGGTTCAGTCTCTTACAACAGAAGGCATGCCAGGTGAAATATACCGATTATCCATTACCTCACCTTGCATACTGTCACATATCCTCCCCCTCTCCTCAAGCCCCTGTGACTGAGCAATTGTCCAAGCATACAGTGCATGTGGGAGAGGGCATCTGCATTGTTTTGGAGCTTACCCGGCCTATGCTCTACTGCAAACTTATAGGGCTGTAAAGCCAGGAACCATCTTGTCACATGGCCATTTTTCTCCCTGTTATCACACATCCACTTTAAGGGAGCATGGTCGGTGACCAGCTTAAATGACCTCCCCAACAAGTAATAATTCAGGGAGTCCAAGGCCCATTTAATAACGAGACACTCCTTCTCAACAATGGCATAGTTTTTTTCATGCTTGTTCAGTTTTTGGCTCAGGTAAACAACTGGGTGCTCCTCACCATCTCTGTTCTGAGATAGTACAGCCCCTAGGCCCACCTCAGAGGCGTCTGTCTGTACCACAAACCCCCTTTGTGAAGTCCGGGGTCACCAGAACCGGTGGTACACAAAGGGCATGCTTTAATTTCTGAAACGCCTCCTCGGCTTCAGGATTCCATTTGACCATGACCAACCCTCTACCCTTCATCAGGTCAGTCAGAGGGGCGGCAATGGTATTACAGACAAGTATAAACTGTTTGTAATACCCCGTAATGCCCAGAAAGGCCCGAACTTGTTTCTTGTTTACCGGTTGGGTCCATTTTTGAATTGCCTCAATCTTATTGGTCTGAGGCTTGACCAGTCCCCGGCCAATAACGTACCCAAGGTATTTGGCTTCCTCCAGGCCTATGGCACATTTTTTTGGGTTGGTCGTGAGACCTGCTTCCCTAAGGGAATCTACCACTGCTTGTACTTGGGGCAGGTGCGATTCCCAATCTGAGCTGTGGATGTGGATGACCACATCGTCCAAATAAGCGGCTGCATACAAGCCATATGGTCTCAAAGTTTTGTCCATCATTCTCTGGAACGATGCAGGGGCCTCATGCAGACTAAAAGGCATCCGCTTGTACTGAAACGAGCCCTCAGGAGTGGAAAAGGCAGTCTTTTCCTTGGCCGATTCAGTTAGGGGTATTTGCCAATAGACTTTCTTTAGGTCTAGGGTTGTTATGTAGCGAGCCTGTCCCAACCTATCCATGAGTTCGTTGACCCAAGGCATCGGGTATGCATCGAACTTGGACACACTGTTGAGTTTCCTAAAGTCGTTACAAAACCTGATGTTGCCATCAGGTTTTGGAACCAGCACTATGGGGCTTGACCAATCACTGTGGGATTCTTCTATCACGTCCAACTCTAACATATTTTTGATTTACTTCGTGACTGCCTCTCGCCTGGCCCCTGGGATTCTATATGGCTTTACATTTACGCAAACCCCAGGTTCCGTCACTATATCATGCTGGATCACCTTGGTCAGTCCAGATAAGGGGGAGAAAAAGTCTCTATTTTTGTATACAAACGCCTTAACATCACTTTGTTGTGCCACAGACAGAGAATCCATTATGGGGGCGTCAGGTGTCATTGGTACTCGGTCTATTGGAGGCGGGGATGCGGCTAGTAAAGTCTCTATGTCCTTCAAGGGCTTTAAGAGATTCACATGATAAATTTGTTGTGGTTTTCTTTTTCCTGGCTGGTAGACTTTGTAGTTTACCTCCCCTACCATTTCAACAACCTCAAAGGGACCCTGGCTAGTAACTTACTTTCCACCGTGGGAACCAGTGCCAACACTCTGTCTCCGGGGCTGAAAGTACGGACCTTGGCACCCCAATAATAGACCCTCCTCTGGGCCTCCTGGGCTCGCTCTATATGTTCTTGTACTAGGGGCAGGACAGCTGCGATTCGATCCTGCATCAAGAAGACATGCTCTATGATGCTTCTATATGGGGTGGCCTCTCCTTCCCACGTTTCTTTGGCGATATCTAGCAGCCCCCTGGGATGTCTACCATACAAGAGCTCAAAGGGGGAATAGCCTGTGGATGCTTGAGGAACCTCTCGTATGGCAAACATGAGATATGGTAGCAAAAAATCCCAATTTCTCACATCTTTGTCGACCACCTTTTTCAGCATACTTTTCAAAGTTTTATTAAATCTTTCCACAAGACCATCCATTTGGGGGTGGTAGACAGAGGTACAGAGATGAGAGATTTTGTATAACTTACACAGTTCCTTGGTAACCCTGGACATAAATGGGGTGCCCTGATCGGTTAAACACCTGGACTAACTCCTTGCCTTAGCGGAGGTGTTACGCAAGGGTATGGCTTTAGGATAGCACGTTGCTTAGTCCAGGATTACCAAAATATGCTGGTGACCCCGGGCAGACTTCACTACTGGCCCCACCAGGTCCATGCCAATCCTCTCAAAAGGGACCACGATTATTGGTAGAGGGACAAGGGGACTGTGAAAATGGGGCGACAGTGCCCACATTTGGCACTCGGGGCATGATTCACAGTACTCCCTGACATCTGCACACAACCCGGCCAAATAAATCTCTGGGTGATTCTATCCCTGGTCTTTGATACTGAGATGTCCCCCCATTACGTGACCATGGGCCGGTTCTAGCACCACGCTAATGAAGGGTTTGGGAACCAGTAGCTGTTCTACCTCATCTTTTCTGAATTTTACTACCTGATACAATAAATTGTTTTTAAGGGCCATGTAAAGGAAAGACACCCCCCTAGTTAGGATCCCCATCCACCATCTTAACATTTTATCTGGCTCTCATGAGGGGGACATCTCCCAGTTGCTTGGTACAGAAATCCTTTCTCCTGACCTCTAAGTCGGGTACTACATTCTGGCTACTCTCATTGTCAGGGTCAGAAATGTTCTCCTGCTCGTTACCCTCAGGCTGGGAGCTAGCCTCCAGGTCCTCCGGCTCTCCAGCCATGACAGGGAAAGGAAGAGGATCTCCGGCTTCCTCGTTCCCCCCAACAGCGTCCCCTTCCCGTTGGCAAAAAGGGTCTGATGAGAGTTACCGTGCTTCCCCAGCAGCGAGAGCTCTATCCACCAGCCTCCCTTTGCTATCCCATAAACTCTAAAAATGGGGAAAATCTCTCCTCACTAAAACTTCATGAAGCAGTGAAGGCACCACCCCCATTGAATGTGTAACACTGCCCCAAGGGGTATCAACCTCGACCATCGCTGTCTGGTAGTCCTGAGTGTCCCCACGGATGCAAAAGACCCCAATAGTACTGGGGTGTAGATTTGTGGGGTTTACACAATCATTTCTGACTAGGGTCACCAAACTACCAGAGTCTAGCAGGGCTGTGAGTGGCTTTCCATTCACTGAAATAACACACATCTGTTTTTCAATGCAACTCTGACATGATGCAGTACATGCGACCTGTACAAAGAGAGATATGCGTCTTTTCATATAAGCATAATCGCATTGCATAGGTTCATCACTTATAGGACAGTTTGCAGCAATATGCCCTAATGCATGGCAACAAAAACACTGTATGTGCTCTACCCCTCTTAACAGTCCCAAAGACCTTCCTGGCTTCTTTGGCCAGTCTCCAGGTCTAGAACCCACAGTCTCATTAGCTGTAACAACAGTCTTATCTAACTTCCCCATGCTCTTGAACCCTGGAACAGTCTTAGCAGAACTGCTAGGTGATCTTACACCCCTAGACACACCGAAATGGGGCGTAGATGGGTTCACCAAGTCCTCAGTAGCAGTGTACCTCTCCACTTGGTCCACCAATTGGGTTGCAGTTTTGGGGTCCCCCTGCCAACCCACTTCCTAAGAGCATCAGGGAGTGCACGCAGGTACCGATCCATTACCACACGCTCCATGATCTGAGGGCCTGTCAAGGTCTTTGGCTGCAACCACTTCCTGGTGAGGAGGACCAGGTCGAACATTTGAGAACAGGGTGGCTTGTCGCTGGAGAAGGTCCACTGATGCACACGCTGGGCCCGGACTGCCATGGTGACATCCAAGCGTGCGAGTATCTCTGTCTTTAGAGTCTCACAGTCCTGGGCCTTATCCAGTTCCAGATCAAAGTAGGCCTTTTGAGGTTCTCCTGTCAGAAATGGGGCCAACAGACCCGCCCACTGTTCTTTTGGCCATCCTTCACAGACAGCAACTCTCTCAAAAGTCGCAAGGTATGCCTCATCATCATGGGCAGGTGTCATCTTCTGTAGGTGGTACGTACCAATTTTGGCTCCACTGGCACAGGAGGTGCGAACCCCTTTTTCAATTCCACCAGAGCCTCTGCGAACTGCCGATTCACCCTCTCCATTTGTCCTGGTTATTGTTATCACCAAGAGAGAAAGTGAAGAAAAATCACATTTTTTTATGGTCACCCGAGGAGGACTAATGGGGAGATTTTCCAATGGCTACTCTAGCTCTGGTGACAATCAGGAATTCCCTCACTTTGGAGGGATTTTCTCTTACTTCCTGTTTTGACTATGGAAATGAAAGGAAATCTCCCAAATTGGAAACAGATGGCAAAAAAAAACTGACAAGGTTCATAACCCTCCCTTGTTATATCAAAAATGAAAATGGTTTTGCCTTTAGTTCTATTTTAATTGTATTAGATTTTTAACTCTCAAAGAGAGAACAAAGACCTACAAGAGTCAAAGGATCTTGTTATTGTATGCATAAAACCGGAAGCCAATGACCATTCCCTTTTCTCCATAGAAAAGGTAACACTCTATTCACATGTGTGCATCTGGGCTAAAGCCTGGTAGACACGGGCCAAATGTCGGGAGACATCAGCCAGTTAACAAAAAATGTCCGATATTCGGTCCATTGGTAAGTCGGTCTGTCAGACGAGCATGCTGGAAAACCACCAGCCGACCAATTCCCAATCAGTGCTCTCAGCCAATGGCAGGCCGTCCCCCTGTCAGAACATAACAGCTCAGCAGGGGAGATTGCTGAACTAACCTCACATAATTAGTACAGCCTCTCCGACCGGAGCTAACAGTGTTTTTTTGCTCGAAAAAGAACTCATAGTGTGTACCAGGCTTAAGAGTGACAGTAGTTGTCAGCAGTGCTAATCTCTTACTGGCAATCATTCTTAAAAGGGTTCCCCCAGTTTGTGGGCAGCCATAGTTCCCTGCAAGTAACGCAATCCACTTTCTATGCATATATAAATAACTATTTTTCAAGGCAAGCCAAACTTTCCAAGGTCAAACTCCACTATCTGCCCCGTGCAGGCATTGCAGGCTTAGATCAAGCAAGGACACTGCTCCTTCTGTATAAAGCTAAATTCACCATATTCAGCAGTTCTAATCTGAGAGTCCCCGGTGGATTTCGGTGCAGAAGCAATACAACTGCCTAATGCACAGAGACTTGGCATTTTAATGCAAGTAAACATTTATAGCTGTACTAGCAGTGTGCAGAGGACTGAAGTTCTATACTTGTCCCTAGTAAAAAATTGATGGTAATTGTTATTTAACTCTATATTTCCAGAGATGATCATAAGTCAAATCCAAGCTTACCTTTTTTTTTTTTTTTTTTGCTTTATAGTCAACTGCACACAAAATAAATAAATATCAACATGGTAAAATAGTAAGTTTCATGTAGCTGTATGAGGAAAAATCAAAACATATATCGCTATACAAAGAAATGAAGGATGCCCCTTCAGGCTCCCGTGGGGGGGGAGGGGGGGGCGAAACATGTTGGGGTAATGTCCTGGACAGAATCTAGGCTGAGGCTGCTTCCACTCTTTACATGAGGGTTTTGTATGATGTGTGGCTCCTGGGACTTCTTTTCCTTCCTCATTGAAACATATATCGCCAGCACACCATGGAGATTCATAATATCATCCTAATGTTTACTAAAGTAATCACATCACATGCCTGATGAAGGGTACCTGCGTGGCTCTGAAATGCTGCTGTGATGTGATCACTTTTCTGAACGTGTGGGCAATCCATGGTGTGCTGGCGATATATGTTTTGGCTTGTGCTGGCACTGGTTTCCAGCTCATAGTTGCTACGGCACCCATTTGCTTTGGACCATTTTCAGGAGCATATGTGACGGGTTTATTCTACATCTATATAAGGAAATTGGTGGCCTCTTGTACATTTCCCATCCGAACACTTCTAGACGGTAATACTGGGCCTGCAAGAGCGATGGAAGGCCACAAGTGCCTGGGTGCTGAAACTGGTGCCTGGAACTCGGGGAGATGTGCAGAAGTACAGCTGGTAATGCACCAAGGATACATCAAGTTTTAGATATGAGCAGAATCAGGTCACAAACCACCAGATTGTAGACAGAAACTAAGTCAGGAAAAAGCAGAGACTGGCAAGATGAAGTCAGTGAAGTACCAAGTCGATAAACACAATCTTGGTCAAAAGTCTAGGCCGAGGTCAGTAACATGAGTAAACAGCAATGAAAAGTAGACAGGAGAGGTCCAAGAGCAAGGCAATTGCTTGCTAATTTTAGCCATTCCAGTTTAATTTACCTGACAGTTAAAATGTATGTGTACTCACTTTTTTGCTACTTTATGGTCTGTTAGAAAATACCATTGAAAATGTTTTATTATATCTGTGCGACAAGTGTGTAGGCAGGTTCATATTTATATGGGATTATTGTTATAGTTAGTTCCTGTCTACCCAGGTGGGGAGAGGGTTAAACGGGGATCTGCCGGTTTCCTGGGCTTTTTTTGTTCTGCCCTCCACACTGATTATATATATACAGTATATATACAGTGCTCAGCATAGATGAGTACACTCCTTTTGAAATGTACGATTTTAATTAATATCTCAATGAACAATTTCCAAAATGTTGACAAAACTGAGTTTTATAGAATATTTATTTAGCTCATTACATGAAAGGAAGGTTAATAATATAGCTTAGATTACAAAATCTTCAGTTTTATTAATTAGTGGATGCAAAAATGAATACACCCCGCAACAAAAACTACTACATCTACTACATTACCTCCATGATTTGTAAGGACAGCATCAAGTCTTCTAGCCATGGAATGAACAACATCTACCTTTTTCCATTCTTCATGAACAACCTTTTTTAGGGCCTGGATGCTGGATGGAGAGTGATGCTCAATTTGTCTCATCAGAATTCCCCATAGATGCTCGACCGGGAGACATACTTGGCCACTGAATCACTTTCACCCTGTTCCTCTTCAGAAATGCAGTGTGTTTTGGTTTATTGTCATGTTAGAAAAGTGCACGACAACCAAGGGCACGGAGTGATAGTAGAGCAGTACATCTGTGAATTCATGATACCATTAATTTAATGCAGCTCACTGACACCAGCAGCACTCATGCAGCCCCACAGAAGGACACTACCACCACCATGTTTCACTGTAGACACCATGTATTTTTCTTTGTACTCCTCACCTTTGCGATGCCATACAGTTTTGAGGCCATCAGTTCCAAAAACATTTATCTTGGTCTCAACACTCCAGAGTACAGAGTCCCAGTAGTCTTCTTTTTCAGCATGGGCAGCCTTTTTTGTACATGGGCGTAAGGAGAAGCTTCCTTCATGGACGACACCCATGCATGCCATTTCACTGTAGTGTACGCCATATTGTGTCACAGGAAACAGTTTGGCTTTTTACCAGTTTGGCTTTCTACTTCTTTAGCTAACCGCAGTGTACTTACATGGCAATTTTCTTCAACCCTTTTCATCAGAAGACGCTCCTTTCAAGGTGTTAACTTCCATGGACAGTCTGGACATCTCTGTGAGATGGTTGCAGTTCAATCTTTGTTAGATTTTTGTATCACTTTTGCTACAGTATTCTGACTGATAAGTAAAGCTTTGCTGACCTCCTTGTAGCCTTCACCTTTCTTGAGTAAAGAAATTATTTTCTTTCTCAGGCCTTGTGACATTTCTCTTCCACGTGGTGCCATTGCTGACAGCATAAAATGGGAAGGGTTTTCTTTAAGTAATGCCCCTTTATTATCAACTGTCTGCTGGACACCTGTTTAATGAATAATTAGACTCACCTGTAGTTGAATTCATGTTAATTAGGATTTTGTTGTCTAAAATTTAGCTTCACTCCTAAGACTTTCATTAGTGTGTATTCATTTTTGCAGCAAGGTCTTGAATGAATTTGTTAGAAAAAATACTTTTTTGTGTGTGCGAATTAACAAATCTTGGTTGCAATTAATGGCCCACATTAGTGGGAGTATTTTGTGGTATAGTGTCCCACAGAAAATGTTGATTCTGAAAGGAAAGTAAAGGTTCTCTGACAAATCTGTTAGGGTGTACTCATTTATGCTGAGCAGGGTATATACTGTATATACATAGGGGGAAGGCTGGACTCAGAGAGAGGACCGCGTGGGAAGCAAGGAGGTCCAGATCCAGGAAAGATGTCGAACGGAGCCACCTGCAAAGACTCCTCCACATATGGGACTCTTCCTGTTAAGGTACACCTGGGCAACACAGGATAGATAGTTAGGGTTCTGTAACAGAGGCGGCTCTCTAATTAGGCAAATTAGGCAGTCGCCTTAGGCCTTGCCCCCAAAGGGGCCTCGCGCCCGCCTAATTTGCCCATACCGCAACCTCGATGATTCGCCAGGACCGCCCTGCATTCTCGATCCGGAGTCCCGGCAAATCAGATTCCCGCAATGCCTGCGGCTTGTGCGGGGTGTCTCCGCTCCCGCACGCCGCAAGCTCCACTCTCCATTCCACTGTGCATTGCAACCGGCATCTCTCCCCAGCTGCCTGACTGACACACACAGTGCACTGCGGAACAAGCTGAACCCGCCCTTCCTCCTCCTCCTGTGCTGTGATGTTTTCCTGTGCACAGAGGAGGAGGAGGGAAGGAGTCACACCACTGTACCGAGAGGCACGCTGGTCTGAGGTCTGTGTCATCTAAAAGTGAGTCTTGGAGGGGAGGAGGGCATGAAGAGGAGGGCGAGGGAGGGGAAACAGCAAAGAGTTCACTTGGAGTGATTTGGGGGAGAGGATATCCATCCATCCCCCATACCATCCTGGCTCCATCCACCCCACCCCAATCCTGGCTCCATCTATCCCCCGATCCAATCCCAGCTCCATCCATCCCCCCATACCATCCTGGCTCCATCCACCCCACCCTCATCCCATCCCGGCTCCATCCATCCCACCCCAATCCCATCCTGGCTCCATCCATCCCCCGATCCAATCCCAGCTCCATCCATCCCCCTGATCCAATCCTGGCTCCATCCACCCCACCTCAATCCCATCCCGGCTCCATCCATCACACTCCAATCCCATCCCGGGTCCATCCATCCCCCGATCCAATCCCAGCTCCATCCATCCCCCCATACCATCCCGGCTCCATCCACCCCACCCCAATCCCATCCCGGCTCCATCCATCCCCCCGATCCCACTCAAGCTCCATCTATCCCCCCATATCATCCCGGCTCCATCCACCCCAATCCCATTCCGGCTCCATCCATCCCATCCCGGCTCCATCCACCCCACCCCAATCCGATCCTGGCTCCATCCATCCTCCCGATCCCATCCTGGCTCCATCTATTCCCCCAATCCCATCCTGGCTCCATCCGTTCCCCCCTGATCCCATCCCGGCTCCATCCACCCCCAATCCAATCCTAGCTCCATCCATTCCCCCCGATCTCATCCCGGCTCCATCCATTCCCCGATCCCGTCCATTCCCCCCAACCCAACCTGGCTCCATCCATCCCACCAAACCATCCCGGCTCCATCCATCCCCCAATCCCATCCTGGCTCCATCCATCCCCCGATCCCATCCTGGATCCCTCCATCCCCCCATTCCATCCCGGCTCCCTCCATCCCCTCAATCCCATCCTGGCTCCCTCCATCCCCCCCAATCCTTTCCCGGCTCCATCTACCACCCCGTTCCCATCCCAGCTCTATCCAACCCCCCGATCCCATTATGGCTCCATCCATTCCCCTGATCCCATTCCAGCTCTATCCCCTCCAGAACATATCTTCTCCCCTCCCAAAGCCCCCCTAGCACATATCCTCCCCCCAATCAAACAGATGCTGTCTGCCACAAAGGCGGTGGCATCCATTTGATGGGCACAGTGGCTGCATTTGATGGCACAGTGGCTGCATTTGATGGGCACAGTGGCTGCTTTTGATGGGCACAGTGGCTGCTTTTGATGGGCACAGTGGCTGCTTTTGATGGGAACAGTGGCTGCATTAGATGGGCACAGTGGCTGCATTTGATGGGCACAGTGGCTGCACTTGATGGAACAGTGGCTGCATTTTATGGGCACAGTGGCTGCAATTGATGGCACTGTGGCTGCATTTGATGGGGACAGTGGCTGCATTTGATGGCACAGTGGGTGCACTTCATGAGCACAGTGGTTGCATTTGATAGGCACAGTGGCTGCATTTGATGGACACAGTGGCTGCACTTGATGGACACAGTGGCTGCATTTGCACCCCCCTCCCACAAGAATTGTGAGCACCAGCCACCACTGATCTTTGTATCATCTCTGCAGTCTCTGACCATCTCCTGTATCATGTCTGCACAGTCTCTGACCATCTCCTGTATCACGTCTGCAGTCTCTGATCATCTCCTGTACTATGTCTGCAGTCTCTGATCATCTCCTGTAGTATGTCTGCAGTCTCTGATCATCTCCTGTAGTATGTCAGCACAGTCTCTGACCATCTCTTGTACCATGTCTGCAGTCTCTGACCATCTCTTGTATCATGTCTGCAGTCTCTGACCATCTCCTGTATCATGTCTGCAGTCTCTGATCATCTCTTGTATCAGGTCTGCAGTCTCTGATCGTCTCTTGTATCATGTCTGCAGTCTCTGATCATCTCCTGTATCATGTCAGCAGTCTCTGATCATCTCTTGTACCATGTCTGTAATCTCTGATCATCTCCTGTATCATGTCTGCAGTCTCTGATCATCTCCTGTATTCTCTGACCATCTCCTGTAGTATGTCTGCAGTCCCTGACTATCTCTTGTACCATGTCTGCAGTCTCTGATCATCTCCTGCATCATGTCTGCAGTCTCTGATCGTCTCTTGTATCATGCGACCTTCATGTAAATCAGGGGTCTCAAACAGGCAGCCCTCCAGCTGTTTTAAAACTACAAGTCCCATGGATAAATATGCGTGTAATATATAATATATATGTAATATATATATTTGATTAAAGAAGAATTGGTAAGAGAAAATTCTATAAACGGTGAATTCATAGTTCATAGAATTTAAAACTCTTAATATATGCAATTTATACAGTTAATTTTTATCGCTTGAATTATTTTTCCCATTATGGATGTGAATGGGGCCACATGTCTTAGATTTGCCTAGGGCCTCACAAAGCCTAGAGCCGCCTCTGTTCTGTAAACATGTTTGATGTGACTTATTTGCACTACAAGAGTTGCAGTAAAGCACTTAAACCTGTCTTGAACCTGGTCTGAAGTTATTCTAAGGGATGCATGTTGGTATATGGTGTATCAGAAGAACAGGGCCTGTGAAACACACACACGGGGTAGAGGAGGAAAGTCACTACAAAGGGTTAACTCGGCAGATGAGATGGAGCGTAGTTGACATGAGTAACCATGAACTGGTGGGAATGAACAGCAGCCGGTCATGAAGCATGATACCTGGCAAAGGTGACGGATCCTCCAGTAGTGAATGGGTCAGTGATCTGTCTCTCCCTAGCGATTGGTTCCCCTAAAGTAACCGGGTCTGAACTCATGGTGCGGAGACCCCATATTCCTAGCTGCATGGTATGGGAGAGTAAATGAGTTACTGGAGAGCACGCATGAGGTCTGCACTAGGTGCTCGACGAGACCCCATTCTGTCACTGGGAGTGAGGTGGCAGAGGTGCACTGGGCTGGTGGAGGGGGCACAAGCTCAGCACATCCCTCCTAAATGCAACCTATGTCAAGGATGTGTAGTAAAATGGGACGGTATGTCTTACAGAGGAACTCTGTACACTTAACTAGTGCACACAGTTTATGGCTCATCTCTAAGTTGAGGTACCACCATAATATTTGACTTTCACACTTGATATTGTTGAGTGCACACACACGGAAGTTATTCCAATGTGCAAGGCGAAGAGGCCCCACCCACAATCTGATGAACCCATTCAACGTCCTTAACCAGGAGGTCTATTTGCTCTTCTACATGAGGTATGTTTTTTCACAATATAATTTATCATGTAGCTTACTGTGACCTTTTTATCATTTCATATTACAATTTTTACTATTCCATACTATCATAACTATTTATCTGTTTCAGAGCACCAACTGAGCCCTGCAGATCACAACCTACCAGATGCTTCCAGTGCGCAAAATCCCCATATAAAATATAGTAAATGACAGCAGGTTCTTGCTGATACTGTCATCATTGTCAGATCAATGTCTACAAGCAATATGTATCATACACAGTTCAGGATTATACACACCAAATTATTGTGCCCCTGGGAAAGAGAATGCTCCATATAGTCCTGTAGAGAATCCAGTACACAGTGGTTATGAAAATAATAAAGCATGCTTTGGGGCCACATACAGAAGTAAACTCTTATAACCCTTTCTACCCTTTCATTAAACATTAAACATTTGTTTGACATAAAATTAGTGATGGAACAGGACCATTTGCAGCACATCAATTCAGTTAATTTATCGACTGTTGTATTCTGTGATGAAAACTGTTTAAAATGTACCAGAGAGATTTTAAATAAGACCAATTAAAAAAAAATAGTAACATGCTCAGCTAAACTATCTGCAGGATTGCCTTGCCTATATTGGATAACATGCTGTAGTTCCTAGTCAATGTAAAAATGAGGCCTTGGCAGTTTATGAGAATAATAAAAAAATAGATTTTGAATTATAAAACATATGAATTCAAATTTTTTAAATGCAATATCTCTTTTTTTTTAATCTAACAAAAAGAAGATTGGTATACAGCCAGTTTCAGTTTTACAATAAAGTACACTGCAATACAACCATGTAGCAAAAATGTACAGCAGTAAGAAACACCAGGCAACACCAGTTTTTCTAACAGTGTCCTTTATAGACTGTTCCTCAAACCGCATTAAGTCCCAGAAGAGGATGCAATATCTCTAAAGAAGGATAAAACACAAAAACCTCAGTCCACAAACAGCAGAAGCAGTTATGGACCAGGACCGGTGTGAATAAAATGTGGAAAGCTAGGCAATTCCACTTTTCAACATAAAGAGACAAAGTAAGAGTCTTTTAAACCTGGATTATTAGGAAACAGCTTTGCCCAGAAAACGAAACTGGATGATGAAAACAGTCTAAAGGAGGAGAGCAATGGACAACCGGGTTTGAGATGCAAAGCCAGAGAAGCCTGAAAATCCAGGAAAGGGTAAGGAGGGAACAAATAGGATTCCAATTTATGAGGGTTTTTGCCTTCCTCTGGATTTGCTACTGGAGCGGGAAGTTGTATATTTATTGGTAGCAGAAAATCAATGCTGGGCCCGAACTATGCATTAAGGTAAATAAAACTTTCTGTGCTGCAGGAGCCCCCCCCCCCCAGCCCTCCCTGAGCCTGATTCGATCCAGCGATGTGCACAAGAGCAGTGGCTCTCACCTCTGTCTCTTTCCTCATTGGGTTGATTGCAGCTGCAGCCATTGCCTTCCACTGCTGTCAATCAAATGCTGTGGCAAGGGAGTGGGGGGTGGGGACGAGTCACCCTGTCTCTCAAACAGATGGCTTTCTATGAGGGCACTCGCCAAAGAGGAGGGGTCTGGAGCGCTGGCGGGAGACCCCACAAGAAGGGGGATCGGGGCCACTCTGCGCACAACCATTAGACAGTACAGATAAGTATAACATGTTTGTTTTTTTAGTTAAAAAAGAAACAAATGTTTAATGTCACTTTAATGGCATTGAGAGCCAGGAGATCATGTAGGCCGACTGAAGTTACCTTAAAATTTATCTAAACCCATGAACATAAGTTACATACAGTATCTCACAAAAGTGAGTACACCCCTAACATTTTTGTAAATTTTTTATTACATCTTTACATGTGACAACACTGAAGAAATTACACTTTGCTACAATGTAAAGTAGTGAGTGAACAGCTTGTATAACAGTGTAAATTTGCTGTCCCCTCAAAATAACTCAACACACAGCCATTAATGTCTAAACCGCTGGCAACAAAAGTGAGTACACCCCTAAGTGAAAATGTCCAAATTGGGCCCATTAGCCATTTTCCCTCCCTGGTGTCATGTGACTTGTTAGTGTTACAATGTCTCAGGTGTGAATGGGGAGCAGGTGTGTTAAATTTGGTGTTATTGCTCTCACTCTCTAATACTGGTCACTGGAAGTTCAACATGGCACCTCATGGCAAAGAACTCTCTGAGGATCTGAAAAAAAGAATTGTTGCTCTACATAAAGATGGCCTAGGCTATAAGAAGATTGCCAAGACCCTGAAACTGAGCTGCAGCACGGTGACCAAGACCATACAGCAGTTTAACAGGACAGGTTCCACTCAGAACAGGCCTCGCCATGGTCGACCAAAGAAGTTGAGTGGATGTGCTCAGAATCATATCCAGAGGTTGTCTTTGGGAAATAGACGTATGAGTGCTGCCAGCATTGCTGCAGAGATTGAAGGGGTAGGGGGTCAGCCTGTCAGTGCTCAGACCATACGCTGCACACTGAATCAAATTGGTCTACATGGCTGTCGTCCCAGAAGGAATCCTCTTCTAAAGATGATGCACATGAAAGCCCACAGTTTGCTAAAACAAGCAGACTAAGGACATGGATTACTGGAACCATGTCCTGTGGTCTGGATGAGACCAAGATAAACTTATTTGGTTCAGATGGTGTCAAGCGTGTGTGGCGGCAACCAGGTGAGGAGTACAAAGACATGTGTGTCATGGTCTGGGGCTGCATGAACGTTGCCGACACTGGGGAGCTACAGTTCATTGAGGGAGCCATGAATTGCAACATGTACTGTGACATACTGAAGCAGAGCATGATCCCCTTCCTTTGGAGACTGGGCCGCAGAGCAGTATTCCAACATGATAACGACCCCAAACATACCTCCAAGATGACCACTGACCACTGGGCCGCAGAGCAGACAACCACTGCCTTGCTAAAGTAGCTGAGGGTAAAGGGGATCGACTGGTCATGCATGTCTCCCGGCCTAAACCGTATTGAGCATCTGTGGGCCATCCTCAAACAGAAGGTGGAGGAGCGCAAGGTCTTTAACATCCACCAGCTCCGTGATGTCCTCATGGAGGAGTGGAAGAGGACTCCAGTGGCAACCTGTGAAGCTCTGGTGAACTCCATGCCCAAGAGGGTTAAGGCAGTGGTGGAAAATAATGGTGGCCACACAAAATATTTACACTTTGAGCCCAATTTGGACATTTTTTGAGGGGTGTACTCACTTTTGTTGTCAGCGGTTTAGACATTAATGGCTGTGTGTTGAGTTATTTTGAGGGGACAGCAAATTTACACTGTTATACAAGCTGTACACTCACTACTTTACATTGTAGCAAAGTGTCATTTCTTCAGTGTTGTCACATGAAAAGATATAATAAAAAATGTACAAAATGTGAGGGGTGTACTCACTCTTGTGAGATACTGTATATTCTATCTGTGTATGTAGCTGTTTGCCTGGAATTCAACTTTAAATAAATAAGAACAGTGTCGGTTCTTTAAATGGCATTACAGAAGCAAATGCCTGATGGCAGCATTAATGCAATGAAACACCTGCTCTAAAAGCTTAAGTACCTGCGATAATGTTTGTTAATAGGAAGAGAAAATTAATAATTTAAAGAATTCAGTTAAGCCTCTTGACATACTGTCAACAACACAGGCTACTGAGCCACAGCTAAAGCAATTAATGCTGCTAGCTTAAAAGAATGTCCATCAACGGCTCAGGTCTAGGTGTCTGCATCTGAGGTCTCCATAATATTCTGGCAATCATAATTAACAGGGGGGACGTGGGGGGCTTTAAAAATGCGTTTGTCTTTGAAAATGGATATAAACCATAACTGGATAACAATTATTTGCTAAATCAATTTGTATTATAAACAATTACCATGTGCACTCTCTACATAGCGTTATCCGGGACTCTGCACTCTGTACATAACACACTCCTAAACTCTGCACTCTGTACATACTGTAACACACTCCTGAGTCCTGAACACTACACAATGTACATAACACACTCTTGAACTCTGCAATTTGCACATAACACACTCCTGAACTGTACACCCTGTACATAACACACTCCTGAACTCTGCACTCTGTACATAACACACCCCTGAACTGTACACTCTTTACATAACACACTCCTGAACTCTGCACTCTGTACATAACACACCCTTGAACTGTACACTCTTTACATAACACACTCCTGAACTGTACACTCTGTACATAACACACTCCTGAACTCTGCACTCTGTACATAACACACTCCTGAACTCTGCACTTTGTACATAACACACTCCTGAACTGTACACTCTGTACATAACACACTCCTGAACTGTACACTCTGTATATAACACACTCCTGAACTCTGCACTCTGTACATAACACACTCCTGAACTCTGCACTCTGTACATAACACACTCCTGAACTGTACACTCTGTGCATAACACACTCCTGAACTGTACACTCTGTACATAACACACTCCTGAACTCTGCACTCTGTACATAACACACTCCTGAACTGTACACTCTGTACATAACACACTCCTGAACTGTACACTCTGTACACAACACACTCCTGAACACGGCAATCTGTACATAGCAGCTACAGCCGGGCCTTTGAGGGCTACAATAACGCTGATGCAGCACACAATGAATTGGAGTTTGAGATCCATGCTGTACATAGATGATCCAAGGGGCTGGGCACCATGTGATTATTGTGATTGGACAGCACAGTAATCACATGGTACTAGTTACAGTATTACAGTAGGAGAAGAAGAAAGACCAGATCTCAGTACTTTTAAATGGGCACATAATTAATGGATTAGTGGCTGCAGCTGCTGATCTATTCATTCTGTTCCTGTGGTACAAAGATCTTTATTTTTACCCCCTGTATACCCGCTCCTCTTCTACACATGCTAGATCCAATGTGACCCAAACAGACCCAATATGTGAGCCGCTAAGGCTTTAGCAGTGGTGCAAGGCCTCGATATCCACTGCTGTGAGTGCTGGCTTGGGGGGGAACTCGTTCCAGCTCCTACCCTCACTGAGTATAGAAGAAATGAATCATGAATAAGCTTTGAGGGATGGAGCTAAATGGGAGTGGCCTGGTTGCAGGGATGGACTGGCCATCGGGACTACCGGGAGATTCCCGGTGGGCCGATGGCTGAGTGGGCCAGTTTCAGAGACAGGGAAGGAGAGATACATAGCGCCAAATGTAGCATTAAAACAACTTTTAATCCACTTAAAAAACGTTACTGACAAAGTAGGGTGAAAGGCATTGAAACGCTGTGCAAGAATCCAGGTTTGTCAACAATTTGAATTAGGAGCGGCCACCGGGAACCGATCGGGCGAGTAGATGCAGAGCGCATCGGTGTGTACTACTACTTCCTGGTGGCGGAGGAATGATGACCTGAAGGATGCGTCACCCCCCACTTGCATCATTTCCGGATGATGACATCACGTCCGCCCCATCATGCGTTCCACCGCTACCAGGAAGTAGTAGTACACACCGATGCTCTGCATCTACTGGCCCGTTCGGTTCCCGGTGGCGGCTCCTAATTCAGATCGATGACAAGCCTGAACTCTTGCACAGTGTCTCAATGCCTTTCACCCTACAAACTTTGTCAATAACGTTCTTTAAGTGGAAAACAAGTTGTTTTAATGCTACAATTGGCGCTGTGTATCTCTCTCTCCTCCCCTGTCACGTTGTGTGTTGGGGGTTACAGAGCTGGGTTGGAGGTGCCCATCAAGTCCTGTAGCAGCACTGCATCTGCCATCTGGTGACAAGTGACTTGGCAGGATACAGGCGACGGAGCAAGTGATATGCGGCATCTGGTGGCAGGCGACGTGGCAAGTGACAAGCTGCCTCTGCTGACAAATGACGTGGCAAGTGACGTTTTGCATCTGGTGGCAGGTAACGTGGCAAGTGACATGTGGCATCTGGTGGCAGGCGATGGTGGCAAGTGACATGCAGCACCTGGTGGCAGGCGATGTGGCAAGTGACACGCTGCATCTGGTGGCAGGCGACGTGGCAAATGACACGCTGCATCTGGTGGCAGGCGATGGTGGCAAGTGACATGCAGCACCTGGTGGCAGGCAATGTGGCAAGTGACATGCAGCATCTGGTGGCAGGCGACGTGGCAAGTGACAAGCTGCCTCTGCTGACAAGTGATGTGGCAAGTGACGTTTTGCATCTGGTGGCAGGTAACGTGGCAAGTGACATGCGGCATTTGGTGGCAGGCGACGTGGCAAGTGACACGCTGCATCTGGTGGCAGGCGATGGTGGCAAGTGACATGCGGCACCTGGTGGCAGGCGACGTGGCAAATGACAAGCTGCCTCTGCTGACAAGTGACGTGGCAAATGACATTCTGCATCTGGTGGCAGGCAACGTGGCAAATGACAAGCTGCCTCTGCTGACAAGTGACGTGGCAAGTGACATTCTGCATCTGGTGGCAGGTAACGTGGCAAATGACATGCAGCATCTGGTGGCAGGCGACGTGGCAAGTGACAAGCTGCCTCTGCTGACAAGTGCTGTGGCAAGTGAAACACTGCATCTGGTGGCAGGCAAAGTGGCAAATGACAAGCTGCCTCTGCTGACAAGTGACGTGGCAAGTGAAACACTGCATCTGGTGGCAGGCGATGTGGCAAATGAGGTGGCAGGTGACACACTCAAGGCTCCCACTGATTCTGCATTATGGTGAGTTGAACTATTTTATGTTATATTACAATGTGATAATAGAAATAATGCGCTTCAATCATCCTGACACCATATGAACCATGGTGCCGAGAAGATTGAAGCGCCAACACCAGGTGTTTGGAGTAAAGTGGGCCGGTCTGGATGAAGTCCAGGGCCAAATTTTTGTCCCAGTCCAGCCCTGCCTGGTTGGAGCCCAGGCTGAGGTTGCCACACTATATAGATTGATGGGATCGGTTCGATGTGCGGCCACAGGGAGATTTTCTTATATACTCAATGCTAGATCCAATGCTATCTCCGTGCAGGGCTGTAGATAAGGGGGTAGCACCAGTCCTCCTGTATGGGGCCCGGGCCAGCAGGAGGGGACCAGACAGCAGAGTGATTCGGATGTGGACAGGGAGGGTGATCAGTGTTGCAGGGGGACAATTACTGGAACCAATCCCCTGTATGGCTCTCTCTGCAGCAGCAGAAAGCCGGCTTTTCCACTCTCCCTCCCATTAGCTTTCAGTTGCTGCAGAAAGAGCCATAGAAAGTATTGGATCCGGTAATTGCCCCCCCCCCTCATTTCACACTAATCACCCTCCCTGTGCACCAAACGTTTCCCCCTGTGTGCCCCCCCCTATCCCTGCTGTGCTACTGGCTTCCCTCCTTGCCTTCCTGCCAGCAGCTGCAAGCACAAAATAGGATCCTTCAAGATTGAGAGTGGGGGAAGGGTTAGGTAAATATATCCTATTTACCAGCCCCTTCCTTTCCTGAATGAACACAATGAATGATCGGTATTGATCACACACTGTGTTCATTCACAACTGAAGCATTGGCTGTATGGGGCCCTGTGTCAGGATGTATGTATGGGGCTCTGTGTCAGGTTATCTGTATGGGACCCCATGGTTTCTAACAGTAGCCCTGTCTCCATGTGACCTATAAATTTAACCCTCACCCTCGCTAATCCTGCCCATCTGAGCATTAACCCCTTCAGCTCCATTCTACCGCTGTACATTGACCCCTTCACTGCCTCCATCCTCTGTGTATGACCTGTACATTAATATATCTAGTTGCACCATTCTCAAACCATGTGTTTAACCCCCTCAGGATTGGCATCTTTCTTCATTTCCATAAAAAAAAGGTGGCAAAAAATAATATCACCTTGGGGTGTCTACTTTCCGAAAAAGGGTCATTTGGTGGGGGGGAACGTAAAAAGGTTTTCTAAACCTAAGAAGTAAAATGTAATTTATTGGAGCTTAACAGTCCTTAGAAGTGGCGACTGCATTTGTTTCCTGTTTTCTGGCTTTTTTTTTTCCATTTTTTTCATCTGGTGATCCTGCCAGTAACACACCTCCTGTGCAAGGATGACAACACATTGCAGCGTTGTCACCCAAGGACACCTCCTCCACTCTTCTTCATAAATAAGGGAGTATGTGCACTGTAGTTCACAAAGGAGGACTAGTCCTGGCAGGATCAACAGATATTTTTTGCACTTATCAAACAGTAAATAGTATTTTGGTATATTTAACCACTTGCGGACCGCCCTATAGCAGATATACTGCTACAGGGAGGCCACTGTGCACAGGATCACGCACACATAAGTGATCCTGCCCTTCCAGGTAGCAGGTGCGAATGTGCGCTCCCATCGGCTTGCTTCCGCTGTGGTTATACACAGCAGGAGCCAATCAGCGGGTACTGCAGACGCGATGTCCGCCGGCACCCATTGATCTTCCTGTAAAGCAGGGGCAAGGATCTATGTCTTCCCCTAGTAAAAGCACCTCCCACACTGTACAAAAGAAACAAACAGGCTAGGCACACTGTTAACCCTTTGATCGCCCCTAATGTGAACCCCTTCCCAGCCAGTGTCATTAGTACAGTGACAGTGCATAATTTTAGTGTAACTGGCTCCCAAAAAGTGCTGCCAGGGGCGTTGCTAGGTCTACAAAAGATCTGGGGCTAGAGTCCATAGCAGCGAAGTAAAGAAAGTCATACGCTTGGGCATACACATGTATATAATATACATGTGTGTATATATATATATATATATATATATATATATATATATATATTTATATTGTTACATATCTGAGTGTGGATCCCTCCTTACATCAGGGTCCCCAGAGAGCCCCCCACATACATCAGGGTTCCCAGAGAGCCTCCCTACTTACATTAGGGTCCCCAGAGAGCCCCCCAGAGAGCCTCCCCCTTACATCAGGGTCCCCAGGAATGCGGTCTCACCTGTGCCCACCAATGTAGCCTCACCAGTGCCCAGCAATGCAGCTTCACCTGTGCCCTCATCTCAGCCTCACCAGTGCCCAGGAATGCAGCCTCACCAGTGCCCAGCACTGCGCCCTGCACTGTAGTGCCCTCTGTCCCCTGCACCTCCTACACTGTAGTGCCCCCTGTCCCCTGCACCTCCTACACTGTAGTGTCCTCTGTCCCCTGCACCCCCCACTGTAGTGTGCTCTGTCCCCTGCACCCCACTCCACAAACATACACTGTATAGGTATAACTCTCCTACCTTACACAGGTGTACAGCAAGCAAAGCAGCAGAGATCGGCATGACAGGGCTGGATGGGGGCCGGAACTAGTGAAGTTAACTTTTCACATTAACAGGCTGGTGATTGGTTGCTAGGATTGCCTGGCAACCAATCACCTGCTGTTTAATGTAAAAAGTTAACTCCAGCAGTTCCTGCCCCCATCCAGCCCTGTGATACTGGCCGCTCGCCGCTGTCCAGTTAAGAGGACAGCGGCGAAAATGTCCACGGGCCGGGTGCAGCCCAAGGGCCATGGGTTGCCGAGCCCTGCCCTAGAGACTCGAGGCTATGGGCCCTAAATTTGGGGCTATAGCCCCAGTAGCCACCCCCTAGCGACGCCACTGATCGCCGCCATTACTAGTAAAAAAAAAAAAAAGAAAAAAAAAATTCCATTAATCTATTCCATAGTTTGTTGATGCTATAACGTTTGCACAAACCAATCAATATATGCTTATTGGGGTCTTTTTCTACCAAAAATATGTAGCAGAATACATATTGGCCTAAATTACAGTAGAAATTTGATTTTTTAAAATTTTTTGGGAAATGTTTTACAGTAGAAAGTAACACATTTTTTTTCAAAACTGCCAATTTTTTTTGTTTATAGCGCAAAAAAAAAAAAAAAAAAACACGGAGGTGATCAAATACCAAATAAAGCTCTATCGGTGGGGAAAAAAGAGGACATATGCTTTATTTGGGTACATTGTTGAACTACCGCTCAATTGTCAGTTAAAGTAACGCAGTGCCGTATCGCAACAAAAAAAAAAAATGGCCTGGTCATGTAGAGGGGGTAACAGAAGCAAGCAGAAGTGTATTGTTAGGATTTACATACACTGGTATCAATTCACTGGAACACAGGTGGTAGCGGCGTGTTGTCTCCAGTAAAAAAGTAACATGCAGCATTGATTCTGACACAACCCCTTCCTCTTCAGGTCGCAGTCTTTTCAGGTGACCCCTCCTATTTATATCTATTTAAAAAAGAACTGATTAGGGGGTCACTGGGCAGCGCAGTGTTGCGGAGAGCTTCCTTGTGCCTAATCATTATCTCTGTGTAATGAGCACTGAGACAGGAACAGATAACCAAGCTTCTATGACCCCAAGCAACAAATGTCGTTCAGTAATGGTTAATTCACCTACGCTGCTTCATATCAGCAGTTCCTACTGTAGCGTAATGAGCGATTAAATCTTTATCTTTCATTACCGTGAGAGATTAGGTATGATTATAATGACTAATCCAGGTGTAAAAACTTCCATTAAAATCAAAAAGTCCTTAGGGGGTCCCTCAGCATCAGTTGGCCCTTGCAGCAAATGTCACACAATGAAAATTGAAAACGGTTTGATTTTGGACTTGAAGCGGACCGTTTTTTTCATCTTTCCATCTATTAAATCTTCTATTCTTGTTGTTTTAACTTTGGATAGTAAAACATTTTTCTTTTCTGTCATTAAATACCTTATACAGCCCACTTGCTGTTTCTTGTCTGGTCATTAGCCTAGGCTTATGACATCATGTACAGCTCTCTCTCTCACCCTCGTTAGAGTTCGCCAGGAAAGGAGGGGAATGAGTCATAAGAGGGCCAATGAGAGCTGCAGAGCTAGAGGTGTGCCTCTGTGTGTCTGTGTACATCCAGGAAGTGAACAGGCAGCAGCTTTAGCTGCCAACAGTTAAAATGGCTGCAGCCAGACTCAGTAGAGGGAGATTTCTGCAGTATATTTGGTAAGTACAGAATCGCAGTATATATAAAATAATATGCAAAGTGGTTGGAGGGAAGCTTCAGAATGGCAAATATGTTTTTATTTCAAATTATGTGAGCAGACTGCAGTTCCTCTTTAAAGTGGTATTAAAGGGGTTGTAAAGGTTCCAAACATGTTATATTTACGTGCTGTGTTCAAGTGTTTTGCACAGAGCAGCCCCGCTCCTCCTCTTCTGGGGTGCCCCCGCCGATGATCCTGGCTTCTTCTCTTCATCGGGTGCCCCCCCACGGAAAGCCGCTTTTCATGGATGACACCCGTGCAGGCTCACTCCTGAGCCCTGCTGCTGTGTCCATTGACGCAGGCAGCGGAACTCAGCCCCACCCCCAGTCCAGTGTCACTGGATTTGATTGACAGCAGCAGGAGCCAATGGCTTCTGCTGCTATCAATCTGTCCAATGAGGAGAGAGACAGCAGCTGGAGTCGCTGGGCTTGTGCACATAGCTGGATCAGTTCGGGCTCGGGTATGAAAAAGGGGGCGGAGTCTGGAGGCAGCTGCAGAAAAGAAGGTTTGCGTAGAGTGCATTAAGGTGAAAAACCTTGAGACTTTACAACCACTTTAAACCCAAAACCAAAAATGTAATATATTGCAGCTTATCAATCATTAGGTGTGGTGGCTGCATTAGTTTTCTTTTCTTTTTTTCCCCTCTCTTTCCACCTGGTGATCCGGCCAGTAACACACCTCCTGTATTAGTGAGACATAACTTTAGAGGAATGAGCACAGGGGGCACAGCAGTCAACGGCATTGTCAGTTGGGGGGGGGGGGTGTTAAATGTATTAGGAGATTTAGATACACTAACAAATTCAAGCCACACTCCAGCTTACCCTTTATAATCAGTAACAGCAAACTATTTTCTTTTCCTTTTGGTATAAAGGTTTTGTATTGATAAATAAGCTGATCATTTTATGATATTTTTTGCAACCTTTGTATAATTTGTCACACCCCCATAGGTGTGCGCAGCTTATTGCATTAGGGTGTGCACCCCAAAGGTAAAACACACATGACTTTCTCTGCAGCCTCAGCTGCACTGTACAGTGAATGAATGGGAAAAGCTCTGTGCTGAATGGCTTCCTGTTCATTCACAAACGGAAGCATAGTAATCACAGTTTACCATGCTTTAGTTGTTACTAATGTTCATATAAAAGAACATCTTAGTAGCAGTGACCATAACATGATTTCATTTAATGTTAGCTGTGGGCAACAAACACATACATGTAAGTTAAAAACACTTAACTTTAGGAGAGCAAATTTTCCAAGGATGAGGGCTACTCTCCAGGGAATATTGGCATCAATGGACACAGAACAGAAATGGGAATTCTTCAAAGTGACTGTAGGTAAACTCACTGCAAACTATATTCCCATGGGGAATAAGTTTAAAAGGCTAAAAATAAAACCTATGTGGCCCACGGCCAAAGTTAAAATGGCTATAAATAATAAAAAAGCGCTTTTAAAAAATATAAAAAGGAAGGAATGTTATCATCATTGAAATGTTACAAAGAATATAACAGAATATGTAAAAAGGAAATCAAGGATGCAAAAATTCAAAACAAACGACAGACTGCAAAAGATAGTAGGAAAACCTACTTCAAATATATTAATAGTAAAAAGGCCAGGTCTGAGCATGTAGGCCCTTTAGAAAATAATCTAGAGTGGGTGACCGGGGACAAAGAGAAGGCAAATTTATTAAATTACTTTCTTCAGCTCTGTATATACAAAGTAGCATGGGGGAGCTCATGTCCATAATGGGGGTGGTATTGACACAGCCCCGAATCATCCACAATGGTTCAAAAGTGATTTGGTCCAGAAATATTTAAACAGAATAAAGGTGGATAAAGCACCTGGACCAGATGGAATCCACCCACGGAAAAGACAGAAGTTGTCAAACAAACCTTTTTTTTTATGAAGAGGCAAGTAAAACCTTAGACAGAGGGGTGGCTGTGGACGTGGTATACCTGGATTTTGCAAAAGTGTTTACACAGTTCCCACACACGGCTCATGTGTAAGGTAAAGTCTACAGGCTTGGAAAGATCAATTTGTAAATGGATAGAAATCTGGCTAAAAGACAGAATTCAGAGAGTAGTGGTAATGACTCTTACTTTGAATGGTCTAAGGTTATCAGTGGTGTACCCCATGGTTCAGTGTTGGGACCCTTACTTTTTTATACCTTTATAAATGATATTGGGTCTGGGATTAAAAGTAACATTTCTGTATTTGCAGATGACACCAAGCTATGCAATGGAATAATGTCCTTACAGGATGTCTCCAGTTTACAAGCTGACCTCAATGCACTAATCCGGCAACTAAGTGGCAAATGAGGTTTAATGTTGATAAATGTAAAGTTATGCACTTGGGGGCTAAGAATATGCATGTATCATACATATTAGGGGGAGTACAACTGGGGGAATCAATGGTGGAGAAGGATCTGGGGGTTTTGGTAGATCATAAGCTTAATAGCATGCAATGTCAAGCTGCATTTTCCAAAGCGAGCAAAGTCCTTTCTTGTATTAAGAGAGGTATGGACTCCAGAGAGAGAGAGATCATTTTGCCCCTGTACAAATAATTAGTAAGACCTCATCTGGAATATGCAGTTCAGTTTTGGGCTCCAGTTCTCAAAAAGGATATCGGGGAACTGGAGAAAGTGCAGAGAAGGGCAACCAAACTGACAAGAGGCATGGAGGAGCTCAGCTATGAGGAAAGATTAGAGGAACTGAATTTATTCACTCTTGAGAAGAGGAGTTTAAGGAGGGATATGATCATCATGTACAAATACATATGGGGTCCATATAGTGTTAAATTATTCACTTTAAGGTCATCACAGAGGACAAGGGGGCACTCTTTACGTCTAGAGGAAAAAAGATTTAATCTCCAAATATGGAAAGGTTTCTTCACAGTAAGAGCTGTGAAATTTTGGAATAGACTCCCTCCGGAGGTGGTTCTAGCAAATTCAGTAGATTGCTTTAAAAAAGGCCTGGATTCTTTCCTAAATGTACATAATACAACTAGTAACTAACATTTATAGGTAAAGTTGATCCAGGGAAAATCCGATTGCCTCTCGGGCGGATCAGGAAGGATTTTTTTTCCTGGTGTAGCAAATTGGAGAATGCTTTGCTGGTGTTTTTGCCTTCCTATGGATCAACTGTGGGTGAAGGATTGTGTATATGGGATTGTATTATATATTTTTTTTTTGGTTGAACTGGATGGTCTTTTTTTAACCTAACTAACGATGTAACTATGTAGATAAAATAAGTATTCCCGCGCTACCTAAGCTAGAAAGAGTAGGGTACTTAGTTGCAGCAAGCACCGGATTGGTCAATCACTAGCCTAAGAAGAAATAAAATAAAATCAATAAATGGTGCTGTGCTCTTAGGCTCGATGCACATCTATGCATGTTGCTTTTGAGTGTTTCTGCAGTGCTTTTTTTTGCGGTGCTTGCCGCGTTTTTGAACACGCGTTTTTACCGTGATTTTGCCACGATTTGCGTTTTGGTTTTTTTACACTGTAAATAGCTGGTTGCTAAGGAGGGGACCAGGAAGCCAGCCACGTCCTTAACAACCGATGAGTCAACAGTTGTCAGCGGGCTTCCCGTTCAATGTAAAAAGAAAGAATTGCCGGCTAAAAAAAAAATTGAGAGAAAAAACAGCGTGGGGCCCCTCCCCCAGGTCCATATCAGGCCCTTGGGTCTAGTATGGATTTGGAGGGGACCCCATGCTAAAATTTAAAAAAGAATGGCGTGGGGGTCCCCCCAAAATCCATACCAGACCCTTATCCAAGCATGTAGCCCGGTAGGTCAGCAAAGGGAGGGGACGAGTGCCCCCCTCCTGAACCGTACCAGGCTGCATGCCCTCAACATGGGGGGATGGGTGCTTTTGGGCGGGGGGGCTCCCCACCCCAAAGCACCTCGCCCCCATGTTGATCTGGAAGCCCCCTTAAATAAGGGGGCCCCCAGATCCCGACACCCCCCTATGTGAATGAATATGGGGTACAAGTCTTTTATGAAAAATCTTCTTCGTCTCCGCTTCTTCCTCCGGTCTTCCTCCATCTTCTGCCGCATCTTCATCCTCTGGTCTTCTCCTTCTCCCCCTGCTACTTCTTCCGCTTTTCTTCTGTTTTCTTTGGCCGGAGTTTTTCTTCCTCTGTCGCCGCCGATGACCCTCCTCCGATTTCTTAAATAACGATGGGGGCATGGCAATCAGATTACGTCTCGGAGGCCACACCCCCTTGTGACATCACGGTCCCAGTATGCCCCGGGCGGTGGCGTCACAAGGGGCGTGGCCTCCGGATGGGCCTGGTATGGACCTGGGGGGTGGAACCCCACGCTGTTTTTTCTCTCAATTTTTTTTTTTAGCCAGCCATTCTTTTTTTTTTACATTGAGCGGGAAGCCCGCTGACAACTGATGACTCATCGGTTGTTAAGGACACGGCGGCCGGTTTCCCGGCCCCCTCCTTACCAACCAGCTATATACAGTGTAAAAAAAAGAAATAAAAAAAATGCACAAGGCAAATTGCGGCAAAATCACTGCAAAATCGTGGTAAAAACGCGGTACTTGCGCTTTGGATGCGGGTCCATTGAATTCTATTACATGCAAAACGCTGCATTTTGCGGGAAAAAAAGTCCCCAACCCTTTCCAAAAAAGCAGAGGCACAAAAATGCATTGATGTGAACATGTTCCTTAGGAACCCATGTTAAAAAATTTCCCTGCTTTTCCGCAAAATGCAGCAAAAAACGCATTAGTGTGAATCGAGCCTAAGTGATGGCAAACAGGTAAAATACTATAAAGTGCTAAGTAACTACTTATAAAGTGCTAAGTGTTTATAAATAATAAACTCCAAAAGTTTTCAAATGTATGAATGATAAACTCCAGAAAACACAATATAAATGCAAAATGATAATAAACAATCTAAAGTGCTGAGTGTTCAAAAATACATACGTGATGAACTTCCAATGTACAGTATAGGTGCAAATAATACAAAGGAATAACATCCAAATCGATGTTGTCCTAAACAAAATAAAGTGCTGGTACCAAGAACAAAGGAATACATTCCAAAGTGGGGATAAGTCTTCAGACAAATGCTGGTGAATATAGTGCAGAAAAGTAAAGTGCTGGGTTCCAACTGACACTCTGTGTGAGTGTGATGATGTGAATTAGTGATTTTTTCTTCAGTGCACGCAGTGGCTCCTTACCTTACCTGTAAGGTAACAGCGTAAAAGTAGCCAGCGGCAATCTGGAAATCCGGGATCCTGCAGTAGGTCACCCTAAGGATTTCTTATGGATGGCAATATCTATGGAATCTGGTGTCCTGGTGGATGCTTCTCATTAGAAGAATATATCTCCTTAATATAGGTCAGTAGCGGTGGAAATCCTCCCAGATGGGCACATCAATTATATGGAGAAAGAGAACAGGGGACCCAAATCGTGAAGTATATAAAACTGGGTTTTTATTTAATTACAGCCAAGATTGGTACTCACATAAATGCAGATTTGTCAAAATAAGACAAAACGAGCAACGATTTCGTGGCCTGACATCACTTCCGGTGCTCGTCTATACCGGTGCTTGCGCGGTAAAAGCAAATGTCATCAACATCACCAGACATCGTCAGCAATAGATCACTATAACAGTGACCTATTGCTGCAAGGAAAGGGTTTACTGCCACTTTCCCAGTCTTTGTACTCAAATAAAGTGCCATGATCTCATTTTTTTAATCACTACAACCCAGAAGTGATTACATTGATCAATTTAGCGCCTGGGTTTAGTGCTGGATGCCAGCTGTTACTGAACTTCCTCCAAGAGTGGATCATTTCTTGTGCCATTTTAAATAGATACTCACTGAGCCTTATTCTAAAAGTGCACCGGGGACCCAGGTTGTTCAAAAAACTGCAAATACAGAAAAAGTTGATTCTAATAGAAATTTAGTGAGCTCATAAATACATATAGTGGGCTGACAACTCTGCCTCTGCTGCACTAAAATACCAAAAAAGTGTTGTCTGCCTTCTGGTCTATAAAACATTTCCTCTTATATTATAAAGATGAGGAGAAAGAATGTGTTCTGTAGTCGAGGAGAAGAAAAGTCACAACGCAGCTTAGGATTTAAGAGGAACAGTGGCAGATTCGTCAGCCCACTACAGGAAGTTAGGAGCTCATTGGATTTCTGGTAGAATCAAGCATTTTTCTGTACTTGCAGCATTTTTAACCACTTGATGATTTTGAACATAAGAGAAATTGTAAACAAAACTTCAGCAAAGTTCAGCTCCTTTCCCCTGCTGCTGCTCATCCTGATCCTATTACTAGCAATTGCCGGCAGTCAAAATGACAGTTGAGAATTTCTTTGCAGGGGCAGCAGGAGCTGCTTTCAAGATACAGCTGCTTCTGTGTATAATTACACTTACAGATGGTCTGCAAGTGTCATTGATTAAATGCAATGTAACAATTTATTGTTTCATTGTACTGACTATTTCATTTGACAGTATGTAGAACAAAAGCGTGACCTTTGATCTGCATCTTGCAACAGCTAAAGATGGAGGCACGCATCGTGACTTTCAGCTTATGAGGATGTCACGTTATGACAAAACGCGTCACAGCGCGCAACGTCCGGTTATGGTGAAATGCACGTGGATGCCCAGCGGCTTCCTGTATGACCAGAGTGCATGGGTAGATATGTTTGGAGTTCTTTACAATGGTTGTATGTATAACGAACACTTTTTAATAATAAAAACGAGATTTTTTACAGTATTAGAGGCAGGGCTTTTTTTCTCAAACAATAGGTGCTGGAACTCAACCACGACCCCCCGAAACCCCTCCCCCTACACACACCCTCCAAATCACATCAAATAGTGGGTGTGGTCAGTCAAATTTCACAAACAGTAGGAGGGTCCTAAAGGGGCATTAAATAGCAAGATTGTATTACATACAGAGTGCAGAGTTCAGGGGGGGTTACACACAGAGTAAAGAGCTGTCACTTGTAAACACAGAAACCGGACTTCTGTGTTTACAAGTGATTGTGGTCAGCAGGCCCCCCCAAGGGTCTGAGCCAGAAGTGGTGGAACTGAGTTCCACCAAGTTTCCCCTGAAAAAAAGCCCTGATTAGAGGACCTTATTCTCTCTCTTTTTAATCGATTAATTGACTTGCCATTGGAACCATCGTATCACACCATCATGAGGAGAGGATACCAAGCAACAGCTGGAAGATACCCTCTGGTCTCTGGGTGACCAACAAAGCGAGATTGACCTTTTTTGCTGTACAGCAAATAGATTAACACCATCTGGTAAAGTGCGGACCTTCACTTGAGCATGTGGTGACACAGCAACACCAGGGGGCATTATCTTGGTGATATGGCACCGTACACTATATGAATTGATACACATCATGATAGTAACAATAAATAACTGTATTACTAATGGTGAATAATTTTGCAAACGCTGTTTCACCACATAATATATTGTGTGTTACTTGTAGTTTACATACACTGTATTCCCAAAAGTATTGGGACGCCTGCCTTTACACGCACATGAACTTTAATGGCATTTCAGTCTTATGCCCCGTACACACGGTCGGACATTGATTGGACATTCCGACAACAAAATCCATGGATTTTTTCCGACGGATGTTGGCTCAAACTTGTCTTGCATACATACGGTCACACAAAGTTGTCGGAAAATCCGATCATTCTGAACGCGGTGACGTAAAAACGTACGTGCGTGGCACTTTGTGCGTCAGATTTGTGTCCACATGAGCAGAAATTTCGTCAATGGATTTTGTTGTCGGAAAATCTGATGGAAAATGTGTGATGGAGCCTACACACGGTCGGAATTTCCGACAACAAGGTCCTATCACACATTTTCCGTCGGAAAATCCGACCGTGTGTACAGGGCATTAGTCTGTGGGGTTCAATATTGAGTTGGCCCACCCTTTGCAGCTATAACAGCTTCAACTCTTCTGTGAAGGATGTCACAACGTTTAGCAGTGTGTCTATGGGAATGTTTGACCATTCTTCCAGAAGCACATTTGTGAGGTCGGGCACTGATGTGGACGAGAAGGCCTGGCTCGCAGTCTCCGCTCTAATTCATCCCAAAGGTGTTCTGTCAGGTTGAGGCCAGTCAAGTTCCTCCACCCCAAACTCGCTCAGCCATGTCTTTATGGACCTTGCTTTGTGCACTGATGCGCAGTCATGTTGGAACAGGAAGGGGCCATCCCCAAACTATTCCCACAAAGTTGGGAGCATGAAATTGTCCAAAATGTCTTGGTATGCTGACGTGTTAATTGAGGAGATGGGGGGGGGGATTTGTGTTGCGAGGGGAAATTTTAGGGGGGTGGGGGGAGTGGCAGGGCGTAAGAATTGTTCTAGGATGGGAAATTTAGGGTGGATGTGCTAGGAGTGGCGTTTTAGGGGATTTGTGTTGGGAAGGGGGATGGAGAAGAGGATTTGTGCTAGGAGGGGGAATATGGGGGTTTTGCTAGAAGAGGTGATATGGTAGAGATGGAAGGGAAATTGTTCAAGGAGGAGATTTTTTTTGGGGGGGGGGGTTGTGCTAGTGGAAATGAATGGGGGGAGAGGTATTTGTGCAAGGATGGGAAATAGATGACCTTGCCCCGGCACTGATTGCACCATGTGGCACTATTGCACTTTTTTTGCACGATTACACTGCACAATTTGTTTGTAACTGCATAAGCAATAGGGAATTTTCACTTTATCTATGACATTCACATCTTATTATATTTATTGTACATTGCACTTGATATTTTATTTCATTATTATTTTAATTTCAATTTCAATGTTATCACGATAAGATTGTTATATGCACTGGTAAACAGATTATATGTTTACACATAATGTTTGATTATTTTGCTGAGTGCGCTGTTCTGTATATTTATTTATCTAGCTATTTATTTACAGAGTACATTTTATTTAATTTAAGGGGAATTTAAGAACACGTATAGGAATGTCTGTGCACATGTATTGTCATAATTAACATGTAATTTTTAGGAAATATTTCATCAGAGAATTTTAAAAAATTGTCGTTTTAGAGAATTTAAATGAAACTACTGCAGGGTTAATGTTTCTAATGGATCAGTTTGCTTCCTGGTAGACACATGGCTGGAAATCTCAATTTCTTCATAGGCAACATATGTTGTGGCCCATGGCACAGGGCTGCCAGGGATGGCACAGATCCACCCAGACATCAGATTACTGATTGTCAGTAACTAGAGTTTAGCATAACTGCGATTTTTCATTTCCTCTAAATTTCAGCTAAAAAGCCAAAGAGTGAAATTTCTCCATTTTGACAAAATGCATTGGAGTCAATACAGAAGGTAAATTAAGGTGGTTTGTGATGGATATCAAAGGTCCAATGGACTGCTTTTTTCACGTGCCAAAACATGATCTTTTTATTAGCCTGATTTTTATTTTTACTTTTTTAGCCAGAAAGAAAAAAAAAAACGACAACGAAAAAAGTAAAAATAACAGAATAAAATTGAAAGCACAAAAAAATGATCAAAAGATAAAAAATAATAATACAAAGAACACTAGCTGAAAAAATAAACTACACCCAAAAAATAAATAAATAAATAAAACTAACTCTAAAGAAATAAATAAATATATTTTTTAAAAATACCTTTTTCTTTTCCAGCAAATTTTGACTAAGTAGGTTAGTGAGTTTCATCTTTGGCAAAATTTCAGTAATGGCAAAATCAGAAATTTTGTAGCTGAAATCACTCCACATATCCATATCAAGAACATATCCATCTGTATAAAGTATGAAAAAAAATCTGCACTATCTACATAATACATGTTGTGATTGTTATACATAAATAGTGAACACACACTAAAAACAAATATTAAATACAATGTGTATAGCACTGCCAGAACAAAATGTCAATAATAAAAACATTAAATAAATATAACAATGTGTCCTTGAATAATAAAACTTAAAATGAATATAATCTCAAACAAAGGTTTGTGCTTTAAAGTGGAAATCCCATTCACATTGAAACAATAACTTTAAATTTAAATTTTCTTCTACTGTGATATTTAAGCCAACACGGGGACATGAACTCAAACTAGAATGAGGAAACTTCAAAACTAATCTTAGAAAGTATTATTTTATCAAAAGAGTAGTCGATGCTTGGATTAGACTTCTAACAGAGGTAGTGAGTCAGTCAACAGTAATGCCGCGTACACACGAGCGGATTTTCCGTCGGAAAAAACTTGGATGGTTTTTCCAACGGAATTCCGCTCAAGCTTGCCTTGCATACACACGGTCACACAAAAGTTTAGACCGTCAAGAATGCGGCTTCCAAGCATGCGTCGAATTGTTTCCGAGCATGCGTAGGAATTTTGCACGTCGGAATTTGTACAGACGATCGCATTTTCGGATAGGAACTTTTTCCGACCGAAAGATTTCTCAATCTTTTGCTGGCAGCAAAAGTCCGATGGAGCATACACACGGTTGCATTTTCCGACCAAAAGCTCTTATCAGTCTTTTGCTGGCCGAATTTCCGATCGTGTGTACGCGGCATAAGTGGATTCAAACACGCTTGAGATAAACACAGATACAGTATATAGTCAGACAAAAAAATTACCCTAGTAACAATTATATCTTATGAATCACAATAGTTCAAGAATCACTCGTTAGCGCTATATATTTGAATGAAATCAACATCAATAAATCCAGTATCCAGAAATATTCGTGCTAAAAATATATATGAAATATAAAGTGCTAAAAATATACATAACATATAAAGTTTATAAATAATTCCAAGTAAAGTGCTCTGTGTGAGTATAAAAGTTCATGTATATAAAAATAAATCAAATAAATAAAGTCCAAATCATTTAAAATCATATAAAATTCATAAATGAATCAAATTAAAGTGCTCCATGTAAGTAAAAAATACTCAAATTCATATATATATATATATTGTACAGGACGCCAAGGCTGGGTCCTGGACAGGTGCTATATAGCACCAATATTTGAGTTATGGTCCCTTTAAGGGAAGTGTGGTGGTAGTATTGAAGGTGTCACCTAGGATGGGTGAGGAATTCCCGGGAATAGCCTTAATCAGGAGAGGACTGACTCGCAGTTCTCTCTGTGTTAATAGAGAGATATTTGGGACCCGGAATTTCGGAGGCTCTGAAGTGATATTCGGGTGGGAAAGAGCCTCCACCCCTGACTACAGGGATTCCAGCACACACAGGGTTAAGAGCCTCCAGGAAGCAGCTCTTAAAGTGGGGATCCCATTTAAAAAAAAAAAAATTAAAAGTCAGCAGCTATAAATACTGCAGCTGCTGACTTTTAATTGGACACTTACCTGTCCCAGGGTCCAGCGATGCGGGGGATCGAAACCCCGCTCATCCCCCCACCCACTCGGCGGCGCCAGCATTCTAACTGTGGGCGCCCGGCTGCGGCTTCACAGCCGGGCACCCACTGCGCATGTTTGAGCCGCGCCGCGCGCTGTCACTGACCCGCAATCATCTGGGACCGGTCACGTGTCCCAGATGATTGACAAGAGGGAGGGGGGAGAGGCGATCTCCCTTCCTGCGCCAAGGGAAGTGACGTCAGGAGCCCAGGCACCGAAGGAGGCAGACTACGAGGGACCCCACAGCAACAGGCATTTAGAGGTGAGTAAAAAAAAATTTTCTCCAAATGTTTTTTTTTTTAATTTTTTTTAAACACATTACTAATTTTTTTTTTGGGTTGGAACTCCACTTTAAAGACAGGAGGGTGTGTTGGTGAGGAGGAGTTGGTGAATACACCTCTCTTGGAGAGCTGTGAGTCTGCTGGAGGCTGCTGAAAGATTCAACAAGGACTGTTAAAACCTTTGGGTGAAGACCCATCCATGATCCTGTATGTGCCTTTTTACTTCTACTTTGTGCTGAAGATAAGCAGACTTTATTTAGTATTTTTGTGCTTGTGTTCTGCTGGAAGCCTTATTTTGATATGATTGCTGAAAATAAAAGCCTTTTTATTTAAAGTTTACTGGCTTTGCACTCAGTCCTGTGGAGCTACAATCCCCCAAACTTTACAACTGGTGTCTTGGATGCTGGCAGAGTGCATTTGCAGCTGCAAAAGATGGAGGAGGTCATCAAGGCATTGGCGCAAGCCACCGTGACCCAGCAGCAAGCCTCAGCAGAGGCAAACAGTCGCCATGAGGATGCGATGGCTCAGCAGCAGCAGGCCCTTGCACAGGCTGTAACTGCACAGCAGGAAAGCACACGGTTGCCAGCCGCCCTGTTTACTGACCAGCAGGAATCCACTCAAGCACAGGTGGCTGCCTTGCAGGAGGAAGTGCAGCGCCTGGCTCAGGGACAAGAGCAAGCGGTCGTTGCCGCTGGCAACCAAGTATCTGCGTGGGCCAGCCATTTCTTGCAAAAACTGACACCCAGCGATGATGTGGAGGCCTTTCTCACTACCTTTGAGAGGATAGCGGAGAGAGAGGGGTGGCCCTGTGACCAATGGGCTGGCATTATCTCCCCTTTCCTTACCGGTGACCCGCAAAAAGCCTACTTTGATCTCCCAACTGAACACATCAACGACTATGAGCATCTGAAGGCAGAGATACTGGCCTGCCTGGGAGTGACCACAGCTGTCCGGGCTCAGAGGGTGCACCGAGATACCTGTCACTGATAATGACATTGCAGAAAATACAAATATAGTTGATAATGCTCATTTTTCAGGTCGCAAGGCCGAGTTGACCTCTGAGGAGGGGGGAATCTGTCCGCTATAGGTCATGTTGGGGGAGGACAAAGAGGAATCTTCCCCATTGCAGACCTTGATTGAGGGGGATGAGGGGGAAACTTCCTCTAGGCTAGTGCACCCAGATTTGGGGGTGTCCAGGGGTGTGTTTGGCACTGCGCAGTTACAGGAGTCCACTTTGGTCAATGCTCGGGAGCAGGTATCAGTTATTAATGGAGTCCCACAAGTGCCGGTGCTGAAAAAAAGTTTCTTCACTTTGCATTAAACGGGGACTTGCTTTAAAGAGTAGCTGAAAGCCGAGGAGAAACTGTGGAGCGGTTGCTGTTTCCCCAGTCGTATCAGCGGATGCTCCTTGATTTAGCCCACAACGATGCACCGGGGGACACCTGGGGGCTGAAAAAACGGCCAGGGGTAAAGACTGAGGTGAAAAGGTACTGAGCTTCCTGTTCCACTTACCAGTTAACCGCCCTGGTGTCCCACTACAGAAACCCCCTGGTACACCTGCCCATAATTGAGGTGCCATTTGAACGGTTAGCTATGGATCTGGTGGGGCCCTTAGTAAAGTCAGCCAGGGGACACCAATATATGTTAGTAGTCCTGGATTACGCAACTAGGTATCCTGAAGCGGTCCCTGTAAGAAAAACATCCTCTAACGCCAGTTCCTGGGAGTTGTTTCAAATGTTTTCACGAACTGTGTTCCCCAAGGAGATACTGACGGACCAGGGCACCCCTTTCATGTCAAAGGTGATGACTGACTTATGCAAACTGTTTCAGATCAAGCAGTTGTGGACGTCCGTCTATCACCCGCAGACAGATGGCCTCGTTGAGAGGTTTAATAAGACCCTAAAGTCAATGTTAAAAAGAGTGGTCCAGAAGGACGGGAAGGACTGGGACATGTTGCTCCCTGCCCTGTTATTCGCCACGGACTTCTCGCCATTTGAACTGGTATACAGGGGAGACCCCGTGGACTTCTGGATATAGTGAAAGAAACCTGGGAAAGTGAGTCCTCACCACACAAAATGGTTGTAGAACATATTACTCAAATGCAGGAGAGGGTGGCTAGAATGATACCATTAGTGAGGGAGCATCTCCAGAAGGCCCAGGATGCCCAGAGGAGGGTGTACAACCAGTCCGCTAACATTAGGCAGTTTCAAGTGGGAGACCAAGTGGCTGTTCTGATTCCCACAGTAGAGAGAAAATTTCTGGCCAAATGGAAGGGTCCATTTGAGATGGTGGAAAAAGTGGGTGAGGTGAACAACAGGGTACAGGTACCAACCTGTGAAAAGGAAACCATACCAAAATTTATCACATCAATTTGTTAAAACCCTGGAGAGACCAAGAACAGGTGTCCGCTGTGGTAGGTGCCAATGCAGGGGACCCTGTCGGAGTTGACCTAGTGCAGGTTGCTGCAACACTCTCTAAGCCTCAAACCCAACAAATGAAGGAGTTTCTGCAGAGAAACAAAGCAATGTTTTCAGGGTTACCTGGTTTCACCAACGTCATTGAACATGACATTATAACAGAACCAATGTAAGAGTCCGATTAAAACCATATCGCATCCCAGAAGCTCATAGGAAGGCAGTGTCCGAAGAGGTGAGAAGGATGCTTGAACTTGACGTCATTGAAGAACCACAGAGTGAATGGTCGAGTCCAATAGTTTTGGTACCGAAACACAACGGCATCCTGCGCTTCTGTGATGACTTTAGGAAACTTAATGAAGTGTCCAAATTTGATGCCTATCCGATGCCCCAGGTAGACGAGTTAATTGAGAGGTTGGGTCCCGCACGGTACATCACAAAACGGTATTGGCAGATTTCCCTCACAACGGAAGCCAGAGAGAAAACTGCTTTTTCCACTCCCGAAGGCCACTTCCAGTATAAGAGGATGCCATTTGACTTACACTCTGTCCCTGCCATGTTCCAAAGGTCAATGGACAAAACATTAAACCCCCATCGACAATAAACATCTATCTACCTGGATGATATTGTCATTTTTAGCACCGATTGGGAGTCCCATCTTCCCCGGGTTCAGGCAGTCATAGACTGTCTGAGGAAAGCAGGGTTCACAATTAATCCTGAGAAATGTGCGGTTGGGATGGAGGAGGCCAAGTACCTAGGGTACATTGTGGGTAGGGGGCTAGTGAAACCTCAGTTGAATAAGGTAGACCCCATACAGAACTGGTCCCATCCCCTAACCAGGTCAGAGCATTTCTGGGCATAGTTGGTTACTACCGAAGGTTTGTCCCCAACTTTGCCACCATCGCTGCACCATTGACTGACTTAACAAAAGGCAGGAAGTCAGTAATGATCAAATAGAATACGGATGCTAAAGAAGCCTTTCAGAAGCTTAAGGTGGCATTGTGCCAGCATCCGGTGCTTGTGGCTCCTGATTTTGCGAAAGAATTTGTGGTGCAGACAGATGCCTCAAGTGAGGGCTTAGGAGCAGTATTGTCTCAAGTGGTCAATGGGGAAAAGTACCCCGTAGTTTTTCTGAGTAGGAAACTGATGACAGCGGAGAAAAACTACGCTGTGATAGAGAGGGAGTGTCTTGCCATCAAGTGGGCTCTGGACTGCCTACGATATTTTCTCCTAGGTAGGAGGTTTCACCTGGTGTCAGACCATACCCCCATGACCTGGATGAGACAAAACAAGCACACCAATGCCAGGGTGACAAGGTGGTTCCTTTCTCTCCAGGGGTTTAATTTTGGGGTAGAGCACAGACCCGGAAGACAACATCAGAATGCCAATGCCCTCTCCCGAGTCCATTGTATGAAGTTGAATGGTGCCTCCAACACCTCCGGGTTGAGACAGAGGGGGGGATTTATACAGAACGCCAAGGTCCTGTATAATATCCTTTATAATAATAACAATATTTGGGTTATGGTCCCTTTAAGTAAAGTGTGGTGGTAGTATTCAGGGGGTCACCCAGGATGGGTGAGGAATTCCCAGGAATAGCCTTAATCAGGAGAGGACTGACTCGCAGTTCTCTCTGTGTTAATAGAGAGATATTTGGGACCCAGAAATTTGGAGGCTCTAAAGTGATATTTGGGTGGGAAAGAGCCTCCACCCCTGACTACAGGGATTCCAGCACACATAGGGTTAAGAGCCTCCAGGAAGCAGCTCTTAAAGACATGAAGGTGTGTTGATGAGGAGGAGTTGGCGAATACACCTGTCTTGAAGAGCTGTGAGTCTGCTTGAGGCTGCTAGATTCAAGCTTTATTATAAGCTTACCTGCAGGTAAAAATAAAAATAACTTAAACAGTACTGAGGCCAGAGTTTCCATGTGGGCAATCAGCACTGCGCTTCACAGTTCCTTCCAAGAGGGCCCCTTCAGGCAGCCATCTCCACTGGCCTGGGAATACTGGTAGCAAACAGGGAGCAAGTACTTCTAATATGCCCAGCATGCGTTACTGACTGCATGTCCCACTTTGATCAACCTAAATGGGGTAGTATCTTCAGTTACAGTGAAAGTATGTCACCAGCACACAAAGGTTCTCCAGATAGGGGAGAGATCACATGCCTGATAAAGGGATCCTGCAAGGCTCCAAAACGTCACTTTTTGTAACTATGATGTGATCGCTGTAAAAAGCTTTGGACTCGATCTGGAGAACCCTTGAGTGCTGGTGACATACTTTTGCTTTAAATGTCTTCAGTTTCCAGCCGGTGGTCACTGCAACACCCACTCACATCTACAGCCATTATTCAGGAACGTGTTTTGGGAATATTGTGTATGTGTTTCCAGTTACAGCCGCCAGTCTAACAAAAGTTATGGATACTGGCCTTGGGCCCCTTTCACACGAACGGACCGTTTATCCATTTTTCTTCCATCCATCAAGAGACAACAATGTATTCCTATGGGCAAACGGATGACCATCCGTTATAATCCGTTAACCTCCGCTTCCGATTTTATCCGTTTTTTTTTTTAACATACAAGGCTACGTCGAGATCCGTGAAAACGGATATTAACTGATGTTAACACACAATGTCCGTCAACGTCCGATCAGTAAGGCTCGATTCACACAGGGGCAACACGATTTCAGCGCGACTTTGCAAGGCGACTTCAACGCGGCTTCAACGCGACTTCAGCGCGACTTTAAGCAAATTACAACACGACTTCAAGTCGCCTCCAGGACAGGCGACTTTGGCTGTGGCCAATCACAGGATAATCAGCTCTCTGGGAGGGAGGGGTTTGCCTGGGCAAACTAAATTTTTTCCCTGTAAAGTCGCTTGACTGTAGATAGAGATCCGACTTGGAGGAGACTTCCATTGATTTCTATTTTACAGGTCGCCTACAAGTCGGATCCAAGTAGTACAGGGAGTACGCTCTGAAATCGGAGCAACTTCAGTAGTGTCAATTAAGACACTCTGATTCACGGTAATGTAAATCTCTTCTTGGGGCGACTTGAGGGATTACAAGTTGGATCCCAAGTCATCCTAGTGTGAACCGAGCCTTAAGATCCGTTTTGAAGAAATATTTTTTTTTTTGGTTTATCTGTGAACTCAGGCAGTAGTTGGACAATAGGAAGTACATTGGAAGTACATCCCCAAGGAGAACCATGGTCAGAGATGTCTCCCAGGAGCAGCTCCTAGTCACAATCTGTTTTTTCTTGCTCCCCTTTCTCCACATATAGGCAAATATGACAAACAATGTCATGTCCCAAAAATTGTTGGAATCCATCGCACAATGCAGATAGCACAAACAAGGACAAGGACAAAGGAAGGACACAGCAAGGACAAGTCACTCACTGAAAACTGCAATGCAGCATGGGAGGAGCAGAGCTTTCACTGCCATTACTAGTAAAAAAAAAAAAATAATAATAAAAATGCCATAAATTATCCCCTATTTTGTAGATGCTATAACTTTTGCGCAAACCAATCAATATACGCTTATTGCAATTTTTATTTTTTTTTACCAAAAATATGTAGAAGAATACATATCAGCCTAAACTGAGGAATTTTTTTTTTTTCAAATTGGGATATTTATTATAGCAAAAAGTAAAAGATATTGTGTTTTTTTTCAAAATTGTCGCTCTTTTTTTGTTTATAGCGCAAAAAATAAAAACCACAGAGGTGATCAAATACCACCAAAAGAAAGCTCTATTTGTGGAAAAAAGGACGTCAATTTTGCTCGGGTACAGAGTCGCACGACCGCGCAATTGTCAGTTAACCACTTAACAACCAGCCCATAGCCGAATGACGGCTACAGGGCGGTTTCTTAACTCCGGGAGGGCGTACAGTGACGTCCTCCCAGAATTCCGCTCTCACGCGCCCCCTGGGGTGCGCACCCGAGAACATCCGTGACCGCCGGGTACAGAGGACCCGGCGCATCATGGGTCACGGATCATGGCCGCTGATCGCGACCGTTTACCATGTGATCGCTCCGTCAAATGATGGACACCGGTTCCTCCCTCCCCTCTCTGTACCGATCGGTACAGAGAGGGAGGGATCGGATGGCAGCAGCGTTGTGGGCTGGATCTGTAGTGCCCACAGCGCTGCTCTGTGACATGTGCAGTCACATCCAGCCATCCATCCATCCATGCTCAGCCATCCCTCCATACTCAGAAATACCCCGTGCAAAACTCTGCAATTCCCTGTGCAAAACTCTGCAATTCCCAGTGCAATACTCTGCAATTCCCTGTGCAATACTCTGCAATCCCCTGTGCAATACCCTGAAATACTCTGCAATACTCTGTGCAATAGCCTGCAATACTCTGTGCAATACTCTGCAATACCCTGTGCAATACCATGTGCAATACTCTGCATACCCTGTGCAATACTGTGCAATACTCTGCAATACCCTGCAATACCCAGCAATACCCTGCAATACTCTGCAATACCCCGCAATACCCAGCAATACCCTGCAATACCCAGCAATACCCCGCAATACCCCGCAATACCCAGCAATACCCCGCAATACCCCGCAATACCCTGCAATCCCCTGTGCAATACTCTGCAATACCCCTTGCAATACTCTGCAATAGCCTGCAATACTCTGTGCAATAGCCTGCAATACTCTGTGCAATACCATGTGCAATACTCTGGGATTCCCTGTGCAATACTCTGCAATACCCTGCAATACTCCGCAATACCCCGCAATACCCAGCAATACCCTGCAATACCCTGCAATACTCTGCAATACCCCGTGCAATACTCTGCAATACTCTGCAATACTCTGCAATAGCCTGCAATACTCTGTGCAATACTCTGCAATACCCTGTGCAATACCATGTGCAATACTCTGGAATACCCTGTGCAATACTGTGCAATACTCTGCAATACCCTGCAATACCCCGCAATACCCTGCAATACCCTGCAATACTCTGCAATACCCAGCAATACCCTGTAATACCCCACAATACCCCGCAATACCTCGCAATACCCTGCAATACTCTGAAATATCCCGCAATACCCTGCAAAACTCTGCAATACCCCGCAATACCCTGCAATACCCTGCAATACTCTGCAATATTCCTCAATACCCCGCAATACAACGCCATACCCAGCCATACCCAGCCATACTCTGCCATACCCAGCCATGCTCGGCCATACTCTGCCATGCTCAGCCATGCTCAGCCATACACAGCCATACTCTGCCATGCTCTGCCATGCTCTGCCATACTCGGCTGTACTCGGCCTCTGTATGTGGCCAGGCTGTGGAAGTCTCACACATGTGGTACTCAGAAGAAGTAGGAGAATCTATTTTGGGGTGTCATTTTTGGTATGTACATGCTATGTGTTTATAAATTTTGTATAAATGGACAACTTTGTGTTAAAAAAAAATGCGTTTTAACCACTTCCCGCCCGCCGTCATATGGCGTCCTTGACTTTGTGCGGGGATATCTGAATGATGCCTGCAGCTACAGGCATCCTTCAGATATCAGCCTTTTTTAGCCGGCGATTCCCTACACCATAAGAATGATCATAGCAGCTGTTCCACTGCTTGATCGTTCTTACGGGAGGCAAGAGGGGACGTCCCCCCCCTCCCGCCATCCTCCGGTGCTTCTACCGACTCACCGCTACGATCGAAGCCAGGATCGTTTTTTATTTATTATTTGAGGCTTCCCAGCCTAGAGGTGAGATGTGGGGTCTTATTGACCCCATATCTCACTGTAAAGAGGACCTGTCATGCCATATTCCTATTTCAAGGGATGTTTACATTCCTTGTAATAGGAATAAAAGTGATCAAAAAATAAATTTTTTGAAAAAAAGTGTTAAACTAAAATAAAGTAAAATGAACAATAAAAAAAAAAAAAAATTTTGAAGCGCCCCTGTCCCCGTGTGCTCGCATGCAGAAGCGAACACATACGTAAGTCTCGCCCACATATGAAAACGGTGTTCAAACCACACATGTGAGGTATCGCTGCGATTGGTAGAGCGAGAGCAATAATTTTCGCCCTAGACCTCCTCTGTAACTCAAAACATGTAACCAGTAAAAAATTTTAAAGCGTCGCCTATGGGGATTTTTAAGTAGCGAAGTTTGGCGCCATTCCACGAGCGTGTGCAATTTTGAAGGGTGACATGTTAGGTATCTATTTACTCGGCATAACTTCATCTTTCACATTATGCAAAAACATTGGGCTAACTTTACTGTTTTGGCTTTTTTTAAAGCACAAAACTGTTTTTTTTTTCAAAAAAAACTCGTTCGAAAAATTGCTGCGCAAATACCGTGCAAGATAAAAAGTTTCAACGACCGCCATTGTATTGGGTCTTTGCTAAAAATCATATATAATTTTTTGGGGTTCTATGTAATTTTCTAGCAAATAAATGATGATTTTTACATGTAGAAGAGAAATGTCAGAATTGGCCTAGGTGCTCCAGAACGCCTGAAGGTGCTCCCTGCATGTTGGGCCTCTGTATGTGGCCAGGCTGTGTAAAAGTCTCGCACATGTGGTATCGCCGTACTCAGGAGTAATAGCAGAATGTGTTTTGAGGTGTAATTTGTGGTATGCATATGCGGTGTGTGAGAAATAACCTGCTAATATGACAATTTTGTGAAAAAAAAAAAGAAAAAAAAATCTTGATTTTGCAAAGAATTGTGGGAAAAAATTACAACTTCAAAAAACCCATCATGCATCTTTCTAAATACCTTTGAATGTCTTCTTTCCAAAAAGGGGTCATTTGGGGGGTATTTGTACTTTTCTGGCATGTTAGGGTCTCAAGAAATTAGATAGGCCATCAGTAATTCAGGTGTAATCAATTTTCAGATATTGGCACCATAGCTTTTGCACGCTATAACTTTCACAAAGACCAAATAATATACACCAATTTGTACTTATTTTTACCAAAGATATGTAGCAGTATAAATTTTGTCCAAAATTTATGAAGAAAAATTACTAATTTGCTAAATTTTTTTAACCGAAACAAAGAAAAATTCATTTTTTTACTGAATTTTCAGTCTTTTCTTTTATAGCGCAAAAAATAAAAAACCCAGCGGTGATTAAATACCACCAAAAGAAAGGTCTATTTGTGTGAAAAAAAGGACAAAAATTTCATATAGGTACAGTGTTGCATGACTGAGTAATTCTCATTCAAAATGTGAGAGCACAGAAAGCTGAAAATTGGTCTGGTTATTAAGGGGGTTTAAGTGCCCAGTGGTCAAGTGGTTAAATCAACGCAGTGCCGTATCGCAAAAAATGGCCTGGTCATTGAGCAGCCAAATCTTCTGGGGATGAAGTGGTTAACGGAATGGAAGATGGATGAAGAAGGACGAGGCAACGGATAATAACTGATACGTTTTTAATGTTGCTAAACTGATGGTGCCCGTGTGAATGAGGCATTGGGGTCAAAAATCCTCTGTGCCTTCCAGCCCAGTCATCCCTTGTCCTCAACAAAGTGTGCAGTTCTCCTTATTTACATTGACTGTTCCGTTCTATACAACCAAAATAAGAATGCAAAAACAGCCTAAAGCAGTCTTGAAAGGGTTCAACTACAGGGGAATGATGAAAGTCACCAGCCCCCTGTTGCAAAATACACTTTTATTGGTGGAAAGAGTTTGGCTCAAATCCATACCCGGTCTGAGCTCAGTTTGCCTGAACATGCGGGAAGCTGTCACATGATCCAGGGCCAGTGATTCCCCACCTGCATGCACTTAACTAAAGGGCGGGGATAGGTATGACATCATTGGCCTAACTAGCTTACCCCAGGTGTGACATCACATCCTGCCTTGTGTCCCACAGTGGCTCTCCTCATGTCTTGGAACATTGGACTTGGTTTTCTCACTGACACAAGCTGCTGTTCCAATGGACGACTTCCATCCAATGTGGCATGGCTGCAGATAAGCTCTTTGATTTTGTATTTCTGTAAGTTTGCATTTGACTTTTTAATAAACCCATTGATGCTGGCGCCCCCTTGTTTTCCTTTTTAATATGCCCATATTAGGACAAGGTCATGGTCCTAATTAACCACTTACCCACCGCCGGCTGCCATATGACGTTCTTGACTTTGTGGGGGTATATCTGATTGATGCCTGTAGCTACAGGCATCATTCAGATATTGGCTTTTTCAGCCAGCGATTCCCTACACCATGAGAATGATCATATCTGCTGTTCCCCCGCTTGATCGTTCTTACGGGCGGTGAGAGGGGACGTTCCCCCCCTCCTGCCGCCCTCCAGTGCTTATACCGACTCAGCTTCCATCGGCCCCGGATGGTGACCATAGAGATTTCTGGCGAACCAGATAGTCACCGGAGTCTCTATGATCGTTCAGAAGCCGGGCGCGATGTTATGACCTCCCGCCCGGCCTCTGCATTCAAACAAACGGCGCCGCCTCGGCTGGGAAGCCGAGATCGTTTTATTTTTTTTATTATTGACCCCATATCTCACTGTAAAGAGGACCGATCATGCCATATTCCTATTACAAGGGATTTTTACATTCCTTGTAATAGGAATAAAAGTGATCAAAAATAAATATATTTTTTTTAAAGTGTCAAACTAAAAAAAAAAAAAAATTGAAATTAACAATAATAATAATAAAAAAAATTTTTTAAAGCGCCCCTGTCCCCGTGTGCTCCCACGCAGAAGCGAACGCATACGCAAGTCCCGCCCACATAGGAAAACGGTGTTCAAACCACACATGTGAGGTATCGCCGCGAACATTAGAGCGAGAGCAATGATTCTAGTCCTAGACCTCCTCTGTACCTCTAAACATGTAACCAGTAAAAAACTTTAAAGTGTCGCCTATGGGGATTTTTAAGTTGCGAAGTTTGGCCCATTCCACGAGCATGTGCAATGTTGAAGCGTGACATGTTAGGTATCTATTTAATCAGCGTAACTTCATCGTTCACATTATGCAAAAAAATGGGCTAACTTTACAGTTTTGTTTTTTTTTTTAAAGCACAAAACTGTTTTTCTTTCCAAAAAAAAAAAAGGCGTTCGAAAAATTGCTGCGCAAATACCGTGTGAGATAAAAAGTTGCAACGACCGCCATTGCACTGTCTAGGGTCTTTGCTAAAAAAAATATATAATGTTTGGGGGTTCTATGTAATTTTCTAGCAAAAGAATTATGATTTTTACATGTAGGAGAGAAATGTCAGAATTGGCCTGGTTGGCAAGTGGTTAAGGATGGGCTCAGATGTGTTCGCAACCGCACATGCGGAGCCCGCCAGGAAGCCGGCACTGCACAGCGCTAAACACAGGCAGTGAGACATTGTCCAGATCTGTGCAGCTGTGGATCGGGAAAATGTCTCACTGCCTGTGATTAGCGCTGTGCAGTGCCGGCTTCCTGGCGGGCTCTGCACGTGCGGTTGCGAACACGCCTGAGCCCATCCTTAGTCCTAATATGGCCATGTGGCCATATTAGGTCAATGGTGTCCTCAGCATCCCCGCCCATTTGTATATATGCAGTGGAGAATCTCTTGCCCACTACTCATTGGCCGAGTACGGTAATACAACTTGCAGGACTGGACCAAACCCAGTTCAAAAAGAACGCAAGCTCATTCCTGGTCCCATGCATGTATGAATTATCTCAGAGAACCTGATGCGATTCTGATGCCTTACAGAACGCAAAGATTCGTAGGTCAAGTGAAAAACATTGCTTCCTATGAAGGCAGTTTACATAGATGCGGCGTGATACCAGTGTGGTTAAAAAAAAAAAACTGTCCTGTGCGAGTTTAGTACTGAGCAGTGAGATTTAAAGCTCTATAGCCTGTGAGAATTGCATCTGAAAAGCACGAATCACACCACAAAATCGCGCTGCACTGGCACTCTAAATCGCATGTAAAATTGCACCACATCGCACCGCATGAGTGTGAACCCAGGCTGAAGACACCTTGGAGCACACGGCATCTGCCCATTGACATCTTTATATTTGTTGTAAATCAAGACAAGCCCAGAAAGCTACCTTAGTGCCACACATCTCAATATTTCACAATAAATCCTCGGGCTTTATATCCACTTAACTTTATATAAGAAGACAAAGTAATGAAATGAGGAATGATTCAATCCCGCTGCAAAGAAAATTTCTGTATTCTAGGTGCATAACTCTGAATCTAATTATATTTGTATTTACCACCCCTTTTTATTCCCACATTAGTTTATTATTTAATGCATGGCTTTTTTTTTTTTCCTCCTTGATTTGCCGTTAAATCAAACAGGATACTTTGCTGAAAGTGCATATTTCATCCCTTTTATTTATTTTTAGGCAGTCGAAGTTAAATCTAAAACGTCGACGAATCAATAACTCATTTTTAGGCTGCTCCGAGTGCATCGCACAGATCAGATGAGAAATCATTTACTGAACTTGCAAACTAATAACTGTAACGAAAAGGCTCAGTGGGAGAATTTGTCCAGACGCTTTTTTGCTATAGAAGTGCCTTTGTGTCGCTGTACCTCCTGCAAATCACGGGCAAATACCCTTCAATCTTCTCAATGTCTCTCCGTAATATGCGTGCATTATGGAGTAATATATTATTTTCTGCTCTTCCCACATGACATGGTGCAGTAAAATATCATATAATAGGAACATTATCATAGCATGGATGGTTCCATGCTTTGCTGTGCTGTGATGAATTCTGGCTGAAAGATGTGGGTGGTATAAGTGAACGCTTGCAGGTTGATAGGATGTGTATAATGTAGGGTCTTCCTTATTCTTCGTACACACGATCAGACTTTCCGACAACAAAACCGTGGAATTTTGTTCGAAGGGTGTTGGCTCAAACTTGTCTTGCATACACACGGTCAGACAAATGTTGGCCAACAATCACGAACGTAGTGATGTACTAGACTAACTACGTGGTTTTTCAGCTCTTTAGCGCCACACTTTGGGCTCCTTCTGCTAATTTCATGTTAGTAGAAGTTTGGTGAGTCTGGATTCGTGCTTTTCAGTTCATTTCTGAATGGCCGTTCGTCAACCAGCCATGTTGTGGAATCGGAGGAGATAACGTGTTATTTATTATTGGCCTTGGAGTTATTGCTTTGACATTATTTTTTTGGTTGAATACTGATTTGATTTGGTATATTTTCTATATTATTGGATGCATAGAATGCACTTTTTGGTTAAGTTTTATTGGCAGATAGCATGTCTAATTTTATTTGTTTTATTTTTTTTTTAATGCACAATAAAAAAAAATTGTGTGGAATAATACTTGGCTATGTGTTTTACTTCAAATGACAGTTTGGGAGTAGGCATACATTTAAAAAAATACAATGTAAAATTGACAAGGGACACCAACATAGTTGTATCTTTGTTCTTAAAAACTATGGGATAATGGTGTTCTGGTAACTTGCACAAAAAAAAAAATAAAAAAACATAATAATATTATTCTTGGTATCACTAGAAAAAAAAAGTCTTTGAAAATGTGTTTGCAATAACTCCATCAGTATCACCAGCAAAGCAGCTTCATTATTACCCCATTAAAGAAGAAGAGAATTGTGTGCTGCATTTGGAGATTTCATAATTTGCCACGTCAGGAATGTTAATTCTCCATTACGAACGCTAGTTTACAAGACCGACCACTTCTGCTTCCGAGCATGCGTGTTTGTACTTTGGAATTTTGTCCGACGGACTTGTGTACAGATGATCGGAAAGTCCGACAACAGATATTTGTTGGCGGAAAATTTGAGAGCATGCTAGCCAACATTTGAGAGCATGCTAGCCAACGCGTTTCGACCTAGGGGTCTTCAACAGGGGCATAGGCCCTTGCCCCTGTTGAAGACCCCTAGGTCGAAACGCGTCGGGTACATATACTACTCTCCTTGTTGCCCATTTGTTTTTATCCATCGTGATCACGCTTTTATTTGTGTATGGCCGTTTTTGTCAATAAAAACACCCCTTTTTTATCTGCACCATGTGGAGGCATATTTTTTTTTTGTTTCCACATTTACCGCATGAGATCCAGTCCCTCCAACTGCTCTTTCTTTGGGGGACCGTTTGTGAGACTTCTGATGCACGCTGGGACGGTTCGGTGTGAGGACGGTTCGTTGTGAGGACCCATCCGGTTGCCGGCAGAGATCCATACAGACCACTATCCAAGTGATTGGCCTTTCCCGAGCTCCCATCTCCAAGTCATTGGTGACAAACTGCGCATGTGATTCCCTGTCGCTGACATGGGAATCCACAGGATCTGGTAAGAGGCTTTTTTGCACTTTCTCCGAATGACCCATTGGGACCCATTTTTTCGGTTGTGAAGTCGCTGTATGATGCCTGGTGTTTTCTGACAACTATCAGACCATCACCACCCCTTGGAGTACTAACACCTCCTGTGCAGTTGGACATTCACATCCATCGTTGGACATTTTTGTTTCAAAGCACCTGTGGTCAATTATTGATTTCCTTACTGTTTCACCATTCTAAAGATTTATGCTCATTTGTACATGCGCTGCATTTTTCTATATGCCTATTTGTTGTTTTTGTTAGACTGTATGCAGCAGCTTCCTTTTATTTCACTGGTTAGCGTGGTGTTTTCCATTTACCTTTAATGCTAGCAAGAGAACTGAAAAAACGACTTTAGGGGATATATGAGACTTTAAATCTACCTTTCCAATATTTCACATAAATCATAGCAACATAACATTTTACATTAAAAAAAAAAAAATTTTTAATACAAAATATAAAATTGGATATTAAAACACAGCGCGTTTCCCCTTCTTCAGGGCTGCTGCTGTATGCTATGATAGATGGGGATATACCCACACTGGTGTGTCTGTGACACTGAAATCAGCAGAGTGTCTGCATTCTTCGGTGGTTGCAGCATAGCATAGCATAGCATAGCTACAACCACTGGAGAATACACTCTGCCGATTTCAATGTCACAGACACACCAGTGTGGGTATATCCCCATCTATCATAGCATACAGCAGCAGCCCTGAAGAAGGGGAAGTCTCTGCTCCCCCGAAACGCGTTGGTTTTATCCTGCTTTATGAGTTTCAATAAAACAACTACATATTCACCTGTGTTCCACTTCTAAGTGGATACCGGGCACTCCTTTTACCTATCCTCACAAGTAAACGCGAAAATGACCACAACGTCGTACACAGAGGTAGCAGCCCAAGCCCCTCAAAAGGGCTCACCGCCACCTTTTCTGCCAAGGTGGGCTAGATTCACCAGGAGCGAAATTCTACTACACGCTCCCACCACCACTCACTCACAGACCCTCAACCGAGAGAGTCAGTCCAGCGCAGTTTCCCACCTGTAATATTAAAACAAAGGCCTACAAAATGGGATTAAACACTCGATCTAGACACATGAGCTTCTGTCTACGTATTTTGCGGGGCTGACGCTTCTCAGGACATCCAATGAAGCTGTTTTCATGTCAGAAGAGTGAAAAAAAACTTCACCTGAAAGTAAAAGAACAAACATTAACCACCAGTAAATTATATAACTATGTGGTCTCAATCTCCTATTTTTTTATGTCAGATGTTATGTTGCTATGATTTATGTTCAACACTGGGAAGGTATATTTAAAGTCCCATTTATCCCCTAAAGGGTGACCCTTATCATCTAGAGTAAAAGCAAAAGAAAACCCTAAATTTTGAGTTGTCACTACAATGGGATGGGGGGGAATCTTCCAATGGGGACACTAGTCTTGGTTATAGCCAGGACTTTCCACACTTTGGAGAGATTTCCCTTCACTTCCTTTTGCGGCTATGGGATAGGAATTGAAGGGAAATTTCCCCAATGGGACACAGATCATGTGTCATTACTTTAAAACAATAGTAATATTCCAAAGATTATAGTTTGTAATTAAAGCAGGAATTTACCCATAACAGTTTGATAACGATTAATGTTTTTTAACAAAACAACATACATTCCACATTAATAGTGATGCTACCAAAATTAGTGTGTGCTGTAAATTGCCTCCTCCATTGCTCCTGTTTCTTCTTGCTTGCCAAGTCCAGAGCAGTCACTTCTTTATTGGCATCTCTCCCCTTCTCCTTGGTCTCAAAACTATATGTCACTTTCTTCAATTAACATGTACATTTCCAGCCTTGATAGTATGCCTTGGGTCAGCTAGAGAGGACGGTTGAGGCTGGGTTCACACTATTGCGAATTGGATGCAGCTTCCCTGCATCCAATTCTCAATAGCGGGAGATTTTGTCCGGCTCTCTACAGAGCCGTTTACATGTCTCTGCTGAGGCTCCGGTGTGAATTTGCACAGGAGCCCTTTGCGTCTTTTGGTCCGTTTCAGGTTCAAATTCATCCAATAATTCGGGCTGAAGTCAGAACTGAAACGGTGAACAGGGGCGCACCAGACCCCCTGCTGTGAGCCACATGCCAAGATAGTGTGAACCCAGCCTGGCAGAAGCTTTACAGTGCTGAAGTTCACAGACTGCTGATGAGGGAGGAAGGAAAGAATTTCAGGGAGATAAGACACTATCATTGTAAGTTTAACTCTTTCATGTCTCCCTGGCAGCAGAGTTTGTTCTGTCACCTCTCCTGCTTTTTCTTTCTCTCTCCCTAATCCGTGTTCCCTCCGCACAGTCTACAGTGTCATTCCTGTTGCTTTCTTCCCTCTTCAGCAACAGTAAATCTTAAAGCTGTCAGCTGATCAGCCTCTAGTGCAGTGGTTCTCTACTCCTGTCCTCAGGACCCACTAACAGGCCAGGTTTTATGTATTATCTTGGGGAGATGCAGACTAGAATACTGCAATCACTGAGCAGCATATGATGTCACCTGTGATGTATTTCAGTTATCTTGCAAACCTGGCCTGTTAGTGGATCCTGAGGACAGGAGTTGAGAACCACTGGTCTAGTGGCTCTGATTTTAGGCACAGTGCCAAGAATACAGAGCAACTGAGCATTTGCAGAGCAGGGTGAGACAGTGTATTACTGGATTTTAAACTGTTTAGTTGCTTATTTTTAATGTTTTATATGGGTATACCTGCAGCAAGGGCGAGCCTGATGCGATCCATCAGGACTTCATTTTCTGACTAAAGTTCCACTTTAATATCTGATTAAAGTGCTAACAGGTCTGTTGACTACGCTATAGCAATCATTATGTACCGATAAGGCCATTGCTTTTATGAAACGGCAGACTTTGGTTTTGATATCTTTCAGTGCAGGAATGGATAAGAGATAACAGATGATAAGAGGTGAGTAAGCAAGTAAGGGGATAAATCTGATCTTCAGGCAGATATAGAAGACACAAATCAATGCAGCTCTGTATTCATTTAAGGGCCCATTCACACCTTAATCCTGCAATATAATGATTAATGTGCAAGTGTTTAGGCAGCCCATTCCTGAATAATTTGGTGAGATAGACCTTGAACACAATATAGTTTTCTAATGACTGTATGATGTAGTAATCTGGAGAAATATTAGCTTTTAATGACTATAATGTATTTAACCACTCGCTGACTGGGATTTTTCTGGAACTTTTTGTTTACAGGTTTAAATTTGTATTTTTTGCTAGAAAATTACTTAGAACACCCAAACATTTTATATGTATATACAGTATTTCACAAAAGTGAGTACACCCCTCACATTTTTGTAAATATTTTATTATATCTTTTCATGTGACAACGCTGAGGAAATAACACTTTGCTACAAATGTAAAGTAGTGAGTGTACAGCTTGTATAACAGTGTAAATCTGCTGTCCACTCAAAATAACTCAACACACAGCCATTTAATGTCTGAAACCGCTGAAAACAAAAGTGAGTACACCCCTAAGTGAAAATGTTCAAATTGGGCCCAACTAGCCATTTTCCCTCCCCGGTGTCATGTGACTCGTTAGTGTTACAAGGTCTCAGGTGTGAATGAGGAGCAGATGTGTTAAATTTGGTCTTTTTGCTCTCACTCTCTCATACTGGTCACTGGAAGTTCAATATGGCCCTCATGGAAAATAACTTTCTGAGAGTCTGAAAAAAAGAATCGTTGTTCTACATAAAGATGGTCTAGGCTATAAGAAGATTGCCAAGACCCTGAAACTGAGCTGCAGCACGGTGGCCAAGACCATACAGCGGTTTAACAGGACAGGTTCCACTCAGAACAGGCCTCGCCATGGTCGACCAAAGAAGTCGAGTGCACGTGCTCAGCATCATATCCAGAGGTTGTCTTTGGGAAATAGACATATGAGTGCTGCCAGCATTGTTGCAGAGTTTGAATGGGTGGGGGGTCAGTCTGTCAGTGCTCAGACCATACGTCACACACTGCATCAAATCAGTCTGCATGGCTTTCATCCCAGAAGGAAGCCTCTTCTAAAGATGATGCACAAGAAAGCCCGCAAACAGTTTGCTGAAGACAAGCAGACTAAGGACATGGATTACTGGAACCATATCCCGTGGTCTGATGAGACCAAGATAAGCTTATTTGGTTCAGATGGTGTCAAGCATGTGTGGCGGCAACCAGGTGAGGAGTACAAAGACAAGTGTGTCTTGTCTACAGTCAAGCATGGTGGTGGTAGTGTCTGGTCTGCATGAGTGCTGCCAGCACTGGAGAGCTACAGTTCATTGAGGGAACCATGAATGCCAACATGCACTGTGACATACTGAAGCAGAGCATGATCCCCTCCCTTCAGAGACTGGGCCGCAGGGCAGTATTCCAACATGATAACGACCCCAAACATACCTCCAAGATGACCACTGCCTTGCTACAGAAGCTGAGGGTAAAGGTGATGGACTGGCCAGGCAGGTCTCCAGACCTAAACCTTATTGAGCATCTGTGGGGCATCCCACAGATGGAGGTGGAGGAGCGCAAGGTCTCTGACATCCACCAGCTCTGTGATGTCATCATGGAGGAGTGGAAGAGGACTCCAGTGGCCACCTGTGAAGCTCTGGTGAACTCCATGCCCAAGAGGGTTAAGGCAGTGCTGGAAAATAATGGTGGCCACACAAAATATTCACACTTTGGGCCCAATTTGCACATTTTCATTTAGGGGTGTACTCACTTTTGTTGCCAGTTGTTTAGACATTAATGGCTGTGTGTTGAGTTATTTTAAGGGGAAAGCAAATTTATACTGTTATACAAACTGTACACTCACTACTTTACATTGTAGCAAAGTGTCATTTCTTCAGTGTTGTTACATGAAAAGATATATTAAAATATTTACAAAAATGTGAGGGATGAACTCACTTTTGTGAGATACTGTATATATATAATTTTTTTTTTTCAGCAGAGACCTTAGAGAATAAAATGGTGATCATTACAATATTTTATGTCATGCTGAATTTGTGCAGGAGTCTTTCAAACAGAATTTTTTGGGGAAAAATACACTTTAACCACCTCAATACATGGCACTTTCACCCCCTTCCTGCCCGAGCCATTTTTCAGTTTTCAGCGCTGTCGCACTTTGAATGACAATTGCGCGGTCATGTTACACTGCACCCTAATGAAATTTTTATCATTTTTTCCCCACAAATAGAGCTTTCTTTTGGTGGTATTTGATCACCTCTGTGGTTTTTACTTTTTGCGCTATAAACAAAAGAAGAGGGACAATTTTGAAAAAACACAATATTTTTTACTTTTTGCTATAATAAATATCCAATTTTTTTTAACAAATTTTTTCCTCAGTTTAGGCCGATATGTATTCTTCTACATATTTTTGGTAAAAAAAAATTGCGATAAGCGTATATTGATTGGTTTGCGCAAAAGTTATAGCATCTACAAAATAGGGGATAGATTTATAGCATTTTTATTATTTATTTATTTTTTACTAGTAATGGCGGCGATCTGCGATTTTTATTGTGACTGCGATATTGCGGCGGACACATCGGACACTTTTGACACATTTTTGGGACCATTCACATTTATACAGCGATCAATGCTATAAAATTGCATTGATTACTGTGTAAATGTGACTGGCAGGGAAGGGGTTAACACTAGGGGGTGCTCGAGGGGTTAATGTATGACCTAAGGAGGTGATTCTAAGTGTGGGGGGAGGGGACTGACTGGGGGAGGTGACCGATCAGTGTCCCTATGTACAAGGGACACGCCATCGGTCTCCTCTCCTCTCTGACAGGACGTGGATCTGTGTTTACATGCACAGATCCACGCTCCTGCTCTGTTACCCGGCAATCGCGGGTGCCCGGCGGACATCGCGGCCGCCGGTCACGCGCACCGGGTCCCGAGCGACGCAGCGGGCACGCACGCGCGCCGCCGGCAGCGTGCGCTCGCCCCCTAGTGGCTTGGGAAGGCGAGGACGTCATATGACGTCCTCCCAGAACAACAGAAGCCTCGTCCCGCCGTCATATGACGGTGGGCGGTGGCTTAGTGGTTAATGAATTTAAAAAAAACAAAAAAACATTTAAGTTAGCCCAATTGTTTGTATATTGTGAAAGATGATGTTAAGCTGAGTAAAAAGATACCTAACATGTCATGCTTTAAAATTGTGCACACTCGTGGAATGGCGACAAGTTACGGTACTTAAAAATCTCCATAGGCGACGCTCTAAATTTTTTTTACAGGTTACCTGTTTAGAGTTACAGAGGAGGTCTAGCACTAGAATTAGTGCTCTCGCTCTAACAATTTTGGCGATATCTCACAGGTGTGGTTTGAACACCGTTTACATATGCGGGCGCGACTTACGTATGAGTTCGCTTCTGCGTGCAAGCTCGGAGGAATTATTTTTTCTTATTTATTTTACTTTTTATTTTTTATTTTTACACTGTCCCTTTATTTATTTATTTTTTTTATCACTTGTAATAGAAATGAGCATGACAGGTCCTCTTTATTGAGAGATCTGGGGTCAAAAAGACCCCAGATCTCTCATTTACACTTAAAAGCAAAAGAAAAAAAATGTTTATTTTTTTTTGACACTTTCACTTTAAGACCAGGCCTTTTTCTGACATTTGTTGTTTACAAGTAAAAATCAGTATTTGTTTGATAGAAAATTACTTTTACCCTCAAATATTATATATATATTTATTTTTAGCAGAGACCCTAGAGAATAAAATGGCGATCGCTGCAATATTTTATGTCACACTGTATTTGTGCAGCGGTCTTTTAAACACAATTTTTTGGAAAAAATACACTTTAATGAATTAAAGAAAAAAACAAAACAGTAAAGTTAGCCCAATTTTTTTGTACAATGTGAAAGATGATATTACGCCGAGTAAATAGGGTAAATAGAGATATGTGGCGCTAACTCAAAGTGCATAAATGTGATTGCATAAATATAATCCAATTCTTCAAGTAAAGTGCATATGCGTAAAGAGCAAAATCACATAAATAAAATGCCTAAACATCCATTAAATTCATAAGAAGTGACATCGGATAAATAACAGTGAAAATTCATGAAATATGACATCAAATAAATAAATAAACAAATCCAAATGAAGGTGAATAAATCCAAAACGATATAAAAATAGCCACAAGTCGATCCAATTAATGTAATACAGTTCCAACGTGAACAAAGTGAGTCTTCATAAAACAGTTTGTGCAAAAAAATAGATGAAAAAAGTGCAAGTGCAAACGATGATAGGTGACAGATTCCTCTTAATAACTGTACTCTGTGGTGCGCCACACGTTTCCCCCAGCCTCTCACCTATAGCAAAGACCCCTAGGGTCAAGTCGAGCCTGCAATCAGGAAGTGGATGAAACCCCATCAATCGATCAGTCTCCTCCGATCGTCACAGGTCTGGCAAATCTCCAAATGGAAGGCCTCAAGTTTGGCAAGTTGGGTGGAGGCATGCAATAGAAAGGAGTATCCCCATTGTGCAGTATTCAAAACAGGTTTATTCAAAACAACACAGTAACTTACATATACAGCATAAAATGAACAGCACAGATCCCAGTACTTCCGGTCTGGGCCGCGGCCGGAAGTGATGACACCTGACTCTTCCCTGACGCGTATCGTCACCGCCTACGTGACTTTATCAAAGGGTAGGTAAAAATGCAGAGTAGATAAATCCCTAACATGTCATACCTTATAATTTTGCACGCTTGTGGACTGGCAACAAACTACAGTACTTAAAATTCTCCATAGGCTAAGTGTTCAAATTTTTTTTTACAGGTTACCTGTTTACATATGTGGGCGCAACTTACATATGCGTTCGCTTCTGCTTTTATACTGTCCCTTTAGTACATTTTATTATCACTTTTATACCTATTACAAGGAATGTAAACATTCCTTGTAATAGAAATAAGCATGATAGGTTCTCCTTATTGAGAGATCTGGGGTCAAAAAAGACCCCAGAGCCCCCATTTACCTTTAAAAGTAAAAATCCTGTTGAACTGTACGTGAACCAGAAGTGATGTCAGAGGTCGCTTTGGTCCTCCAAGGGCATAGAGCTGAGTGGGCCACATTGGATCGGTTTCGGGCTTACCGACAGCTCCGGGAAAGCTCAGAAACGTACGGGAAGCGGTGGGAGGGGGGTACCTCTTCCACCGCCTATAAAAGTGATAACGTGGCAAATCACTTTTGATACCTGGGATCACTTTTATCGGAAAGCCGGCCACCTAACGGAAAAAAAAATATCAGGTATTTAACCGGTATTTAACGTCAAAGTAATGACATACATTTACAGTTAGGAGGTTGGTAAATAGTTAAAAAATAATAATAATTTATTTATGCCCGAGAACCATGAGTGACGGAGGTTGCTCCGGTCCTCCAAGGGCATAGGGCTGAGTGGGGACTTTCTTGCCCTTACTTCACTTCCTGCCTAGCCATCAGCCACATCAGTTGGATCAGTTCCAGGCTTACCGATGGCTCAGTTGAATTTCTTCTTTTAATTATTGCATACTAGCACATTATGTCAAATTTTTTTAGAACAAAGCCCTCCAGCAGTGCACTATCACCGTTGAAGGTGCTTCCATCTTCACCCGGTCTTCCTTCCAGGTTTGACGTCACTCCCACGCATGCCACCATTCATGGTACAGTATTCTGAAGGAATGGCACGGTGATCGGCTGTGTCCAATCACAGCCGGTCACATGTAAATACGGAAGTGCCGGTAAATGGCTCTCCTCGCCTCACACAGACAGAGTGTGTGGCGAGGAGTGCCGATCAGCGGCATTTCCACGCAGGGGAGAACAGGGCAGGGAATCAGGGCACTGATCTTCTGTAAAGAACCAGAAGTGCCCCCAATCAGTACCCATGAGTGCCACCAATCAATGCCCGTGTGTGCCATCAATCAGTGCCCATAGGTGCCCATCAGTGACACAAATCAGAGCCCATCAGTGACACAAATCAATGCCCATTACTAGTGCCAGTCAGTGCTGCCTTTTAGTGCCCACAAGTGCTTGCTCATCAGGGCTGCCTATCAGTGCCCACCAGTGCCGCCTATCAGTGCCCATCAGTGCTGCCTATCATTGCTCACCAATGCCGCATATCAGTGCCACCTATCAGTGCCCATGAGTGCGGCATAATAGTACCTCCTCATCAGTGCCACCTAATCAGTGCCCATAAGTGCCGCCTCATCAGTGCCCATAAGTGCCACCTCATCAGTGCCCATCAGTGGAAATCCCAAAACGGTGGCAACACTAGTAGGTAGATACTGGCAGTGGGGAGCTGAATGTCTAATATCCAGGAAGAGCAGATGCGCTGCCGGGACCAGCGTTGGACGCAGATACCCGGATGTGACATCAAAGGGGGCGGGACGCGTTTCGAAGCATGCGTGATGGCTCCTTCTTCATAGCAGTAGATTGTAGATGCCGAGCCAGTGTGGAAGCTATTTATGGTAACCAAGGCGGAGCTATAGGCAGGGATTGGGCTTTGTGTGGCTGCCATTCTGGTCCAAGCCCATAGCTCCACCTTGGTTACCATAAATGGCTTCCCCACTGGCTCGGCATCTACGGCTATGGAGAAGGAGCCATCACGCATGCTCCAAAATGCGCCCCACCCATTTTGACGTCACATCCAGGTATCTCCATTCCACGCTGGTCCCTGGCTGTCCTTCCTGGATATTAGACATACAGCTCCCCACTGCTGGTTGGCCAGGATCTACCTACTAGTGTTGCCAGCGTTTTGGGTTATCTTTTGGGACATTTACTGCTAGACACTTCATGTGACTTGATGAGCCTGTATACTTGATATTTCTAGTAAGTTTTTTTTTTTTATCCTTTGGGCCACAGATCTCCAAACTACAGCCCTCCAGCTGTTGCAGAACTACACATCCCATAAGACATTGGAAAACTCTGACATTCACAGATATGACTAGGCATGATGGGAATTGTATAATGGATGAAAAGTCAGGCGTTACTAAACCACTTCAGCTTGTCAAGACAAATAAAGCAAAAAGAACAATATAATAAACATTAGTCCATAAAAATCTATTTGTAAAAAATTGTGAATATTGAAAATCCATATGAAGGATTAAATATTCCTTTTTAAAATCCTCCAGCCACTGTGTTTTAAAAATATAAAGTTCTTAGATCTCCTTTCATTAGTGCTTCACCACAGTGCATACAAAATGCGCACTCACCAACCATAAATGCCTTGGATATTTGAGAGTATCACCCGATATCACTCCTCAGATCACAGTTCTGATGATCCACACATATATTGCTGTGTACAGTTGCACCAATCACTGGCCCTCCAGATCTCCTTCTCTCATTACCAACTACCGGGACCCAGAAAAAAGTATAATATTCCAAGACAGTGTAATATCGTTACATCTTCCAACAGAACAACGACCCTAAGCACACAGCCAAGATACCAAGGAGTGGCTACGGGACAACTTTGTGAATGTCTTTGAGTGGCCCATCCAGAGCCCAGACTAGAACCCGATTGAACATCTCTGGAGAGATCTGAAAATGGCTGAGCACCTACGATCCTCATCCAACCTGATGGAGCTTGAGAGGTCCCACAAAGAAGAATGGGAGACACTGCCCAAAAATAGGTGTGCCAAGCTTGTAGCATCATACTCAAAAGAACTTGAGGCTGTAATTGGTGCCAAAGATGCTTCAATAAAGTATTGAGCAAAGGCTGTGAATGCTTACTGTATGTACATGTGATTTTTTTTGGTTTTTATTTTTTAATACATTTGCAAACATTTCAAACAAACGTCTTTCATGTTGTCGATATGGGGTATTGTTTGTAGAATTTTGAAGAAAATAATGAATTTAATCCATTTTGGAATAAGGCTGTAACATAACAAAATGTGGAAAAAAGTGAAGCCCTGTGAATACTTTCCCGGAGTAATACATTATAGAGCAGAGATATGCAATTAGTGGACCTCCAGCTGTTGCAGAACTACAAGTCCCATGAGGCATAGCAAGATTCTGACAGCCACAAGCATGACACACAGAGGCAAAGGCATGATGGGACTTGTAGTTTTGCAGAAGCTGGAGGTCCGCTAATTGCATATCCCTGGTATAGAGGGTAAATCTCACCAGTGGAGACACAGACAGCCATTAAAACGTTAATGGGCTTCTAACCACTCCATATGCTATCAAAGACTAAAAGGTACATTTAAGGTTTATTCATTTATTTGCAACATTTACTAGAGTGCATTTGGCTGCAGTTTGTACCCCAGTGACTACTCAGAAAAATGGAATCCTATTCTCCAAGATAAAGAAGAGAAGCCATTATACTGAAACATTGGGAGAGCCAAGGACTGGCTGCAAAAAAGAAATTATGCAGGATAACAGCGTTCAATAAATGTTTAAAACCTGGTGTTTCATTTTGGCTGGAGGGTCTTTTTAAACGCATTCTCTAAATAATTGTTAAAAAAACAATCGTATTTCTAGGACTGTACACACAATAGACATGATTTGCCTGTGTAGAGTGAAGCTCCTTCAACTATTAATCAGTAATAAAGGTGATCTTTAGCACTGCAGTGCGCATTACATTTGCATAGACTAGCCTGTCCAATCCCATAAATCGGTTTTAGTACATGCTAACTATCTAATTAAAGTATAACCTCTGTAGAAAACATTACTTAAATATAGTTTTAGGAGGTCATTAAAAATGATGTCAATAATAAAAACATTGGTGATTAAATGTTACCTCTGCAGGTAATAAAGCCATCAAAAGGACATTAAGAAACTTATGCTGAAAAACCCACACTTTAAACAAGAAGATAAAGTGAACGAAGAATTTCCGAAGCTCATGATGTTGTTCCACACCACCCAGAAGGCCATGTATCATGTTATCAAGATATGTCTGTTACTCCATTTAGCATTGAAAGTATATGTTGTTTCTATGCTTATAGGAGTTGATGTTGTTTTGTCTCCCTCTGGATCAACACACACTGAACTTAATGGACCCATGTTGTTTTTTTTATCAATTACATTATATCTAATATGTAACTATGTAGCTCAGTGTGGTGTTCATAGCCCTGGCCTGTAGATGTCACTATTTACAGTTCTTACATGTGTAATATTTGCTATGCTACGTGCAAGTTAATTCCTGCTCCTGTTATGATATACCTACAAGGCTGCACATGTTTTATGAATGCCTAAACTTATTACCACTTGTCACCTGCCTTCAGTACATTTACTGTTGTGATGCTGTGATTGGCCCACAGCTATCACATGGTACTTGGCGCCCCGTACCATGTGATTAGTTGTAGTCAATCACAGCATCACAATAATAAGCAAGCTGTTGTAAATGAAAGCCATTAATGACAGCCAAAACTATTGCTTACAGCAGTGATCATCATTAGAAGCAATAGTAGTGTAAAAAAAAAAATCCCTGATCACCCCCCTCTTCCCCGAGTAATACACTAAAAAATGTCTAAAACACTGCGCTTACTCTATATAATAGCAGCTCACACAACAAATAAGGAAATTTGTAAATAGTGCAGGGGAAAATAGTGCAGCGCTAATTAAGATACAAAAATTCTGAATTGCACAAAGGTATAAAACAAGAAATCATTCATAATAACATATGTCCGTTAAAAATATTGAAGAAATTCTCTAGTACACATCTAATAAATATAGAAAAATCTGGAGAGCAATAAAAGTCCCATAGATGGTAGTATTATACACCAAGTGGATAGCAGATTGGAGGGAGTGTCTCAGAAATGTTGAATCCCCCGTGTGGAAGCAATAAAGGCTTACCGGAACTGTTGGACTCATAGAAACATACGTCCCCTGAGTCAGTAATGCTTGTATTGCCAACAGACAATGGAGTTCTACGAGTAATACACTGTCACTATGGTGACACTAGGGTTGCCACCTCATCCCTTTAAACCCAAACACATATTAATTACACAGGTTCTGTGGCTGATTAAGGTGGTAATTAAACTCACTTAGTGCCTTACCTGCATTCAATTAGCCACAAAACCTGTGTAATTAATATGGGTTTAAAGGGATGAGGTGGCAACTCTAGGTGACACTGAACTACTCTTATGACAATATATTAAAAAAAGAAAACTGATGTTAAAAAATGATTATTTTCTTTAGCAGTTCTGGGTGGACGTCATATGACTGTCACGATCTGAGGACTGGAACACCTGGGACTAGGTCTAGTGGAGCAGTAGGGGCAATTAAATGGGTGTGCAAGGGTATGGGTCCTGGAAGGTGCAGGAGCAGTGTGACTGCGTGCAAACAGGGGGGTGTCAGGGTCACAGGATCTAAGGAGCCGCCTGGTCTTCACCGGGGCCACTGGAGGTGTGGATGTTGAGCTGCCCCCAGGTTGCGGCTCCCTAACACACCCAGCAGATAGCACACAGGATGGACTCAGGGTACACACAGGATGCAAGGACCAAAGGAAAGACTACGGCAGCTAGCAAGAGAGACACTAGGGGGAGAATACAGTGAACATCCGTGAAGCACAGGAGAGCAAGGGAAAGCTGGGCAATAATGCAGAGAGCGATGGACACAGCAAGCAGGAATGAAGGGCAAAGTAAAACGACAAGATACAATGGTGTGGAGAGCACCCACAGCAACAGAAAACGAAGGGACATGGACAGAAACCAAAGGAAATGTAAGACAGCAGCAAGAAGAAGAACAGTGAGAACAGCGACAAGACTGGAAAAACACACAGAATACAACTGTGCTGAAGGAACAGCAAACACCAGAGGAACAGGGAGGTCCAACTTCAGCGTGAAGACACGTTGCTCGAACATTATCCCTCAGGTGCAAATGCTTAATAATATCTAATAATTCCTAGACTGGCAGGAACCTGAGCAGCTCAGACAGGGGGTAAAGCCCGGCGCTGGATCAATGTACACGGAACCCTGACATTGATGTCCTCTCAGAACAAGGTCAGTCGATGACTGATTAGTGTACCGGCCCACTTCTGGTACCATGTGATTGCTGTGACCAAACACAAACACAAACTTCTTGGAGTTGGTGATATCCTCAGGATTGGTGGATTCCCAACCACTTTCTGTCATTCATCAGTCCAGAGCAACATTTCAACACAGAGGAACCCTTGAAATAACTTTATGGTCTCAGGGAACCCCTACTAAAAATGAATATATCTACAACTCGTGATGTTCAGTGGGAAGAAGTTCCCTCTTACAGATAGCTAGAAAGATCAATGGTGTCAATGGGAGCTTATCGAAGAGGCAGAAATTGCTCAATATTCTAGGAACCCCTAGCAACCTCTGGATGAACCTTGTTATGAAACCCTGGTCTAGAGACACTGCATGCAAACACCTCAGTTACTGACAACCCCTTTATTGCAAGCAGTACAATTGCTTACCTGTTTAACCTCATTGACCTAGCTAGCAGAAGACAACTGATACCACTGCACCAGGATTTCTCAGCAATCCAGGATTCCTGACTGCTTTTTCTTTAGTTAAGGAAACACTGCTCTCTGAGGCTATGATCATCATCATAAAAGGAGGGCCTTAGTTAGATAAATATGACTGAACTTAGAGTGTCACAAGGGTCAGGAGGCTAGCAAGGTCAGGACAATAACTGGGGACAAGTATCATTAAGCGGTTGCTATGGGGGTAGCGCAACACATATTTAATCTTTAGCGTTACTTTAGCATTACAATTCTACTTCCTCCTCTCCTCTTCCTTTCTCTGTAGGGGTCCCACAAGGTTCTGTTCTCGAACTTCTCCTACCGTGTTTTCCCAAAAATAAGACCGGGTCTTATATTAATTTTGCCTACAAAAAATGCATTAGGGCTTATTTTCAGGGGATGTCTTATTTGTCCCCTGTCTTCTCTCCCCCTCTCCCTCCCTGTCAGCTCAGAAGTCAGCATCTCTGTAATCCCCAAATTAAACGCTAGTTGAAGACCTTGTAAAATCATTTAATCTGCTCTGTAAATGGATTATATAATGTCCAGTGTGTGTCTTTATATAACATTGTAGAAAATACCTTATTTGCTGCGCCTCTGGGTGCTCACATGACATGCCAGAGCTCTTCTTCCCTGCTCCGATCACTGCTGAGGAAGAGGCCGAGATCCCCTCTGAGCCCTGCTCTGAGTACTGCAGAGGGAGGGGCTGCTGGGAGGAGAAGAGGCGAGCTCCGGTGGCGCCCTGCAGCGCTGTAAAAAGGTATTTTCTACAATAATGCTACATAAAGACACACACTGGACATTATATAATTATTTTACAGCGTGGATTACATGATTTTACAAGGACTTTAACTAGGGCTTATTTTAGCTACCCCAGCTACCTTTTTACTGCGCTAATTCTGTTCAATTGAACCAAATTTTTACCACCCGTTTTACTATTTATTGGAAATATTTTTGTCAATAAATTTTTCCTTTTACTATCGGATTTACACCATGTGGAAGCCTTGTTTCTTTGTTTCTTCCGTATTATATGTGGGGGGTTGCCACTGAGCAAGTGGAACCTGGTGAAAGACCCCAGCCCATATCCGGATAAGAAACCTGACCCAGAAAAACAAGAACAGGAGCATCTGGCCCACCTCCATCCCTCCTAGGAGTGTTAAAACTGTGAGGTTCTTCCTGCCTATCCGGCATCTCTCCGAGATTGGAATCAACTTTAACTCTACCGCTCAGACGGTACAAGCCTATATGACTCACCGCCAACGGCCAGTGAGTCCATCATCTCTGGTAAGGGCATTTCATTTCTCCTAGTTGAAGTGTATGTCTTGTAAGAAGATTTGGCCCTGGATGCTGGCATACTGTATACCTTGCTGTGAAAAATATACACACAAGTTTTGAACATCTTGTACCTCCAAGAACTGTTAATACATATAGACTTTCTATTATATATATGTTTATCAGCCATTCCCTTATATTTCTGTGTTCATGATCTCTGGTTTTTACGGCCACCTCATGCATGCGGATTTGCCTCGATATGTCTGCATGGATATGTTATTGTAATATTCCAGACTTTCCATTCATTTGGGTTTAACCTTGTTTATATATTGTGTAATTTATTTTTTATTTTTTTGGATGTTTTTTCCAAAGAGATACACTTGCACTGTCTATAGACAGTCACCTATCTGTGAAACTTTTGAAAATACTCACTCTCTGCTTTTAGTACCAAAATGTAGAGGTTGTCCACACACTTGTGAATTTCCAGTTACCACTTTCACCATTGGGATTCTACACTCCCTAGATAGATTCTTATCACAGTTATACCGCTACACTTTATTGTTTTCATATTTACCTACACAATTAGTCTTATTGTTAGTGTTGGCTGCTCTTGTACTTTAAGTTGGCGCAGCAGTTCCCTCCTTCTATCTACATCGATTGCTGAAATTAGTATTGGTCTCCCTCCGTTGTTTGCATAGCTTTCAAATTCTGCCCGTCAAATGGTATCACCCGTCGAAAAATGCCTCCTTCGATGTGTGCATGCGCTATGGTGACGTCACGCCACCTGATACGGGAATCAGCTGGAGTGGCCTTTCCGTACTGCGCATGTGCGGGCACCAGTAGCGGCCCGTCCATAGGGGGTGCACGGGCACTGCCCCCCCCCCCCCCCCCCCACCCAGCAGTCACAAAAATTTTTTAAAAAAGTTCTTTAAGTCACTGTGTTCGGGCGCCAGACACAGTGCACTATGGGAAGTGCCACGTCAATGCAATCATGAGATTGCAGGCGAGGCACTTCATTTGCAGGGTTTTGACCTGCTTTGTGTCGCATTGCAAAGCGCCGGACAACTTTGTTCTTCTAGTTAACTGGTTACTTCCGGTTTCCGCATGCTAGTGGTGTACCAGAAGTGACGTCGGCAGCTCCTGTAAGGTAAGTATGAGACTCAGTCAGAACTCAGCACGCTGTATGTAAAACTAAAATAACCTTACCCCAATATATATGCCTCTCACAGAGGACTGCACTGCACTTTAGTGGCTGCATTTGATGGGCACAAGTGGCTGCATTTGATTGGCACAAGTGGCTGCATATGATGGGCACAAGTGGCTTCATATGATGGGGCACAGTGGCTGTATATGATGGGGCACAGTGGCTGCATATGATGGGCACAGTGGCTGCATATGATGGGCACAAGTGGCTGCATATGATTGGCACAAGTGGCTGCATTTGATGGGCACAGTAGCTGCATATGATGGGAACAAGTGGCTGCACTTGATTGGCACAAGTGGCTGCATATACTGAGCACAAGTGGCTGCATATGATGGGCACAAGTGGCTGCATATGATGGGCACAAGTGGCTGCATTTGACGGGCACAAGTGGCTGCATATGACGGGCACAAGTGGCTGCATATGATGGGCACATGTGGCTGCATTTGATTTGCACAAGTGGCTACATATGATGGGAACAAGTGGCTGCATTTGATGGGCACAAGTGGCTGCATATGATGGGCACAAGTGGCTGCATATGAAGGGGCAGAGTGGCTGCATATGATGGGCACAGTGGCTGCATATGATGGGCACAAGTGGCTGCATATGATGGGCACAGTAGCTGCGTTTGATGGGCACAATGGCTGCATATGATGGGCACAAGTGGCTGCATATGAAGGGCACAATTGGCTGCATACGACGGGCATAAGTGGCTGCATATGATTGTCAAAATGGCTGCATTTTATTGGCACAAGTGGCTACATATGATGGGCACAGTGGCTGCATTTGATGGGCACAATGGCTGTATATGATGGGCACAAGTGGCTGCATATGTTGGTCACAAGTGGCTGCATTTGATGGGCACAGTGGCTGCATATGATGGGTACAAGTGGCTGCATATGATATGCTCAAGTGGCTGTATATGATGGGCACTGTGGCTGCGTTTGATGGGCACAATGGCTGACGGGCACAAGTGGCTGCGTTTGATGGGAACAATGGCTGCAATTGATGGGCACAGTGGCTGCATTTGATGGGCACAGTGGCTGCATTTGATGGGTACAGCGAGGCTGCAATTGATGGGGGGGTTTAGTATTTAGTATGCGCCCCCCAAAAAAAATTTTGAGCACCAGCCGCCACTGGTGGGCACTTTTCGAATGAACACCGGCACTGTGGATGTGCCCTAGTACAGCACCACCAAGTGTCATGTCCGGTACAAATGTGTGCACATCAGGGTGTCTCCAGGGGAATCCTTCAAGGGAAAAGAGACACCCTGTGAGCAGGAGCTGCATACACTAGAATTACGGAAGCAATGTATTTTGCAAAGACAGAGGACAAGAAGCAATAATTATGTAAGCTATGCTACTACATTTATTATTGTTTTATTTTTCAATGTAAGTTGTATTATCACATTAACAAAAATAATTCTAAATTGGCAGGAGCCTTTAAACAGCTCTCAAAGGACAGGATGAGAAAAGAAAAAGGCAAAAGGCTTTATTTGCTAACTTGCTTTATTTACCTACTGTATATATACTAAAGGAGCTAAGGTACTTTCAACATGTATTTATTCTTTAAAATCAGTTCCCTTGACAGAGGTAATACTGTACATGAAATGATTTCTACACCTTTTCACATATCGTCGCTGTGGCCTGTTTATCGCTGTAATATTTTCTATACGTGATGCCTGAACTCAAAAACATTTCTCTTGTTTTCTGTATCCTAACCTCGGAATTATACAGCGCAGTATAGAGCCAGTCACAATGTAGCTGACACTATGAACTCCATTAAATCTAACAATATAAAATTGCTTTTTTTTATAAACTGAGGGCAAAACACAACAGCTAGAGATAGACAATATGTCCATGCATTAAAATCCGGGATTGCTATTTGAGACTTGCGTCATAGCCTTGTCGCGTTTCTTTTCATTTTCATCATTACAGATCCTCTGACACTGAAAATTTCAAATTAAATTGCAAACAAGATTATGTTTACATTGATGCATCTGCTGAGTGAAGACGAGGTCATCAGTCATCTCCGGTCGGCAGATGTTGATGGTAGATGTCTCCATTTGCCTCTGGTGATTGGGCAGACCCCATCTGTTTCCTCGATCCTCTGATGCTTTGCAGTGCAGGCATCGCTTTGAAGACTGGCAAAGTTCAGTGTCGTACTTCCACAATCAAACACTGTATTACCTTTGCGGCGAGATGTACGGGCTGTCTATTTATAGATGAGATAAACAGGCCAGCTTGATAAAATGAAATGTACAGTTATTATGGTGAAGGAATGACAATGTATGCTTGTGCCTGGTGAGAAATTCCCTGATTGGCAGTATAGAAGAGAAAGAGAAATAAAAAAAAAACTTTTTAACATCTTCTTTTTCTGAACATGATTCTTTGTCTAGAGCACATGTGTCAAACACAAAGCCCACGGGCCAAATCCAGCCCGTCAGTCCATTTCATGTGACCCTCGCACCTTACCTATAGCTGCGGCAGCAGAGAGGAGGACAGAACTCTTCCAACAGATCCTGAGCTTCTCTGTGCAGCCGTGGAGATGCTCTCTCCCCCCACCGCGTCTCATTATTTGGCAGCAGAGTGGTAAACAAAACTCCTCCTACAGATCCTGCGCCTCTCTGTGCAGCCACAGCACCCCCTTGTCTCTGCCTCCCCTGGTCTCAGCATTTGGTAGACTCCAGCTCTCCTCTGGTCCTCCAGACCCTGCACTTTCTGCTTCCCAGATTCTTCCCAGCAGCAGCACAAGATATGCATACCTCTCAACCGTCCCGAATTGGCCGTGAAAGTCCCGTCTTGGGAGGTCTGTCCCGCGTCCAAGGCACCTTCATTCCGGGACAATACAATGTCCCAGAATTGCCCCCTGCCTGGGCGGATCTGATGCCCCCTAAAAATGTCGCAGCTGTCCCTCACTGCCTGGTGTACTGCGAGACCCGTGGCGCTTTATTATTAATCCCCTGACGCTGCCTGGCTCACTGCTCAAACAACTGGTTGCTAGACACAGCCCACCTGATGTGTAGCAACCAGTGACGTCATGACAAGGAGGAGAGAAGGCCCCAGCATTCAGAGCGAGCCGGAGGAGAATTTAACTTCCTCCTCCTTGTGCCTAAGCTCCGCCCCGACTCCACCCCCAACTCTTCCTCCTGCCTGATGATTGTTCCTGCGGCTGGAAGGAAGGTAGGAGAAATGCTCCCTGCCTCGAGGATGCTCATGGTCACACTGCTCCATCCCATACACTGCCCCCCTCCAGTCATGCTGCTGTACAGTCCCCCTATACTGCCCTCCACTATCCCATTCCATCCTGCCCTCCACTACCCCCCTTCCCATCATACTGCCCTCCACTACCCCCCTCCCATCATACTGCCCTCCACTACCCCCCTCCCATCATACTGCCCTCCACTACCACCCCCTCCCATCATACTACACTCCACTACCACCCCCTCCCATCATACTGCCCTCCACTACCCCTCTCTCATCATACTGCCCTCCTCTACCACCCCCTCCCATCATACTGCCCTCCACTACCCCCTCCCATGATCATACTGCCCTCCACTTACCCCCTCCCATGATCATACGGCCCTCCACTACTCCCCTCCCATCATACTGCCCTCCACTACCACCCTCTTCCATCATACTGCCCTCCACTACTCCCCTCCCATCATACTGCCCTCCACTACCACCCCTCCCATCATACTGCCCTCCACTACCACGCCGTCCCATCATACTGCCCTCCACTACCACCCCCTCCCATCATTCTGCCCACCACTACCCCCCTCCCATGATCATACTGCCCTCCACTACCCCCTCCCATGATCATACTGCCCCCACTACCCCCCATGATCATACTGCCCTCCACTACCCCCCTCCCATCATACTGCCCTCCACTACCACCCCCTCCCATCATACTGCCCTCCACTACCCCCTCCCATCATACTGCCCTCCACTACCCCCTCCCATCATACTGCCCTCCACTACCAACCCCTCCCATCATACTGCCCTCCACTGCCACCCCCTCCCATCAAAAATTGCAAAATAAAACTATAAAAAATGAAATTGCAAAATAAAATGTAATGGTAAAAATAACAAAAATTAAAAACTACTGATTATGTCCACTGCCCTACTGATTATGTCCACTGCCCTACTGACCATATCCACTGCTCTACTGACCATGTCCACTGCCCTACTGACCACGTCCACTGCCGTACCGACCAAGTCCACTGCTTTACTGACCATTTACAGTCCACACTGACACCACTGGCGGAACTACCAGCAAAGGTCACACTTGCGACTGGGCCCTGGGTTTTTGCCACCATGGCGGGGCCCAAGACTGCAGGACTGCACAACACTTGAAAGGGAACCCTGCACTGTGTACTTATCTCATCCCAGAACCCTGCATTCTGTACATAGCTCATCCCAGAACCCTGCACTCTGTACACAGCTCATCCCAGAACCCTGCACTCTGTACATAGCTCATCCCAGAACCCTGCACTCTGTACATAGCTCATTCCAGAACCCTGCACTGTGTACGCAGCTTATCCCAGAACCCTGCACTCTGTAAATAGCTCATCCCAGAGTGCATGGTTCATGTAAAGAGTGCAGGATTCTGGGACAAGCTATGTACAGAGTGCAGGATTCTGGGACAAGCTATGTACAGAGTGCAGGGTTCCGGGATGAGCTATGTACAGAGTGCAGGGTACTTGTATGAGCTATGTACAGAGTGCAGGGTTCTGGGATGAGCTATGAACAGAGTACAGGGTTCTGGGATGAGCTATGTACACAGTGCAGGATTCTGGGATGAGCTATGTACACAGTGCAGGATTCTGGGATGAGCTATGTACAGAGTGCAGGGTTCTGGGATGAGCTATGTACAGAGTGCAGGGTTCTTGGATGAGCTATTTACAGAGTGCAGGATTCTGGGATGAGCTATGTACAGAGTGCAGGATTCTGGGATGAGCTATGTACAGAGTGCAGAGTTCTGGGATGAGATATGTACAGAGTGCAGGGTTCTGGGATGAGATATGTACAGAGTGCAGTTTTCTGGCATGAGCTATGTACAGAGTGCAGGGTTCTGGCATGAGCTAAGTACACAGTGCAGGGTTCTGTGATGACCTATGTACAGAGTGCAGGGTTCTGGGATGGGCTATGTACAGAGTGCAGGGTTCTGGGATGAGCTATGTACAGAGTACGGGGTTCTGGGATGAGCTGTGTACAGAGTACAGGGTTCTAGGATGAGCTATGTACACAGTGCAGGGTTCTGTGATGACCTATGTACAGAGTGCAGGGTTCTGGGATGGGCTATGTACAGAGTGCAGGGTTCTGGGATGAGATATGTACAGAGTGCAGCATTCTGTGATGAGCTATGTACAGAGTGCAGGGCAGTGGCGTAGCGTGGGTTGTCAGCACCCGGGGCAAGGCAAGTAATTTGCGCCCCCTAACCTGCGGACTTTTAGCTATCCCTGAGTCCCTTCAAATACAAGTACTACTGACCTACCTGATTCCTATACTGACCACTACACTGAGAACTACTCTGTCCACTACACTACATTGTCCACTACACTGACCACTATACTATACTGTCTACTATACTACACTGACCACTATACTGTCCACTACACTACACTGTCCACTATACTACACTACACTGACCACTATACTGTCCACTACATGACACTGTCCACTATACTACACTACACTGACCACTATACTACACTACACTGACCACCATACTACACTGTCCACTATACTACACTACACTGACCACTATACTGACCACCATACTACATTACACTGACCACCATACTACACTACACTGACCACCATACTACACTGTCCACTATACTACACTACACTGACCACCATACTACACTGTCCACTATACTACACTACACTGACCACTGTACTACACTACACTGACCACTATACTACACCACACTGACCACTATACTACACTGACCACTATACTACACTGACCACTATACTACACTACACTGACCACTATACTACACTACACTGACCACTATACTACACTATACTGACCACAATACTACACTATACTGACCACCATACTACACTGACCACTATACTACACTATACTGTCCACTATACTACACTACACTGACCACTATACTGTCCACTATACTACACTGTCCACTATACTACACTACACTGACCTCCATACTAAACTACACTATACTAACCACTATACTATACTACACTAACCACTATACTGACCACTATACTACACTACACTGACCACTATACTACACTGTCTGTTATACTACACTGTCCACCATACTACATTATACTGACCACCATACTACACTGTCCACTATACTACATTACACTGACCACCATACTACACTATACTGACCACCATACTACACTGTCCACTATACTACACTGTCCACTATACTATACTGTCCACTACACTACACTGACCTCCATACTAAACTACACTATACTGACCACTATACTACACTAACCACTATACTACACTACACTGACCACCATACTACACTACACTGTCCACTATACTGACCACCATACTACACTACACTGTCCACTATACTACACTGTCCACTATACTACACTACACTACACTGTCCACTACACTGACCTCCATACTAAACTACACTATACTAAACTACACTAACCACTATACTGACCACCATACTACACTACACTGACCACTATACTACACTGTCTGTTATACTACACTGTCCACCATACTACATTATACTGACCACCATACTACACTGTCCACTATATTATACTGTCCACTACACTACACTGACCTCCATACTAAACTACACTATACTGACCACTATACTATACTGACCACTATACTATACTACACTAACCACTATACTACACTACACTGACCACCATACTACACTGACCACTATACTACACTACACTGCCCCCCATACTGACCACTACACTACACTGACCTCCATACTAAACGACACTAACCACTATACTACACTATACTGACCACCATACTACACTACACTGTCCACTATACTACACTGTCCACTATACTGACCACCATACTACACTACACTGACCACTATACTATACTGACCACTATACTGTCCACTACACTAAACACCATACTAACCACTATACTACACTGACCTCCATACTAAACTACACTATACTATACTACACTATACTGACCACTATGCTAACCACTATACTACACTACACTGACCACCATACTACACTACACTAACCACTATACTACACTGTCCACTATACTGACCACCATACTACACTACACTGTCCACTATACTACACTGTCCACTATACTGACCACCATACTACACTACACTGTCCACTATACTACACTGTCCACTATACTGATCACCATACTGCACTACACTATACTGACCACTATACTGTCCACTACACTAAACACCATACTAACCACTATACTACACTGACCTCCATACTAAACTACACTATACTATACTACACTAACCACTATACTGTCCACTATACTGACCACCATACTACACTGTCCACTATACTATACTGTCCACTACACTACACTGACCTCCATACTAAACTACACTATACTGACCACTATACTATACTATATTGACCACTATACTATACTAACCACTATACTGACCACCATACTACACTGTTCACTATACTTACCACCATACTACACTGACCACTATACTACACTACACTGCCCCCCATACTGACCACTACACTACACTGACCTCCATACTAAACTACACTATACTAACCACTATACTACACTACACTGTCCTGCCTACAGTCTCTCTCTCTCGCCCCCCCCCCCAGCCAGTAACAAGACTCTCACTCACCTTCTTGTCCTGGCCTGCATCGATCCGGATGAGGAGGAGAGGACAGCGGTGGCTCACATTCTTCTCTCCCCTGCGCTCTGGCTGCAGCCATGTTCAGTGTCCGGCGCCCTGTGATTGGGCGTATGGGGGGTCATGTGCGGAGGCGGGACTTCAGGAGCGATCTAGGACAGGCCAGCCCTACGCCTCACATGACCCCCATACGCCCAATCACAGGGCGCCGGCCACTTAACATGGCGGCCGGGCCAGGGACACAGGATCGAGAAATTAGGAGGAGGCAGCCAGTGACACATACTGGCGCCCCCCTAAATGTCGCGCCCGGGGCCACGGCACCCCCTGCACCCCCCACGCTACGCCACGGGTGCAGGGTACTTGGATGAGCTATGTACAGAGTGCAGGGTTCTGGGATGAGCTATGAACAGAGTACAGGGTTCTGGGATGAGCTATGTACAGAGTGCAGGGTTCTGGGATGAGCTATGAACAGAGTACAGGGTTCTGGGATGAGCTATGTACACAGTGCAGGATTCTGGGATGAGCTATGTACAGAGTGCAGGATTCTGGGATGAGCTATGTACAGAGTGCAGGGTTCTGGGATGAGCTATGTACAGAGTGCAGGGTTCTTGGATGAGCTATGTACAGAGTGCAGCATTCTGGGATGAGCTATGTACAGAGTGCAGGGTACTTGGATGAGCTATGTACAGAGTGCAGGGTTCTGGGATGAGCTATGAACAGAGTACAGGGTTCTGGGATGAGCTATGTACAGAGTGCAGGGTTCTGGGATGAGCTATGTAAAGAGTGCAGGATTCTGGGATGAGCTATGTGCAGAGTGCAGGATTCTGGGATGAGCTATGTACAGAGTGCAGGGTTCTGGGATGAGATATGTACAGAGTGCAGGGTTCTGGCATGAGCTATGTACGGAGTGCAGGGTTCTGGCATGAGCTAAGTACACAGTGCAGGGTTCTGTGATGACCTATGTACAGAGTGCAGGGTTCTGGGATGGGCTATGTACAGAGTGCAGGGTTCTGGGATGAGCTATGTACAGAGTACAGGGTTCTGGGATGAGCTGTGTACAGAGTACAGGGTTCTAGGATGAGCTATGTACAGAGTGCAGCATTCTGTGATGAGCTATGTACAGAGTGCAGGGTTCTAGGATGAGCTATGTACAGAGTGCAGGGTTCTAGGATGAGCTATGTACAGAGTGCAGGGTTCTGGGATGAGATATGTACAGGGTGCAGGGTTCTGGGATGAGCTATGTACAGAGTGCAGGGTTCTGGGATGAGATATGTACAGGGTGCAGGGTTCTGGGGTGAGCTATGTGCGGGTGCAGGATTCTGGGATGACCTATGTACATGGTGCAGGGTTCTGGGATGAGCTATGTACAGAGTGCAGGGTTCTGGGATGAGATATGTACAGGGTGCAGGGTTCTGGGATGAGCTATGTACAGGGTGCAGGGTTCTGGGATGAGCTATGTACAGAGTGCAGGGTTCTGGGATGAGATATGTACAGGGTGCAGGGTTCTGGGGTGAGCTATGTGCGGGTGCAGGATTCTGGGATGACCTATGTACATGGTGCAGGGTTCTGGGATGAGCTATGTACAGAGTGCAGGGTTCTTGGATGAGATATGTACAAAGTGCAGGGTTCTGGGATGAGCTATGTACAGGGTACAGGATTCTGGGATGACCTATGTACATGGTGCAGGGTTCTGGGATGAGCTATGTACAGAGTACAGGGTTCTGGGATGAGCTGTGTACAGAGTACAGGGTTCTAGGATGAGCTATTTACAGAGTGCAGCATTCTGTGATGAGCTATGTACAGAGTGCAGGGTTCTAGGATGAGCTATGTACAGAGTGTAGGGTTCTAGGATGAGCTATGTACAGAGTGCAGGGTTCTAGGATTAGCTATGTACAGAGTGCAGGGTTCTGGGATGAGATATGTACAGGGTGCAGGGTTCTGGGATGAGCTATGTACAGAGTGCAGGGTTCTGGGATGAGATATGTACAGGGTGCAGGGTTCTGGGGTGAGCTATGTGCGGGTGCAGGATTCTGGGATGACCTATGTACATGGTGCAGGGTTCTGGGATGAGCTATGTACAGAGTGCAGGGTTCTGGGATGAGATATGTACAGGGTGCAGGGTTCTGGGAAGAGCTATGTACAGGGTGCAGGGTTCTGGGATGAGCTATGTACAGAGTGCAGGGTTCAGGGATGAGATATGTACAGGGTGCAAGGTTTTGGGGTGAGCTATGTGCGGGTGCAGGATTCTGGGATGACCTATTTACATGGTGCAGGGTTCTGGGATGAGCTATGTACAGAGTGCAGGGTTCTGGGATGAGATATGTACAAAGTGCAGGGTTCTGGGATGAGCTATGTACAGGGTACAGGATTCTGGGATGACCTATGTACATGGTGCAGGGTTCTGGGATTAGCTACTGTATGTACAGAGTGCAGGGTTCTGGGATGAGCTATGTACAGAGTGCAGGGTTTTGGGATGAACTATGTATAGGGTGCATGATACTCTTGCTTGCGGAACAATAAGCAAAGCATATTTTATAGGTACAAGGAAGCCCGAGTTTTGCTTAATGATGCTCCTTAAGCTCCTCCCACTGTCAGAAGTTTGACCACACCCATATTTGCAGTGGCATGCTATGCAAGGTTACTTCCTTCCTCAAGTGTCCCTCATTCTGAAGTTCAAAAGTTGAGAGGTATGGATATGGTGGGTGCACTGTGATACAGGGGAGGATGAGGGACTCTTGACTTCAGATGGTGGAGGGTTCTTAACATTTGACATAAGGGGGTGTCATGCTCTGGACACCTGCTTGTAATTATTATGAGAAAATACAAATCTATGCCATTTGAAAAAGAGGGTTGCACACCACTGGTATCATCCACAAGAAACCTTAGTGGAAACCATGGCAGAACTGTTCTGTCTGAGCAGTCTCCAATATTTCTTGTGAATGATACCTCCTTGCATCATCTGCTACAGAAGTGTTAGTCGGCTCTCTGCTAATCTGAGCCTCCCATTCACAGCTTGAACCTTAGGTTATTACTAAAACCAGTAATAATCAAATGCAGAGGCAATTATTTAATATGGCAAAGAGTAGATACAGTAAATGTATATAGATACAACTGGCCCTTTATATAGATACAGCTGGTCCTTTGAGGGCAAACATAATGCTGATGTGTGCCACAATGAGTTTGACAGCCCTGGTCTAGAGGTTTTATGCAGTTGTGGGACTCTTGGTTGTGGCACAGTAATAAAGGTATATTTTGAGGGTACAAAACAAGTTCCTCAAAGGTGGGACTTTAGTGGACCATGAACAGTAGAAAATGTGGTAAAATTACAAATTTATTATAGAAAAAGTGTTGATACACAATACAAGAGATGCTGGTATAAAAACAACAGACACATGCTACAAAATACAGCAAAAAAAGTGGGCCGGAAAGGCGTTGAGGGGCCAACCACATACAGTCTATCACTAAAATGTTTGGGCTTAATCACCAAGTCCAGAGATTGATTTTACAGAGGGTATTTGTCCAAAAGGACCAATCCAGATATAGATTGGTAAAAGGTTGATCTGTAGCCACACCACTGAAATGGCCATAGGATGATACAAATAAAAAAGTGCTGATGAGTAAATCTGTAAAGGATTGGCTAAACATATATAGCCGGGCCTTCAGTATGTAGTTTGCACTGCGAGTCCCTATGTCTCTCCCTATGTCTTCACCTGGGAGACATAGGGACTCGCTGTGCAAACTACATACTCAAGGCCTGGCTATATATGTTTAGCCAATGCTTTACAGATTTGCTCTTTTTTATTTGTATCATCCTATGGCCATTTCAGTGGTGTGGCTACGGATCAACCCTTTGACAATCTATATCTGGATCGGTCCTTTTGGATAGGCGCACCCACTGCATGTGTTTATGTTCTTATGTGCATGTACTTGGGTGTGAGGGACTTTTAAATATATATATATATATTTTTATGTTAACATTGTTGCGCTGCTCTGAAAATGCAAACATAACACATAAATAATGTGTATCCACAGCAACAACTAATTGCCTATTATATAATAGCAAAAAAACTGTGCTGTACCACTCACTCTATGTAAAATGTATACATATCTAACAAATATGTGGTGAGTGTTACTACAACACCCAATAACTCCCTGTATAGATGCACCATAACATGAAACTGTGTCCTCATAAAGTATTTAAAAACCAAACAAAAATAAAACATATAAATGTTTTGTGGATATTACTACCACAACGCAAATGCTATAAATAAACGTTACACCTTATGAGACAGTGTATGAAACAATTGTGTAATCAAAAAAACATAAAAATGTATCAAAATGGTAAATAATACCACAACACCAGTGCTGCAAATAGCCTAAACAAATAAATATATAAGAATCCTTATATATTAACACAGTGAACATTTTCTCATCAATTGTGATGGCACCTCCAGTGTTTCACTTCAACACTGAAAGGCAACCAAGGTGCTCAACCTCAGTGTGAATAAAACACTCATCTCAAGTGTTGGACCTTTATAGGGTATAAGTCTCATGCACTTGGGCGTTAGGTGAGCTTGGTATGCCATCAGTAACAAACAAATGGCCATCACCCCCACCTATAACTGGCCTTCACAGCAAGGAGCACATGGAAGAGCAACGCATGCAAAACAAAACCAGAGGAAATTCCCAGATCAACTCGCCAACCAGTCTGCTTACGACCGAATTATCCTGTCTAATAGTATGCGTTAAAAACAGGGGTTTCGTTAGCACACATTTGCAAATACATGCGTAAACTGCAGAGCCACTTCACGGCACACCAGTATTATCTGCAGTCCTAACTCTTGTAAATTTATGAGTCTCCACAGTAAAAGCACATGCTCTAATGGATAGATAGAGGGCAGGTGAGCCCGGAGGTAGCCCACCCTTCCTTAAAGGCACAGGGGCATGCTGGACACCCAGCACAAAGCACAATGGCAGCAAAGATGTCCAGTGTGTCCCTTCATCAGTATATCATCAGTAACAAACAAACGGCAACCGCCCCCACCTATAACTGGCTTTCACAGCAAGGAGCGTATCGAAGGGCAACGCATGCAACACACAACACAGCATGAGGAAATTCCCAGCTCAACTCACCAACCAGTCTGCTTACCAAGTGAACTAACCTGTCTAACAATATGCGTGATGAAAATTAAACAAAAATGACCCCACATTTTCATCAATTGACGAAAATGCATTCCATTTTTGTCAATGAAGGAAAACGGAATAAAAAATGTGAGGGATAGACATTTACCCACATGAACTTCCGATTTCCTCAGAGCTCCACCTGTAAAGCCCATGAGTGTTTCTCCTCCCAGCAAGCAAGGTAGGGTCTATAGTGTGCTTATGGTATGGCGTGCTTAGCATGTGCAGCATTACAGGCCTCCTCAGACAACCATCCAGAGCACTGTGTGCATTACAGGCCTCCTCTGATCATCCAAACCACTGTGTGCATTAGCCTCCTCAGACCGTCCAGAGGACTGTGTAGTATTATAGGCCTCCTCAGACCATCCACAGCACTGTGCAGCATTACAGGCTTCCTCAGATTACTATCCAGAGCACTGTGAAGCATTTACAGGCTTCCTCAGACCACTGTCCAGAGCACTGTGTGCATTACAGGCTACCTCAGACTGTCCAGAGCACTGTGCAGCATTTACAGGCCTCCTGAGACCACCATTCAGAGCACTGTGTGCATTAGCCTCGTTAGACCGTTCAGAGAACTGTGCAGAATTTACAGGCCTCCTCGGACTGTCCACAGCACTGTGTGCATTACAGGCCTCCTCAGACTGTCCAGAGCACTGTGTGCATTACAGGCCTCATCAGACTGTCCAGAGCACTGTGTGCATTACAGGCCTCATCAGACCATCCAGAGCACTGTTAGCATTACAAGCTTTCTCAGACCATCCAGTGCAATGTGCAGCATTACAGGCCTCCTCAGACTGTTCAGAGCACTGTGCATTACAATCCTTCTCAGACCTCCGTCCAGAGCACTGTGCATTACACGCCTCCTCAGACTGTTGAGAATGTGTAGTTTGTTCAAACCTTAATACCATAAATAATTACATGATATAAGATCTTTTTTTACTCCAGGAGTATATAATGAGTTTGGAAATTCTAGAGAAGTGATTCAATAATGTATTATAGTTTAACTATACCTATTTGATTTTAGTAGACTAAAATGTACTGCAGATTTTAGCTGACTAAATACGACTAAAACTAAAACAATTGCAGATTACTAAAATGCGACTAAAACTAAAATGGCATTTTAGTGAAAAGACTAAGATTAAAACTGAATCGAAATTTGACACCAAAATTAAGTCATATCAAATTTTTGTCCACATCTACACTTGCTTTCAGTGGGCCACATATTTTTTTTCCATTCCTCCTAATTGTTTTGGAATTTTGGCAGCTAAGTAAAGGAGTTTCACTTTTACCCATTATTACTGGGCTACTATTTCCCTTTAATTTTTATTCAACTCAAAAAATCATTTCAGCACTTATTCCCAATTGCTCCTTGAGGATTTTGCCTTTGTAGCAGGGCTCATTGGTGCCGAGCAGCAGAAATAAACAAAAACATCCAAGCGTTGAGAAAAACAGATGCCATGTTCCCTTTGTATGATTTCATGATAGGACTGAAGAGGCTGGCACTGCGGGGATTAGTAAACGCTCGGCACAAAATTCTGTCAATAGTCGATCCAAGTGTCTGTTCATTGCTGTAGCTTTGAGTTTCTTTTTCAGCCTCTTTTTATCACGGATCAACAAATTGTTGACCTTTTAAAAATAACAGAGTCAGACATCAAACTGATGGGAGATGTGTTTTGGAACAGGACTGGCTGTTTTCTTCGGCTTCCCAAAAAAAAAAAAACTTTGCACAACAATTATATCAGTGACTAAAGCCTGGAGCTGGGGAATATATCTTTATCAGAATGGTCCCAATGATTAAAAAATATACAGATAATTGACTCAAATGGAATGCAGAATGGAACTCTTCCATGTTTTAAATAATACAGTGCCTTGCAAAAGTATTCACCCCCTTGGCTTTTTACCTATTTCGTTACATCCTACAGCCTTTAGTTCAATATTTCTTTTTAATCTGAATTATATGTGATGGATCAGAACACTATAGTCTAAGTTGGTAAAGTAAAATTAGAAAAATATATACATTAAACTATTTTCAGAATGAAATAACTGATAATTGGCATGTGCGTATGTATTCACCCTCTTTGTTATGAAGCCCATAAAAAGCTCTGGTGAACCAATTACCTTCAGAAATCACATCATTAGTGAAATGATGTCCACCTGTGTGCAATCTAAGTGTCACATGATCAGTCATTACATAGACACACCTTTTTTGAAAGGCCCCAGAGGCTGCAACACCTAAGCAAGAGGCACCACTAACCAAACACTGCCATGAAGACCAAGGAACTCTCCAAACAAGTAAGGGACAATGTTGTTGAGAAGTACAAGTCAGGGTTAGGTTATAAAAGAATATCCAAATCTTTGATGATCCCTAGGAGCACCATCAAATCTATCATAACCAAATGGAAAGAACATGGCACAACAGCAAACCTGCCAAGAGACGGCCGCACACCAAAACTCATGGACCGGGCAAGGAGGGCATTAATCAGAGAGGCAGCACAGAGACCTAAGGTAACCCTTGAGGAGCTGCAGAGTTCCACATCAGAGATCGGAGTATCTGTACATAGGACGACAATAAGCCGTACGCTCCATAGAGTTGGGCTTTATGGCAGAGTGGCCAGAAGAAAGCCATTACTTTCAGCAAAAAACAAAATGGCACCTTTTGAATTTGCGAAAAGACATGTGGGAGACTCCCAAAATGTATGGAGGAAGGTGCTCTGGTCTGATGAGACTAAAATTGAACTTTTTGGCCATCAAAGAAAACACCATGTTTGGCGCAAACCCAACACATCACATCACCCAAAGAACACCATCCCCACAGTGAAACATGGCGGTGGCAGCATTGTGCTGTGGGGATGTTTTTCAGCAGTCGGGACTGGGAAACTGGTCAGAGCTGAGGGAAAGATGGATAGTGCTAAATACAGGGATATTCTTGAGCAAAACCTTTACCGCTTTATGTGATTTGAGGCTAGGATGGAGGTTTACCTTCCAGCAGGACAATGACCCCAAACACACTGCTAAAGCAACACTTTAACACTTTGGTTAAAGGGGAAACATGTAAATGTGTTGCAATGGCCTAGTCAAAGCCCAGACCTCAATCCAATAGAAAATCTGTGGTCAGACTTAAAGATTGCTGTTCACAAGCGCAAACGATCCAACTTGAAGGAGCTGGAGCAGTTTTGCAAGGAGGAATGGGCAAAAATCCCAGTAGTATGATGTGGAAAGCTCATAGAGACTTATCCAAAGCGACTTGGAGATGTGATAGCCGCAAAAGGTGGCTCTGCAAAGTATTGACTTTAGGGGGGGTGAATCAGGGCCGATCCTAGGGTCACAGACGCCTGGGTGCAGAAATATTTCTGGCGCCCCCACGTGGGTGTGGTCATCTTACCAACTCCTCCCCTTTACAAATGTTACTATGGCAACAACTCAAACACAGAGATGCTCTCCTAAGAAGTCTTCGTTACCCTGGGATCCTCCCATGATCTTTTAACAATAAAGAAAACACAGGAAGAGCGTACACTAATGAGACCTGGAGGGGAGTCTCTCTGATGCACACAGAGAGGGCTTCTGTTAGAGAGTCTGTTAGAAAGAGCCCTCAGACATAGTACAGGAGATGGTCAGAGACTGGAGATATAATACAGGAGATGGTCAGAGACTGCAGACATAGTACAGGAGATGGTCAGAGAATGCGGACATATTACAGGAGATGGTCAGAGACTGCAGACATAATACAAGAGATGGACAGAGACTGCAGACATAATACAGAAGATGGTCAGAGACTGCAGACATGATGCAAGAGATGGTCAGAGACTGCAAACATGTTACAAGAGATGGTCAGAGACTGCAGACAGGTTACAAGAGACGGTCAGGGACTTGAGATATAGTGCAGGAGATGGTCAGAGACTGCAGACATACTACAGGAAATGGTCAGAGACTGCAGACATAATACAGGAGATGATCAGAGACGGCAGACATAATACAAGAGATGGCCAGAGACTGCAGACATAATACAAGAGATGGTCAGAGACGGCAGACATAATTCTGGAGATGGTCAGAGACTGCAGACATGATACAAGAGATAGTCAGAGAATGCAGACATAGTACAAGAGATGGTCAGAGAATGCGGACGTATTACAGGAGATGGTCAGAGACTGCAGATATACTACAGGAGACGGTCAGAGATGGCAGACATGATACAGAAGATGGTCAGAGAATGTGGACATATTACAGGAGATGGTCAGAGACTGCAGACATGTTACAGGAGATGGTCAGAGACTGCAGACATGTTACAAGAGATGGTCAGAGACTTTGCAGACATGATGCAAGAGATGGTCAGAGACTGCAAACATGTTAGAAGAGATGGTCAGAGACTGCAGACACGTTACAAGAGACGGTCAGGGACTGAAGATATAGTACAGGAGATGGTCAGAGACTGCAGACATACTACAGGAGATGGTCAGAGACTGCAGACATACTACAGGAGATGATCAGAGACGGCAGACATAATTCTGGAGATGGTCAGAGACTGCAGACATGATACAAGAGATGGTCAGAGAATGCAGACATAGTACAAGAGATGGTCAGAGAATGCGGACGTATTACAGGAGATGGTCAGAGACTGCAGATATACTACAGGAGACGGTCAGAGATGGCAGACATGATACAGAAGATGGTCAGAGAATGTGGACATATTACAGGAGATGGTCAGAGATTGCAGACATGTTACAGGAGATGGTCAGAGACTGCAGACATGTTACAAGAGATGGTCAGAGACTGCAGACATGATGCAAGAGATGGTCAGAGACTGCAGACATGATGCAAGAGATGGTCAGAGACTGCAAACATGTTAGAAGAGATGGTCAGAGACTGCAGACACGTTACAAGAGACGGTCAGGGACTGGAGATATAGTACAGGAGATGGTCAGAGACTGCAGACATACTACAGGAGATGGTCAGAGACTGCAGACATACTACAGGAGATGATCAGAGACGGCAGACATAATACAAGAGATGGCCAGGGACTGCAGACATAATACAAGAGATGGTCAGAGACGGCAGACATAATTCTGGAGATGGACAAAGACTGCAGACATGTTACAAGAGATGGTCAGAGACTACAGACATAGTACAGGAGATGGTCAGAAAATGCGGACATATTACAGGAGATGGTCAGAGACTGCAGACATGTTACAAGAGATGGTCAGAGACTGCAGACATAGTACAGGAGATGGTCAGAGAATGCGGACATATTACAGGAGATGGTCAGAGATTGCAGACATACTACAGGAGACGGTCAGAGACTGGAGATATAGTACAGGAGATGGACAGAGACTGCAGACTCAGTACAGGAGACGGTCAGAGACTGCAGACATGATACAAGAGATGGTCAGAGACTGCAGACATGATACAAGAGATGGTCAGAGACTGCAGACATGTTACAAGAGATGGTCAGAGACGGCAGACATAAAACAGGAGATGGTCAGAGACTGCAGACATAATACAAGAGATGGTCAGAGACTGCAGACATAATACAAGAGATGGTCAGAGACAGCAGACATGTTACAAGAGATGGTCAGAAACTGCAGTTTCTATGGACGTTAGTAGATAATGGCCGATCTGCCCTCTCACCTGACCCAGCAATACAGAAACAAGGGTTCCTCTGATCAGGAGTCTGCTCACTCTGAGTTGCCCGTGGCGACTCCGCTGGGTAGCACCCAGATCTGTATTCTGGCAATGACTCCATTCCTTTCTCCGCCAGGGATGGTGCTAGGTTGTGTGGCTTTACCTCTGGTGGCGCAGGGCAGCGGGGTTCTCTCTCTGATGGTGTTTCCTCAGCACTGTCCTCCCCCTCTGAAGTCCTGGGTATACTTCCCTGAAAGCTTTCCCAGGCTCCTGTCTCTCTCTCTCTACCATTCAGCTGAGCATGCTGTGTGGGCTGCAGTTTCCGTGTTACAGTGGGGCTGCCAGTCCTCGGGACTACACGTCCTACAATCCTCTTCTTTGCTCCTTTTTTTTTACTTCACTCGCCGATATAAAGGCGGGGAAGAAACATAGTGCGCCGCTCACTAGTACAGCAGCGCGCGCGAAGAGGAGATGGAGAGGGATGTCACCCGGTGCAGTAAAACATGGTATCACCCCTCCTCCACCAACTATAGTCGCCCCTCAGTACAGACCCCCCTCCACTAAGTATAGACCCCCCTCCGTCAGTGCAGACCCCTCACTAAGTATAAACCCCTCCCTCAGTACAGACCCCCATCAGTATAGACCCCCCCAGGACAAAACACCCCCCTCTATCAGTATAGACCCCCTCAGGACAAACCACCCCCCTTCCATTAGTACAGACCCCCCAGAACAAACCACCCCCCCACATTAGTACAGAACCACCCCCCCTCCATTAGTACAGCCCCCCTGAACAAACCACCCCCCCTCCATTAGTACAGAACCACCCCCCTCCATTAGTACAGACCCCCCTCAGGACAAACCACCCCCCCTCCATTAGTACAAACCCCCCAAAACAAACCGCCCCCCCTTCCATTAGTACAGACCCCCCAGAACAAACCACCCCCCTCCATTAGTACAGACTCCCCGGACAAACCACCCCCCTCCATTAGTACAGACCCCCCCAGGACAAACCACTTCCCCTCCATTAGTACAGACCCCCCAGGACAAACCACCCCCCCTCCATTAGTACAGACCCCCAGAACAAACCCCCCCTCCATTAGTACAGACCCCCAGAACAAACCACACCCCTCCATTAGTACAGACCCCCTCAGGACAAACCACCCCCCTTCATTAGTACAGACCCCCCAGAACAAACCACCCCCCTCCATTAGTACAAACCCCCGGACAAACCACCCCCCTACATTAGTACAGACCCCCAGAACAAACCACCCCCCCTCCATTAGTACAGACCCCCCAGAACAAACCACCCCCCTCCATTAGTACAGACCCCCAGGACAAACCACCCCCCTTCATTAGTACAGACCCCCCAGAACAAACCACCCCCCTCCATTAGTACAGACCCCCCAGAACAAACCACCCCCCTTCATTAGTACAGACCCCCAGGACAAACCACCCCCCTTCATTAGTACAGACCCCCCAGAACAAACCACCCCCCTCCATTAGTACAGACCCCCAGAACAAACCACCCCCCCCATTAGTACAGACCCCCAGAACAAACCACCCCCCCTCCATTAGTACAGACCCCCCCAAGGACAACCCCCCCTCCATTAGTACAGATCCCCAGGACAAACCCCCCTCCATTAGTATAGACCCCCCAGGACAAACCCCCCCTCCATTAGTACAGACCCCCCCAGGAAAACCCCCCCTCCATTAGTATAGACCCCCCAGAACAAACCCCCCCTCCATTAGTATAGACCCCCCAGGACAAACCCCCCCTCCATTAGTACAGACCCCCCCAGGACAAACCCCCCCCTCCATTAGTATAGACCCCCGACAATCCACCCCTACCCCTCCATTAAGCTAATTAAAAAACACCCGGGCGGCAGCTGGAGAGGAGAGTGTGCAGCCGCGCTGCCCAGGTGGAGAACAGAGCGTGTCAGGCTTGGGCAGCAGGCGGGAGTTACACACAGGAGGAGGAGAACTGGAACGCGTCAGGAACGGACCGCCCCCCCCCCCAGTGACGTCACTGCCCGGCTGGTCTCTCTGCACACAGAGACACAGCCGCCCTGATCTCCAGCTCTCCTCCTCTGACAGGAGGGAAGGGGGGATGGGCTTCGGCAAGAAACACAGGGGCGGCGGCGGTGACTGGCGGAAAGAGCTGCCTACGGACAAGGAGAGGAGAAGGAGGAGGGAGGGGAGCACTCTGGCACGTCAGCGCCCCCACCTCTGTGGCGCCCGGGTGCACTGCACCCCATGCACCCCAGCCAGGATCGGCCCTGGGGTGAATAGTTATGCACGTTGACTTTTTCTGTTATTTTGTCCTACTTGTTGTTTGCTTCACAATAAAAAAAAAACATTTTCCACAATAGCTTGGGGCTCAAAAAGTTTGAATACACCAGATAGCCACGTTTTGCTGCTTTAGAGTTTTTACAGCTGAAAAAAATCTTCAAATGCAGTAGCTCTGAGATTTTTTTTTTTCCAGCCTGAAGGCGCCCCTGCCAAAAAATGCTGATAAAAGCCTATGTGTGCATGGACACATAGGATAACATGCTGGGGAGTTTACTCGCTGTAGAAAAACAAACCCTTGATGCCCAAAACAGCAGCTATAAAGACACCCATTGTGAATGAGGCCTAAGTGGCCATGCTGAAATGCATTGCCCAGGCATGGTGCACCCATCAAGGTGGTCCACGCATGAACACAAGGAAATGGCTAAAGCAGCACTGAGATGCAAAAAATAGATGGAAAAAAGTTGCAAACAGTGTCCCAGACCCCCTTACGTACATTTACGTTACAGGGTTTAATATGGTTTACCAGGGTTATGGCTGAAGCTGTCAGCCAAAACCCCAGTATTTTTTTTGTTCTTTTTTAGCCAGCGATTCTTTCAGATAAAAGCATTTAGAAAGGCTGATTAGCCGCTGGATCGCTTTTCGAAGCAGAGGGAGGGGTCACCCCCCCGTTGCTCATTAGGATTACTGCCCTTACCGGTAAGCCCGGGAAAAGATTTGGTGGTTCATGCGGCTGGACACAGAGATGTTTTATCGGGTTGAGGTCAGGACTCTGTGCAGGCCAGTCAAGTTCCTCCACCCGAAACTCGCACGTCCATGTCTTTATGGACCTTGCTTTGTGCACTGGTCCAAATCATTTGGTGGAGGGGGAGATTATGGTGTGGGGTTGTTTTTCAGATGTTGGACTTGGCCCCTTAGTTCCAGTGAAGGAACTAAGCATACCAAGGAGGGTCAGCATACCAAGACACTTTGGACAATTTCATGATCCCAACTTTGTGGGAACAGTTTGGGGATGGCCCCTTCCTGTTCCAACATGACTGCGCACCAGTGCACAAAGCAAGGGCCATAAAGACATGGATGAGCGAGTTTTGGGGTGGCCTGCACCTCAACCTGATAGAACACCTTTGGGTTGAATTAGAGAACAGACTGCGAGCCAGGCCTTCTTGTCCAACATCAGTGACTGACCTCACATATGCACTTCTGGAAGACTGGTCAAACATTCCCATTGACACACTCCTAAACCTTGTGGACAGCCTTCCCAGAAGAGTTGAAGCTGTTATATCTGCAACGGGTGGGCCAACTCAATATTGTGGCATGTCAGGGGGTCACCTTCCCTTGAATCGGAAGTTCCATTTTTGGGTGGAACTCCGCTTAAAATTTGTGTATTTTGCTGTTTGCTTGCAGTTCAGCTTTAACCACTTGACCTCCAGGAGGTTTTACCTTGTTTATGACCTTTTTTTAAATGGCATTTTTTGCTATTCAGCACTATGCTACTTTAACTGGCAATTACTCAGTCATACAACACTGTACCTGAATGAAATTTATTTCACCCTTTTCACACAAATAGAGCTTTCTTTTGGTGGTATTTGAGCTACACTAATTTTTTTATTTTTTATTATATAAACTAAAAAAGACCCTGCCTGGAAAGGGCATGGACATAAACATTCGTAGGTTGTATGCTGTCCTGGCCTCTGGGGAGGAGGATGCCCGAGACGAAATAGTGGCCTCTCTAGACGCGGAAAAGGCCTTCGACTCTGTAGAGTGGGGCTACCTATGGGAGGTCCTCCGCAGGTTCGGGTTTGGACCGGTCTTTATCTCCTGGGTCAGGATGGTATACAAGGCCCCCGCAGCCAGAGTCCGTACAGGTACAGTACTCTCCCCTACTTTTCTTTTGGGTAGGGGAACTAGACAAGGGTGCCCGCTATCGCCGGGTCTTTTTGCCCTGGCGATGGAGCCTATGGCTGTCCTTCTCAGGGCCACACCCAGAATAAGGGGAATTACGAGAGGTCCTCTACAGGAAAAGGTGTCGTTATATGCTGACGACACCTTGCTCTATCTTAGGGATGACGGTACTTCCCTACAGGAGGCCCTCTCAGTAATTAATAGATTTGGGAAATTCTCGGGTATATGTATTAACTGGGGGAAATCGATCCTGTTTCCTCTGCGGGCGGGGTCTACTCCCTCGCAGATGGATGGACAACTTAGTAGGGTTTCCCAGTTTAGGTACCTAGGGGTAGAAATACACCAAGACTTGAAAAAATACATCAACCACCTAAACTTAAACCCGGTGGTTCACCACCTATCCCAAAGATGTAACACGTGGAGATCCCTACCACTAACTCCAGTTGGCCGTGTCAACCTAATTAAAATGTCAATTCTACCCAAATTTATATACTTATTCCGACAAACCCCGATCCCTATATCAATAACCTTCTTTCGACACTTAGACAGCATTATGACCTCATTTATTTGGAATAGGAAGGCTCCTAGAATAGCCAGGGCAACTCTGCAACTTCCAGGGACCCTGGGAGGTCTGGCCTTGCCATGCTTCCTAAAATACTATTGGGCAGCGGTGTTGGTAACAGTTAAATGGTGGCTCTCGGAAGAGCCGGCTAATCCTGCTGCTTCCTTGGAGGCGGCGTTGATCGGCTCCTATGCAGAGTTGAGAAATTTGGTGCACAGAGGCCCTAGATCAAATGCGGATGTGACCTGCCCAATGAAGACAACCCTTAAGGTATGGGATACTGTCAATAAGCTATTTCTGGGACCTGGTAACTGGTCCCCAGCAACTCCTTTATGGGGCAACCCCCGCCTGCCCCATTTTCACTCCATTCCCGACCCGGTTGTGTGGGCCAGATATGGAGTCATAACCTTGGGAGATATAGTTGCCCAGGGACAACTAATCACCTTTGATGCTTTAAAAAGTGAAAAGGATCTACCCAATCATATGTTCTTTAGGTTCCTCCAAGTGAGGCATGCGTTCCGGTCCCGGTTCCCCGGCCCGTTGACTCTGGAGGAGACACCGATAGAAAATGTATTAAAAAACCAAGAGGGCGGAAGAACACTATCCGTCGTCTATAACCTACTTGTGACTCAAGATACATCTAAAGTCTCCCAGTTATGTGAGCAATGGAGGGTGGATGTTCCGGAGTTGACGGATGGGGAGAGGGAATTCAACAGTATTTACCCTTGACAATCTCAGCAAGGGACAGATTTATGCAGCTGAAATTCATACACAGGGCCTACTATTCTCCAATACGCCTGGCAAGGATATACCCTGATAGAATAGCGAGGTGCCCTAGATGTGGGTCAGGGGAGGCCGATTTCTTCCATGTGGTCTGGTCCTGCCCTGGAGTGGTGGAATTTTGGAAGAATATACTTGATGACATCAACTCTATAGGGGGACTGCAAGTCCCATATAGCCCAATACCCCTTCTACTAGGTATCTGTGACTTTCTTGAAGTCACATGGGGGAAGAAACTATTCATCTTCTACACCACACTATACGCTAGAAAAGCAATTTTACTGCAGTGGAATCAGTCCCAACCGCCCACCAAACAACTCTGGCAATCTCTGGTAAATAAGGCGCTCCCATTATATAAAATGACATATATGGGAAGGAATTGTCCAAAAAAATTCGAGAAAATTTGGGCAGCATGGGTGAAAGCAAAACACTTAACTATTGAATGAAATGTTGGGCTCGAGCCCTTTGGGAACGGAGTTGACCTACCCACGGGATTCTCCAAACTATATATGTATTGACTAGAATATTCTGAAATGGAAGGTGGGACCCCTTGCACTTACGCCATGTATTGTTACCCTTAACGTGTGTATTAATATTTCCTTCTGAAATAGATAACTACTGTGATAATTGAATCTCATATATACCAGATTATGAAACGGTTTTATGCACGCCATCTGTACTTTAATCTAATACGAAGTGAATTGTTTCTGTTGTGAAAATTTAAATAAACTTCTATGTTAAAAAAAAAAAAAAAAAGACCCAAACCTTTTGAAAAAAAATATTTTCTATTTCCTTTTATAAAACAATAAATCAGATTTTTTTATGGATCTAGGCCAAAATGGATTCTGCTCCAAGTGCTGGCAGTGATTGGGGTTGATCCTGCTAACACTGTGTTTTTGGGGACACTATAATATTGGGGACACAAGCATAGTTCTGACCGGATCAAGATATGGACCTGGCAGACACTACACTAGTGATGGCGGTGGTCAGCGACTTGTAGTGTGACTGTGATAGTATGGTGGGCGATCAGGGACTGGCGCTAACTGACACTGGCTGGGAGGGAAACTAGCTGATTACTTGACACTATGTGATGTAGCTAGTGACACTAATACAGTAACATGGACAAAACTAGTATAGTTCTGGCTGTGACCAGGATACGGACCTGGACAGACACTATACAGTGGAACCTTGGTTTACTAGTAACGCTGTTAACGAGCGTTTTGAAAGACGAGCAACTTTTTTTTTTTAAATCCTGACTCGGTTTGCGAGTGTTGTCTCGCAAAATGAGCAGAATTCAAGCCAATGGGGTGTGCAGTACCGCATTTGGCCAGAGGTGCGGGGGCGCCTGTGACACTCGGAACAGTTCGGAGCCGTTCGAAAATACTTGGAACTACTCGGAAATACTCGGAAACACTTGGAAATACTCCGTTCCCGAGGGTTTCCGAGCCTTTCCGAGGGTTTCCGAGTTCAGCCGAGCTGTCCCCGAGTATTTCCGAGGCTTTCCGGCGCACCCACACCTCTGGCCACATGCGGTATTGCATGCAATAGAAGTCAATGCGGAACAAATTATCTTCGTTTCCATTGACTTCTATGGGGAAACTGGCTTTGATATGCGGGTCCTTTGGATTACAAGCATTCTCCTAGAGCGGATTATGCTTGTAATCCAAGGTTCCACTGTACTAGTAATGGAGGTGATCAGCGACTCGTAGTGTGACTGTGATAGTGTAGCGGGCAATCAGGGACTGGCGCTAACTGGTCCTGGCTGGGAGGGACACTAACTAACTGACACTATGGGGTTGATTTACTAAAGCTGGAAAGTGCAAAAGTTGGCACAGCTGTACATGGTAGCCAATCAGCTTCTAACTTCAGCTTCCTCATTTAAAGGGGTTGTAAACCCTCATGTTTTTTCACCTTAATAGGCTTAATGCATCCTATGCATTAAGGTGAAAAAACACCTGGCAGTGTCCGGCCCCCTTGCCCCCCCCCCCATTTTACTTACCTGAGCTCCGTATTTCCCTCAGCGAGGACGCACTGTCCCGCTCTCCACGGGGTCCTGGCTCTTGATTGGATATTTTGATAGCAGTGCAGCCATTGACTCCCACTGCTGTCAATCAAATCCAATGACGCATGTCAGGGGGCGGGGCCGAGTCCTGCATTCATGTCTATGGACGCAAATGCTGGACTCGGGAGGGTGCCCGCAAGGTAACCCCCCGGGAGAGCGCTTCTCCTAGGGGGTTATCTGATGCGGGGGAGGAGCTGCAAAGGCCGCCGTAGGGACCCCACAAATGGACGATGGGGGCCACTCTGTGCAAAACGAGCTGCACAGTGGAGGTAAGTATGATATGTTTGTTATTTAAAAAAAAAAAAAAAAAAAACGAGCCTTTACAATGACTTTAAGCTTTGACGAAGAAAACCTGGAATCTGATAGGTTTCTATGCAGAGCTGCACCAGATTTTGCACTCTCTGACATCACTAGTGACACTAATACAGTGATCAGTGATAATACCGTACACTGACACTGTACTAATGACACTAGCTGGGTGACAGGGGTGATCAGAAGGGCAATCATAGGGTTAACAGTGTGCCTAACAAGTGTATGTGTTGATTTCACTCACTCTCAGATCTGGCTGGCTTGTTTTACTAATTTCAGCTCTGAATGGTAAGTGAAATCAGATAAAGAAAAAAAAAAAAAGTCAGATCAGTGCTGTGTTTACTAACACACACAGATCCATGCCGTGAATGGCCACAGCAATCAGCAGGTTCACAGCCAAAATCATTGGCTGCGAACCTGCTGACAGACTTGTGATGTGTCCAACCAAAGCACAAGAAACAGGGGGCGCACATGCATGCCTGTAAATCTGGAAGTTTGGGTTGATGTACAGGTACGCCGCTGTGCCCGGGGGAGCTGCCGGTCAGCAGTAAATTACTACTAGCCTGTCAGCAACTGGTTATAAAATGTTCTACAATAAAGAAGAACTCCTTGAATATGCTTTATCCTCCTATGCCAGTGATGGTGAACCTTGACACTCCAGATGTTTTGGAACTACATTTCCCATAATGCTCATGCACTCTGCAGTGTAGTTGAGCATCATGGGAAATGTAGTTCCAAAACATCTGGGGTGCCAAGGTTTGCCATCACTGTCCTATGCAGTGTGGCTTGTTTTGTCTAGGGGTACAAGGGAAAGTGGGTACTTACCTGGTCCTTCAATCCTCCGGAAAACCGCGATCCCCCATGTCCAGCAGTGGACTGTTCCTGCCGTCCTCACGTCCAGAGCTGGTCTAAGGGCATGATAGTGCTGTGAACAAGGCCTGCGTGCCGAAACACGTCTGCATGTTCTTTTTATCATGGTCATACGACAACAATGTGCCGGCTCTTTTATGTATATTTGTGGTCCGTTTTTGGATGTGGGAGGGGCTTCCTTAGCCAGAGCACCTGGACTAGGTGTGCCACCGTCCATCTCATCACTTGGCTTTTCTGTTCAGAGCAGTGTGATTTTGTGTTGCATTAAGGGCATGATGACATCAGGAATAGTCTATTCACAAGACTGCTAGCGTGCAAGGGGGCAGGAGCGGCAGGGACCGGTCTTGTGGTCGGTGGATCAGCGGATTAGGTAAGTATATCTCCACTCCACAATCCCCAAGACGAAAACGAGCAGTTGACCCATGCAGTGTGGGCACAGCTCCAATACATGGGAATATAAAAAAGATTTCCTGGAGTTCTTCTTTAAGTCAAAGACAGCCGTGCAACTAGCGTTTTCAGATGGAGGTCTTCAAAGGTGACCTCCATTTTTTTTTTTTTTTCTATAGTGCAAGTCTCCTTGAAAAAAACAGCAGGCACCTATGCTGTTTGTCAGTGCATTTATGTATGTGATGGCACGACAGATATGGCCGTTCATAGAAAGCGTCCTTTTGTGCTCTCTTTGTTCTCTGTTCCCATACATCTGCTCTAGGTTTCATCCATCCAGGTTCTGCCACAATAGAGCACATTCTTATCTGCGGACATATTGACAGACACATTTCTTGGAAATGGTGCAGAGTTGGGAGCGCACAGCAGAAGTTATGCATGTCTGGTTCAGGCACCTGCTCGCCTCCTCTGCTCCCTGGCAATTTAACTGTAAAATTGGCAGGGCCTGAGATTGGATATTATCTCCAGTAAATGGAAGAAGGAATTCATGAATGGCTTGTGCTGTCAGCCCAAGGATTCCAGAAACTCTGGATTCATTTCAGAACACGGGTCTCCAGTGGGGAGACAAATTCTGTCCTTACAAGCTCTTTACTCACAGCTTATAAAATCTGCTTTTTATTTTGTTTGCTATTATTCCAGTATTTTGCAGCCATGTATATCCTTGCTTTCAGTAATCGATGCTGACGTCAGGGGACACTCCTGTCAAACAAGACTATTTTGTATTTGACGTCATTTAGAGTGGCGCTACTATTCACCGAGGCATGTGCCTTGCGTGCCTGGCTGCCCCTCTTGACAAACCTTTCTTCCTTCCAGTAGTCTCTGCTTCTGAACACCCCTGAATAGGAAGGCCAGTGTGTAACCGGGTTCCATGACTGCTCTTTACAAGCCCATGGGAGACGTTAAATGTTTCATAGATTAGAACCATGACCGAGGCTCGGTTCACACTGCCGCAACCTGAAAGTTGCACAACTTCCAGTGCGACTTTGCTAGGTGACTTTCTGACAATTTGCTGAGTACCACGTGATGCGATGTTGAAGCAACTGTCAAGGAATGCCTGGGTATTCTTCTGTCGGATCCAAATCACATCAATATAGATGAGGATCCAACTTGGAGGCGACTTCCATTAAAGTCTACGGGCACAAGTTGGATAGAAGTCGCCTTGAGGCTCGGTTCACACTGTCTCAACCTGTGATGCGACTTTGCCAGGTGACTTCCTGGCGACTTGAGTACTACTTTGATAGAAGTATAGAATAGAAGAGAATAGAAGTCAGCTAGAATTCGCCTTGAAGTAGTACAGGAACCTTTTCTGAAGTCGGAGCAACTTCAGTAGTGCTAATTAAGACAGCTCTCATTGACTAACATGGGATTTCACATGTCACATGACTTGTGGTCTCACAAGTCGGGTCCCAAGTCGCGGCAGTGTGAGGGCCAGACCACAAAAGCTGCACAGCAGCCAGAACACAGACACTTCAACCAATGACTGAGCATAGAGGCTATATTCATAGCCAGAGCAAAAACACTGCACACACAGCCAGAGCACACACAGGCACATCACACACAGGCAGAGCACACACAGGCAGAGCACACACAGCCAGAGCACACACAGGCAGAGCACACACAGACACATCACACACAGACACATCACACACAGGCAGAGCACACACAGGCACATCACACACAGGCAGAGCACACACAGGCACATCACACACAGCCAGAGCACACACAGCCAGAGCACACACAGACACATCACACACAGGCAGAGCACACACAGGCACATCACACACAGGCAGAGCACACACAGGCACATCACACACAGGCAGAGCACACACAGGCACATCACACACAGGCAGAGCACACACAGGCACATCACACACAGGCAGAGCACACACAGACACATCACACACAGGCAGAGCACACACAGGCACATCACACACAGGCAGAGCACACACAGGCACATCACACACAGGCAGAGCACACACAGGCACATCACACACAGGCAGAGCACACACAGACACATCACACACAGGCAGAGCACACACAGGCACATCACACACAGGCAGAGCACACACAGGCACATCACACACAGGCAGAGCACACACAGGCACATCACACACAGGCAGAGCACACACAGGCACATCACACACAGGCACAGCACACACAGGCACATCACACACAGGCACATCACACACAGGCAGAGCACACACAGGCAGAGCACACACAGACACATCACACACAGGCACATCACACACAGGCAGAGCACACACAGACACATCACACACAGGCAGAGCACACACAGACACATCACACACAGGCAGAGCACACGCAAACACATCACACACAGGCAGAGCACACACAGACACATCACACACAGGCAGAGCACACACAGACACATCACACACAGGCAGAGCACACACAGACACATCACACACAGGCAGAGCACACACAGGCAGAGCACACACAGGCAGAGCACACACAGACACATCACACACAGGCAGAGCACACACAGACACATCACACACAGACACATCACACACAGGCAGAGCACACACAGACACATCACACACAGGCAGAGCACACACAGACACATCACACACAGGCAGAGCACACACAGGCAGAGCACACACAGACACATCACACACAGGCAGAGCACACACAGACACATCACACACTATGGTTGCCACCTTATCCCTTTAAACCCAAACACATATTAATTACATTTAATTATCCTCAGAACCTGTGTGATTCAAAGGTGTTCGGGTTTAAAGGGATGAGGTGGCAACTCTAGCACACACAGGCAGAGCACACACAGGCAGAGCACACACAGACACAACACACACAGGCACATCACACACAGGCAGAGCACACACAGACACATCACACACAGGCAGAGCACACACAGACACATCACACACAGGCAGAGCACACACAGGCAGAGCACACACAGACACATCACACACAGACACATCACACACAGGCAGAGCACACACAGGCAGAGCACACACACAGACACATCACACACAGACACATCACACACAGGCAGAGCACACACAGACACATCACACACAGGCAGAGCACACACAGACACATCACACAGGCACATCACACACAGGCAGAGCACACACAGACACATCACACACTATGGTTGCCACCTTATCCCTTTAAACCCAAACACATATTAATTAAATTTAATTATCCTCAGAACCTGTGTGATTCAAAGGTGTTCAGGTTTAAAGGGATGAGGTGGCAACTCTAGCACACACAGGCAGAGCACACATAGACACATCACACATAGACACACCACACACAGACACATCACACACAGACACATCACACACAGACACATCACACACAGACACATCACACACAGGCACATCACACACAGGCAGAGCACACTGCATGCAAAGCCCAAGCACACACATCACACACAGGCAGAGCACACACAGACACATCACACATAGACGCATCATACACAGGCAGAGCACACACAGACACATCACACACAGGCAGAGCACACACAGACACGTCACACACAGGCAGAGCACACACAGGCAGAGCACACACAGACACGTCACACACAGGCAGAGCACACACAGACACATCACACACAGGCAGAGCACACACAGACACGTCACACACAGGCAGAGCACACACAGACACGTCACAGACACATCACACACAGACACATCACACAGCCAGAGCACACACAGGCACATCACACACAGGCAGAGCACACACAGGCAAAGCACACACAGCCAGAGCACACACAGCCAGAGCACACACAGGCAGAGCACACACAGGCACATCACACACAGGCAGAGCACACACAGGCACATCACACACAGGCATATCACACACAGCCAGAGCACACACAGACACATCACACACAGGCAGAGCACACACAGGCACATCACACACAGGCAGAGCACACACAGGCACATCACACACAGGCACAGCACACACAGACACATCACACACAGGCAGAGCACACACAGACACATCACACACAGGCAGAGCACACACAGACACATCACACAGGCACATCACACACAGGCAGAGCACACACAGACACATCACACACTATGGTTGCCACCTTATCCCTTTAAACACAAACACATATTAATTAAATTTAATTATCCTCAGAACCTGTGTGATTCAAAGGTGTTCAGGTTTAAAGGGATGAGGTGGCAACTCTAGCACACACAGGCAGAGCACACATAGACACACCACACACAGACACACCACACACAGACACATCACACACAGACACATCACACACAGACACATCACACACAGACACATCACACACAGGCACATCACACACAGGCAGAGCACACTGCATGCAAAGCCCAAGCACACACATCACACACAGGCAGAGCACACACAGACACATCACACATAGACGCATCATACACAGGCAGAGCACACACAGACACATCACACATAGACGCATCATACACAGGCAGAGCACACACAGACACGTCACACACAGGCAGAGCACACACAGACACGTCACAGACACATCACACACAGACACATCACACACAGGCAGAGCACACACAGACACATTACACACAGGCAGAGCACACACAGACAGAGCACACACAGGCAGAGCACACACAAACACATCACACAGGCAGAGCACACACAGGCAGAGCATACACAGACACATCACACACAGGCTTAGCACATTGCATGCAAAGCCCAAGCACACACATTGAGCATACACAGACATTGCATGCACATTCTAGATAACACGCAACCGGATAACATGCAGATACTGTACAAACAGCCAGATAACACACATGTACAGTATACCACAGACACTGCACACACTGGCAGAGCACACATAGACACTGCACATACAGGCTTAGAACACATAAATACTGCACACACAGGCTTAGCACATGCATTCTGTGCATTACACCCCTGCCCCCCTATTCTGTGCATTACACCCCTGTTCCCCCAATTTGTGCATTACACCCCCGCCCTGCCTTTTAGGGAGGGGGGCTGAGGGGGGGGCTGAAGCCCTGAGTGGGTACCTAAAAAGCCCTGGGTCTCAGGCATGCACAATTCTATTATTAGCCCCGACAATGAGCGCTGCCTAGTGACATAGAAGGTTCCGCCTTCTGGGGTCTGCAGCGCCTATGATGGACGTCCCACTGGTCCAATGCTGGGACCACGGGATGTGTGACGTCAATCATAGGCGCTGCAGGCCCCAAAAGGCGGGAATTACAATATGGCTGCCTCGCCGCGTCACTGTGAGAAGATCCCCACTCGGCACTCGGGCGGGTGGCTGTCCTGTCTTGTCATGGCTCTGGCTCTGGCTGCCTGGAGTGCCTGCTGTACACTGTCTACTCTACTGTGATGGGTGCGCCGCACACTACGGCTGAGCTTCAGGAGGAGGTCACGTCACCTGAAGTCTGGTCAGGTAGGTCAGTGTAGGTCAGTGTGTGTCAGGTAGGTCAGTGTGTGTCAGGTATGTCAGTGTATGTCAGGTTAGGTAGGTCAGTGTATGTGTTTATGTCAGATAGGTCAGTGTATGTCAGGTAGGAAGGTCAGTGCGTGTCAGGTAGGTCAGTGTAGGTAACACCCCCCCCGGTGCCGGGCTCGTACTTCGGGCTGAAGCCCCTGGTCCTTTCGCCACCTAGCAACGCCCCTGCCCCCGCCGGCATTCTGTGCATTACACCCCTGCCCCCGCCGGCATTCTGTGCATTACACCCCTGTCCCCTCATTCTGTGCAATACACCCCTGTCCCCTCATTCTGTGCAATACACCCCTGTCTGCCCATTCTGTGCATTACACCCCTGTCCACCCCATTCTGTGCATTACACCCCTGTCTGCCCATTCTGTGCATTACACCCCTGTCCACCCCATTCTGTGCATTACACCCCTGTCTGCCCATTCTGTGCATTACACCCCTGTCCACCCCATTCTGTGCATTACACCCCTGTCCACCCCATTCTGTGCATTACACCCCTGTCCACCCCATTCTGTGCATTACACCCCTGTCCACCCCATTCTGTGCATTACACCCCTGTCCACCCCATTCTGTGCATTACACCCCTGCATTATGTACTCCTGGACCGCACTCTTTGTGTGTCATACTACTACACCCAGCACTGGCTACAATCCTCTGTGCATTACATACTCCTGATCCTTGAACACGTTGCATTACACACCCTTTAGGATGTATCCTAAACCTCTCCAACCCCTGTGCTCTGATGTACACACTCCTGCACTATATACACAATACTGTACATTATATACTTCTCACCAAAGTGTTCATTGTCTCTACAGTTGTTATACAGTCCCTGACTATTTTAATGAAGTTCTTCTTTAAGGTAGTCTCAGAGAAAGCAATCAAAGCATATTTTATAGGTACAAGGAAACCTGGGTTTTGTTTAACCAGATCCCTTAAGCCCCTCTGACTGTTAATAGTGTGGCCACACCCACATTTTGCCGTAGCGTGAGTCGCGTACCACAGGCTGCGTTCTCCCCATATTGTCCCTCATTCTAAGTTCAAAAGTTGGAAGGTATGAATATTGGTGGTGGTCAGGAACAAAACTTATGAATGTCGCTCCTTTGTTTTCTGCTCTTCTTTGTGATATATTTGACATTGTTATTAGAAAAGGGACAGTCTGATGAAAGTGGGAGGCTTTCGGAGAAAAACAAATTCTTTTTAACACTGTTACATTTGAGGAAATGTGTACGCTACAACAGTTTTCTGCCCGTCGTCCCTATGAGGATAACAAACCATTAAGTTTATCTTTGATTTGTTATGTAACATTTCAGATATTTTGGCAGTTCAAAGTCTTTCTAAGAGACGGTCCATTTTATATCATTGATTTCCTCTCTATCCGCTGGCAAGGCAATAGAGCGATCACTGAACAAAGGTGCTCTTTTCCCAACATGCAGCTGGACCAGAAAAAACATCTGAGGATTTTCTATCAAAGAAAACACAGTTGGCATTTGATAGGAAACAGACAGACGTCACTGTGCTGTGCCATAAATATAAATACAAGTGCCATATAGGCTAATACACCTCTAAGGCCTGATTCTTGTTACGAAAGTGACTGATCCCTGGAAAGAAAGGGTCAGTTCACCCAGGATACTGTAGGTAAAGTGGACCTTCACTATTCTATACTACTTTATTTAATGTTTTTTCTTCCCCCCTTTACCACATTTTCAATTTCTTTTTTTTTTTTTGTCGCTTTTCTTTCCAAAAAGATTGAAGCTTCTGCATTTCTCAACTAGGCAAGAATAACAAAACCCTAGTCAACCGCCTCCTCCTGGGATACCCATCTCACTTATCTCAGGAGTATTTGGGCAATGAGCGCATGGGCCAAGAATGATCTAGCACTGAGTATTCTCCTGGGAATTATCCAGCACACTGCGCATACGTCAAAGCACGTCATCAGGGGGCCGTCAGGAAGAGGCAGTTGGCTCCCTGTTTGACATAAAAGGGGAAGATGGTGTCTCCAGTTACGGCATGTGAGAGCAGACAAAGTAGGATTCGCTGGGCTGGTGAGTATGTTTTTAAAGACAGCTGAGTGGACAAGGTAAGACGTGATTGGAAAAAATATAAGGGGGAGTTAAAATTAGAGTTCCTCCCAGAAATGGAACTTCTGCTGTTCCTCCCCCCCTCCGGTGTGTCACATTTGGCACCTTTCAGGGGGGAAGGGGGGAGCAGATACCTGTCAAATCCAGGTATTTGCTCCCCCTTCCGGGGAAAATGGTAACACATTGTGCGGCGATCTATGCAATGTTCAGCAAATCCCCCCCCTCTCCCCGCTGTCTTCTGGGAGACACACAGGTCCCAGAAGACAGCAGGGACCAATCAGAACATGCAGCGCAGTAGGGAACCAGGAGTGAAACCCAAAGTCTTCAATGCCTGGTTCCCTTACCAGGAATGGCTGCAGCAGCACCCGGGAGTCTTTCCAAAGATTGGCTTCGGGTGCCGACATCGCGGGCTCCCTGGACAGGTAAGTGTCCTTATATTAAAAGTCAGCAGCTACAGTATTTATAGCTGCTGACTTTAAAAAAAATTTCCACCGGCGGAACTCTGCTTTAAGTTCCTTTTTAAACGGTCAATCCACACCAAATAATATTTTGTGGTTTTGATAGATGCTGGAGTTCCTTACATGTTTCTGGGATTCTATTGGTGACAGCTCTATGTTTCAGTTTTTATTCCAGAATTTATGACCCTTTCACTGTGAAAAGGAGTAATCCACAGAATATGGAACAGCCACAGTGTCAAAGAGATAATTATCTAAACCTGGCCAAGCTCCATACAATCCCCTGTAGAGTTACCAAAACTATCTAATATTATGACAAACCTCAACAATTCAATCAATTTGTTTTAAAGAAGAATTTCAGGCATGGTATATTGTTACACCAGCATGGACCAATGTAACTACTGTATATCAGGGACTTGTGGTGAGATCAGTGGCTGGTGAGGTACTGGCTAGTGTCCGAGCCAGATACATACAGAGAAACTTTCTAAGGGGGGTTAGTGTGCACCAGTGGTGGCTGGTGCTCAAAATTTTGGGGGGCGCAAATAAACTGAAAAATACTGAACCCCCCCCCATCAATTGCAGCCTCACTGTGCCCATCAATTGCAGCCACTGTGCCCATCATATGCAGCCATTGTGCCCATCAATTGCAGCCATTGTGTCCATCATATACAGCCATTGTGTCCATCATATGCAGCCACTGTGCCCATCATATGCAGCCATTGTACCCATCAAACCCAGCCACTGTGCCCATCAAACACAGCCACCTGTGCCCATCAAACACAGCCACCTGTGCCCATCAAATGCAGCCACCTGTGCCCATCAAATGCAGCCACCTGTGCCCCATCAAATGCAGCCACCTGTGCCCCATCAAATGCAGCCACCTGTGCCCCATCAAATGCAGCCACTTGTGCCCAGTATATGCAGCCACTTGTGCCCATCATATGCAGCCACTGTGCCCACCGACTTCCCCACTTGTGAGGCTCGCAGCTCTAGCAGCACCCCCCGCTCGCGCGGGGTCTGACATGACAGACACCACCAACCCCCCCCCCCCCCGTGCGTGCGGGCTCTGACAGCACCCCCAACCCCCCCGCGCAGCTCTGACAGAGGGGACTTACCGACCTCCGCTCCAGCGTGTCTCCTATGCTCCTCTTCCTAAGTGCCAGGCATCCAATAGGGTGGCCTGGCGCTTTGGCCAATCAGGAAACAGGTCTGACGCCCTGCCTCCGGGTTTGGCGGGGAGGAAGGTTAGTGTGAAAATAGTAAAAATTAATTCGCTATTGTCACACACTATTTTGAAGCCTATTAGAGCCTCTGGCTCTAATAAGGTGCGTGCTTCAAAAAGTTCCACCCCCTCCCACCCCCCGCCATAGGAATCCATGCGTCCAGCCTCCTGATAGGGGCTGGGTGCATGGATAGGGGGTGACGCCCATGCGCCCACAGTGCTCGGGCCGCCACTGGTGTGCACCCTGATAACCATTTAGTGAATAAACCCCACATCACCATTTAGTGAATAAACCCCACATCACTATTTAGTGAATAAACCCCACATCACCATTTAGTGAATAAACCCCTACAGCGTAGCCGAGTGCTGTGAGATGAAAAATTTAATCTTTATCTTAAGCCAATTGGCTTTCGCTTGAAAAACCCACGCGTCAGGGCGGAGGCAGTCAGTCAATCGGATTCCCCCAGACAAATAAGCATCTGGGGAAAGGAATCTATTGGACAGCAAAAAAAAATGTGTTTTACTTCTGCATTCCGTAACAGCCCTGTAAATGCTGATATTCCACTGGTCAAGTACAGGGCTGATACAGAATGCAGAAATAAAAAATAAAAATGATACTGTGCTCTATATAACTACCAACAGTCCCGATTTTATTGAAACAAGTCCTTATGTTGGTTAAATTAGTAAACTATGAGAACTAATAAAAGTGCCATATATAATCTATATAATAAAAGAATAGAACCTGAACCATTGTCTGATTATGTAGATTATATACAGTATAGCACTTTCATTAGTTTTCATAGTTTACAAATTTAACCAGCATAAGGACTTGTTTTAGCATATGTAAACGGCATTCAAAATCACACATGTGAGGTATTGCCGCGAACGTCAGATCAAGAACAATATATCCAGCCCTTCTCTGTAATGCTAAACATGTAACCTGTAAAAAATTTTAAAGCGTCGCCTATGGAGATTTATAAGTACTAAAGTTTGGCGCCATTTCACAAGTGTGCGCAATTTTAAAGCGTGACATGTTAGATATCTTCACACGGCATAACATCATCTTTCACATTATACAAAAAAATCGGGCTAACGTTAGTGTTTTTTTGATTTTTATTCATGAAACAGTTTTTTTTCCAAAAATAAGGCATGTGACATAAAAAGTTGCAATGACCACCGTTTTATTTCCTACGGTGTCTCCAAAGACATGCTGGTAGGTTAATTGGCTTCTGTCCAAAATTGGCCCTCGTATATGAATGTGAGATGGGGACCTTGGATTGTGGGCTCCTTGAGGGTAGGGACCAATGTGAGTGTGCAATGTATGTATGGAGCGCTGCGTAAATTGACGGCGCTATATGGGTACCTTACATCGAAATATGTATAATTATAGACATGCACCCACACCCACTCAGGTTGAACTGGATGAACTGGTGTCTTTATTCAATCTTAATAACTATGTCTGCTAAACAATATATATATATGTTTGGGGGTTCTGAGTAAGTTTCTAGCAAAAAAATTATGATTTTTACATGTAGCAGAGAAGTGTCAGAATAGGCCTGGGTGGCAAGGGGTTAATTACCATAAGTAAGTAATATACAAATAATTATTATATATTGTTTTTAGGGTAATTTCCTATATTTTCAAAATCTCTACTCAAGCAGGTGGCTTAACAGTCAAATAACTGAAGTTTGAAGTTACAACTTCAAACCAATAATTTCACAGTAAATAGATAAATAAATTATTATGTTATAGCATAATAATATATTATTTAGCTTGATTAACCACTTCACCCCCTGGAAGGATTTACCCCCTTCCTGACCAGAGCACTTTTTACAATTTGGCACTGCGTCGCTTTAACTGCTAATTGCGCGGTCATGCAATGCTGTACCCAAACAAAATTTGCATCCTTTTCTTCCCACAAATAGAGCTTTCTTTTGATGTTATTTGATCACCTCTGCTGTTTTTATTTTTTGCGCTATAAACGGAAAAAGACCGAAAATTTTGAAAAAAAAATGACATTTTCTACTTTTTGTTATAAAAAAAATCCAATAAACTCAATTTTCGTCATACATTTAGGCCAAAATGTATTCGGCCACATGTCTTTGGTAAAAAAAAATGTCAATAAGCGTATATTTATTGGTTTGCGCAAAAGTTATAGCGTCTACAAACTAGGGTACATTTTCTGGAATTTACACAGCTTTTAGTTTATGACTGCCTATCTCATTTCTTGAGGTGCTAAAATGGCACGGCAGTACAAAACCCCCACAAATGACCCCATTTTGGAAAGTAGACACCCCAAGCTATTTGCTGAGAGGCATGGTGAGTATTTTGCAGCTCTCATTTGTTTTTGAAAATGAAGAAAGAAGAAAAAAAATTTTTTTTTCAATTTTCAAAACTTTGTGCCAAAAAGTGAGGTCTGCAAAATACTCACTATACCTCTCAGCAAATAGCTTGGGGTGTCTACTTTCCAAAATAGGGTCATTTCGGGGGGTTTTGTGCCACCTGGGTATTCCATGGCCTCCGAAACTGTGATGGGCAGTGAAGAGTGAAATCAAAAATGTACGCCCTTAGAAAGCCTGAAGGCGGTGCTTGGTTTTCGGGGTCCCGTACGCGGCTAGGCTCCCAAAAAGTCTCACACATGTGATATTCCCATGGCATGTTTGAGCAATATATCATTTAGTGACAACTTTGTGCAAATAGCTTGGGGTGTCTACTTTCCAAAATGGAGTCATTTGGGGGGGTTTTGAACTGTCCCAGCATTTTATGCACAACATTTAGAAGCTTATGTCACACATCACCCACTCTTCTAACCACTTGAAGACAAAGCCCTTTCTGACACTTTTTGTTTACATGAAAAAATAATTTTTTTTTGCAAGAAAATTACTTTGAACCCCCAAACATTATATATATTTTTAAAGCAAATGCCCTACAGATTAAAATGGTGGGTGTTTCATTTTTTTTTTTCACACAGTATTTGCGCAGCGATTTTTCAAACGCATTTTTTGGGGAAAAAACACACTTTTTAAAATTTTAATGCACTTAAACACACTATATTGCCCAAATGTTTGATGAAATAAAAAAGATGATCTTAGGCCGAGTACGTGGATACCAAACATGACATGCTTTAAAATTGCGCACAAACGTGCAGTGGCAACAATATAAATACATTTTTAAAAGCCTTTAAAAGCCTTTACAGATTACCACTTTAGATTTACAGAGGAGGTCTACTGCTAAAATTACTGCCCTCGATCTGACCTTCGCGGTGATACCTCACATGCATGGTGCAATTGCTGTTTACATTTGACGCCAGACCGACGCTTGCGTTCGCCTTAGCGCGAGAGCAGGGGGGGACAGGGGTGCTTTTTTTTTTTTCTTTGTTATTTTTTTGCTTTTTTATCTTATTTTTAAACTGTTCCTTTCATTTTTTTTTTTTTATCATTTTTATTGTTATCTCAGGGAATGTAAATATCCCCTATGATAGCAATAGGTAGTGACAGGTACTCTTTTTTGAAAAAAAATTGGGTCTATTAGACCCTAGATCTCTCCTCTGCCCTCAAAGCATTTGACCACACCAAGATCGGTGTGATAAAATGCTTTCCCAATTTCCCAATGGCGCTGTTTACATCCGGCAAAATCTAAGTCATGAAATGCTCGTAGCTTCCGGTTTCTTAGGCCATAGAGATGTTTGGAGCCACTCTGGTCTCTGATCAGCTCTATGGTCGGCTGGCTGAACCACCGGCTGCATTTTCAGGTTCCCTGTTGAGACAGGAGAGCCAGAGAAAAACACGGAAGACGGTGGGTGGGGGGGCATTCCCTCCCACTGCTTGTAAAAGCAGTCTAGAGGCTAATTAGCCTCTAGGATTGCTTTTTACATGAAAGCCGACCGCTGGCTGAAAAGAATGATACCAAGATGATACCTAAACCTGCAGGCATCATTCTGGTATAACCACTCAAATTTGAATTGTGTACCTGAAGACAAAAAAATGGTTAACAATAAAGCACAGTAAACGGTAAAGTATAAAAAATTGCATACCTGAATAGCAAACATGAGGAGGGGTGATTGGGGGGTGATCGGGGGGGGATCGGGGGTGTATTGTGTGCCTGGCATGTTCTACTGAGTGTGTAGTGTTGTGCACTCACAGTGAAGTCTTCTCTCCTCGGCGCCGGAACGGAACATATCGAGCCGAGGAGAGATGACATCATTTCCTTTGCTGCTGTTTAGCATACAGCAGCAGAGGAAGAACCTGATTGGCTGGGAATGGAATGGAATGGAATGGATGGTCTCCCCCTCACCTCTCATCGCTCCCAGTCACAAGCCGACCGCCACGGGCATGGGGGGGGGGGGTCCGATCGGACCCACTGCCCGCGCGAGGCAGATCACGTACAGGTATGTGATTCTGCCTGCCCGTGCCATTCTGCCGACGTACATCGGCGTGAGGCGGTTGGCAAGTGGTTAAAAAAGTACTTTTTCAGCAGCAGTAGTTTCTCCCTCTTAACTGTGTTTTTTTCCTTGTAGTTAAGAGGGGTGGGCTGGAAGGGAGCATGTGATTTTTAGACACATGGCCCCTTCTATGACACTGCAGTGAGAGGCGTGCCTCCAGTGTAGCATTTTTATTGGACAGCTTGTTCCAATGGTGCTTTACCATTGGTCTAAGGCTCCAAGCTGTCCACTGAGCTCAGTGCCCCTGACAAGAAGTGAGAGGCACTGTGAGCTCATCCTCTCAGTCTGCTGCAAACAGAGTGTGTCAGCTTGTATTTAAACCGGCCGCAATGTATGTAGCTTCTGACAGGCTGCGCAAGGAGCCCTGTATCTCTGGAACCATAGGTCTAAGGAGCCCCAAATTTTGACCAGTCGTGGGGTAAGACTTTGGCTAACTCTGTATGGAAGCACACTGTGAAGGCCCTCAAAATTTAGAGTTAGAACTACAGAAAATACTGGGATGCCTTGACGGGGCTCTGTAGCTTATGCATGTATTTGCAAATGTGTGCAAACTAAAACCCTGTTTTTAACGCATACTGTTAGAAAGGATAATTTGGTTGGTTGCAGACTGGTCGGTAAGTTGAACTAGGAATTTCTTTGGTTTTGGTTTATGTGGGTGCACTTTGAACATACTAGTAAATGTAAGTGTGCTTTTATTAAGTGGGTTTAATAAGTGTTTTATATGGATTAGCACTATGTAAGCACTCTGTATTCTCATTGAGCCATTGTAATGAGGAATGGAGAATAATAAAATTCTGCTTTCTGGAACGTTGAAGGATTCTTCTTAGAGGGTCTGCACATCACTTTGTTGGAGCAGTGGAGAAAAAGGAGGCGTAGGAGGATAAAGCATCCCAGTTAAAGGAGACACACGCTTATAATGACCTTACATTATATAGAGGTCATATATACAAGGTGAGAGCACAACTGGTATTAGTAGAGGAGTAGAATAAATCCGTTCAGTCACGTTTTTTGCTAAGAAAAAACTGATGGATACTGATTCAGATTACATCAGTTTGCTCATCCGTCTTTAGTTCAGTTCAATTCACACCAGTTTTTTTATCTGTTTTTAGTTGTTGCAGAAAGCAATCATAGGTGACAAAAGTATAATCAGCAAATCTTTCTTGCAGGGCCCGTTCATATCAAAACACAATACGGAAAAGGCATGTTCAACACGTTTTCCGCACCACATGTGCTGCCCTTGCGAGAAGCATTTGGGTGCCAATGAAAGGGGGGGACTCACTTGAACGGAGCTTCTTGAACGGAGAACTCTGTAACCAGCTGCCTCCCAATGCCCTGACCTCTAACCCCCCCCCCCCCCCAATGAGCCTGATAGTACCTCTCTCTCAGGAACAGAGCTCATCTTGGCTCCAAACACCAGTATTCCCTCAAGCTGTACATTGCTGCAAATCCACTAATGGAGAAGTATGTGGCAGTCTCAGCCTGGGCTCCGAACAGCCCATACCCCCCACCCTGTTTTGCTCCACCCACTGGAGCTTAATCATGGAGAAGTTGCCCCTAGTATGCTTAAATGTGACAATTAGGCACTCAGATTGTAAGCTCATTGAGGGCATGGTCTGATGTGAATCTAGAATACATATGTGAAGCGCTGTGTAAATTGACAGCACTATGTAAGTCAGGCTGTTAGAAATCACGGGACCCCATACAGCCTACCTGACTGAGCCCGCCCGGCCAAAAGTGACTGAGGACATCGATTTATCAGTCCCATTCTCTGCAACCTCAGCTGCAGTTGAATGAATAGGAAGGGCTTTAAGGCTTTCTGCTCATTTGCAAACTGAAGCATAATAAATAAAGTTTACTATGCTTCAGTGATGAATGGACACAGGATTGCTTGATACCGATCACTCACTGTGTTTATTCAGGAAAGAATGGTCAGAAAATTACATATTTACCGGCCCCTTCCCCCGCTCTATTCTGAATTGTCCATCTGTGTGCCTGCAGCAGTTGCCGGATGGAGAGGAGAGGAGGGAAGCCGGGAGCAATGCAGGGGGAAAAGGGGCATACAGGGCGGCCTGGACAGATGGAAGCGGCGCATGTGCTAGAACCACTCCCCCTGCAGTGCAGCCAGAAGGGAAAAGAGGAGGAGAAGCTGACAGTGCTGCAGGGGGTGGCAGAAGAAAATTGGTGTCTGCAATAAGACAGTATAGCCAGCCCTCTTGCTCAGCCAGGGCCTGGGCCCCTTTTTTGAACCGATGGGGCCCGGGCCCAGTACAGGAGGGCTGACTGTACTGCCTTATCAGTAGCCCTGATATAAGTACCTGAAATAAATAAATAAAAGCGCTGGCAAATTCATTATGACAAAAGAGCAAACAAGATGTAGTAAAATGTAACTTTACTCACGCTAGATCAGTTAACCACTTGCCGCCCGCCATATAGCAATATGACATCGGCAAAATGGTTGCGATATCCTGACCGGACGTCATATGAGGTCACCAGGATATCAAGCCCCCGGGGGCGCGCATCACGGCGATTGTTGTTTTTGTGGAGGTGTCAGTCTGAATATTATTGAAAATTCAGACTGACACACCGATCTAGGTAAAGAGTCTCTGACAGAGACTCTTTACCATGTGATCAGCTGTGTCCAATCACGGCTGATCACGATGAAAACAGGAAGAGCCGTTGATTAGCTTTTCCTCACTTGTGTCTGACAGACGCGACTAGAGGAGAGCCAATCGGCTGCTGTCCTAACGGGGGGGTCTGTGCTGATTGATTATCAGCACAGCCCCCCCAAAGGATGCCCACCTAGGACCACCAGGGATGCCCACCACTAGTCACCACCAGGTATGCCACCCATGGCCACCAGGGATGCCAATCAGTGCCCACAATGGGCATCACTGATTGGCAGGCAATAATGTTTGGCACTGATTGGCATCCAACAGTACCATCCTTTAATGTACATCCGTGCCGCCTATCAGTGCCCATCTGTGCCGCCTATCAGTGCCCACCGTGCTGCCTTTCAGTGCCCATCAGTGCCACCTACAGTGTGTGTACCCATCAGTGCCGCATATCAGTGCCCCATCAGTGTCGCATATTAGTGCCCATCATCAGTGCCCATCAGTGCCGCCTTATCAGTGCCCATCAGTGAAGGAGAAAACGTACTTATTTACAAAGTTTTGTAACAGAAACAAAACAAAAACGTTTTTTTTTCAAAATTTTCGGTCGTTTTTTTAATTTGTTTAGCAGAAAATAAAAACCGCAGAGGTGATCAAATACCACCAAAAGAAAGCTCTATTTGTAGGAACAAAATGATAAAAATTTAGTTTGGGTACAGTGTTGTATGACCGCGCAATTGTCATTCAAACTGCGACAGCGCTGAAAGCTGAAAATTGGTCTGGGCAGGAAGGTGTATAAGTGCCCGGTAATGAAGTGGTTAAAAACTATTTCTGATAGGCTGCATTTCATATACTGTCATTTTCTTTTCTTTGTTTTACTAATTCAGCCTTATGCAGCAACAATTTTCCATGTGAAGATAATACAGAGATTGTAGTCAGCAACATGTGAACATAATTTAAGGGTCATTTCATCTGCATTCCCTATGGAAACTAAAAGTCTTCTAACAGAAGAGTTATAATTATCACGAGAAATATACGATGATTGCTATAACACAAACCTTTGGATCTCTAGCATCTTACAAGCGGAACATCTACCTGAAACTTACTGAAACAGAAAAAAAAATGATTATCTGAAATATTATTAGTGATCAAAGTGCAAAACCCATCTGAGCGTTATGCTGTTAGCAGCTGCAGTATGCATGACAAAGGTAGAACAGATTCCACCAAAAAACTAAAAACTGCTGTAGCGCTGGTAGATTTTTAATCTACCGCTTATATGTAAATGTAGTGGGTCATCTGTTCTGTACATAGTTCAGATTTAATCTATGGCTACATTGGCTTCTGTTCCAGCCTTGGTTGTGTTGCATGCAGTTCCACTCCGTTGCCTGTAGATGTCGGTGTCACTACAGACCGGAGCTGAAAAGCAACAGACTGATGTGTATAAAGTGCTTTTCTTTCTCAGAAGTAACTCGGCAGAGGTTGTCCCCTGCGGTGCATTCTGGGAAGGGGTATTTAAGGGACAGACGCCATATTTCTTGGTCTCTTTCTTTCCACCTGCTGGCCCTCCTGGCCGACAGGTATGTGCTAGGAGTCCTACCTCGTGGTCCTCCGGGCCGGAGCACTGCGTTGCTGCAGCGTGTAGGTGGGTCCAGAAGTCTGTCTGGGGCCTACTACAACTGCTGCGGAGATGGTCCTGTGCTGTCTGTCCTACGGGAAGAAGCTGGACAATTGAGAAGAATCCAGGGAAGGACCCGTCATGGAAGGATCATGCGGAGTGCTGGTCTGGAGAGGGGCATGGTGACTCAATTGGAGGAGGGCATCTTAAGTTAACCTACCACATAGTACTGCTGGGTCAGCTTAAAGGTTCTGGTACTGTGTTGCTGTTCATCGAAAACTACTACATCCTGTGGCAGAGGATCGCACAGTTTTGTTCTATTCAAGTCTGTGGCAGAGACTTTCTGTTCGTGCTGCGCTCCGGCTGCTAGGTCAGTGAGAGAGACCTATCCGGGCGGGCAAAGATTTAATCCTGAACTGAAGATACATCCATCCCTGAGATTTCAATTCCTTAATGCTACACCAAGAAAAGGTATTTGAACTTCCCTGTAACTCTTTTTCTACCTCTTTCCTGCTACTTCTTCCAGTTATTTCCCATTAAAGCATTGGAAAAATACTAAAGTGACTGGTGCCTACATTGTCAGATATCAAGCTCAACGTGGACTCTAAGTCTGGTATTGGTGAAACTACAGGTAAAAAGGTGATGGAAACAGCCCGCTTTAAATCAGCAGCTCCACCGTGAGTTATTGCTACACTGCTATGCTCATCCAACTATTTTATGTTAACAACAATCTGGAGTGACAATTCGCCATACCAGCCATTTATTAACATATAATCAAAGTGTAACAAAACATGCCTCTAAAACAGAAACATATTAAAGGTTGATGATCTTTAACCACTTGAAAACCAGGCTTTTTCTGGTACTTTTTGTTCACATGTAACATAGTTACCAACATTGTAAAAAATTTTATAGGGACACTTTTTTGTCTGTCGGCGAAGTCTTATTATAATTAGGGGGCGGGGCATTCGTTTTTAGGCATGGTGTAATAGGGAAAGGAAAATGCGTCAAAAATGGGTGTGGCTTAAACTTAATATTTGGTGTGGCTTAAATGGGGCATGGCTCAAAGGGGTGTGGTTCGAGTCTGAGATGAACGAGGGATGGAGGGAGAAATAAAGAAAAAAATAGGGAGGGGAGAGAGAAGGAAGGAAAGAAAGAGGGATGGAGGGACAGCAGGCCCAGATCCTACACCACAATAGTAATATATGTATTCCAGAAAATGTAACAATCAGCAGATAAAGATACTCCAAACACCTGGTGTTCAATCATCCCGGCACCATGGTTGATATGGTGTCAGGATGATTAAAGCGCATTATTTCTATTATTACACTGTAATATACAATGAATAGTTCAATTCACCATAATGCAGAATCAGTAGGAGCCCTGAGTGTGTGACTTGTCAAGTTGTCTGAGTCCCTCTTTACACCAGGTATTCCCAGCAGAGTCCCGCCTTATATAAGGTGTCCCCAGCGGAGTCCCTCCTTACATCAGGTGTCCCCAGTGGAGTCCCTCCTTACATCAGGTGCCCCCAGCAGAGTCCCTCCTTACATCAAGTGTCCTCCAGCAGGGGAGTCCCTCCTTAAATCAGGTGTCCCCAGGCAGTGGAGTCCCTTCTTACATCCGGTGTCCCCAGGCAGTGGAGTCCCTCCTTACATCAGGGGTCCCCAAGCAGTGGAGTCTCTCCTTACATCAGGTATCCCCAGGCAGCGGAGTCCCTCCCAGGGCTGGACTGGGACAAAAATTTGGCCCTGAACTTTATCCAGACCGGCCCACTTTAATTTTGCAAACAAGCACAAAAACAGGCAGCCAATAGCCCAGACTTCCCAACCAACCCCAGGCCTTGGGACTCAGGGCTAATAATGGTCATTAGTAATACGGAGACCCAGAGATTTTTGGGGGCCCACTCAGGTTGGGGATTTATGACCAGGTGGGGGGGTGGTATATGACCAGGTGGGGGGGTATATGAAAAGGTGAGGGGGTATATGACTAGAAGGCAGGGGGGTATATGACCAGGTGGGTGGTATATGACCTGGGGGGGCTATATGACCAGGTGGGGGCTTATATGACCAGGTGAGGGGGTATATGACCTGGTGGGGAGGGGTAAATGACCAGGTGGGGAGGTATATGACCAGGTGAGGGGGTATATGTCCAGGTGAGGGGTTTTTTGACCGGGAGTATATGACCAAGTGAGGGGGTATATGACCAGATGAGGGGGTATATGATTAGGTGGGGGGTATATGACCAGGTGGGGGGTATATGACCAGGTGAGGGGGTATATGACCAGGTGAGGGGGTATATGACCAGGTGGGGGGTATATGACCATATAAGGGGGTATATGATTAGGTGGGGGGTATATGACCAGGTGGGGGGTGTATGACCAGGTGAGAGGGTATATGACCAGGTGAAAGGGTATATGACCAGGTGAGGGGTATATGACCAGGTGAGGGGGTATATGACCAGGTGGGCGGTATTTGACCAGGTGGGGGGATATATGACCAGGTGAGGCGGTATATGACTAGGTGGAGCCGCGGGGGGGACTCACTTTCTGAGCTTCTTGATTGGAGTACTCTGAAACCAGCTGCCTCCCAATGCACCAACCCCCAAACCCCCCTTAATGAGCCTGATAGTACCTCTCTCCCAGGTCCCTCAGTCGGGCAGGGAGGAGAAGTCGGCAGTCGATCTCTGCACACAGAAATGATCTCAGGACCGGAGGGGAAGAAGTATTAGCTCCTCCAATCCATCTCGCGGCCAGAGGAACTACAGAGTCCTGTGGTGACAGTGCCAGGTGCCCGATCAGACCTTCAGGCTCCTCCGATCTCCAGCATTACACCATCTAGTCCTTCCCTCTGAGGCTAAGCATGTCGCGGCGCCGGACCACAGAGGAGGAAGTGGGTGGAGTTTAGCACTAGGCCTCCTCCGCTATGAATGCTAGGGCCTCATTGTGTGTGCGTGATGTCACTGGTTGCTAGATGCCAGGCGTTCCTAGCAACCAGTTAGTTCAATGTAGCTTGAAGGGTGGCTGGCTGTGTTAGTTTCATTCCGGGACACTGTATTGTCCCAGAATGAAGGTGGCCGGGACCTGGGACAGACATGCCAAATGACACCCTAAAACCGGCCCACTGAGCTCCAGGTAGTCCCTATGGCCAGTACATGCCTGGTCCATTCTTACATCAGTGTCCCCATTGAATCCCTCCTTACATCAGGTCTCCCCCAGCAGCGGAGTCCCTCTTACATCAGGTGTCCCCAGGCAGTGTATTCCCTCTTTACAACAGGTGTCCCCAGGCAGCGGAGTCCCTCCTTACATCAGGTGTCCCCAGGCAGTGGAGTCCCTCCTTACATCAGGTGTCCCCAGTGGAGTCCCTCCTTACATCAGGTGCCCCCAGCAGAGTCCCTCCTTACATCAAGTGTCCTCCAGCAGGGGAGTCCCTCCTTAAATCAGGTGTCCCCAGGCAGTGGAGTCCCTTCTTACATCCGGTGTCCCCAGGCAGTGGAGTCCCTCCTTACATCAGGTGTCCCCAGGCAGTGGAGTCCCTCCTTACATCAGTGTCTCCAGTGTAGTCCCTCTTACATCAGGTGTCTCCAGTAGAGTCCCTCTTACATCAGGTGTCCCCAGGCAGTGGAGTCCCTCCTTACATCAGTATCCCCAGTGGAGTGCCTCTTGCATCAGGTGTCACCAGGCAGCAGAGTCCCTCTTACATCAGGTGTCCCCAGGCAGCCGAGTCCTTCTTACATCAGGTGTCCCCAGGCAGTGGAGTAACTCCTTACATGAGTGTCCACAGGCAGTGGAGTCCCTCCTTACATCAGTGTCCCCAGTGGAGCCCCTCTTACATCAGTGTCCCCAGTGGAGGCCCTTGGCTCTGCCTCTCATCATCAGCAGGCTACGGGGTGGAGGGTTGGCGGCAGCTCCATTTAGATCTCTTTCCCGTGTGTTCAGTAGAGAGGGGAGTGGCCTCCAATCCGTGTAGCTAACTGGCTTCAGTGTACAAGAGAATTGTCTATCTGTACACTGAAGAGAGAAGCCGATTAGCTGCACGGATCAGAGGCCTCTCCCCTGAACACAAGGGGAAAGTGACCTGCTAGCCGGAAATAGAACTCACGACGGCCATATTTTCGGAGCCAGAGCTGCGGTCTTTGCCAAAAACAGTCCCGATTCCCGGGACAAAAGCAAAATCCCAGGATTTTCATCGGGACGGGCTCGGATCGGAACGAGGGTCCAAAAATCAGGATTGTCCTGGGAAAATCAAGACTGTTGGCAAGTATGATGTAACAATCAGTTTTGTTTTGTTTTTTGCTAGAAAATTACTTAGAACCCCCAAACATTATATATATTTTTTAAAGCAGAGGCCCTAGAGAATAAATTGGTGGGTTTTGCAATTTTTTATGTCACACGGTATTTGCTCAGCGGTTTTTCAAATGCAATTTTTGGGAAAAAATACACTTTTTTAAATGTTAAAACAAAAAACCACAATATATAACCAGATTTTTTTGTAAAACATTAAAGGTGATGTCACACTGAGTAAATAGATACCAAACATGTCCCGTTTTAAAAATGCACACGCCCGCGCAGCAGTGACGAACAATGTAAATTTTACTATCCATAGGCGGCCTTTTAAAAGCCATTACAGGTTACCACTTTATCTATAGAGCAGATCTAGCGCTAGAATTACTTCCCACGATCTGACATTCATGGCAATATCTCACATGTGTGGGATGAGCGTTGTTTGCGTGGATGCGGGACCGACACATTCGTTCGCCTTTGCGCGCTAGCACAAGGAGACAGGGGCACTTTTACATTTTTTATTAATTTATTTTATTTTATTTATTTTTACACTGTTGCTTTAAAGAATGTAAACATCCTTGTGACAACAATAGGCACATGACAGGTATTCTTTATGGAGTGATCTGGGGTCAATAATCCCTCCTTTGCACTTGAAAGCATTTAAAACGCCAAGATCAGTGTTTTTGAATCCTTTCAATTTTAAAAAAATGGCACCATTGACAGCCATTGTCATCGCTTCTAGGTTACCATAGCGGAGACTCAATTAAAGCCAATTCCGGCTTTGCATGGATCTCCAGCCACCCAGCAGATGTTCCAGCTAGTAGCTAGGGTCTCCCGGTGGGATGGGAGTGCCCAAGAAAGCCACGGAAGGTGGCAGGAGGGGCGGCTTCCCTTCCCCTGCTTGTAATAGCAATCGAGTGGCTAGTTAGGTGATCCCGTGGATGATCTAATTTTGCATCTACAGGAATACTTAAAGGATAAATTCACCTTTTCGGGCAGAATTTCCTTTAAATAGAAGCGTTTTCCAATGCCATTTCTGGCCCAGCCATACCAATGTGCTTTTCTCTCACTTCCCTTATCCACAGGAAGTTTAAAGTCTTGCCAGTATATTAGAATTTTTTTTAATGATTTTCAGATTCTATCACTTCACTGTAGATCATCTCTCGACATTCACTTCCTGTAGGTCATCTCCCAGAAGCCTTCACTTACTTGTTACATCATAGAAGAGGGTTTGATAAGGTGTGTTCACCACTCTGGACCACACCTCCCTCAGTATAATAGAACCTTCCACTCACTTTCTATACAATCTGATTGTACAATCTCCTTTAAATCTCCCATCAGCTATTATTATACAGGATTTATATAGCGCCAACAGTTTACATAGCGCTTTACAACTTAAGGGTAGACAGTACAAATACAATACACTTTAATACAGTAGGAATCAGAGGGCCCTGCTCTTTAGAGCTTACAATCTAAGTATGTAGTATAAGAGCCGGCCTGAAGTGATACAAATTGAATGGATTTGTCTGGTGGGTCGTCCTAGTACATAGTTCTGGTAAATCTAAAGGAAATGTTACAGAGATTGTACAATCCAATTGCATAGTGTATGGCCATCTCTATACAAGTACATAGGAGGGAGTGGATAGAGACACTCAGTTGTCAGGCCCTCATTGTTCACATCTCCACGTAGCAAAAACTCACATACCTGCGTGTGTTTTTTTTTTTTGGGTGTTTTGAAGCATTTTCACGCGTAGGGCAGCACATTGGTTTCAATGGGCTGTGCTACACATGGCAAAGTAGCTCATGGGACAGTTTTGCATGGTGTGAGTTGCATGTTTTTTACTGCATTTGTCACCTGTTTTTTCATATGGCAAAATCTGTGTTTGCTTCTGTGTTTGGTGTGCCATTAACAATGACACTGAAAGCGCAACTAGGTAATTTAAGGTGTATAAATGCGGTGATACACTATACAATCTGTATACAGTCTCTGTACAATCTCCTTTAGATTTACCAAAAGTAAAGGGGGCTGAATGGAAATGCACGCTACTCTTTTCATATATTTATTTGTAAACAATTTTGAAAACCATTTATCATTTTCCTTCCAATTCACAATTATGTGTTTGTCTACCACATAAAATCCCAATAAAGTTACTATATCTCCCAAAATTGAGTACACCCATCACATTGTTGTTTGTGACAAATTACACTTGCTACAATGTAAAGTAGTGAGAGTACAGCTTGTATAACAGTGTAAACTTGCTGTCCCCTCAAAATAACTCAACACACAGCCATTAATGTCTAAACTGCTGGCAACAAAAGTGAGTACACCCCTAAGTGAAAATGTCCAAATTGGGTCCAAAGTGTCAATATTTTGTGTGGCCACCATTATTTTCCAGCACTGCCTTAACCCTCTTGGGCAAGGAGCTTCACAGGTTGCCACTGGAATCCTCTTCCACTCCTCCATGAGGACATCATGGAGCTGGTGGATGTTGGAGACCTTGCGCTACTCTACCTTCCGTTTGAGGATGCCCCACAGATGCTTAATAGGGTTTAGGTCTGGGGACATGCTTGGCCAGTCCATCACTTTTACCCTCAGCTTCTTTAGCAAGGCAGTGGTCGTCTTGGAGGTGTGTTTGGGGTCTTATCATGTTGGAATACTGCCCTGCCCCCCAGTCTCCGAAGGGAGGGGATCATGCTCTGTTTCAGTATGTCACAGTGCATGTTGGCATTCACGGTTCCCGCAATGTACTGTAGCTCCCCAGTGCCGGCAGCACTCATGCAGCCCCAGACCATGACACTCCAACCACCATGCTTGACTGCAGGCAAGACACACTTGTCTTTGTACTCCTCACCTGGTTACCGCCACACAGGCTTGACACCATCTGAACCAAATAAGTTTATGTTGGTCTCATCAGACCACAGGACATAGTTCCAGTAATCATGTCCTTAGTTTGCTTGTCTTCAGAAAACTGCCTGTGGGCTTTCTTGTGCATCATCTTTAGAAGAGGCTTCCTACTGGGATGACAGCCATGCAGACCAATTTGATGCAGTGTGCAGCGTATGGTCTAAGCACTGACAGGATGACCCCCCACCCCTTCGACCTCTGCAGCAATGCTGACAGCACTCATATGTCTATTTCCCAAAGACAACCTCTGGATATGACGCTGAGCACGTGCACTCAACCTCTTTGGTCAACCACGGCGAGGCCTGTTCTGAGTGGAACCTGTCCCGTTAAACCGCTGTATGGTCTTGGCCACCGTGATGCAGCTCAGTTTCAGGGTCTTGGCAATCTTCTTATAGCCTAGGCCATTTTTATGTAGAGCAACAGTTCTTTTTTTCAGATCCTCAGAGAGTTCTTTGCCATGAGGTGCTATGTTGAACTTCCAGTGACCAGTATGAGAGAGTGAGAGCGATAACCCCAAATTTAACACACCTGCTCCCCATTCACACCTGAGACCTTGTAACACTAATGAGTCACATGACACCGGGAGGGAAAATGACTAATTGGGCCCAATTTGGACATTTTCAATTAGGGGTGTACTCACTTCTGTTGCCAGCAGTTTAGACATTAATGGCAGTGTGTTGAGTTATTTTGAGGGGACAGCAAAATTACACTGTTATCCAAGCTGTACACTCACTATTTTACATTGTAGCGAAGTGTCAAGTCTTCAGTGTTGTCACATGAAAACATAGAATAAAATATTTACAAAAATGTGAGGGGTGTACTCACTTTTGTAAGATACTGTATGGCTTTCTCTATCTTATTTTATACATATTTTTCTTTAATTTTGAGACAGCTTGCACTTCATTTGATAGACTCCAATACTGCTACAGTTTTGAGCCTTCTTTTGTTATTTGAATGCTGTCACACTGCTAGCTTTGAGTCATGATTACTTGCTCTAAATGCTCCACATCAGTGGCCCTCAATGATGTATCTCTGTCATTGCTGGTGTTTCTTTATTCATTTTGATAATGTTTACTGAAGTGTTTTCAGTGTTTAAGTGTGCTCAGCATACAAAATATCTGTTCTTTATACAATGCATATACAGGTATCTTTGTGCTTTCTAAAAACAAATTTAATAAAAATCGTTAATGTTAAAAAAAATACCCAATAAATTACAATTACGTTTTTGGTTGTAACATGACAAAATTGTGGAACATTTCAAAGAGTATGTATACTTTTTCCAGGCACTGTAGGCACTGTCATTTTTAACACCTCCAAAGACCCCAACCTCTAGGCTACTATGACCACTAAACTGTCCACCAATCGGGAACAAACAACAGGGTGGGAGGGTGGGACGTTTCTTCTTCTTCAGCCAACTCCAAACTGAATCTCGCTCTCTCCTCCCCCCACTTTCCACCTTTGAAACCTTTCCTGCACCTTCAATCCCACCAATTCTGGTGAGCAACTAATATCTCCTGACATGTGTTTGTAGCTGGGTGCTAGGATAGCAGAGGGACCAACTACAGGGGGAGCCAGTGGTACTTAAGGCACTGACTTGAGGCAGGCTGCACTGAACTGTGGGAAATGTAGTCTCTGAAAAGGACTTTGCCTTGGAAGTGAATGGGGGGTGGATTACAATCCCCAGGAGGAGAGAGAGGCAAGTAAGAGGAGGAGAGGAGCGAGTTTTCCTGGCTTTCATAAATTAAGAATTACCTTGCTGTGTGGGACCCGAAGTGGCGTTCACCTCGTGTACTTGCCAGTGGCAGACTAAGGACCAGAGTGCTAAGGATCAGTTAGCTGAGGACTGGAGTGCTAAGGATAGGATTGCTGAGGACTGGAGTGCCTTGAGAGCAGAGCCAGAGGGATTGCAGACAGATGAGTAAAGGTTTGCTGTGTTACCAGGACCGCTGCTGTGTTTGATCTACCACTGCTAGCAGACCAGGAAAGAGGGAGACTGACTATCTACCTAGTAGTTTTAAAATCAATGCATACAGACTTTAAAGGGATGGTACAGATGTGTAACTTCATCCAAAAAGGGAAGTTCTGCTTTTCTTCCTCCTCCCTCCCACCATATTTGTAATATATTTTATTTTTTGGGGGAGTGGGTGCCTATTTTTGAGAGGTACCTGTTCCTGCTTCAACTTTCTGAGACATGTCATAGGTCCCAGGAGACTGCAGGTCCATTCACAAGGCTCAGTGAGGAGCCGGCTGTGAAGCTGATACAACTTTACTCCAATAAAAACCAGATGAACTGTCCAAAAAGTAGCCAATGCATTTTGGGGGTCCAAAAGTGCCCCTTTCATCAGGACTTGATTGAGAACAATGTAAATAGACTGGCTGCCAAACCAGCTGCTGACAAGGCCTGTGCATGTAATCACACTAGAAAAATACCATTAGAGGCCTAGCTTACTTCTAGTCTATTCACATTGTTGTCTATCAAGCCCAGATGAAGTGGAACTCTTTGGTCCCCAAAACACATTGGCTACTTTATGGATTATCCTCCTGATTTTTATTAAAAGAAAGTTCTATCTGGACCTTTTAAAAGTGCTGTAGCGCTTCAATTTTCATTTTTGTTACATTGAGCATGAGGACCTTTAGGGAAAGTTGGTGATTTTTACGTTATTTTTGGTGCTGGGACCTTGGCACCAAAAACTATCTGCTGCCAATTCCATAATCAAATTCTTCTTTAAGCTGGATAAAGACAGATTTTGCACTGGCAAAATGAAACTACTATATCATAACACTCGGAAGAATAAATACATGAACTAAATAACGTTTTATTATATTTGCCTAGAGATTTCCCTTAATGCAATTTTCCTAAGAACACACGCACTGTCAATACATGGTCATATTACTTTGTGCGTGACAGAGATTTAGAAGCTGTTAATAAGCAATGGTATTAGGTTGGAGATATGCACACCTTGCACTTTATGCAGATATTTCACTCTGGGGACATTGCTTGCTGACCTCCAGACTAGCTGGAACATGTTCTGGACGCACCAAGGAACATTAAAGTGGTTTATCGGTTTTGCTAACATATGGTGTCATTAAGTGACAGACACCCCTCTACATACAAACAACTTACTTTATTACTGTTGAAAACAACATTAATTCCACATAGAATCTGAACAGAGAGAGTGAATTTTTCAAATTAAAGTGTAACTAAACTCTACTGATAAAAAAAAAAAAAAAACAACTTATTACCTATCTTTCTGTTTCTACCATTATTCCTCTTCTTTATGACAATTATTGAAAATTACAAATTACAAATGTAGCCTCCGCACGCCCACTGACAGGGTGACAATACTGCTTTTGCATACTCTCTAGTGACAGCGCTGTCACCCATCTGTTTAGGTTCCCAACTGGAACTCCAAGTAGATGTGCCAACGCACAGCATGCTGACAAGTCCAATCTCTGCTGAAGCTGACAATGTTATTGGCCAGCCTCCAGATCATCATGCATCGTGCATTAGGACAATGCAAATCATTTTGAGACTTTTTGTTTTTAGGGAATGCGAGTTCAAGTGTTGGATTGCTGTTTCTTTGTGCATAGATTAAAGTAAGCTTAAAAAAAATTGAGACAATAGTGATTTTACATTTTAATAACTTGGGTTGGGGGCTAGCATTATGGTATATGCATATAGACAGTTTTTAGAGAACATTAATTATACTTCCAGGTGTTATTTTTCATTGAAGGCTGCTAAACATGACATTTTTACAATCCATCTATTTTTACAGAACCCACCTGTCAGCTGTATTCATGGAGGATACAAACATAACTATACAGTAGTTAGAACAGAGCCAAGAGCTACACTAGCGTGTCCATCCTGTCCATTCATTGTCATATGTTAAATGCACTACACTGGTCTACCAATTTTGGGAAATTTTCGACCTCCAAGATAAAATGTGCTAATTCTTACATATTTTGATTAGATGAATTAGAAAACAGGTGATAAAGGTGCTGGTTGGCTAAAGTTTTTAAGATATTTCACAATAAAGATTTATACACAGGCAAGTATATTTGCCTACACGGGAGGGAGGTGTCTGATGATCATGATGCCTCGTAACTTCTCTACAAAATATGGTAGAACAATGAAAATGGTACCACATGGAAGTGTATACATTTATCTTCTCTTTGAGACTAAAGATTATTACCTAACTAACTTATTGTTCTTTTATTGCACAGTACATTTGTCTTGGTCAGATTTATGAATCATACAGTTACATCTGGTGGCTTGTGAAAGTGTCATTGCCTAACATTTGCAAGGAACAGTTGCGTGATTTTTTCCCCCAAAAGCCAAGATGCCTCGAAACTGGGTAAACAACGCAGATAACTTCTGATACATTTGTGGAGAGGTTACATTTGCAGTATGACAGCAGTGGTAAAAAAGGCATACCACCTATATTTTGGATGCAAAGTAGGGGATCAGGACAAGAGTTGGGCCCCTCATTGTTGTATTACATGTGCAACTTATCTGAGTCATTGGCTAAACAAGAAGGAAAAGTCCATGCTTTTCGCAGTCCCAATGGTGTGGAGGTAGCATGAAAATGTTACATGAAAAACCAATAAATGAATGACAGGTTATGTTATTGGTATCAATAAAAAGATACATTTATAATGATTGTTGTGGCACCATTCTATTTGCTATATAGTATCACATTTTGCAGAAAAGTTATAGAGCATAATCGCACACCCTCCTTGTAGTTTGAAATATTTTGATGCAATTTTGACCCGAAGCTGTATCTTGGAAACTGGAGCCAATTAATACTCATGACTTAATTTTCCTTTATTAGCGACCTAATTCTGGTAAAATTTAGCTACTTTCATTTCTGAGGCTTTCTCCTCGTAGATCAGCGCTATTTACAAGTTATAGTAAATAGTATTTGTCTTTTTGGTTTAAAGGGTGTGTGCCTTTGTGTACCCATATCCTATGTTAAATAGGGCCCCTGTGTACTGCAGCAAGCAGTATATTACCATACACAGGGAAGAGAATGACAAGGTGAAGATAGGCATGTCAGCAGATGGTATTGGGAGATACCACACCCCTGGTGATGGTGGTGGGTAGTGTTCTGTTACCCAGTCTGGTACGGGTGGGGCCCTAGTGGAGAAGGTGAATCGGAACTGGCTACACCTGACTTACAACATGACATATATGTAGTTCTGTAATCTGGAGTATATTAGGCCTTTCAGGACCTGGCCCTGGCAAGAGAGCAAGAGATCCCATGTAGGCATGCTGCCTCTGGTTTGCAAGCTAGGTAGTTGGCTGGCCCAGGCTGGGCAAGGGGCTAATGTGCTGCATCTCTGTGCTCAGGCTTTTTGGACTTAGCCTATCAGCCCTGTAATAAAAATAAGGGGGAAGCATTTCCAGCCAACGCAAGTAGAAATACCATGACCGCTGCAGAGTTCAGAGGAGGCTCCTGCATCTTGCAGGCACTGGGAGCCAGGATATCCACCAGTCCCTGGAGAACACATATCATGGACTACTACCTTGTGGAGGTATGCCTGAGCAGCCTAATAGAGATAGTTAGGGACATTCTACGGCATCTGTTCACGTTAAACTGTATCATCAATATGTTTCAAGTAAAAGTTGAATCAACTGTTTTAAGCCTGGTCTGAAGTAATTTAAAGGGGTACATGATGGTTCCTGGTGTATTCTACTAACTAGCGTTGGTAAAGCACATAACAGGATATGTAGAAAAGCCACTACTACAAGGTTAACTCAGCAGAACAAGTCGAAGAAGGAATGCAGTTGCTATTGGCAACCAAGAACTAGTACAAAATACATTGTTATTCGGGTTGCTCTACAGTAAATCTTTGAAAAGGTGTTTTCATGTGGACATTCCTTATTCTGGGAAACAGGTCCTGGGCCAGAACTATGTGAGCACATAGAGGAGAGCAGGCCTTAGATTGAGAGTGTCAGTGACACAACATGTCCAAGTTGCTCTTAAAGGCAGATATGTACAGTATATGTCCTATCTGAAAAAGAAGCAGGGCGGGACCTGGGCAAGCTTAGTGGGAATCACTGTCCAAACCAGGTCACCTACGGGTGAGTCAACAAATTCAGCAATAAGCAGTGCAAAAAATGTTTACTGCCATGTGAATAATAACACTACAAATGGGTTACAGTGCACTCTAATGGAATGGCTAGGATATGGTGTAGCATCACTGAGAGGTACCTCTTAACTAAGAAAGGGGCAAGGGTCTCTGGGTAGCAACTGTAAGGGAATCCTTTAGCTTTACTCTTCTGCCAGATAACGTTGGGGCCCACTGATACTGTTGGTGCACATGAAGAAAGTCAATAAGGCATGCAGGCAGTACTAGAGGTATAAAACAGCTGTGTATTCAGTTCCCAAGGGCTCAGTCTCTAGTGGTAGCGACAAGGCTCTCATACCAAACCCAGTGACACAGCAGCAGTGGTCACTCTGGTTAGGTGTCTGCTCACTCTGTGTTGCCTGGGATGACTCCAGTCCTCAGCACAGTGTGACGGTATTCTGGTGATGGCTCAGTCCCTCAGGCCATAGGTCATAGCTCTGCACTCTCCAAGCCTCAGTACAGCAGAGAGCGTTCCAGTGGCTCAGCCTCTCTCACTCTCTCTCTTTGCTCTGGGGCCCCACAGCGTAGAGCCAACTGTCCCCTAAAAAAGAAAAAAGTACCCGTATTTAAAGAAGGTGGACCTGTTGCCCCGTGGCCAGAATCTCTCTCATTGGTAACACCGTCAGTTAATGGATCACTATCCAAGAAAATGTATAACAATTTATTAGTACAGCAAACTGATATCTGTGTTTGATAAAGGTGGACCAGCTGCAACTTGGGCAGAATCAGTGTAAACGATCTCAGTCAATGGATTGCTACTCAAGAAAATGGGTAAGGATTTCTTACTTCTTTTTTCCAATGATAGTGACAATGTCCAAGAGGCAGCTGGTTTGTCTTCATCAAGCAAAGGTTCAGGTTTGATCCTACTGGTACAGTTCAAGAAAAGATTCAAGTTTTGAAACAAAAGGGCATGACCATTTTTTCGGATATCTGAACAACTGGCTAGTTATCTTGATATTGAAAATTCATTCATTTCAGCCATATGCGGCCTTTCAAAGGTTCATAAGGGATTTTTTCTCCTTTGAATTATCTTTCCATAGTCTCTGGACCAAATAGCGTTACATAGCTATTAGTGAGGTTTATTGACAGTCCTCTACAACTTTTAGTTGAGACGTTACCTTCTTTTTTTTTTAAGGACATTTCTAATGGTAAACTTTTTAAAGGAAGGCTGCTAGCTAGTATGGAAATGTTCATTATATGCAAATATACTGAATGAAGCAGGATTGAGAGCCAATGAACACTTTCTTTTGGCTAACCATACAGATTTACCTTCTGAATTCATTTTACAGGGCCTATATTTGGTATCAGAGAATGTTTTCTTCTAATTTGAAGACCGCCTGGCACTACCATGGGCAGCTCCTGTCTTTTGCAAACCTTTTTTGTTGGAAACTTTGAAGAGAAATATCTATATTGCGACCACGTGTACTTGTTTGGCTTTGTTACATTGATGATATTTTTGTAATTGGCAAAGGGTGGGTACATAAATTGTACGACTTTGTTTCTATTTAAATTCAATTACTGCTGAATTTAGCCATGTGGTATTGGATTCTTATTTTACATTTGTACATGATAATAGTAATTTAAGAACCGATTTATATAGGTAACCTACTGACAGAAATACCTTATTAGAGTATTCCAATGTGCACCCCTACAATCTGGAGGATAACCTTCCTATTTCTCAGTTTATGCAGGTTTTTTGGATCTGTTCTGACAACAGTGATCATGAGTCAGATTTCTGAAATGCAACAAAAGTTTTTGGATCAAAGTTATCCCTCTGAAAGCTTTGATAAAGCCTTATCCCATGCGTTCACTACAATGGCAACTCAGGATAGAAGGATTTCTAACAGTAAAAGAATCCCTTATGTACAATCGCACCGCTTTCTTTTTGAAAGATTCAAGAAAACTGTTGCCAGACATACATATGTTCTCAAAAGCTATAGCAATCTTTGTAGTGAAGTGAAACAGCCACCTTTACATACATATAGACATAGTAAGAACCTCAGAGATCTTTTTGTTCGAGCTGATCTGATTGATAAATATCAAAAAAAGCCCCTGGAAAAAAAAAGCTTGCTATAAATGCAATATCTGCTGTCATCTCTGGTATTTTTGTACCCATCGTCACTATGGTGACAAGTACAACATCCAAGGATTCTTCAGTTGTGACACTGATTTTTGTATACATTATTTGAAGTGTCCTTGTTCTCTGGTCCATTGGTTTTAAATTCCTTTTTCGAAAACATAGAAGTAATATCTGGGTTGTGCTTGCGTTTGCCATCAGCAAATTCCTAACAATCGTGACAAACTTGTCACTGCTCACTTCAGCAGTTCAGCATCAAATACATGAACTTAGGTGTATGGTTATCAATGGGATTCCACTCCTGAGTGGTGTATGTGACAGAAATCATCTGTTGCTACAAACGGAATCTTATTGAATTTTTACTTTGTAGATGGTGGTTCCCAAGGTTTCATACTTACCATTCTTACCTGATCACTAACTGATTTTTGAATATTGTCAATTGCCCTTTGCTTCTTTTTGCTATTTCTTTCCCTTTAGCTTATTTCTTTTAGGTTGAGTTTTATTCTATTTTTAGTAATGTGAAATCCCGTGGTAGCCCACATGCCTCCACCACACATGACAGGCACTAGGACCCTGTTAGCCCTGGTGCCTCTCCATAAATACAGCTCCCCCTGCTCCACTCTCCAGCCTGATGAAGGAGTATGCATGCCCAGGACCGGCTTTGCTCAGACTCGGAAACATTTCGTGACCTCCCCCCCTCCGGGGACATCATCTGCATGTGCTGCAGTCCACGCCGCGGTCCAGCTTCATTTCCACCTGAGGACTTCCGCTTGGCCTCCTCCCCACAGCAGCAGGCCCTGGCAGTCCACATCACGGGCATCCATCGCTGACATCCTGGACTCCCCTTCCTGATGAGCTAGTCATACTTCACTCCATGAGAGTTGTCCTTTGTATTTTATTGCACCTAATAAACCTTTAAACTATCTGCACTTAGAGGCACTTTTTATTCTCTCTCAAGGCACATTTTCTGCTACTATTTTCTTCCTTATTTTGGTGTAGCGCTACTCCCGCAGGAGCTACGGGAATTACTGCCCAGGTCTTCCCAACTTCTGCCTTTTATTTTTGGAGAACTTGGATAAGGATGAGGGAAGTTGTGGGATACTCCAAAGATATGAACTATGTACAGCTGAGTTGCCTTGGCTTGGTATCAAGAGATCCCCTAATTTTCCACTTCTTATTAAGTGATTGAACAGTACTGACTGGCATATTCAAGGCTTTGGATATCTTTTTATATCCTTTTCCAGCATTGTAATGCTTCATTACCTTGTTATGCAGGTCTTTTGACTGTTCTTTTCTACTTCCTCATGGCTCAGTTTCTAGCCTGCTTAGTGCATCCATGTGAGAGCTAACAAACTCGTTGACTATTTATACACAGACACTAATTGTGATTTAACTGGCTCCCGACCAGCCGCCGCAGTTATACTGCGGCAGGATGGCTCCCCTGGGCGAGCCGTCGTAGCTGTACGTCGGCTCTTTAAGACGCTGTAGGAGGCGCGCGCACCTGCATCATTTGCCCGGAGCCGATGCGAGCTCCCGGCGGGCACAATGACTGCCAGGCACCTGCGATCACTCGTAACAGAGCAAGAACTGGGATCTGTGTGTGTAAACGCACAAATCCCAGTTCTGTCAGGGGAGAGGAGACCGATCATGTGTTCCTACTAAGTAGAAACACCGATCAGTCTCCTCCCCTAGTCAGTCCCATCCCCCCACAGTTAGAACGCACCTAGGGAACACAGTTAACCCCTTTATCGCCCCCTAGTTTTAACTCCTTCCCTGCCAGTGACATTTATACAGTAATCAGTGCATTTTTATAGAACTGATTGCTGTATAAATGTCACTGGTCCCAAAAATGTGTCAAAAGTGTCTGATTTGTCCGCTGCAATATCGCAGTCCAGATAAAAATCGCAGATCTCCTCCATTACTAGTAAAAAAAATAAAAATGCCATAAATCTATCCCCTACTTTGTAGACGCTATAAGTTTTGCACAAACCACTCAATATACGCCTATTGCGATTTTTTTTTTTTTATCAAAAATATGTAGAAGAATACATTTTTTTTTAATTACATTTGGGATCTTTATTATAGCAAAAAGTAAAAGATATGGTGTTTTTTTCAAAATTGTCGCTCTTTTTTTGTTTATAGCGCAAAAAAAAAAAAACGCAGAGGTGATCAGATACCATCAAAAGAAAGCTCTATTTGTGGGAAAAAAGGACGTAAATTTTGTTTGGATACAGCGTCGCACAACCGCAACAGTGCCATATCGCAAAAAATGGCCTGGTCAGGAAGGGGGTAAATTTTTCCGGGGCTGAAGTGGTTAAAAAGCCACAAATATGGGAAATTAACCTTTAATTGCCATTTCATTAGAGTAGTTTAAACTAGTGGATCCCACTGCTGACTTTAAATAGGCCTCTGGGTGGCAGAATCTGTCACGTGTTGCGTGCATCTTTGTGCATGCACGTGCGCAACCACGCATTGATCTTTGAAGCTGTTCGTGGTTATGTGCATTTGCATTGGCGAATGCCTAGATGCCCACAATCTGCGATTCCGTTGGGCATTAGCAGATGTGCCAGTTCTTCTGCAACCCGTTCTCTGACAATATAGCAGTTTTCTATTCATTTTTTTTTTTTTACTATTGGTTGAACTAGATGGACTTGTGTTTTTTTTTAAACACAACTAACTATGTAACTACTGTATGTATGCAAACTAGGGGTTAACCATTTTATAATGGAGGTGATGGGGGTAGGAGGATAGGGTCTGTCTTTTACTTCAGTTTTTTCCACTGATTTTGGGGCATATTTTCTCCCACTGACCAGCAGTAAGGGACACAATATTACTAAGTGACCACTGCACTGAAGACAGTGATGTATCTTATATAGTCCTGACCCCTGCACTGCATTCACTTCACTATGTTCTACTTTATATTCCTGACTGCGGACTGTATAAGCTATGTTTACATTATACTTCTGACACCTGCAATGTTGTATGTTGTATGCTATACTACTGTCCCCTGCACTGCATTCTCTATGTTATATATCTCTATGTTCTCTCTGTTTCACATCATACTTCTGGCCCCTGTACTGTATGCACAATGTTGTATTTTACAGTCCTACCCACCGCACCACATCCACTAGGCTGTACATCATACTCCTGATCCCTACATTGTATATGCTATTTTGTACATTAAAACACAAATATCCAGGCACATGGACAACTGCCCAGGTGGATAGAAACTGCCTAAGCTATGGCTGCTGCTTTCCCAAACTCATAGACCAATGAGATGTGAAATAAACCAAAGGTGGGGAAAAGCACTGTGCCGTAGCAAAATCATACAGAACCAAACCTTTGGTAATCAAAGCATAGAAATGTTTTCCATAGAAAATAAAAAATGTGGCGTACAGAAGTCATGGAGCGGCCAATCAGATAGCGTTTCAAACAACAACTATGTGATGGACGTACCTGGAGGCTGGAGCCGCATGAATGACAGGGGGTCTCCTGGGTGATGAAAAAAACAGCAACCGTGCAGCCAGGCAAGATGTAGGGGGATGGCCCCAATCACGGGATCCTTAAAAGGGGACCATGTTGTAGCCTGGTGGGTCGGGAGATCCAGAGGAAAAATCCTGTGTGATGTTGTACATTATAATTCTGACCCCTGCACTGCATTTACTACATTGTATACTGTATATGCTATGTTGCACATTATATTAGGAAAGGCAGAAGAGCAACAAAAACCTTTAACAGGTGTCACAGTATTCAGCAGAAAGGTCAGTGTTAGATGATGTTTTCTAGAAATTTTATGGCAAATGTCTTGTTCGTCAGTGTATTCACTGCAAGAGATGTTGAATTGCCACACTTTAAATAGACTGTACACACTAAAACTTATAGTTAGCTAAACAAATACATACATAATTTTACTAATGAACAATACCTTATGTGTTTCTGTTCCTATTATGATAAATCTTTGAGTATATACAGTATTTTAAAATGATATTGTACAATAAGTTACTTTAGGAAGCTCTTGACATTTACTTAGACTTTAGAGTTTTTCTAGAGTTCTCTTTTAATTTGGTAAACTCCAGAATAAAGAAACTATGAATTACACTACCAGCATTACCCAGGGGGGAGCAGTTCAGTGTGGCTCAAACAGCAATGTCATTTCATCTTGAACCCAATTTATCATCCAGTGTCTGGGGTAGCAAGTATTAGAGAAGGGCCTTGGTAGGTCATGGACCTGAGTGTGAAGAAACCTTTACCAGAGAACAAATAAACCTTAGACAAGATCCATTATAGAAGCACACGGTATATTTTCTATATATAATCCTCTATTACAGTTTGGATCATCAACATTTTTTTCTATCAATTCATTTAGAGAATAAAATAAATTCACATAAAATAATGTACACCTTCTGTTTCTCATTTATGCATATAGTATGTTTAATTCAGCTTTATTGCCATGCTGAATGTGTGGGCAGTCAAGCCAAACGACAGTATTCTGTAAAACTGGAAGGAATGTTAGAGATTTAATGTTTTCAGCTGGAGCTCCGGATCCCACCTGTACACTTCCAAAGATCTCTATGTCTTGGTTTAAGAAGTCTAGGGATCCAAAACATTTTGTAAAATTATCTTTCAGGTGTTTTTGGCCCCTAACACAGAACAGTAAAAGGGAACTTAACACAGAACTTCTGGCAATTTTTTTTTTTAATCTGCACTGTAAATATAGGTTATGTCTCAAGAGGTGTATGCCACTTACATAGTTACATATAGTTACATAGTAGGTGAGGTCGAAAAAAGACACAAGTCCATCAAGTCCAACCTATGTGTGTGATTATATGTCAGTATTACATTGTATATCCCTGTGTGTTGCGGTTGTTCAGGTGCTTATCTAATAGTTTCTTGAAACTACCGATGCCCCCCCCCCCCCGCTGAGACCACCGCCTGTGGAAGGGAATTCCAAATCCTTGCTGTTCTTACAGTAAAGAACCCTCTACGTAGTTTAAGGTTAAACCTCTTTTCTTCTAATTTTAATGAGTGGCCACTAGTCTTGTTAAACTCCCTTCCGCAAAAAAGTTTTATCCCTATTGTGGGGTCACCAGTACGGTATTTGTATATTGAAATCATATCTCCTCTCAAGCGTCTCTTCTCCAGAGAGAATAAGTTCAGTGCTCGCATCCTTTCCTCATAACTAAGATCCTCCAGACCCTTTATTAGCTTTAAAAACAGAATAAGTGCAGCGCTAAAACAAGATATGAATTGTATAACATACTAAAAATGACCATAAACAAATAAGGTTAATCAACCAAAAACGAAATATAAGTATACAGGATAAGTCTCCCAAAAAGGACAGAGACAGATGTTTCACCATATAACAAGTGTGAAAAATTAAAAAATCACATATAAATAAATAAAAAATGTGATAAAGCAAGTCCCAATTATAAATATTCAAAAAAGTCCATAAATAAAGTGAATAGATGCTCAAAGTGCATATAATCAGGAGAGATGTGACACAGGTGATACAGGTGAATCCAGCATCCAGTGTGACTTGCACCCAAGTGAGGTATGAGGCTCCTTACCAGCTCAGAATGACCACTATGCCAGTGGTCTCACCAGGCATTTGGGAAATTATCAGGTCACCCACAACCTATACCGATCTATCCAGTTGTAAATGTGGAACTCAAAAGACAAAATCAAGAAAAAGCTCCCATAGTGTAAAATTGCAAAACAGCGTAATTTATTAAGCTAAAAGATTGCACTTACAAAAATCTTCCTTCAAAGACAGCGTGTAACCAAACATAACGATCGCGGCGTCTCCACGAGCTTCCGCCTGCCTACGGTACGGTATTTGTAAATTGAAATCATATCCCCTCCCAAGCCTCTTCTCCAGGGAAAATAAGTTCAGTGCTCAGAACCTTTCCTCATAACTAAAATCCTCCAGACCCTTTATTAGCTTTGTTGCCCTTCTTTGTACTCGCTCCATTTCCAGTACATCCTTCCTGAGGACTGGCGCTCAGAACCGGACAGCATACTTTAGGTGCAGCCAGACCAGAGTCTTGCAGAGAGGGAAAATTATCGTTTTATCTCTGGAATTAATCCCCTTTTTAATGCATGCCAATATTCTGTTTGCTTTGTTAGCAGCAGCTTGACATTGCATGCCATTGCTGAGCCTATCATCTACTAGGACCCCCAGGTCCTTTTCCATCCTAGATTCCCCCAGAGGTTCTCCCCCCCAGTGTATAGATTGCATTCATACTTTTGCCACCCAAATGCATTATTTTACATTTTTCTACATTGAACCTCATTTGCCATGTAGTTGCCCACCCCATTAATTTGTTCAGATCTTTTTGCAAGGTTTCCACATCCTGCGGAGAAGTTATTGCCCTGCTTAGCTTAGTATCATCTGCAAATACAGAGATTGAACTGTTTACCCCATCCTCCAGGTTGATTATGAACAAATTAAACAGGATTGGTCCCAGCACAGAACCCTGGGGAACCCCACTACCCACCCCTGACCATTCCGAGTACTCCCCATTTATCACCATCCTCTGAAGTCGCCCTTGTAGCCAGTTTTCAATCCATGTAAACTTGAAGTATGGCTGTACGTTCTGCAATAGTTACACAATCAATGAGGTTGGATAGAAAAGCTCTCGCTAGATTCCCATCCCGCTGTGACTATTAGAGCTGTGACTCTCATATACAGAAGTCACACCGTGATTTGTCCACCCCTCCTCTTCCCATTAACATTCATTTTCTTGGCACCCAAGACAAGAATTAGCATTTAACCTTTTGCAGTGCAAGGGCAGTTTTTACAGTTCCCTGGAGTTCAGCTTAATGGTGCTTTGGCAAATTTTCACCATTGTTTAGTGATGGTCCATGTTGCATCTGCGAAAAAGAAAGGCTATAGAACAGCACATCTGCACTGCACTTTAGTTGCCTGTGCATGTCTATAAAATTTTGCATTCAAACTATTCCACTATATTTTACTTCAGTTTTCAAAAAAATAGCTTAAAGTGTATATGAAACATTAAATCACATACAGCGGTTGATTTTCTAAAATTGGAGAGTGCATTTGCATGGTAGCCAATTAGCTTCTAACTTTAGCTTGTTTAGTTAAGCTTTGAGAAAAAAAAAACTGGAAGCTGATTGGTTTCTATGCAGAGCTGCACCAGATTTTGAACTCTCCAGTTTTAGTAAATAAACCCCACAATACTTTGCTAATGTTTTAGGCAGGTGTGAAAAAATGCTATAAAATAAGAATGCTTTCAGAAATAGGAGCGGTAATAGTTTATTTTTATCAATTAACAAAAGGGAAAGTAAATGAACAGAAGAGAAATCCAAATCAAATCAATATTTGGTGTGACCACCCTTTGCCTTCAAAACAGCTTCAATTCTTCTAGGTTTTGCACACAGTTTTTGAAGGAACTCGGCAGGTAGGCTGTTCCAAACATGCTGGAGAACTAACCACAGATCTTCTGTGGATGTAGGCTGCCTCAAATCCTTCTGTCTCCTCATGTAATCCCAGACTGACTTGATGTGGAGATCAGGGTTCTGTGGGGCCAAACCATCACTTCCAGGACTCCTTGTTCTTCTTTACACTGAAGATAGTTCTTAATGACATCGGCTGTATGTTTGGGGTGATTGTCCTGCTGCAGTATAAATTTGGGGCTATTCACACACCTCCCTGATGGTACGGCACAATGGATAAGTATCTGCTTGTATTTCTCAGCATTGAGGACACCATTGCTCAGGCAACATTGAGGACCATTGACGCAGTGGTCACTGTCAAAATACAATAATGCAACGGGAGGGATTCCCCCATCAACACTATGTTGATGAGAGAATAACGCAATTTTCTTTCCTTCGACCCCTGTTTGAATGAAATGAAATTGCATAATCTATGGCCAGCCATATTATACCATTGGAAACATGTATCCCATGTCCTCTACACATTCCTGCTATCTCAAAGAATCCTCCAAGTTCCTATCCTGGACCACTGAATGATTAGCTCTTTTGTTCTAGGGATCTGAGAGTGTTGAAATAGTTTAGCAAAAGACAATGGAGAGGACTGACAACACTTACGTCGTGTACACACGACCGGACTTTTCGACCAAACTGGTCCGATGGAATGAATCCGTCTGACAATTTGATCGTGTGTGGGCTTCATCGGACCTTTTCTGTGGAAAAATCTGTCGGACTTTAGAAATAGAACACGTTTCAAACCTTTCCGACGAACTCGAGTCCGATCGAAAAATCCGTTCGTCTGTATGCTAGTCCAACGAACAAAAAAGGACGCAAGGGCAGCTATTGGCTACTGGCTATGAACTTCCTTATTCTCGTCCGGTCGTACGTCATCACGTTCTAAACGATCGGACTTTGGTGTGATCGTGTGTAGGCAAGTCCGTTTCGTTGGAACTCCGTCGAAAAGTCCTTCGGAGTTCAGTCCAACGAAAAGTCCGGTCATGTGTACACGGCATTAGTTGACAAAAATGCTGTGTCAGCCTACAACAGCTGAGTGAATTTCTAGCCAATCAAAAGATATTTTTTGTGCTTGCAAGCTCATTACAAGCGAAATGTGCATGTATTGCACTTTTTTTAAATTTTGCCTTGACATACTGTAAGCTTTAACACTGCAGCTCAGTTTTCTGCTGTGCACACTTGCCCTCATTATCGGACTTTAAAGTGAGGCCACAACTCTGAGCCACTTAAACGTAAAAACAAAATCCCTAAGTAGATAGTCTGCATGCATTTCAAAGCTTCATTTTCAATACTGGCTGAATCCTACCTCTTGGTTTTTGAAAACTTTATGACCCTTAAATTGTGTCGGCTCCTGAATACATTTACATTCATATTTGTAACAAAACGATATTTTATATTAGGGCCATTTTGTATGTCCTTAATGAACTGGTGTCAGCACAATAATACAGAATTCTATTACGGTTCATGAGACGAATACCCAGTAATTTAATTAAAGCTGCTTTGTCAGGGTGTTTGAAAAGTGTCTGGTGGGAAGCTGACAAGTATCTTACTGAAAACATTCATAGCTGACAAATAAAATCTACAGACACATTGTATGACAGACATACACCGGAATAATACATTTTAATAAGGCATAATAAATGTTCCTCATAGCATCTCCCTTCTCTCTAGACAGATAAAAATTCACAAGGAATCTAGTAAATAATATTGAGATACATTAATCATACAAGATACCACGCACTGTTCTATCAACAGCTACTCAATACTGCCTTGATGACTCACTAATATTTGATTTTTCTTGGAATATATTCTCTGCAAAATACATAATAATTCAATCTTGCTTTCTCAATGCTTCAGCAATGGAATTATTAATAAGCTTTATCTTTTTCATTTTTAGGTCTTATATTGTTACTGAAACTTTGAGGAAATGGAGCACTTTCAAACCGTGCTGATGTCAGACCACTACCTGATGTGACCTCAGTACTGATCCACAAGACAGCAATGTAGTGACAATGTCACCAGCCTCAAGTCAACTCTTTAAGAATATAAGGAGAATAAACTTCAAAAAGAAGAAGCAGATGGGTTGATTTACTAAAACTGGAGAGTGCAAAATCTGGTGCAGCTCTGCATAGAAACCAATCAGCTTTCAAGTTTTTTTTTATGTCAAAGCTTAATTGAACAAACTGAAGTTAGAAGCTGATTGGCTACCATGCAGAGCTGCAATGGATTTTGCACTCTTAGATTTTAGTAAATCAATCCCAGAAAGTTCACAGCAATTGCTTAATTGTTATTCATTAGGAACCATAATGCATCTCCAGGCCATGCACATTTAATTCTTGCCTGCTGATTGGCTGTCTGAAGTAGTGACATCAGTGCAAAACTGGATCATCCGAGGGCCTGGATGTCCAGGGGACCCACCTATAACTTTCATGCTTCTGCAGTAAACCAGAAGTATAGTATAATGGATCAGAGCTGTGCACCTGCTTGTCACATTACATAATTACATAGTTACATAATAGGTGAGGTCGAAAAAATACACAAGCCCATCAAGTCCAACCTATGTGTGTGATTATATGTCAGTATTACCTTGTATATCCCTGTATGTTGTGGTCGTTCAGGTGCTTATCTAATAGTTTCTTGAAACTATTGATGCTCCCCGCTGAGACCACCGCCTGTGGAAGGGAATTCCACATCCTTGCCACTCTTACAGTATAGAACCTTCTACGTAGTTTAAGGTTAAACCTCTTTTCTTCTAATTTTAATGAGTGTCCATGAGTCTTGTTAAACTCCCTCCTGCGAAAAAGTTTTATCCCTATTGTGGGGTAACCAGTACGGTATTTGTAAATTGAAATCATATCCCCTCTCAAGCCTCTTCTCCAGGGAAAATAAGTTCAGTGCTCAGAACCTTTCCTCATAACTAAAATCCTCCAGACCTTTTATTAGCTTTGTTGCCCTTCTTTGTACTCGCTCCATTTCCATTACATCCTTCCTGAGGATTGGTGCCCAGAACTGAACAGCATACTCTAGGTGCGGCCAGACCAGAGTCTTGTAGAGCGGTAGAATTATCGTTTTATCTCTGGAATGAATCCCCTTTTTAATGCATACCAATATTCTGTTTGCTTTGTAAGCAGCAGCTTGGCATTGCATGCCATTGCTGAGCCTATCATCTACTAGGACCCCCAGGTCCTTTTCCATCCTAGATTGAAACATAGGTTGTAGCAAGTCAGCGTCTGATGGGAAGAAGACATGCCATTACTGACAATACCAATGTGGCAGCTCCTCTGTACCTTTGCATCAATGTCAATCAAAGGGATAAAGGGGTCAAAACTACTACATTGCCTAGGGCCCCATTCCCCCTTAATTCATCTCTACATCAACATTACTACTCCCAGACATACAGCAGCCCAGAGCAAAGAGCTAGCCCTACTAAGGAGGAGACAGATGTAAGAAGGTTCACTATCCTTTGGCCACTGAAAGGACTTGTGTGGCCAGATGGCTATGAAAAGTACTACCTGTAGCTAGAACACTGGAGTAGAGGTTTATGGGGTAGAAGAGAAGCAGAATGAGCTGCATTCATTGTAACTTTATTTTATTGCCTACTAATGATGAGCCGAACGTACCTGGGTTTGGTTCCATGGATGTTTGCCAAACTACACCAAGGTTAGAATGTAAATCTAGACCCCCATTAAAGTCAATTTTCAAAACCAATTCTGGCCATAAAAAAAATCATCTGGAAATAAATTAAATAAAAATCAAAAAGTCGCGCTAAAAGCTAAAAGGTGACAACAGGCAAATGCCTAGAAAACCTCATAGGAATATGAGGGTGAATAGTAATCACTAAGTGAATAAGTATAATAGGAGTGCTAAGCAATGCACATACACACTGTGATAATAAACAAAGCTAAAAATACTATTAAATAAATGGGACACAGATATTGTAAACTATGTCCATGTGGAAAAATCAATATTGCATGACCCAATCAATGACAGGTGAGTATCTCAAATATCTATAGGAATAATATTGTGACAAATCTGTAACCATGAAAACTAAATCATAATTGATATAGGAAAATAATAAAAAAATTAAAAGAAAATAAACCCAAGAAAATCTATAGCTCAACAAAAACAGTATTGATAAAAGTCCATCCGTGTTAAATTAACATGCATGAAAAATAGCTTGTCTCCAAGTGCTCTGTGAAATATTGTAACAAGATCTTGCTGTGGTGAAAAAATAGAGTGCATAGACAGACCTCCACCTCTTGGAAAAATTGCTGCCTCTTACCAGATAGAAATGGTCTCTTAATTACAGGAGACCCAGGGGGCGGATGGCTGCAACCCCAGCCAGGGATCTTTAAAGCAGGCACTCAGCGTCCAAATCCAGGGACTCTCTCCAAACAGCCTCAGCAAATATGGAAATGTCACCATGTAAAAAACAAAGTGCTCCACATAGCATAAAAACCAGCGATTTATTGAATAAAAGATAAAGGTTGCACTTACAGAAACATTGTAGTTTAAAACATGTGAGAAAAAGCCGGCCGGCTCCAAGGTAACCCGTGTCTTCTGGGTGTGTGGATCGTGGTGTCGTCGGGACGTAGCTCCTCCTCCCTACGACGTTTCGTCACAACAGGACGTGGTCACGGGAATAAATTAAAATACGGTGTATTTTCTCTCCGACTGAGACTAAGGACAGGAAAACTATACGGATTTGCAGCACAGCTTGAAATCCTTTTTTTAAAGCTTGCTATTTTAGAGAAAGGGACAAGCAGAAAAATGGTACAGATATGCCGCACAGTATGTATTCCTAATTTTGATTGAATGCAATTTTAGAGGGAGAGAGCAGGCAGATTTCATGTTGAAATAAAAAATGACAGTGTCTTTCCCGAGACTGAAGACAGAAAAATAGTACAGATCAACAGAACAGCATGCTATCCTTTTATTCTGGGGTACAATTTCAGATAAACAGATCAAGCAGATTTAATCTGTAAATTAAAAAAAATGTGGTATCTTTTTGCTGACACTAAAGACAGGTTTGCAGCACAAATTTTAAGCCTTTTAAGATCGGCCACTGGTTAAGAGGGAGGGAACAAGCATATTTCATCTGGAAATAATTATAGTGTCTTTTTTTGATGACAGAAAAATGGAACAGATTTGCTGCACAGTATGCACTCCTTTTTTTTAGCTAGCATGCAATTTTAGAGGGAGAGCCAAGGCAGATTTCACCTGCAAAAAAAAGTTACAGTGTCTTTTTCTGAGACTGAAGACAATAAAAGTGTACAGATTTGCTTTTTCCTTTTTAATGGGTCACTACTTCAGAAGCAGAGAGCAAGGGCATTTCATCTAGAAATAAGATGCATCCTAAATGATGAGCCACTGACATGGTAAAAAAACTCCAGATCCCCTAAGCCTGTTCTCATACTATACTTGCAAAAATATTTTTTTGCTGGCCTGCTGATGCAACTGCAGAATGGCCAAGGTGCAGTTCCAGTGTATGAGCGTTTCACATATTAGGCAGTTGCAGGCAGTTTGAGTTGGAGCTGAATGTCAACCAGCCAACTAGGAACCATTTGCCTGCTTAGTTGAGGTTGAGTGCCAGGCAAGATATGTGCGAACTTTCCTTGCCAAAGAGTGGACGGCAAGTTGGTGCAATTGTCGCACATAACTTTTCTTGGCGCAAAGTGGACTTTAAAGATGGCCAAGGACTACATAACATAACTAATATTGTACTAAGTTTATTAACACAAAATATTAAAACATTGACATAAGTATCAAAAATTAAAACTTAAAAAAAGTACCCTGCTCAAATGTGTTATTTTGGCAGGGGTATAGGACTCCCTCCCTAATGAAGTCCCCTTGGTATCCCATGCTTACAAGGTGAGTGTTCTATATACATATACCATCAGATTAAATAAACACAGGGCTGCTGCCTCACATGGTAAAACAAAGGGCTGGGATGTCCAAGGGAGCTGTAACCCTCAAAATGTGTCACAGGGCATCCTGCATTTTCAGGAAGCTAAAGGGAGACCAGAAAATCTGCAAATTATAGTATATAATTGTGACGGACTGCCTGAGACCCCGCCTGGTTGCGTCCGCAAAGATACAGATTCTCGAACCAGGAACAAGGTGTTATAGCTGAGCATTGCACCCAAGAAGTAGACAACACTAGCTTAGGTGAAAACTGGAACTGTTTATTGACAACTCACACAGAATTTATGCCACACACAATCAGATAAGAGATTAATCACATTATCCTAAACAATGTAAACTTTAAACAGTAATATCATCAGTACATCTAATGAACAGGTAGCAGCTAACAGTAACCTAATTAAGCAGTGACCTAATTAACAGTAAGCTAATCAACAGCTAGGCACCTGAACAAGCCTTGAATAGTCAGGGAGTCCACCCCCCAGACAGCTTTTTCCAGCCTGTCTGTAGGGAAACAGTGGCAAGGGGAGCTTCTAGTCATGCCCCTCCAGCCTGTATCCTAGAATAACAGAGAGGTGAAGTCTGCATAAATTAAGATGTAATATCCCGCCCCATTTAATTTACCACTGCTCTCTGAATACAGTCTTTTAGCCAGTTTTCTATCCATTTACAAGATGATTTTTCGAAGACCGTGGATTGTAATTTACACATTAGCCACGTTTGGGGAATCGTGTCAAATGCTTTGGCAAAATCAAAGTATACCATGTCCACAGCCACTCCTTTTTCTATGTTTTTGCTTACCTCCTCATATATAAAAATAACGTTTGACAACCTCTGACACAAACCAATGCAATTTGTTTTAAAGACCACTCAGTTGGGAGAGGATCTTTTATTTTGGCAAAAAGACCAACACTGAACTAGACAAATCCTTTAAATATAATGCTTGAAGGATGCCTTTAAGCAGCACATGAAGTTATGGAACAGTAGGATGTAGGTCTTTTAAAAGTCAAATAAAAAAAAAAGAGGAAAAATTGGTGTGGGTTTCCTCCTAAAATTTATACCAAACCCTTACCCAGGCATGCAGCCTGGGTGGCCAGGAAAGAGAGGGCAAGTGATGTGCAGAACCCCCTCCTTCCCAATAAAGGTTAAGAGAAGGAAGAGTCAAGAAACAGAAGGACTTTTTAATAGCTTTATTGAACAATTAGTTAAGCCCATAAATTCACGCTTACACCCATCCTGGTCCTGAATTATGGCTCAATATTTCAGTTGTAAACAGAACATTTAACAAGTGGGAAGAAAGAGATGAGAGCCAAGTCGAGGCACAACCCAAACCTTTAGAGGATCGCCAGAGTTCTAAATCCCATACCTAGGGGATGTGAGTAGTTCCATAGTCTTGCATCTTTCTCTGCAGGGGGGAGCTCCCGAATATGGGTTTAGAAGGGTTACATCATTGCTGCCTTGGTACTCAGTCACACTCACTTCCTTTGACAGATAGGTGGACTCCTGCCCAACTATTTACAGTATATACAGTCCTCTACCCAAGATACCCCCCACTGGCAGAGGTAGGTTGGCATTAACTCTAATCACTGCTATCTTACATATGGGACCCCTGGTGGCTCCAACAGCAACTGCACTGTAAACTCTTACTACAGGGTTTCCAACTTTAACTATAGCAACACCTAGTGGCCAATTTGGAGAACTACAACAGGAACACCTATGCCCTTACCCTGCACTAGTACCACTTCCTACTCGTTCCCCCACAAAATGTGAACTGTAAATGAACGCACACCATGAGATAAAGTCCTTTATTTCATAAAAAATGTAAACAATGTACCACAACGTAATTCCAGATTCAATCACACTGTCCAGAGATGTAGTTTCATTGTCAATTGTGATGACTTGCTGCCATGATGTTGTTTCCCCACCGCCATGAGGGCCCACAGCCTGGCGATGTTGCCCAGCCACACTACTGCCACTAAATGACAGATTCCCAGCTAGCAGCTGTTTGTAAATAATCCAGCCTGGGATCCTGGGAGATGTCAATGACTTAATTTGGTCATGACCATGGTCAGGCAGTGGGTCGCTGTGAATGATGAGGATTTATGTCGCTGGGCACTGTGATTTAAGGGTCAATGTTATTAAGGGTTATTGTTGTACTTTTTTCCTGGGGGGGGGGGTGAGGGGGCAATTTTTTAATAAAGGGTTTTGCCTATGGTGTTTTTATTTTCTTTGAACTTTTTTTGAGAAATAAGTTTGTAAGGGGTGGTACCCAGCATTCAATCCTCAGGGGAAAGGAGGGGCAAATAACTACATGGGCCCCCTTATATTTAACAGGTGGCATCCAGATGGTGCTAAGTCCCACCGAAACCCTCCACAACCTACTTGGGGAACAGGACAGGGGATGAGAAAACACATGGAAAAAATAAAAAAACAAAACAAAAGATTTGTGTATATTATAAATACTTTTTTTGTTTTGTTTTGTTTTATAATTGATCACATAACTTCTGTTCTTAGCATAAGCCTACAATGTTGGGGTGGAGACTGAAGTGGGTGTGTCAGCAGGAGGCAGAGAAACAGCAGTACGCTGATCTTCCCAGTCAGAGAGACTTTTGAGCACAAGGCTGCCCAATGAATTAAAGGCAGTCTGTGTGCCCAGCACAGCCAGAAAATTGACCAATCTGCGACGGATATGCGTCTTTGCTTAGTGTGGTCAGTTTATAATAGGAAAGCAGGGGAACCGGCAGGATCACCAGGTAATTAACATAAAGGAAGCAATACATAGAGAACAGGGTCATTTTTAATACAAGTACATGGAAAAGCAAACACGTATCAGGAATGCGAGCACACTTAAACACTTTACATAATTGTACTGCATTTTGTGAGTATTGTCTTGTGCCTTGTTGATGTCATTAAGTCCACAGGAGTTGATAGGCATAATGTTACCTCAGCTAGTAAAATGGTCCCTGAGTCTTGAATCTCAGCGGCAACAAGTGCACCATAACAAAGAAAATCCCTAGGTGTTTTTGCTGAGACATGAGGCTGAACTCAATAAGACATCCCCGCAATCTCTACAAGAACACATTGCTTTGCCAGAACAGCGAGAGAAATTATTATTTGTATGAGGCTCTACTGAACAGTTTTTTTTTTATTTTTATCATCTGTAAATGTACCCAACAATCAACCGAAAGCAGAAGTGAGCCGTGTATTGATATATTGTGAGTGTAGGAAAAGATATTTGTTTGCTGGTCTACCAGTCTTCCAGTGGACCACTACTGCCATCTGGTGGAGAACTGGGAAAACACAGCGTGATTCTAATTTAGGTGAATTTCTAACTTTGTAGTCAACATTGAGTAACCCCTACTATATATTTGTTATGTGCTGTAATGTAACTTTCTAGTCGTTTCTTTGGAGCAGGTTTATACATAGGAAGGAAGTGTCACCAGCACACCAGGATCTCAAAAATTGGGTCCAAAATTTTAAGCACGTAGTATCAAAAAAAATAAATAGAAGCGACGTTTCGGAGCCACGCAGGACCCCTTCATCAGGCATGTGACCTTTATCAGGCATGTGCGGTCACCTGCCTGATGAAGGGGTCCTGCGTGGCCCCGAAATGTCGCTTCTATTTATTTTTTTTTATACTACGTGATTAAAATTTTGGACCCAATTTTGGAGATCCTGGTGTGCTGGTGACACTTCTTTCTCATGATTGCAGTCGGTTCCAGCCCCCCTTTCACACTGATGGACCGATCGGGTCCCTCTGTCAGTTTTTCAGGCGGACCCGATTGAACTATCAATAGCTCTCTTTGGAGTGGCAGATGTCCGCTGACGCCCTCCGGCATTAAATCTGATCCGGTCTGCTAAAAACAGACCAATGGGGATCCGTTCCCTCTCCGTCTGTTAGATCGGATGATAGTTGGATGGAAACTAACAGACAGTCCGTTTCCATCCGACCTCCCCATAGAGAAGAGCAGACCTGTCATCCGCCTGCTCAGCGGGGTTCAGCGGACAGATCCCTCACTGAGCAGGGAGATCTCCTTGGCGGAGTCCGCCCTGTCTGTAAGGGGCCTAAATCTACATAACTGGAAATACACTTTAAAATGTATCCAAGAACAAAGTTTTGGGACGCCTGCCGTTATACGCACATGAACTTTAATGGCATCCCAGTCTTAGTCCGTAGGGTTCAATATTGAGTTGGTCCACCCTTTGCAGCTATAACAGCTTCACCTCTTCTGGGAAGGCTGTCCACAAGGTTTAGGAGTGTGTCTATGGGAATGTTTGACCATTCTTCCAGAAGCGCATTTGTGAAGTCAGCCACTGATGTGGATGAGAAGGGCCGGCTCGTAGTCTCCGCTCTAATTCATCGCAAAGTTGTTCTATCGGGTTACGGTCAGGACTCTGTGCAGGCCAGTCAAGTTCCTCAACCCCAAACTCGCTCATCCATGTTCCAACTGTTCCAACTTTGTGGGAACAGTTTGGGGATGGCCCCTTCCTCTTCCAACATGACTGCGCACCAGTGCACAAACAAGGTCCATAAAGACATGGATGAGCGCGTTTGGGGTGGAAGAACTTGACTGGCCTGCACAGAGTCCTGACCTCAACCTGATAGAACACCTTTGGGATGAATTAGAGCGGAGACTGTGAGCCAGGCCTTCTCGCCCAGAATCAGTGCCTGGCCTCACAAATGCGCTTCTGGACATTCCCATAGACACACTCCTAAACCTTGTGGACAGCCTCCCCAGAAGAATTGAAGCTGTTATAGCTGCAAACGGTGGGCCAATTATTTGAACTCTACGGACTAAGACTGGGATGCCATTAAAGTTCATGTGTGTGTAAAGGCAATATTTGACAATATAGTGTATTTCAGCTTACCAGTATTAGGTGCTGTACTCATTGTTTTTGTTGCAAGCACTAGATTTCTGGCAGGATCAACAGGTATTGTTTGCACGTATCAAACAGATATAATAAAACACTTTTAACAATATATGTAACAGACGAAAAGGGAGCATATAAGAGAAGTGTATTTTTATGGTTTACCTACACTTTAAATTCATCACAAACCTGGTCATTTCAAACTAAAGCTGGTCTTACACTGAGCAGAAATTTTGATCAATGTGCAGCCATTCCTGCAGTTAAATGTTTTATTGACTATTGTCGAAGGGACATGCTGGTAAATGTTTTTCGGTCAGTGACATCAGCCAATCGGTTACAGTCACTGATCATTGTATTCCGACAATGGGAGGTCCTGCTGCCAGAATGCAATTTGCCTATAAGGAGGATTCCTCCATCCACCTCATCTGGCTAAAAAAAAAAAAAAAAAAACAGTATATACTTTTTTTCTGCTCTGAAGCAAAAGCTGTTTGTTCCACTCTGTCCTTTGGATACTGAATCTGAATGAGAAGATCTGATTCATTATAATCAGTCGGTACACTTTCAGTATTCTGAAAAAAGTTGCAGGGTCTGCATCCCCTTAGAAGTATTTAACCCTGGGGGAGTATCTCACCAAAGCTAAAAATGTTATTGCAGGGGATGCCTAAAATCTAAATGGTACCCAAGTGCAGACTTCTGGGAAAATCAAAGAGCCAATCACACATGCAGGAAATTTGTTGGTGGTGTTCTGTACACCATCTGTGTACAGAATGCCTAAAGGTAGCCATACTGCATTAAATCTAACAGAAAATTACAGTGGCTGCAGACTGAAATGGAAAGGTAATTTTTAATAACATTAAATCACAATATGACTTGTGTAGCAATTGTATATGCTATAAATTTGTTTTATTTGCTGTTTTTTTTTTTACGAAAGTGGAGTTACCCTTTAAAAATATGATGAAAAAGAAAAAGTTATGTTAACATGATGCAGGGTATAGGTGGGAGTAGATACAGACAGGGGAGACGGGTGAGAGTAGGGTACTGGTGAGTGTGGATACAGACAGGGGAGACAGGTGAGAGTAGGGTACTGGTGAGTGTAGACACAGACAGGGGAGACAGGTAAGAGTAGGGTACTGATGAGTGTAGACACAGACAGAGGAGACAGGTGAGAGTAGGGTACTGGTGAGTGTAGACACAGACGGAGGAGACAGGTGAGAGTAGGGTACCAGTGGGTGTAGATACAGACAGGGGAGACAGGTGAGAGTAGGGTACTGGTGGGTGTAGACACAGACAGGGGAGACAGGTGAGAGTAGGGAACTGGTAGGTGTAGACACAGACGGGGGAGACAGGTGAGAGTAGGGTACCGGTGGGTGTAGACACAGACAGGGGAGACAGGTGAGAGTAGGGAACTGGTGGGTGTAGACACAGATGGGAGAGACAGGTGAGAGTAGGGTACTGGCGGGTGTAGGCACAGACAGGGGAGACGGGTGAGAGTAGGGTACTGGTGGGTGTAGACACAGACAGGAGAGACAGGAGAGAGTAGAGTACAGGTGGGTGTAGATACAGACAGGGGAGACAGGTGAGAGTAGGGTACTGGTGGGTGTAGACACAGACGGGGGAGACAGGTGAGAGTAGGGTACCGGTGGGTGTAGACACAGACAGGGGAGACAGGTGAGAGTAGAGTACCGTTGGGTGTAGACACAGATGGGGGAGACAGGTGAGAGTAGGGTTCTGGTGGGTGTAGACACAGACAGGGGAGACAGGTGAGAGTAGGGTACTGGTGGATGTAGACACAGACGGGGGAGACAGGTGAGAGTAGGGTACTGGTGGGTATAGGCACAGACAGGGGAGACGGGTGAGAGTAGGTACTGGTGGGTGTAGACACAGACAGGAGAGAGTACAGTACAGGTGGGTGTAGGCACAGACAGGGGAGACAGGTGAGAGTAGGGTACGGGTGAGTGTAGACACAGACGGGGGAGATAGGTGAGAGTAGGGTACGGGTGAGTGTAGACACAGTCGGGGGAGACAGGTGAGAGTAGGGTACTGGTGGGTGTAGACACAGACAGGGGAGACAGGTAAGAGTAGGGTACCGGTGGGTGTAGATACAGACAGGGGAGACAGGTGAGAGTATGGTACCGGTGGGTGTAGACACAGACGGGGGAGACAGGTGAGAGTAGGTACTGGTGGGTGTAGACACAGACGGGGGAGACAGGTGAGAGTAGGGTACTGGTGGGTGTAGGCACAGACGGAGGAGACAGGTAAGAGTAGGGTACTGGTGGGTGTAGGCACAGACGGAGGAGACAGATGAGAGTAGGGCTGGTGGGTGTAGACACAGACGGGGGAGACAGGTGAGAGTAGGGTACTGGTGGGTGTAGGCACAGACGGGGGAGACAGGTAAGAGTAGGGTACTGGTGGGTGTAGACACAGACGGAGGAGACAGGTGAGAGTAGGGTACTGTTGGGTGTAGGCACAGACAGGGGAGACAGGTGAGAGTAGGGTACCGGTGGGTGTAGACACAGATGGGGGAGACAGGTGAGAGTAGGGTTCTGGTGGGTGTAGACACAGACAGGGGAGACAGGTGAGAGTAGGGTACTGGTGGGTGTAGACACAGACGGGGGAGACAGGTGAGAGTAGGGTACTGGTGGGTGTAGGCACAGACAGGGGAGACGGGTGAGAGTAGGGTACTGGTGGGTGTAGACACAGACAGGAGAGACAGGAGAGAGTAGAGTCTAGGTGGGTGTAGGCACAGACAGGGGAGACAGGTGAGAGTAGGGTACGGGTGAGTGTAGACACAGACGGGGGAGACAGGTGAGAGTAGGGTTCCGGTGAGTGTAGACACAGACGGGGGAGACAGGTGAGAGTAGGGTACTGGTGGGTGTAGACACAGACAGGGGAGACAGGTAAGAGTATGGTACCGGTGGGTGTATACAGCAATCTTGTCTAAAGTATAAATGCATATTCAACCTTACTACAGTATAATTTAAGCTGTTATCAGCAACAACACCATGGCTGGTAGAAGGTATTGTTGATGCTTAGCAAAAAGAACTAATTAGGACAGGTACAAGTGCTAGAGAAAAAACATTTGGTGCCTAATACCTGCCCCATTGAGAACGTCAACGTATGACGAAACGCGTCTGGGAGGGACGTGCTGATGTCACCACGTTGCCATATCGAGGACGGGAGAGTGTCTAAAGTGCCGGCCGGCTCCGTTTTACTTTCGTTTCATATTTTCCTTGTTCGTGTAAGTGCTACTTTATTTTTAATAAATTAAGAGTTAAACAGTATTACACTATTGGCTCCTTTCTATCATATGTGTGCTGCTGAGCCTGGAACCTACTGTGGCAGGACGTATCCTCACCGTTCCTATAGGAGCTCGGTTTGGGATCTCGTTTCATCTGTCTATCCCATTTGGGGTTCTGGTAAGCAGGATCTCTCGAAGGTTTGCTGCTGCTTTGTATCCGGTGTTTTTTCCATGTATGGTGGACAGTCTTTGGCTAGATTTACTCCGCTCACACTGTTTTCTTATCTGATTGTATACATGGGACGAACGCGTTTATCCTGCCGTGGAGGGCAGGACATTAGAATGGACAGGAAATTGTGCAGTGTGCAGCAGCACAGATCACCAACTTGGCCCCTCCTGAGTCACAGTGACAGTCTCTCTCCACGCCACGGTGGTCTCTTCAGTCCACTCCAGTCCAAACAGCGGTGACAGTCCCACTCCCAGCTTGCCTTGTTTCCGTCCCGCAGACCTGCACATGAGGCTTTGGCTGCTCCGCTTGGCTCCCTTGCACCATGACATCACACGACACACTCAGGCTCCGTCTCTACCAGACCCGCCCCCCGCTGGTACCACCCGAACACACTGTAGCAGGCACTTGGATGGTCTCGGGCCGGCTCCGGACCTGTTCTCCGTATGCACAGTTCTGAACCAAGTGTCACAGCCATATTTTTTCTCCTGGCAACCTTTTCTTCTTACTGGCATTTACTGGCAGGAGAAAAGTGCATAGCTGCCAACAGTCCTGATTTTCCTGGGACAATCCTGATTTTGGGACCCTCGTCCCGATTTAATCTTGTCCTGATTGTTTTCACGGGATTTTGGGTTTGTCCCGAGAAAATCAGGAATGCTTTTGTCAAAAGACGGCAACGGCTCCACATAAACATCCGCCGTCACCTCCACGAGTGTTGTTTCCCCTTGTGTTCAGTGCAGGGGAGAGGGGCAGCCAATAGACTTCTCTCTTCAGTGTACAAATAGAAAATTCTATTGTACACTGAAGCCTATTGGCTACAGGGATTGGCGACCCCTCTCCACTGAACACAAGGAAATGTTCAGTCGCCGCCGCCGCCGCCGCTGCCGCTGCCGCCGCCGCTGCCGCCAACCCTCCGCTCTGCCTCGTGTGTGACAGTGTCCGAGAGCACCACTGATGGAAGGAGCGGGGCTCGCTGGCTGGGGACAGTGCAATCATGGTCCTGGCTCCCCACTTGCGATGAGCAGGGACACAGTCACAGGCACAATGATGGAAGGACTGGGGCTCCGCTGGCTGGGGACAGTGCACTGAGGGTCTTGGCTCCCCCTTGCACCCCATCCCCCATGTCACCACCATACCTGTTTCCCCCCTCCCCCTGTGTCACCACCATACCTGCACCCCCCTCTCCCCCGTGTCACCACCATACCTGCCCCCCCTCCCCCCATGTCACCACCATACCTGCTTCCCCCCTGTCACCACCATACCTGATTCCCCCCTCCCCCCGTGTCACCACCATACCTGAACCCCCTCTCCCCCGTGTCACCACCATACCTGCAACCCCCTCCCCCCATGTCACCACCATACCTGCACCCCCCTCTCCCCCCCGCGTCACCACCATACCTGCAACCCCCTCCCCCATGTCACCACCATACCTGCACCCCCTCCCCCCCATGTTACCACCATACCTGCAACCCCCTCCCTCTGTGTCACCACCATACCTGCAACCCCCCGTGTCACCACCATACCTGCACCCCCCTCTCCCCCCGTGTCACCACCATACCTGCACCCCCCTCTCCCCCCGTGTCACCACCATACCTGCAACCCCCTCTTCCCTGTGTCACCACCATACCTGCAACCCCCTCCCTCCGTGTCACCACCATACCTGCAACCCCCTCCCCCATGTCACCACCATACCTGCACCCCCCTCCCCCAATGTCAACACCATGCCTGCACCCGCCTCCCCCCCATGTCACCACCATGCCTGCACCCGCCTCCCCCCCATGTCACCACTATGCCTGCACCCCCTCCGGCCTAGTCACCACCATGCCTGCACCCCCTCTGGCCTAGTCACCACCATGCCTGCACCCCCTAGGTCACCATCATGCCTGCACCCCCAAATTACCACCATGGCTCCACCCTTCCCCAAGTCAGCCTGTAACACCCCAAGTCACCATGCCTCCACCCACACACCTCTCCCCCCTTGTCACCACTCTTGAGGAGATGTAGCTAGACTGCAGCCAACACTCCATCTGCAGCCAACACTCTGCTGGGGACACCTGACGTAAGAGGCACTCTGCTGGGGACACCTGTGGTAAGAGGCACTCTGCTGGGGACACCTGACGTAAGAGGCACTCCGCTGGGGACACCTGACGTAAGAGGCACTCCGCTGGGGACACCTGACGTAAGAGGCACTCCGCTGGGGACACCTGATGTAAGAGGCACTCCACTGGGGACACCTGATTTAAGAGGCACTGTACTGGGGACACCTGATTTAAGAGGCACTGTACTGGGAACACCTGATGCAAGAGGCACTGTCCTGGGGACACCTGATGTAAGAGGTACTGTCCTGGGGACACCTGATGTAAGAGGTACTGTCCTGGGGACACCTGATGTAAGAGGTACTGTCCTGGGGACACCTTATGTAGGGAGGCACTCTGCTGGGGGCACCTGATGTAAGGACGGACTCTGCGGGGCGCACCTGATGTAAGGACGGACTCTGCTGGGGGCACCTGATGGCATCTAGTGGCAGGTGACACGCTCAGGGGTCCCACTGATTCTGCAGTATGGTGAGTTGAATGATTTCATTTTATATTACAATGTAATAATAGAAATAATGCGCTTCAATCATCCTGACACCATAACAAACATGGTGCCAGGATGATTGAAGCGCTAACACCAGGTGTTCGGAGTATCTTTATCTGCTGATTGTTAAACTCTGGAATACACATTGCTATTGTGGTGTAGGAGCTGGGTCTGCTGTCCCTCCATCCCTCTCCCTCTACCCCCCTTTCCCCCTTTCCCTCTCCATCCCTCATTCATCTCAGACTCTAACCACACCCCTTTTTGAGCCATGCCCATTTAAGCCATGTTCACTATTTCGCGTAAACCACACCCATTTTTTGGCCGCATTTGTTCTTTTTCCTATGCCACACCTACAAACGCATGCCCCGCCCCCTAATTATAGTGTGCCTCCGCCAAAAAAGTGTCCCGGAAATTTTTTTTACAATGTTGGCAACTATGAAAGTGCCTGTTTTTTACTGGCTGCCAGTAAAAATACCGACGGTTGGCAACACCGGTAGAAGAATCAGGACCTCCTTCCTCCTGTTGGTGATCCCTCTAGTGATAACTAAAGATCTGAATAGAAGAATTAGAACCTCCTTCCTCCTGCTGGTGATCTCTCTAGTGATAACTAAAGATCTATATAGAAGAATCAGGACCTCCTTCCTCCTGCTGGTGATCCCTCTGGCTAGTGATAACTAAAGATCTATATAGGTGAATCAGGACCTCCTTCCTTCTGCTGGTGATCCCTCTAGCTAGTGATAACTAAAGATCTATATAGAATAATTAGGACCTCCTTTCTCCTGCTGATGACCCCTATAGTGATAACTAAAGATCTATATGGAAGAATCAGGACCTCCTTCCTCCTGCTGATGATGACTCTAGTGATACCCAAAGATCTATATAGAAGAATCAGGACCTCCTTCCTCCTGCTGATGATGACTCTAGTGACAACTAATGAACTATATAGAAGAATTTGGACCTCCTTCCTCCTGCTGGTGATCCCTCTAGTGATACCCAAAGATCTATATAGAAGAATCAGGACCTCCTTCCTCCTGCTGGTGATCCCTCTAGCTAGTGATCAGAGGCATTGCTAGGGGGGTGCGGTGCGCACCCAGGTGACACCCTCCAGAGGGTGACACCAGGCTCAGACAAGTACCGGTACCGCAGCTCCCTCCTTCCCTTCTGGAATCTCTTCAGCTGCATGTGATGTGCAGTTAGGGTGGGGGAGGAGGGAGTGAGGCAGAGAGACAAGATGCCCGGGATCCCACCATCCCGCACGCTACAGTCATCTCTCCCCGCTGGCTGCACTCACTGCAGACTGGACTATTGCCGCCTCCTCCTCCTCCTTTCAAGTACACAGACCGGGAGGAGGAGGGACACTGCTCTACAGCATCTGCCTGGGGCTAAGGTACTGTAACAGGAATATTGCAGGGGAGGGGAACATGGCGATTGGGAGGTGGGGCATTGACAGGTGACATCTATGCTACTAGGAGTGATTTTAGGGAGGGGGTGGGGGTTAGAGGATATGTGCTAGGGGGCTTTGATTTGGGTTAGAACTCGTGCTAGAAGTAGAAGGAGGGGCAGATTTGAAGTTTGACCCCCCAGCACAATTCCTCTTCCTTCCCAAAGCACACCCTAGTACATATCCTCTAATCCCATCCCGACTCCATCCACCGATTCCATCCCAGCTCCAGCCACCCCCTCCGATCCCATCCCAGCTCCATCCACCTCCTCTGATCCCATCCCGGCTCCATCCATCCCCTCTGATCCTATCCCGACTCCATCCATCCCCTCCGATCCTATCCCAGCTCCATCCACCCCTCCGATCCCATTCCGGCTCCATCCACCCCCTCTGATCCCATCCCAGCTCCATACATCCCGGCTCCATCCACCCCCTCCGATCCCATCCCGGTTCCATCCATCCCCTTTGATCCCATCCCGGCTCCATCCATTCCCCTCCGATCCCATCCATTATGGCAGGTTAAGGGGGAGAGCCACATCGATGCACTAGCCTGGCTTAATGCTGGAGGGGGGGTGACACCATTTTTTACTGCACCAGGTGACACCAACCCTAGTGAAGCGACTGCTAGTGATAACTAAAGATCTATAAAGGGGAATCAGGACCTCCTTCCTCCTGCTAGTGACCCCGCTAGTGATAATAAAGATCTATATTGGTGAATCAGGACCTTGTTCCTCCTGCTGGTGACCCCTATAGTGATAATAAATGTAGCACTGCTCCCACAGGAACTGCTGGAATACTTGTCCCCTGGGCTTCCCACTGATTATCCTGCAGCCAGTTACATGGTATTTCAAACAGCCAGATGCACACACTCTTCCGCTCATTGTCTCCAATGACCAGTCGAGGGGATTTGTTTTATGTTTTATTTGGAGAACTTGGATAGGAGAAGGGAATTAGTAGGATACTCCAAGTTAACTATGCTCAAGCGAGGACAACTCTCTTTGTAATACTGTGGAAGCAGATGAGCTGCTGAACCATACAGGGTCTGTATGGAAGAGCAAGTCCCTCTGTAGCAGACAGGACTCAGTGGACTTTGTCACTGGACACAAGTCTTCAAGACACTAGCCAGTGTCTCCTTTAGCTCACACACCCAGTATACTGATTTCTAGGACCAGAGGGAGATTTCAGCAACACACACACAGTCTCAATGATCAATGATCCTTTCAGGGTCTGTACTCACAAAATGTCCAGGGACTGCTGGCAGCCTCCTTCCACCTTCAAAGCGACACTCTATACCAGCGTCACACGACCAGATCCATAGACTAAGCCACAGACAGCAGGACTCAAAGTGTGCCCAATCCATACCGCACCCATATTGCGCTCTATACCACACTCACTTATTCCAAACCTTGACCACCCCTATATCGAATTATACCGAACCTTTACCGCACATCTACCTTGCACCTGTGCTGAGACTATACTGTATGTATACCTCATGCAGATTAACCGGGACTGTTGTTACATGCAAAAAGGCTCTTAAAGGGTCCCAACGATGGCCGGCAGAAGAACATCTGAAAGGACTGCCCCTCCTGTGATAAATATTCTGCAAGTCCCCTTTGTTCCCCTCCCCCCTCCGCTACTATCCTCCTTTTCTTTTGGACAGTGCATGCCCAGTTGGTCTAGAACTACCATCACTACCTTAAATGCTCTCTGGCAGTAAAGTTCCAGCACTTGGTAGATTAAACTACTTAATTAATACTACTGCTCACTGCTGAACTTGAGGTGGCTTTGCTACTGTTTATGCTGATCTGGATGTCATCTCATGTCTAGTCCCTACTGTTAATCACTTTGTATGCAAAATTGGGTTATTACCATTGTTAATCCATTTTATGCTCACCTAGTTACCAACCATATTGGGTGACAGTATATTAAATTTGCCACAACTACTTAGTTTGATGCCCATTAGTACTACTATTGGGTACCAAGTATTACTTTCAATGATTTCCTGTGTATGTTTGTACACTCAACCTGGTGTGTCATTTTGTTTGTGTCAAGCTGACCCAAACAAACTACACTATATTTTCAAAAGTATTGGGACGCCTGCCTTTACACGCACATGAACTTTAGTGGCATCCCAGTCTTAGTTCGTAGGGTTCAATATTGAGTTGGCCCACCCTTTGCAGCTATAACTGCTTCAACTCTTCTGGAAAGGCCGTCCACAAGGTTTAGAAGTGTATCTATGGGAATGTTTGACCATTCTTCCAGAAGCACATTTGTGAGGTCAGGCACTGTTGTTGGACAAAAAGGCCTGGCTCACAGTCTCCGCTTGAATTCATTCCAAAGGTGTTTGATTGGGTTTAGGTCAGGACCAAACTTGCTCATTTATGTCTTTATGGACCTTGCTTTGTGCACTGGCGTGCAGTCATGTTGGAACAGGAAGGGGCCATCCCCAAACTGTTTCCACAAAGTTGGGAACATGAAATTGTCCAAAATGACTTGGTATGCTGACGCCTTAAAGAGTTCACTTCACTGGAACTAAGGGGCCAAGCCAAACCCCTGAAAAACAACCCCACACCATAATCCCCCCTCCACAAAATGATTTGGACCAGTGCACAAAGCAAGGTCCATAAAGACATGAATGAGTGAGTTTAGTCTGGAGGAACTTGACTGGCCTGCATCAAGTCCTGACCTCAACCTGATAGAACACCTTTGGGATGAATTAGAGCAGAGACTTCTCGTCCAACATCAGTGCCTGACCTCACAAATGCACTTCTGGAAGAATGGTCAAACATTCCCATAGACACACTCCTAAACCTTGTGGACAGCCTTCCCAGAAGATTTAAGATGTTATAGCTGCAAAGGTTGGGCCAACTCAATATTGAACCCCACGGACTAAGACTGGGATGCCATTAAAGTTAATGTGCGTGTAAAGGCAGGTGTCTTAATACTTTTGATAATATAGTGTATTTCCATTACAGAATGATGTGACCAGCAAGGCTGCATCGTTTAGTAATGGAAATAGGTAAAGAAATTAAATCTGGAATTCTACCTTAATGCAGACTTTAAAGTGGGGTTCCACCCAAAAAAAAAAAAAAAACTACATGAAAAATCCTAAAAAAAAAATACAAAAAAAATTTGGATATATATATATATTTTTTTACTTACCTCTAAATGCCTGTTGCTAGGGGGTCCCTAGTAGTCTGCCTCTTCCAGTGCCTGGGCTGGTGACATCACTTTCCCCTCGGCACAGGAAGGGCTCAGCTCTGCTCCCTCCCTCCTGTCAATCATCTGGGACCCATTACAGGTCCCAGGTGACTGAGTAGCCAATCACGGCGCGTGGCGCCGCTCGTGCATGCGCAGTGTGTGCCAGACTTTGAAGCCACAGCCCGGCGCCCACAGTTGCAATGCCGGCGCCGCTGAACGGAGGGGGAGACGAGCGGGGCTTCGATCCCCCGCATCGCTGGTCCCAGGGACAGGTAAGTGTCCAATTAAAAGTCAACAGCTGCAGTATTTGTAGCTGCTGACTTTTAATTTTTTTTTTTTTTTTGACTGGCCCTCCTCTTTAAGTTACTGAAAAATATACTTTAATACATAGTTACCCACATTCCTGCAAAAGTGGGAAGGACCCTTTCCTCCGATAGCAAGACGTGGCGGTATACTATGTTTGCTACCTGCTGTGGCATCTTGAGTGTTGCCCCCTATCTAGCAAATGTTCTGTAGAACACGAGAAGGTATGAAACAACTACAAAATGTAAAGACTGTCCAGCAGAGAAATGGAGAAACGTGATATCTCAATTATGTTGACCTTGCGACATGTCCTGAAAGCCCTTTATTTTCCGTTATTTTCCTGATACAGCAGTCTGAAGAGCTACAAACCATTCAAGTGCGAGACTTGAAACATTGTCAACTTCTCTAAAAATTGGCAAACAGAAAACTTTGCTTTTACATGACAACTCAGAACTCTATCCCGCCACGGTTCCAAAGACGGAGAGGAAGATCAAGTGTTTCTGTTGAATCAATCAACATGGAGTATGAGGCAGCAAGATAGGATGATTGAAGACTTTGCCCTCCGCTAGTTCAAACACAAAGGCATGAAGAACACGGCTCCTTTGATGTCCTCCCCACTTCCCGCTCATATATTCAGTGCTTTCCTATTTAAGTCAAACAATGCAAACACAATATATTCAAATGGAGACAAATATTGATTTTCCCTTTTCAGTGTGAGTCACAATCATTCATAGGAATACTCCTTACATTTAAGGCCGGGTCCAGACCTGTGGCTAAAATATATAAATTGATAAATTCCGGACTTAGATGTAGGCTGGGCTGCTGTCTCCCCTGGGGGGGGCTCCAAAGTTGGGGTACTTTTTCATGTGGCTAATATAGCTCAGCTGTGGCCCGTGTACCTCCCTGTCCGGCTGCCATTGCAGCCCAATGGTGTTGTCGGTGAGGACGCGGAAAACCTGGCTCAGACACCTATTTTTGAGCACCCACCAACTGCAGGGGTAAACCCGCCCTACATAGGGTTGCCACCTGTCCAGGATTCACCCGGACAGTTCGGGTTTGGAATCATGTGTCTGGGGTTTCAGACTGTCTGAGACCCGGACACACTATTTAGACTGGACTATGGCTTCCCAGCAGGGCTGCTGGCTTCAGTTGTCTAAGCTGAGAGTGTCTGTTACATTCTCATTCACGCTGCCCAAAGCCAGCACTAACAACCCCCCCCCCCCAAAAAAAAAAAACACACACAGACAGGAGAGGAGAGAAGGCTCGATCTGCACCTCTTCCCCCACACCTACCCCTCTGTGTCTGCCCACACTCTAATCCCCGGAACTGTGCCTTAGAAAAGGAAAGGGCTGGAAATGTATAGTCCAGCAGCCTCAGATACATCTGGATGAGAGGTGCTGACTGCCAAGGGGTGAGTGGGCTCACCATCCATCCCTGTCTGTGACTGAAGTCTCCCCCCTTCTCTCTCCTGCCTCTGAGTACACTAAGGTAAATCAGGGTTCTCAGAGCACCCCTTACATCAGAGTTTCCCTTTACACCAGAGGACACAGTGTCCCCCCTTACATCAGAGTCTTCTTCGTACATCAAAGTTCTCAGTGTTCCCCTTTAGATCAGGGTTCCCAGAGCATCCCTTATATTAGAGGCCCCAGAGTTCTCCCTTACATCAGAGTCTGCAGAGTCCCCCCCTTACAGTGAAAGAGAACTCTGCGAGTTCAGATGTAAAAGGGGAACTCTGTGGATTCAGATGTTAAATGGGAACTTTGTGGATTCAGATGTAAAAGGGGAACTCTGCAGATTCAGATGTAAAAGGGGAACTCTGCAGATTCAGATGTAAAAGGGGAACTCTGCAGATTCAGATGTAAAAGGGGAACTCTGCAGATTCAGATGTAAAAGGGGAACTCTGCAGATTCAGATGTAAAAGGGGAACTCTGCAGATTCAGATGTAAAAGGGGAACTCTGCGGATTCAGATGTAAAAGGGGAACTCTGCGGATTCAGATGTAAAAGGGGAACTCTGCGGATTCAGATGTAAAAGGGGAACTCTGCAGATTCAGATGTAAAAGGGGAACTCTGCGGATTCAGATGTAAAAGGGGAACTCTGCGGATTCAGATGTAAAAGGGGAACTCTGCGGATTCAGATGTAAAAGGGGAACTCTACGGATTCAGATGTAAAAGGGGAACTCTGCGGATTCAGATGTTAAAGGGGAACTCTGCGGATTCAGATGTTAAAGGGGAACTCTGCGGATTCAGATGTAAAAGGGGAACTCTGCGGATTCAGATGTAAAAGGGGAACTCTACGGATTCAGATGTAAAAGGGGAACTCTGCGGATTCAGATGTAAAAGGGGAACTCTGTGGATTCAGGTGTAAAAGGGGAACTCTGCGAGTTCAGATGTAAAAGGGGAACTCTGCGAGTTCAGATGTAAAAGGGGAACTCTGTGGATTCAGATGTTAAATGGGAACTTTGTGGATTCAGATGTAAAAGGGGAACTCTGCAGATTCAGATGTAAAAGGGGAACTCTGCGGATTCAGATGTAAAAGGGGAACTCTGCGGATTCAGATGTAAAAGGGGAACTCTGCGGATTCAGATGTAAAAGGGGAACTCTGCGGATTCAGATGTAAAAGGGGAACTCTGCGGATTCAGATGTAAAAGGGGAACTCTGCGGATTCAGATGTAAAAGGGGAACTCTGCGGATTCAGATGTAAAAGGGGAACTCTGTGTATTCAGGTGTAAAAGGGGAACTCTGCAGATTCAGGTGTAAAAGGGGAACTCTGCAGATTCATATGTAAAGGGAAACTCTGCGTATTCAAATGTAAAAGGGAAACTCTGTGGATTCAGATGTTAAATGGGAACTTTGTGGATTCAGATGTAAAAAGGGAACTTTGCGGATTCAGATGTAAAAGGGGAACTCTGTGGATTCAGATGTTAAATGGGAACTTTGTGGATTCAGATGTAAAAGGGGAACTCTGCAGATTCAGATGTAAAAGGGGAACTCTGCAGATTCAGATGTAAAAGGGGAACTCTGCAGATTCAGATGTAAAAGGGGAACTCTGCAGATTCAGATGTAAAAGGGGAACTCTGCGGATTCAGATGTAAAAGGGGAACTCTGTGGATTCAGATGTAAAAGGGGAACTTTGTGGATTCAGATGTAAAAGGGGAACTTTGTGGATTCAGATGTAAAAGGGGAACTCTGTGGATTCAGGTGTAAAAGGGGAACTCTGTGGATTCAGGTGTAAAAGGGGAACTCTGCAGATTCATATGTAAAGGGTAACTCTGCGTATTCAGATGTAAAAGGGAAACTCTGTGGATTCAGATGTTAAATGGGAACTTTGTGGATTCAGATGTAAAAAGGGAACTCTGTGGATTCAGATGTAAAAGGGAAACTCTGTGGATTCAGATGTTAAATGGGAACTTTGTGGATTCAGATGTAAAAGGAGAACTCTGTGGATTCAGATGTAAAAGGAGAACTCTGTGGATTCAGATGTAAAAGGGGAACTCTGCGGATTCAGATGTAAAAGGAGAAACTCTGTGGATTCAGATGTAAAAGGAGAACTCTGTGGATTCAGATGTAAAAGGGGAACTCTGCAGATTCAGATGTAAAAGGAGAACTCTGTGGATTCAGATGTAAAAGGGGAACTTTGTGGATTCAGATGTAAAAGGGGAACTCTGCAGATTCAGATGTAAAAGGGGAACTCTGTGGATTCAGATGTAAAGGAGGAACTCTTAGGACTCTGATGTAAAAGGGGAACTCTTGTTATTAACTTCATAGTTACATAGTTAGTTACATAGTTAGTAAGGTTGAATAAAGACACCAGTCCATCCAGTTCAACCTGAGGATTCATATGATTAGAAATGTTATTTAATAGCAAAATATATGTATAGTTTATACTATAAAAAAAAAAATTGCTGTGCGCCGCTAAAGCATTCAGGTTTGACTTGGAGAAAAGGTGGCGACCCTAGCCCTACATTAGCAAATAAAATATTCTGTTTGTAAATGCAAAACAAGTAAGGCCCTATTTACACCTGAGCGTTTTAGGAACACGCCTCAAATCACCCATTTTTGCTCACATTTCTGAAATGCGTAAAAAAGATTTTGCGCTTGCAGTGCCATTCAATGTTAATGGCACCCCAAAGGCAGAAAGAAGACCCTCGTTTTCAATGCAGAAAAATGCACAACAAATGCACAGTTAACCACTTGACCTCCGAAACATTTACCCCCCCCCCCTTAATGACCAAGCATTTTTTGTGAAACGGCACTGCGTTACTTTTTTTTTTAAACTTCTCTTTTGCGTTACTGATGATATTTGATCGCCTCTGCGTTTTTTAATTTTTTGCGCTATAAACAAAAAAGGACCAATTTTGAAAAAAATATGTATTTTTTTTTTACTTTCTGCTATAAAACACATCTAATAAAAAAAAAGTAAAAAATCTAATTTCTTCATAAATTTAGGCCAATATGTATTCTGCTACATGTTTTTGGTAAAAAAAATCCCAATAAGCGTATATTGATTGGTTTGCACAAAAGTTATATTGTCTACAAACTATGGTATATATACTGGAATTTTTATTTATTTATTTTTTTTTACTAGTTATCAGGGTGATCAGCTTATAGCAGGGCTGCGATATTGCGACGGACATTCGAACACTAACTGGCAGTTTTGACTCTTTTTGGGAACCAGTGACACTAATACAGTGTTCAGTGCTAAAAATATGCACTGTCACTGTACTAATGACACTGGCTGGGAAGGGGTTAATGATCTAGGACAATCAAAGGGTTAAATGTGTGCCTAGCCAGTATTTTGGTGTACTGTGTGAGGTGCTTTTACTAGAAGAAGTAATGGATTTTAATCCCTGCTTTGCGGGAAAAGAAAATCTATAACTTCCGTGCGGACAGGACAGGGCTCTGTCTTGTTTACATAGGCAGAGCCCTGTCCTGGGTAAATTTATGACATTTGCCAGGTGCTGGTAGTAATCCATTGGCTGGCACCCGGTGATCGACATCTGCTGTGTTTAATCACAGCACGGCCAGGGTCGGCGGTGGCGCACGCGCGCCCCCTATCCAGAAGTGTCAGTTCACATACTAGGTACTATGTAATCTGGCGCAGCCAAGCTGCCTTGCTTACGTATATGTAGGTTTTACAGTCAGCAAGCGGTTAATCTGTTTAATGGCAGCTGTATGCAAATATGTGGCAACATGGCTTTAAAGCCAAGCTGCCACATCTATGCATACAGCTGGCATCCCTGTACTGTGCTGGGAGTGTGATTACTTGACATCCCCAGCACTGTGACCGCACTGTCACTGACATCTCCTGGTCATGGTTTAAAGCCAATCACAGCAATCACATGACTAAAAAGCCCACAGGGGTGGCCCGTCAATAAGGGGCGCACGGGCACTGCCCCCCTATCCATGCGTCTGGCCCCCATGCAGGATGCCGGATGCATGAATTCCAATGGGGGGGGGTTTGAAGCACGTGATTAGAGCGCTAATAGGCTTCAAAATAGGATGGGCTCAGTTCGGAGCCCACCCAGTTGTGTGATAATAGCATAGCTCCCAACTGTCCCTGATTTGGAGTAATGTCCCTCTGTCCCTCTTTCCTCCTCATTTGTCCCTCATTTTGGTCTGATCTATATAGTTGTATATAAAATGCACTTTTCATCTATCAAAAAGTGTTTCCCAGCGCTAAACCTTTCATCCGATTTCTAAATTGCTGCATTTGTAAATTCCAAAAGCCAATATAAAGGAATAATAGTGGTAAAATAAGCACTTGTGGGTTTAACCAATGTTGTTTTTTGCACAATTCTCCTTTAAGGGGGGCGTGGCAAGGGGTGTGTCCTATGCCTACATACTTTTGCTGATAGGTGTCCCTCATTCCCATCTCAAAAAGTTGGGAGGTGTGGATAATAGCAATTGAATATTCACTATTTTCACTAATTCTCCTCTCGGCCAATCAGGAAGCGGGTCTGAGACCCGTTTTCCGACTGGCCTAAAGGAGAAGTGTTCCGATTGGCCGTCGAGGAGGAGGGAGGATACGGAAGCCACCGTGTTGCCCGCGGCCTGTCGCCCGGGTGAAGTGCTGCCCGCCATAGATGGATAAGTGCTCCGGATGACCCGACTGACTGGACCAGGGGGGGTGGATGTTGTGGGTGCACGGTTTGACGCCTCACCCCCCCAAAAAATTTTTTTTACCAGCAGCCGCCAATGGAAGCCCATGTAAAAACTCTTCCTGTCACTGTCATATGCAACCCTAGCAATGTTATAGTTTGTCCTGATCCCTGTCACTTTTGCTGGTCAACTTGACATTAAAATGCGTTAAAAACATAAAAAGACATGTAAAATGCAAAAAAGAAATGCATATACTGACTTCAGCCTTTATATGTATTAACCTCATACAGCTAACAGAAACAATATTTGTTATGGTCCTTGTACTGAAAGCTAAATGACATTGTGACTTAATCAGCAAATGAGGGGGCCAGTGAATAATCTTTATAATTGTAGCGAAAAATCCAATGGTCATTTATTGATTAATAAGCAGTGGGAAATTGGCAATCCAATCATTCACTCATTCATAAATACCCCCATTTGAATTGTGTGTAATTGTGTGCTGCTAATGGTTCACAAGAAGTAAATCAACGAATGCGAGTTTTTTAATTGATGCTATTAATAGGCGTATTAAATTAACATCTAACATTTCCAGGGGTCAATAAACAAGCATTTTTCTTTTATTCAGGAGGATAACATAGGAATTTTATGGAAAAATCAATGCATTCAGGGAACACATATAGCCCACCATACAGCAAACATGAGCATCGCTATTAAGGCAAGTGTAAAAAAATATGTGCACATTTGTTAGACTTGACACAAGCATATAAGATCCAGCTCTGCAATGTAGTGAAGCAAATCAAGTTAAATGTACTCACGGTGTAGCACTTAAAGCTTGTCTGTGACCACCTCAATAAAGTTATCTTTATATGTCTGATGCCCAGTTTGTTGTGAATTATATTTATTACTGCATTTTTCTTGAAATCACTTGCCATTTTCCCTATTAGCAGCCCATGGAGAGCAGCAGGAGAATATCTGTGCCCACTGTATGCTGAAGCCACGGTAAGCTAAAACAGTTCAGCCACTGGTACCCCCTTCCATCTTTTCTCAGCAGTAAAATTACAGATTCATATCATCTCGGAGGTGGTACCTAGTGGGTGGAGCATGTTTTTCTGAATCCTTCCCTCGCAGAGCAGTGCCCGTAAAAGGCAGTGAAAAACTAAACAATTAAAGTGTATGTGTGGGCAAAATAAAAACCATGTACACATAGCTCCCAACTGTCCCTGGTTTTGAGGGACTGTCCCTGATTTGGAGCAATGTCCCTCTGTCCCTCATTCCTCCTCATTTGTCCCTCATTTTGGTCTGATCTATATAGCTGTATATAAAATGCACTTTTTATCTATCAACAAGTGTTTTCCAGCGCTAAACCTTTCATCTGATTTCTAAATTGCCGCATTTGTAAATTCCAACAGCCAATATAAAGGAATAGTAGTGGTAAAAAAGCATTTGTGGGTTTAATCATTCTTGTTTTTTTGTACAATTCTCCTTTAAGGGGGCGTGGCAGGGGGTGTGTCCTATGCTTGCATACTTTTGCTGATAGGTGTCCCTCATTCCCATCTGAAAAAGTTGGCAGGTATGATGTACAGTATATGCAGTCCATCCCTACATTAAATGTTGTAGCACCCTCTAGTGTTCTAGATAGAGTGTAAATAGTTGTCAGAGTAGGTAAACTGGCCTGGCTGAGTCAGACCTGGGTTAAATCTGGGTCAGGGATCAGTGACTGTATGACTCATCAAGCAGCACCTCTGGTAACTTGGTTAATCTTAATGGCACCCCCGTGCACTGGAAACAGCAGCACGGTTTCCCGCGCTGAGAACCACACAGCATTATGCGGTTTCCCTGCTGCTGAGTTTTTGGAAAAAGTGCAGGGATCTTTTTCTTATGTTTTCCATAAGTACAGCAGCCCAATCAAATGAATAAGCTGCTGTGCCAGCAAAGAAAAACAGGGAAACCAGCATAGTATGAACCTAGAGTAATGCCCTGTACACATGATCGGACATTGATCGGACATTCAGACAACAAAATCCTTTGGATTTTTTCCGACAGATTTTGGGCCAAACTTGTCTTGCATACACACGTTCGCACAAAGTTGTCGGAAAATCCGATCGTTCTGAACGCGGTGACATAAAACACGTACGTCGGGACTATAAACGGGGCAGTAGCCAATAGCTTTCGTCTCTTAATTTATTCTGAGCATGCGTGGCACTTTGTGCGTCAGATTTGTGTACACACGATCGGAATTTAAACGATCAGATTTTGTTGTCGGAAAATTTTATATCCTGCTCTCAAACTTTGTGTGTCGGAAATTCCGACGGAAAAAGTCCAATGGAGCCCACACACAATCGGAATTTCTGACAACACAATCCGATCGCACTTTTTCCATCAGAAAATCCGACCGTGTGTACAGGGCATAAGAGTACATTTGAATCGTGCCAATACAAATCCTGTAAGAAACTTTTCCTGGAAGAAATGTGGCAGATGCTATTGCTAACCTCTTTCTGAAAATTCTGGCTGTTATGCTGACTTTGCAGGCTCAGAATATGTGTGCAGATCAGAAAAGTAAGAGAAAAGTCAAATGTCTGCATAAATATTCCAGGTCAGTGACTCAAAAGGCTTGAGCTAGAGAATCAGCATTATATCAAGTATTTGTGCAATTACAACCTCTGTGTTTCTTTTTCTTTAAAGTGGTGTTCCGCTTAAAAAATAAAAATAACAATTACTGCAGCTGCTGACTTTTAATAATCAAACACTTACCTGTCCCACAGTCCAGCGATGCGGGGGAACGAAGCCCCGCTTGTCTCCCCCTCCTCTCTGTGGCATAGTCACTGTGGGCACCCGGCTGTGGCTTCACAACCGGGCACGCACTGCGCATGGGTGAGCCGCACCGTGACTGGCCAGGCAATCATCTGGGACCTGTGACGTGTCCCAGATGATTGCCGAGAGGGAGGGGGGAGAGGTGATCTCCCGTCTGGTGCCGCGGTGGGCCGGGAATAATTGGGAGCTGGAACCCTCTAAAAAGAGGGTATCCACTCCCCCCCCCCAAAAAAAAAAATGAAATTTTTTTAGAGAACCTTAGTGAACAAACAGCATCATGAAGGCCAAGGAACACACCAGACAGATCAGGGATAGCGTTGTGGAGAAGTTTAAAGCAGGGTTAGATTATAAAAAAATATCCCAAGCTTTGAACATCTCACGGAGCACTGTTCAATCCATCATCCGAAAATAGAAAGAGTATGGCACAGCTGCAAACCTAACAAGACATGGCCGTCCACCTAAACTGACAGGCCGGGCAAGGAGAGCATTAATGAGAGAAGCAGCCAAGAGGCCCATGGTAACTCTGGAGGAGCTGCAGAGATCCACAGCTCAGGTGGGAGAATCTGTCCACAGGACAACTAATAGTGGTGCACTCCACAAATCTGAAGAATAGAAAGGAATGTAGCGCTAAGAACAGTGAACAGAAATATGTACCAAATATACAAATGGTGACTTTGTGATAGAAATCAATCATATATATAGTGGGTGAAAACACAAGAGAAAAAAAGTCCAATCAGTGGAACAATCCTATGATGAATCTGTAAAGTCCACCACCAAATGGGGTGCAATGGCTTTGGCAGACACAACACCCGTGATTGTGTTTGATGTCCTTGGAGCCATACAGTGTTTTCCTTGCACGCTCCTGATCCTCTGTTATGGGGGATCATGGAACTCTGGTGATCTGGTGGTGGATTTAACACAATCCTTTACTCAGTGTTTTTGAGGATGGTTTGCTCGCAATCTATGGACTTTTATTTTTGCACTGGTGACTTTTTATTCATTTGCTCACTTTTTTCACATTCACCCATTTTTTATGGACTTATATCTGTTTACCGTACATTGATGTATATTATCTCTTCAATTAATTACTCACGTACTTATTCATTTTTTGGTTTCACTGATCAAGGTGTTTATGCACATTTTAGTTCTTGGGGATTTTTTGATTTTCATTAATATTATTTTATGATTTTTCATTATCATCATATATTTATGAGATCAGTTTGATTTTTGGTCAATATTTTATGGATAGCGCGATTCTAACTTCCCAAACCTTCTTTTTTGTATTTATGTCATACATGAGAATTGCAGATCCTGAAGGATCACAGTTTTGGAAACAACTTCTCCCAATTTTTATTTCAATTTTATTTATTTTATCCTAGCGCAGTTTTTTACTCTTTTTCCAGACATGTAGAGCATCAGGGATAGTGTATCTTCCACCGACAAATAAGGGGTATGTACTCTTACGAGAAGTGGTGGACTTGCGTGTCAGTGACAACGAGTCAAATGAGCAATGATGCCTAGATCGATCCAAGGAACCAAAGGACCTCCAAAAGTGACTCCAAAGAGTTGTGCAGGCAACCACAAGGCTGGAACCCAGACGTTGGAAACCACAAGACTGGAACTCAGATGTTGAACCACCAAACTGGACAGCCAAAAGAACCCTCATCCAAGGGGGTATGGAAAGAAAAAAATGCCTCCATATGGTGTAGGTCAAAAAATGTTTTTTTTTTTTGTATTATAAAAACCAGCATATATTCATAAGAATAAAAACTGTGATCACAGAGTAAAAAGCAATGTGATCACATATGCCCCAGTTGAAGTCCATTGAGATGAAACGCGTCTGACTTGTCTTTTTGCTCCACACATTGCAAGAGTAGAGTATCAATATAATATAAAAGTGGATTGCGCTAACTTCTGTGTATGATACCACCGCTGAAATATGCAAAAATAGGATATCTATCCTATGTAGCGTGCTTTTCTGTATCAATTAATATTGTATCAAAAACATACTGTCCACATAGTGTTACTAGTGATAAAAAAAAATTATAATATTCCAAAAAAAACTACCAAAAAACTGTTTAAAGTGCTAGTGCTAAAAAAATATAAAATATGACAAAATATTAAAAAATGTGCAATGTGCCAATATTACTTAGTGACCATCAAATATCACATATCACCATGCATATATACTATATGCTGCAAAAAATGTCCTCATCATATTCAGAAACACTACAGCCCACTAGATGTCCTCAGTGGGTGATTACTTCTGTGCAAAATAGCTTTTGGTAGCACCTAACGTCATTGCACAGAAGTAATCACCCACTGAGGATATCTAGTGGGCTGTAGTGTTTATGCATATGTCTCACTGCATTGTGGTGACCAGAAGAGACCCTCAGCATGGAGCCAATCACAAGAAGGGTTGTGCCTCTGTAACCAAAGATAACCAATAACCAGTGGAAACTTAGGTGAGGAAATAACTTGGAATTGGATTATCTCATGGTGAAGAGCTCCTACGGCAATGGACAATGGAACAGTCTCATGAGTCACATGGGCAGGCTGTAGAGGTCTCCCATCAAGGGCCTCAGTGGCAAGTGGAGTGTCACGCAGCTGCAGCGGAATTGAGTGCTTTGATACACAGGCAGCATCAATGAACAGGCCTGCAGCCCCAGAGTCGATTAAAGCCTGTATCTCGATGGACGACTCAGCCCAAGAAAGGGTGACCGAAACCAGGGGCTTATCCTTCTGGATAACTGGGGACGAAACAACGCCACCTAAGGTCTGTCCATGACAGGACCTCAAGGTTCGGGCGTTCTCTGGACGGGTAGAACAAGATTTCAAAAAGTGACCTGCCTGGCCACAATAAAGGCACAATCTCTCCCTTCTCCTAAAGGTTCTCTCATGCGCAGAGAGACGCGTGATGTCCAAGTGCATGGGTTCATCTTCACTGCAGCCTCACTATCAAACGCCTGTACTATCAAACGCAGACACTGTACCATCAAACGCAGCCACTGTGCCATCAAACGTAGCACTGTGCCCATCAATTGCCGCCACTGTACCATAAAACACAGCCTCTGTGCCCATCAATCCAATTCCTGTCCCTTCATCCCTCAGATCAGTCCCAATTCCTGCCTCATCAGACCTCAAATCCTGGTATATAGCATTTCTCACAAATCCTGGTACATAGCATGTCTCACAATCCTGGTATATAGCATTTTTCACAAAGCCTGGTATATAGCATGTCTCACAAACCTGGTATATAGCATGTCTCACAAAGCCTGGTATATAGCATTTCAAACAAAGCCTTGTATATAGCATTTCGAACAAAGCCTGGTATATAGCATTTCGCACAAAGCCTGGTATATAGCATGTCTCCCAAAGCCTGGTATATAGCATGTCTCACAAAGCCTGGTATATAGCATGTTTCACAAAGCCTGGTATATAACATGTTTCACAAAGCCTGGTATATAGCATTTCGCACAAAGCCTGGTATATAGCATGTCTCACAAAGCCTGGTATATAGCATTTCTCACAAAGCCTGGTATATAGCATTTCGCACAAAACCTGGTATATAGCATGTCTCACAAAGCCTGCACAATTATCACCCCCCATCTGCACAAATACCACCCCCCCAGTCTGCACAATTACCACCCCCCATCTGCACAATTACCCCCGTCTGCACAATTACCACCCCCCAGTCTGCAAAATTACCACTCCCCCAGTCTGCACAATTACCACCCCATCTGCAGACTGGGGGGGTGGTAATTGTGCAGACTGAGGGGGTGGTAATTGTGCAGATGGGGGGTGGTAATTGTGCATATGGGGGGGTAATTGTGCAGATGGGGGGGTAATTGTGCAGACAGGGGGGGTAATTGTGCAGACAGGGGGCGTAATTATGCAGACGGGGTAGGTAATTGTGCAGACGGGGGGGTAATTGTGCAGACCGGGCGTCTGCACAATTACCACCCCGTCTACACAATTATCACCCCCCCAGTCTGCACAATTACCACCCCCCCAGTCTGCACCCCCCCAATCATCAGCACAGACCCCCCAGTCACTCACTGAGTGAGTGGAGAGTAGGGATGAGCTTCGTGTTCGAGCTGTTCGATCGTTCGTCGAATTGCGAACGATATGGGCCATTCGCGCCAAATTCGTGGGGCGCAACACGGCCCATAATTCACTGCGGCATCGCAGTGCATTGCTGGCTGATGATTGGCCAAGCATGCACTATGACCCGCATGCTTGGCCAATCACAGCGCCGCCTGAACAGAGAGCCATAATTGGCCAAAGCCAAGGAGGCTTTGGCCAATTATGGCTCAGGGGATTTAGTACACGCCCCACACTATATAAGGCCGCCTGCACGGCGGCCCTGTGTAGTGTGTGTTCCGGCGTTCATTGAGAGAGAGAGACAGACAGTGACATTTGATTTGAGTTAGATAGATTAGGCAGAACAGTCAGTCAGTTAGCTGCACTTACAGTGTATTGTGTATATATATGCATCCCAGGTGTTGCATATATATATATATATACACTGTATTCAGTTTAGCTAGATCCGTTCTTGTTATCTTCCTACTGACAGGCAGGCTTGTCTTGTTACAGTATTTACAGCTACCTGAAGAAAATTACTGGTGTTCCTTTGATCCTATTAGTACCACAGTCAGGCAGCTAGACTATTTACAGTTAGTGCAGTGCGTCCTGCTCACAGTGTTCAGCTAGATCCGTTCCTGTTATCTTCTTACTGACAGGCAGGCTTGTCTTGTTACAGTATATACAGCTACCTGAAGAAAATTACTGGTGTTCTTTTGATCCTATTAGTACCACAGTCAGGCAGCTAGACTATTTACAGTTAGTGCAGTGCGTCCTGCTCACAGTGTTCAGCTAAACCTACAAGTTAGTGTGGTGCGTCCACCTCACAGTGTTCAGCTAAACCTACAAGTTAGTGGGGTGCGTCCTGCTCACAGTGTTCAGCTAAACCTACAAGTTAGTGTGGTGCGTCCACCTCACAGTGTTCAGCTAAACCTACAAGTTAGTGTGGTGCGTCCACCTCACAGTGTTCAGCTAAACCTACAAGTTAGTGGGGTGCGTCCTGCTCACAGTGTTCAGCTAAACCTACAAGTTAGTGGGGTGCGTCCACCTCACAGTGTTCAGCTAAAGCTACCTGTAGAAGGTTGGTGGTGTTCTCATACTACAGGCAGGCAGTTGATTTTGCTAGCTGCAGTATCAGTACATATATATATATATATATATATATATATATATATATATACATATCCCAGCTTAGTGCAGCTACAGGCCATTAGTATGTCTGGAAGGCCAAGAAGGAGAGGCAGACAGTCACAAGCCAATAAGAGAGGGCAAGCAGGCTCTGTGTCTAGTGCTGGTCATGGAGACGGTGCATCCTCATCAGCATGTGGCCGTGGGACATGCTTGGGCTTCTTTTCGGCAGCTGGCCGTGTTGAGCCACAACATGTGGAAGACTTGGTCGAGGGGATGACCAAGCCGTCCTCATCCTCCTCATCCTCTCTCACCCATGCCCAGGGTACTTTGTCTGGCAAAGCAGCGGCCTCTTCCCTCGGCTCAATGTCATCAGTGACTCCTTCCCTAGCCCCACCATGTCCTCCTGAGGAGTCCCTCGAACTGTTTGACCACAGTGTTGGGCACATGCTCCAGGAGGATGCCCAGCGTTTGGAAGGCTCTGATGATGATACTGAGCTCAATGAAGGCAGTAACATGAGCGCAGACAGAGGGGGTGCCCAAGAAGGACAGCAATCTGGCAGTCATGCTCCCCCTGCTGCAGCATACTGCCAGGTTTGCTCCAGTGATGAGGAGGGAGGGGATGATGAGGTCACTGACTCAACGTGGGTGCCTGATAGGAGAGAGGAGGAGGAGGAGGAGGAGGCGGCACATCACCAACGAGGCAGGATGCCCTCCAGGGGCCAGCCTAAGGGCAGCACATTGACTGCATCACACCCCAAAGCTCCACATGTGCAGGGCGCTGCAGTCTCTGCGTGTTATTCAAAAAGTTCTTTGGTGTGGGCCTTTTTTGAGACGAGTGCATCAGATCGCACCGCTGCTATTTGCAACATATGTCTCAAGCGTATCTCGCGTGGCCAAAACATCTCCCGCTTGGGTACCACATGCTTGACCAGACATATGTTGACCTGCCATGCAGTTCGTTGGCAAGCGTATCTAAAAGACCCACACCAAAGAACAAAGAGGACCTCTCCTTGCTCCTCATCAGCTGAGATCTCCAACCCCACTATACCTTCAGTCCTCTCTGAGACCTGCACTGAGAGGAATGAAGGTGTAGAATTAGGTGTGTCACAGCCAAGTACTTGTGGGCAATCTGCTTTTGGTACACCGACGTCAGATTGTACCAGGCAAATTTCCCTGCCCCAGCTGCTGCACCTCCAAAAGAAGTTTGCTCCCAGCCATCCACATGCGCAGCGGTTGAATGCTAGCTTGGCAAAATTGCTAGCACTTCAACTGCTGCCTTTTCAGTTGGTAGACTCTGCCCCCTTCCGTGAGTTTGTGGAATGTGCGGTTCCTCAGTGGCAGGTACCTAAACGCCACTTTTTCTCACGGAAGGCGATTCTGGCTCTCTACCGGCATGTGGAAGGCAATGTCCATGCCTCGCTGGACAGGGCGGTCAGCGGTAAGGTGCATATTACCGCTGACTCATGGTCCAGCAGGCATGGACAGGGACGTTACTTAAGTTTCACGGCGCATTGGGTGATTCTGCTGGCAGCTGGGAAGGATGCAGGACAAGGTGCAGTAGTGTTGGAGGTTGTTCCGCCACCACACCTCCAAAATGCTAATGATTGTGACACACCTCTCTCCTCCACCCCCTCCTGTTCTTCTTCCTCCATGGCCTCTTCCTGTGCTTTGTCCTCGGAACCAGCGGTGCTCCGTAGCCATTCAAGGGGCTACGCAAGTACGCAGGCCAAAAGATGCCATGCGGTGCTTGAGCTGGTGTGCTTGGGGGACAGGAGCCACACTGGGGCAGAGGTTCTATCAGCTCTGCAGGGGCAGGTTCAGAGGTGGTTGACGCCACGCCAACTTAAGGCAGGAATGGTGGTTTGCGACAATGGCACCAACCTCCTCTCTGCCCTCCGACAGGGACAACTGACCCATGTGCCCTGTTTGGCTCACGTCCTTAACTTGGTGGTGCAGCGGTTCTTGGGCAGGTACCCGGGCTTACAGGATGTCCTGAGGCAGGCCAGGAAAGTCTGTGTGCATTTCCGCCGGTCATATAATGCCAGTGCTTGGCTGACGGACCTCCAAAAGGAGTCTAACCTGCCCAAGAACCACCTAATCTGTGACATGCCCACCAGGTGGAACTCAACGTTGGCCATGCTGCAGTGGCTGCACACGCAGCAGAGGGCCATCAATGAGTACCTGTGCGACTATGGCACCAGGACAGGGTCAGGGGAGCTTGGTTTTTTTTCCCCACACCAGTGGGCCATGATCAGGGATGCATGCACTGTCCTGTCACCATTTGAGGAGGCCACTAGGATGGTGAGCAGTGACAGTGCATGCATCAGTGACACTGTCCCCCTTGTCCACCTGTTGGAGCACACGCTGCGTGGAATAATGGACAGGGCACTTGAGGCAGAACAGAGGCAGGAAGAGGAGGACTTCCTTAGCTCTCAAGGCCCCCTTTATCCAGACAGTGTTTCTGCATGCCCGCCAATCACACAGGAAGAGGACGAGGAGGAGGAGGAGGAGGAGGAAGATTGTGTCAGTATGGAGGTGGAGCCTGGCACTCAGCATCAGCAGCAGTCTTTAAGGGATCAGTCCCAAGAAACACATGGACTTGTACGTGGCTGGGAGGAGGTGGCTGCGGACCATGTCGTCCTTAGTGACCCAGAGGACTCCGGACCGAATGCCTCAGCAAACTTACGCTGCATGGCCTCCCTGATCCTGCAAAGCCTGCGTAAGGATCCTCGTATTTGTGGTATCAAGGAGAAGGAACAATACTGGCTGGCAACCCTCCTTGATCCACGTTACAAGGGTAAGGTTGCGGACCTTATCTTGCCATCGCAGAGGGAGCAGAGGATGAAACATCTTCGGGAGGCCTTGCAGAAAGGTCTGTGCAACGCGTTCCCAGAGACTGGGAGGTTACAAACTCCTGTTTCTGGACAACGTGTTGCTGAGGCTTCGGTCAGTCAAAGAAGGAGCGGTGGAGAAGGTGGCCGTCTGACCGATGCGTTCAGACAATTTTTTGGTCCGCAGCCCCAAGATATGATCGGTTCCAGCAACGATCGCCAGCGTCTGTTTTACATGGTGCAGGAATACCTAGGGACAAGATCAGACTTGGACACCTTTCCCACCGAAAATCCTCTGGGTTACTGGGTCTTGAGGATGGATCACTGGCCAGAGCTTGCACAGTATGCAATTGAGCTACTGGCCTGTCCTGCATCCAGCGTTCTTTCGGAACGCACATTCAGTGCTGCTGGAGGCTTTGTAACCGATCACAGGGTGCGTCTGTCCACCGACTCTGTTTTTCCTCTTTTTTATATTCCCCACTGCTGGTGAAATAACATCACACCTCCTTTGCTTACACTTCTCATAGCTGTAGGGCGGCTGGCAGCAGCATGTGACCCAGCCTCACCCTATCACAGCGAGTTCTGAACAAAGGAAGGTGGTAACCACTGACGCAGTCAGTCACATGACCGGAAGTCGCGTCATCGCGATGACGTGATGGCGCTGCATTTACATATTGAACTACGCCCCTCTCCTGAGTGTCATCCTATAGGAGGGGGTGACAGCCTCATGTGTACACTCAGGAGGAGGGTGTTCGCTTTGGGCAGGAAGTCAGGTGATCGGGCGTCGTGTCATCACGACGCTGATCACTATGGCAACTGGCAATAGCTTAGAGCTCTACATACTTCCTGTTCTTGAGAGGTGTGCTCTGATTGGATGGCTACCACTCGGAACTTAATTAACAACAGATGGCCAAATGAGGGGGTTCATATAAATTACCGACTAGACCTGGGTGATCCTAAGACCGCTGAGGAAGTCCTACAGGACGATACGCGTGCGGATTGGTTTTAACCCGGTTTAGACGTCGCTGCAGCCGCCTTATCATTGTCATCTGTAAATAACATGCTCCTTTATGCCTAGCACTGGTCATAGTGCTATATATGTGAGTACCTGTCTTTTTAATAAAATAAATCACTTTTTAAGCTATACAGAGAGCACTATGTATCTTCTTTATTTATTCCATGCAAACTTGGATGAAAATTGTTGAGCCCCATTTAAGAGAGTTCCAGCTTTCCAGTCAAGTTACCACCCTGACCACATACAAGTGGCGAAAGTGTATATGACCTTTCTGTTAACTCAGGGGTCCCTTCAACAAGGTGAGCGGTTTGACTGGCAAAAGGGGGAGCACAGTTTGAAGATCACTTTTTGGATTTGCATGAAGCACCCTGCATCACCTTTGTTATTTATCGGTCTTTTCCATCTATGGACATTTAATGATTGATTGCGTTATCTAGCGCTGCACTATATGATTACATTTGCATTACTAGAAAGGATTTATATATTTGCCTTTAGTGTTCAGCAGCTCGGTTTGTGTTTTGATGGTTATTGCGCTGACTGTTTGTCCTTTTGAATATCTACTGTTTGGTTAATATATTTCGGTCTAGCAGCATTAACAATGGATATCTTTCAATATATTGAAAAAAGAACGATTAAATTAGGAGAGGTTTTTACTAGCAATCAGAGTTCTGAAGAAACGAATGTTTTATCTACGGGATTTAGAAAACTCGGATATTTGTTTGAGAAAAAAATCAAAACATGGTGGGACATAGTCTCATTTGAACAATATCTTACAGATAAACTGATCCCCAGGAGACTCAGATGGGAAGTACCCCCTAATGATGGTCTCATGGATGAGCATTCATTGAAAGAATGGGAACATTTTTTCACAGATAAAGGTCTTGAGCTGATTGAGTTTCTATTAGCACGTAAACGACGTAAGATGACCTTACTTGAATCTCAGATCTCTGAACTTAAAAATTCTATGGAGTCCCATAAGGAGTCTGAAGAGTTCCTCAGACTCGCAGCTGAGTTGAAAAATAAGCTAGCCAAATGGGACTGTGAGATCCAAAATAAAAAGAAAAAGAAGTATATAAGAGATTTCGAGGATTTTGAGAAAGGGAATGTATATAAATGGCAAGGTAGGCCAGGAGAGTTAACATCAGCTCCCGTACCATCAGCACCCATTAACAGGGAAGCTCTATATACTCCTTCACGTACCCAGCAGGAAGAAGGTGGTATCTGTGATCAGTTTAACTACAACGATCCAACCACCCCTGCTAATACAAACTCATTTAAATCTGTACATTACAAAAAAGGTAAGAATAAGAAAGGAAGAGGGACAAGGAGGGAAGTCTATGAATCACCATATAGGCAGTACCCTTGGAACCCCCCACATACCAATGATGTAAATCATCATCATGATACTTATTTCCCTGAGAATGGGCAAAATTGGGGTTATAATGACAATCAGTATTATAATAAACCTCGCAGCATTCCCTCCAACAGAGGAAGAGGATTTCAACCTTTTAGGAATCCCATACCCACCCAGAATAGGTTTACACCTTTACAGAATTCTGGATCTGGGAGGGGAGGGGATTTTCACAGGTCCCCAAGAGCGTTGGGGAGGGGGGTCCCATTCATTCCACCCAATCCGGGAGGGAGGTTGAATGTGGCCCCACCTCTTGCAAACTCGGACATGGGACTAAGGAAAAGAAAATCCAGAGAGGAAGGAGAGGAGGAAGGCGAACTAAAAAGAGTCAAGCCACAGTAGGAGCGGGTATTTATAACCTTAGCGGCTCATCTTTGAGTGAAGATGAGATTAAGGTTTTAGACAAGGGCCTTAAAGTGGAGTTCCACCCAAAAGTGGAACTTCCACTCATTAGATTCCTCCCCCCCTCCGGTGACACAGTTGGCACCTTTCAGGGGGGAGGGGGGTACAGATACCTGTATATTACAGGTATCTGTACCCACTTCCGGCATAGATAGCCGCAGAATCTGCGGGTATTTACGCCACATCCTGTTCCCCCCCCGCTGCCTGCTGGGAAACACACGGGTCCCAGAGGCAGCAGGGACCATCCGTATTGCGCTGCGCGACTCGCGCATGCGCAGTAGGGAACCGGGAAGTGAAGCCGCACGGCTTCACTTCCTGATTCCCTTACCGAAGATGGAGGCGGCAGCACCCGAGGACGAAGAGACGCTTCGGCCTCGGGTGCCGACATCGCGGGCACCCTGGACAGGTAAGTGTCCATGTTTTAAAAGTCAGCAGCTGCAGTATTTGTAGCTGCTGACTTTTAAAAAAATTTTTTTTAGGTGCCACTCCGCTTTAAGTATGCCCCTACCCGCAACCTAAATAAATTCCAAACCAACATTAGTTTGCAGAAATTCATTAGGACCCTTAATATTAAGAAATACCATCTCTCTAACACATTAGTATGTAACTCATCCAATATCCAGAAATCTTCAATTATGCATTCTACTCTCCGCAACAAATCCGTCTTCAACCCCTCTAACCGAGACAATAAACATATGGAAGTGTTTAGAAATATGGTTAGTAAAGATTTAGATACACTAAAAATTCGGAAAGTCAATGATCCTTTGTATATCAAGAGAGGTATTGAGGCTTTGACAGAACGAAAGGATCTGGTTATACGCCCAGCCGACAAGGGCGGGAGCTTGGTTGTTCTGAGTAAAACATACTATGATAATGAAATGGAGAACATGTTGTCAGATCACAATACTTATGTTTTACTCACTAAGGACCCGATGCTCCAATTCAAAGAGGAGTTACATTTCCTTATAGCAAGAGGAAAACATATTGGTGTCCTCAGTCCAAAAGAAGCATCCTATTTGGATCCTTTTTTCTGTCGTACCCCCATTATTTATTTTTTGCCTAAAATCCACAAAAACAGTACCCATCCCCCAGGCCGCCTCATAGTCAATGGGATCGACTCAGTCTCTTCTAGACTGGGTCAATACATTGATTTTTTCCTTCAGCCCATTGTTATGAAAACCCGTTCATTTGTAAAAGACACCAAACACATTATCCATATTCTAGAGTCCCTCCCACTTACATCTTCATGTGTACTGATCACAGCTGATGTTAGCTCGTTATACACGATCATTAGCCATGAAGATGCGTTAACCTCAGTACAGTGGGCCTTTGGTTCAGCGGATCTGACTAAAAGGCAAAAAAATTATATCATTGACTATTTGAGATTTTGCTTAGCCAAAAATTATTTTTGGTACAATAAACGGTTTTTTCTTCAAACAAGGGGTGTGGCAATGGGGGCCCGTTTTGCTCCCAGTGTTGCCAATCTCTTTATGGCACACTGGGAGGAAGACGTGATTTATAAGAATACACCCCCTGAACTCATCTGTTACCAACGGTACATCGATGATATCATTATGATTTGGGATGGGGATCGATCGAACCTAGACACTTTTATGAAAAAATTGGATGAGAACAATAGAAATATTGTCCTCTCCTGGAATGTGGGTTTTGACCATGTCACGTACTTGGATCTTGATATCCATATAAAAGACAATGGGTTGGAGTTGAAAAATCACTTCAAACCCACGGATCGCAATGCGTACATTCCCTTCGGGAGTTGCCACCATTTACAATGGTTGTGCAATATTCCGAAGGGACAGTTTGTGCGCATTAGGCGGAATTGCACACACGAGCAGGAATATCTTGTGCAGTCGGAGGTTCTATCGACCCGTTTTGTGCAAAAGGGATATAATAAATCGGATGTTAAGAAACATATCGAGACTATTCGTTCAATGGACAGAGCGACCTTGATTTCTAATGGCCCGAGGGTTAAACAGGACATAACAGGGAATATTCGAATTGTCTTGGACTATAACGTCCAATACAAAAAATTTGAAAAGATAGTCCGTAAATACTGGCCTATCTTGAAACAGGATAAAACACTCGGCCCTGTTCTCCCTGAACGTCCTCAGTTTGTTTACAAAAGGGCACCGTCCCTAAGAGACAAGCTAGCCCCGGGGGTTATCGACCCACCCCGTGTGTCTGTAAATAGGTTATCCAATATTCTGACAGGCTTCTACGCTTGTGGACATTGCCCAGCTTGTAAACAAGCTAGGGGGAACATTAAAAAACGGAAAGAATTTATTGCCACAGCAACTCAGAGGACCTACCAGATCAAAGACTTTATTACATGTTCCACGACAGGGGTGGTATACATGATGGAATGCGAATGCGGCTTGCAATACGTGGGGAGAACGTCGCGATGACGCGATGGCGCTGCATTTACATATTGAACTACGCCCCTCTCCTGAATGTCATCCTATAGGAGGGGATGGCAGCCTCATGTGTACACTCAGGAGGAGGGTGTTCGCTTTGGGCAGGAAGTCAGGTGATCGGGCATCGTGTCATCACGACGCTGATCACTATGGCAACTGGCAATAGCTTAGAGCTCTATATACTTCCTGTTCTTGAGAGGTGTGCTCTGATTGGATGGCTACCACTCGGAACTTAATTAACAACAGATGGCCAAATGAGGGGGTTCATATAAATTACCGACTAGACCTGGGTGATCCTAAGACCGCTGAGGAAGTCCTACAGGACGATACGCGTGCGGATTGGTTTTAACCCGGTTTAGACGTCGCTGCAGCCGCCTTATCATTGTCATCTGTAAATAACATGCTCCTTTATGCCTAGCACTGGTCATAGTGCTATATATGTGAGTACCTGTCTTTTTAATAAAATAAATCACTTTTTAAGCTATACAGAGAGCACTATGTATCTTCTTTATTTATTCCATGCAAACTTGGATGAAAATTGTTGAGCCCCATTTAAGAGAGTTCCAGCTTTCCAGTCAAGTTACCACCCTGACCACATACAAGTGGCGAAAGTGTATATGACCTTTCTGTTAACTCAGGGTCCCTTCAACAAGGTGAGCGGTTTGACTGGCAAAAGGGGGAGCACAGTTTGAAGATCACTTTTTGGATTTGCATGAAGCACCCTGCATCACCTTTGTTATTTATCGGTCTTTTCCATCTATGGACATTTAATGATTGATTGCGTTATCTAGCGCACTATATGATTACATTTGCATTACTAGAAAGGATTTATATATTTGCCTTTAGTGTTCAGCAGCTCGGTTTGTGTTTTGATGGTTATTGCGCTGACTGTTTGTCCTTTTGAATATCTGGAGCCTGGCACTCAGCATCAGCAGCAGTCTTTAAGGGATCAGTCCCAAGAAACACATGGACTTGTACGTGGCTGGGAGGAGGTGGCTGCGGACCATGTCGTCCTTAGTGACCCAGAGGACTCCGGACCGAATGCCTCAGCAAACCTACGCTGCATGGCCTCCCTGATCCTGCAAAGCCTGCGTAAGGATCCTCGTATTTGTGGTATCAAGGAGAAGGAACAATACTGGCTGGCAACCCTCCTTGATCCACGTTACAAGGGTAAGGTTGCGGACCTTATCTTGCCATCGCAGAGGGAGCAGAGGATGAAACATCTTCGGGAGGCCTTGCAGAAAGGTCTGTGCAACGCGTTCCCAGAGACTGGGAGGTTACAAACTCCTGTTTCTGGACAACGTGTTGCTGAGGCTTCGGTCAGTCAAAGAAGGAGCGGTGGAGAAGGTGGCTATCTGACCGATGCGTTCAGACAATTTTTTGGTCCGCAGCCCCAAGGTATGATCGGTTCCAGCAACCATCGCCAGCGTCTGTTTTACATGGTGCAGGAATACCTGGGGACAAGATCAGACTTGGACACCTTTCCCACCGAAAATCCTCTGGGTTACTAGGTCTTGAGGATGGATCACTGGCCAGAGCTTGCACAGTATGCAATTGAGCTACTGGCCTGTCCTGCATCCAGCGTTCTTTCGGAACGCACATTCAGTGCTGCTGGAGGCTTTGTAACCGATCACAGGGTGCGTCTGTCCACCGACTCGGTCGATCGACTGACCTTCATAAAAATGAATCAGTCTTGGATCACCACCAGCTACCAAGCACCTGATGCTGATGTAACCGAATAATTTTTTTTTAAATCTCAGATCCCTTCAAAGACTGCCTATGCTGATGCTGAGTGACTATCCCTGAGTAATTATCCTCTTCCTCCTCAATCATCACGCTGATAGCTTGAAAGAACTTTTTTGGTTCTGGGCACCACCACCAATGCCTAAGGCCCAATTTTTCAGCCCCTGTTTAACAGGGGCGTGTGATTACAATTTTTGATGCAATACTTTGCAGCAGGGCTCGTTCCTGCGTTCCAACTAGAGTGTCTGTGAGGGGTTGCAGTGTTGTGGCACCAGCACCAGTGCCTAAGGCCCAATTTTTCTGCCCCTGTTTAACAGGGGCATGTAATTACAATTTTTGATGCAATACTTTGCAGCAGGGCTCGTTCCTGTGTTCCAACTAGAGTGTCTGTGAGGGGTTGCAGTGTTGTAGCACCAGCACCAGTGCCTAAGGCCCAATTTTTCTGCCCCTGTTTAACAGGGGCGTGTAATTACAATTTTTGATGCAATACTTTGCAGCAGGGCTCGTTCCTGCGTTCCAACTAGAGTGTCTGTGAGGGGTTGCAGTGTTGTGGCACCAGCACCACCACCACCACCACCACAGGCCCAATTTTTCTGCCCCTGTTCAACAGGGGCATGTAATTACAATTCTTGATCTAATATTTCACAGCAGGGCCCATTTCTGCACCCACCAAGAGCGAGTGAGGACTTACAGTGTTGTGGCACCAGCACCACCACCACCACCAAAGGCCCAGTTTTTCTGCCCCTGTTCAACAGGGGCATGTAATTACAATTCTTGATCTAATATTTCACAGCAGGGCCCTGTGAGGGCTTACGTTGTTGTGGCCACAACCGCACCTAAGGGCCAAATTTATGCTGAGTATATAGGGCAGGCCCCTACTTTCAAACATCTAACTTACAAACGACTCCTACTTGCAAACGGAAGGAGACAACAGGAAGTGAGATGAAATCTACCCCTAGGAAGGGAAATTCTCTCTTGTAAGAGTTAATATGGGAAAAACATTTCTCCTTTCCACTGATGCTTTCCAATCCTTGTTCCACAAAAAAACCCAAATTTTCAAAAAACATTTGTCATTGGGACAAAAAGTGAGGTGAAATCTTCTAAAGAGGAGGAAAGACAGCAAAACAAATGTCACAGGGGTGATAACCCTTCCCTATGTTTTCCAAAAAGCTTAAAAAAGATTTTTTGGCTGGAGCTAAACACGTTAAAAATGTACCCGTTCAAAATGACAAACAGATTCTACTTAACAACAAACCTACAGTCCCTGTCTTGTTTGCACCGCCTGTATACTGCTGTTCAGAGTATATAGAGCCTTGTGGCCCCACACCTTTCCTTATTTTAATTTGGGTGCGGGGTTCCCCTTAATATCCATACAAGACCCAAAGGGCCTGGTAATGGACTGGGGGGTACCCATGCCGTTTGTCTCACTGATTTTCATCCATATTGCTAGGACCCGACATTACATTAAACCCGCAAGCAGTTTTAAATGAGATTTTTTCCTTTAAAAATGACATTTGGTGCAGGGACTGTTCTAAACACGGGAAACACGTGCCACTTTACAGGCATACTATAGACACCCCCCAGGTACGATATTTAAAGGAATATTTCACTTTTTTTTTACTTTAACCATCATTAAAATCACTGCTCCCGAAAAAACGACCGTTTTTAAAAGTTTTTTTTGCATTGATACATGTCCCCTGGGGTAGGACCCGGGTCCCCAAATCCTTTTTAGGACAATACCATGCAAATTAGCCTTTAAAATGAGCACTTTTGATTTCGAACGTTCGAGTCCCATAGACGTCAATGGGGTTCTAACGTTCGTGCGAATTTTCGGTCCGTTCGCAGGTTCTGGTGCGAACCGAACCGGGGGGTGTTCGGCTCATCCCTAGTGGAGAGAATGAGAGAGAGGCAGAGCACTGCAGAGAAGCGCAGGGAAGGGAACGAAGGTTCCAGCCAGGCCTCCAGTGATTAGTGTGTGCGGGGCAGAGTCCTGCTCGTGTGCCGTGGCCACAGAGAGAAAGAGAGAGAGCCCACTGCGGTTTACATACCAGAAGCCGCGCCGGCAAAGCTCAGGAGTCCGGGTCAGTCAGGCCTGGCTGCTTCTTCACTCCACACAGTCACACCACATGCCCGGCTCCGTCTCTGTCCACTCCTCCACTCATGTCTCACGCCAAACACAGTGAGTCGAGAGACCGGAAGTGACGCGGTGCTGCGAAAAGCACCACCCACCATCCTCCAGTCTCGGCCAATAAATTAAAAGAACAGGAGCTGCAATGGCAATTTACTGGACATTGGAGAATGGGGGAGTGTTTGCGGGCACATCTCTTGCGCCCCGGACACTCCCTAAATATGGGCAAATCAGCTTCCCAGCCTGCAATCAGCTTATTGCAGGCTGGGAAGCTTCCCATAGACCACCGCATGTCCAGTGCCCGGTCACTCTTAAAGTGACCTTTTTTTTTTTTTTTTTTTTTTTTACTGATTGGGGGAGTGGTGCCCGAGCGCCCCCTATGGACGAGCCGCCACTGGTCAAATACCCTTTTAAAGGAGGCCACAAACTCTGGGTAACTCAAGACAACAGGTTTTTGCATCTCCCATAGAGGGTTTGCCCAGGCCAAGGGTCTCTCAGAAAGCAGATATCACAAAACCTACTTTGCTTCTGTCCGTGGGAAACGCCTGGGGCAGCATCTCAAAGTATATCTTAACCTGGTTACGAAACCCTCTGCATTGCACTGGATCGCCCCCAAATCACTGGGGAAGCAGAGCGGAACCAGACATACCTTTTATAGAGGTAATACTCCAGGCGGGTGCCTGCACAGAGACTGGAACATCAGCAGGGATAGCCTGCAATTCCGGTTGTACCAGAGCAGCCACAATGGGAGATTCCAGGTGAGCGGTGCTACTCAGGAGCGTTTGTAATGCTATGGTAAACTGATCCATGCGGTGATCTTGCTCATCTAATCTGGAAAAAATATTACCAACAAATGGATTGACTGTATCTTCTGAATTCATGGCCTTCGCCTACTGTCAGAAACCATGAAATACGCACATGAACTTTAATGGCATCCCAGTCTTAGTCCGTATTGTCAGATATTGAGTTGGCCCACCCTTTGCAGCTACAACTCTTCTGGGAAGGCTGTCCACAAGGTTTAGGAGTGTGTCTATGGGAATGCTTGACCATTCTTCCAGAAAAGCGTTTGTGAGGTCAGGCACTGATGTTGGATGAGAAGGCCTGGCTCGCAGTCTCTAATTCATCCCAAAGGTGTTCTGTCAGGTTGAGGTCAGGACTCTGTGCAGGCCAGTCAAGTTCCTCCACCCCAAACTCGCTCATCACCTCACAAATGTGCTTCTGGAAGAATGGCCAAACATTCCCATAGACTATGGTGACCACACGTCCCTGGTGTCCCCACTTTGCAGGGCAGATCGTGGGTAGGCAGTTTCCCGGTGGGCGGGGGCCATGTTGGCTGTGAAGTAATACTCACAGACACAGAGGAGCAGAGTAGCTGGAGAGGAGGAGCTGAAGCGGCTCCAGCCTGACTGTGTGCTGCTTGTAGCCACCACGCCTGCTCCGCATTTGTCAAGAAGAACCACCGGCTGCGATCCCGGAGACACATGACCGCCCTCTCCCAGCATTCCGCCCCTAGTCTCCTATGTCTGCTCCCTCCTCCCATCACTCTGTCATCAGCGGCAGTACAAAGGGGAGGGAACAGAGCACAGTGTTCCCTCCTACTCCCTCCTGTACTGCAAAGAATTAGGGGAAATGTAGTCCAGAGGTTCAAGATTGCCTTGAAAATTAATTGAGCTACAGACAGTGTAATGGCAAAAAGGAGAAGGTGAGTTTTTTCCTTCACTGATGGGCAGTCATGAGGCGGAACTGATGGGCACTTATGAGGCGGCACTGATGGGCACTCATGAGACAGTACTGATAAGGCTGCACTGATGAGGTGGCACTGATGAGCAATGATGAGTTGGCACTGATGGACACTGGTAGGTTGCACTAATGGGCACTGATGAGGTGGCACTGATGAGGTGGCACTGATATGCAGCACTGATCGGCACTCATGAGACAGCACTGATGAGATGGCACTGATGGGCACTCATGAGGCGACACTGATAGGCTGCACTGATGGGCACTGAACAGGCTGCATTGATGGGCACTGAACAGACTGTACTGATGACCACTGAACAGGCTGCATTTATAGGTACTGAACAGGCTGCGAAGATGGCACTGAACAGCCTGAGCTGATGGGCACTGATCAGGCTGAGCTGATGGGCACTGAACGGGCTGAGCTGATTGGCACTGAACGGGCTGAGCTGATTGGCACTGAACAGTTTGCATTTATGGGCACTGAAAAAGCTGCATTGATGGGCATTGAACAGTCTGCAATGATGGGCACTGGTGAGGCTGAGCTGATGGGCACTGAACATGCTGCGTTGATGGGCACTAAACAGGCTGCATTGATGGACACTGAACAGGCTACAATTATGGGCACTGAACAGGCTGCATTGATGGGCACTGAACAGGCTGCATAGAGCACGGAGACATGTGTGGAATAAGACCCCTTTCAAACTGCAGTGCTGTGCTATTAACGCTAAAGCATTTTTTGGCGCTTTCGCTGTGTTTTAGCGGTGCTTTTTCGCCGCTTTGGAAGCGCTGCCTATTCAGTGCAATGGGCAGGGACGTTTTGGGAGCACTAAATACAGTGCTCCCAAGCCACCCCAAAGATGCTGCTTGCAGGACTTTTCCTAATGTCCCGCAAGCGCACAGCTCCAGTGTGAAAGCACCCACTGCAGAGAATGGGAAGCAGTTTTCAGGCGCTTTTGTAGAAGCTATTTCAAGCGCTAAAAAGCTTGAAAACTGCCTCGGTGTGAAAGGGGTCTTAGAGAGGGAAAGATGCACTGCTTGTGAGGGAAAGCTAGGCCTTCTCAGGGAGAGTGTTCCAGCCTGCAGGCACAGAACAGGGATCCTCAGGAGTCCTGCCTATCAGCACTGCTGCTGTGCTTGTCATAGAAGATCACCAGGGACAGTGTATCTTCCTATTCAATCAACTCTGCTCCATCGGTGAAACCTGCTTATAGACACCAGTCTATGGCAAGTAATCAATATGTGCCTTGTATACCCCCGATGTGCCTGAAGAGAGGAATACTAACTACAGTGCCAGTTTACTGAGCTGCATTCTGTATCTTTGGTAAATGTACTGTGAATCTGTGCCTTATATGCTAAGAAGAGGACTGTTTACTCCACTTTTGTAAATATAATTTACTGCTGCTTATCTGGCAATTAAATTTACTTCATTTACAATACCAGGCAGTGTGCTTCCCTCTATAATACAGCCACGGTAATTCCCCCGCTTACACACTGTAGGTCAATACCTCCCTCAATCTCCCTCAATCTCAAATTCAAAAGTTGGGAGGTATGGGAAAGAAGGAGTGTGTCATGGTTATGCAATAGAGTTTTGTCTATCAGCTTACCTGTCTCCATGTGCTCATCTCTAAAGACCAGCTGACTCTCACCTGACTGCTTTTATTAACTCTCCTCTAGCATGGCTCCACCCCAGCTCCTATCAGAGAACTCTATATTAACCTCTGCACTTCAGGCCAGCCCTGCTGATCAACCTTTGTGTGTTTTGGCTTCCTGTTCCTGCCTGCCGTGTGCTCTACGTTTGTTTCTGTTACCGACCTTGGCGTGTTCTCTACTATTCCTGTCTGCTCGTGACCCTGACCTTTGGCGTGTCCCCGGCTATCGCTGTTTGCCTGTGACCCTGAACCTTGGCGTGAACTCTGTTGTCCTTGTCTGCTTGTGGCCCTGATCTTGGCTTATTCCTTTACTATACCTATCCTCATGTTGCCTACTGTGGGTGTGAGCTGGGGGACCCTGGTGGTCAAGACCTGGAGCCAGTAGCAGCCCAGTCCATCCTCACCACTAGAGGCTCTGGTGAAAACCTGCTGGCTCTTAGACTCTGCGCCCCAGGGAATCCTACTCTCTAACCCCGGTGGGATCCGTGTTGGTGTCCCAGCGGCCCTGCCTTCCTTACCACCTGGACTCCCATCCGCAGCAGTCAGCCGTAGGGTCCACTGCCTTGTGGTGCACTCCTGATCCCGACGGTGTGCATCTGTCACCTAGCCTCAAGGTGACCTGACAGAGCGACAGTGCTGGCTGGGAACTCCATAAGAGCAGGTAAGGGACTGCTCTGTGCAACACCATTGCATAGAGCAGATAATGCTGGCCATAAACTATACGAAAAATGGGCCAAACCCATTTTCGAAAAACAGACATTCGGCCATGAGAGCAAACGATAGTGCCATCATGTAATGACCGATAAATCGTTCAGTGCACATAAATGAATACATTTTTTGTTTGTTTTTTTACATATACCGAGTGCAAACACTTCGGACGGGCAACACATTAACCTTTCAATTTATCGTTTGTTTATCAGAGAATCTCCAAACTTGTCCTTCGTTTTTTCGGCTCAAAACCCTCCCAACGATTATCGATTTTGTGCCCATTAACTGGCTGAAAAACGAACGAACTGGCCAAATGGCCGAATTTTGGGCGATTTTTCGTATAGTGTGTGGCCAGCATTAGTGTAAAGTTTATTTTAATTTTAACCCTTTTATTTTAATGGAAAAATGATCTTCTTTCACTCTCAGTCTCCTGAGTGTTTAGTGTCATTTTAATGCTTTTACCCATCGAAAATGAAAATAAGCCCATGCTCCTTGTCCTTGTGGATGCATTGAGCAACGCGGCCCAATGCGGAGGGTGTGAGCGAGCCCTAAGGATGCCCTGATCATCTTCAGAAGTTTTGGAATCCTGCCAATGCCCTTTCATGTAATTGCCTCAAAGTGCAATACATCACCCTCACCCAACACAGGTCAGCCGAGGCAATGTGTGATTGTGTGGGTGTGATTGGCGCAGACGTTCCCTCCCCAGGTGGTCCAGGTGGGTATAATTTGAAAAGGTTAAAAAGAAGTTCCAGTTCTCCATTCTGTTCTGCCCACCTATTCTGCAGAAAGTTTTACATTTAAGAACTTTTGAATACTAAGCTAAGACTTTCATTGAATATTATAAGTGTATTTCGCTGTTGGTTTCTCTCTGGGTGAGATCTAACCTTATTCTGACTCAGCGTGAAAGAAGCATTTCAATAGATTTATATGACTATAGAATACTAATGTTAATGTGACTGAGGTATGAGCTTTGTCTATTATTCTTAATTTAAATCCAACATTTTTCCAGACTTTTTTATTTTTCAGGTACCTCATGGTATGTATTTTTAACACTTAAAGTGGTAGTAAACGCTCGCTTTTTTCAAAAACTTGCTGACAGGCAGGGTTCCTATAACATAGAAGACACTGGAGGTCTCTTCAGACATAAACGCCCCTCTGCTTGTCAGCGGGAAATGCATTCTGAGCCGCACATGCACCGCTCAGACCGCATTTACAGCCCACGCGTGCGCATGCATGAGAGTGATGTCACTGCAGCCCAGCCAATCAGGATTTTAAAGGAAAATGGGTTAACATGGAAGCACCGGGAACCAGGGGGAGCCATGACAGCCCAGCGCTGGAGGGCTCCGTTTGTAGGTAAGTCTTTCATAATGTACTAGTATGCAGTGCAGTGCATTATAGTTTAAACCTGCAGGGGGGCACATTTTTTTAGTTTCTTATTGAGACTTTACTACCGCTTTAAGGATCTACTTATCAATGTTTCTTCATAAGATTCACCCAGCTTTGACCCAAGATTCACTAACTTTCACTTAACCTGTCACAGAGGTCACATGTTCGGTATCCAGGGCCGTCTTTAACACAGGGCAAAAGGGGCAGCTGCCCCGGGCCCAGTCATTGTTGTGGGGCCAGAAGCAGCTGCCCCTTGAGCCCATACAGCCCTCAAATAGTTGATAAGAGGATTCGGGAGGGCCCAAGAAAATGTTTGCCCAGGGTCCCATCAATATTAACCACTTCAATACAGGGCACTTTCACCTCCTTCCTGCCCAGTCCAATTTTCAGCTTTCAGCACTGTCGCATTTTGAATGACAATTGCAACACTGTACCCAAACAAAATTTTTATCATTTTTTCCCCACAAATAAAGCTTTCTTTTGGTGGTATTTGATCACCACTGGGGTTTTTATTTTTTGCTCTACAAATAAAAAAAAACTCAAATTTTGAAAAAAAAGTTTTTCTTTGTTTCTGTTACAAAACTTTGTAAATAAGTAAGTTCTCTCCTTCACTGATGGGCACTGATGAGGCAGTTCTGACTGCGCTGATGAGGTGGCAGTGATGGGCACTGATAATGAGGCACTTAAATGCAGCACTGATGGGCACTGATAGGTGGCACTGATAAGCAGCACTGATGGGCACTGATAGGTGGCACTGATATGCAGCAATGATGGGCACTGATAGGTGGCACTAATGGGCACTCATAGGTGGCACTGGTGGGTACTTATAGATGGCACTGATGGGCGGCACTGATAGATGGCACTGATCAAGAGGCACTGGCAGGCATTACTTATGGGCACAGAGTGTCATTCCTAATTGGCACTGATTGGCATCCCTGGTAGTTTCTATTGGGCATCCCTGGTGGTCTCCAGTGGGCATCTCTGGTGGTCTCCAGTGGGCATCCTTGATGGGTTTGCACTGATAATCAATGCGCTGATTATCAGCGTAGACCCCCCCGTCAGGAGATCAGCCGATTGGCTCTCCTCTACTTGCACCTGCCAGCACGAGTAGAGGAAAAGCCGATAAACGACACTTCCTGGTTACTATGTGATCAGCTGTGATTGGACACAGGTGATCACATGGTAAAGAACCTACAGGGAAAAAACCTTCTGCCTTTAGAACCACATGGTTAAAGTGGTTCTAAAGGCAGAAGGTTTTTTACATTAAAGCAGAACTATACTCACCTCAGCTCCAATAATGTCCCGAGCTCCCCGCCCAACTGCTGACATCTTTGGGCGATTGGCTTCCGGCTCTCGATCACCGGCTACTTTAATTGGCGTGGAATGCATGCAGTGCCCCCCTTATAGCTACCTGAGCCTGATGTCCATCCATCGATGTGCACGGGAGCAAAGGCTCTCACTGCTCTCTCCCTCCTCATTGGCTGAGGGATAGCAACGGGAGCCATTGTCTCCTTCTGCTGTCAAATGCAGCAAGTGACGAGGGGGGGAGGGGGAGCAGGGCCGAGTCCTGTTGTCTGTGTCAATAGACGCAGATGGCAAGGCTTCGGAGCAAGCCCGCTCCCTCATCACTGGCTTGTTATGAGGACACTTGGCAGGGGGTAGCAGCCAGGTGTGCTGGTGGGGGACAAGAAGAAGAGGATCAGGGCTGCTCTGTGCAAAACTATTGCACAGAGCAAGTAAGTATAGCATGTTTGTTTTTTTAGAGAAAAACATTTGTAATGTTCGATAAACCAAACCCGGTACATTCAGTTCATCACTAGCTAGAAATGTTTAGGAGCTAACATAGTAAATGGATATCAGAGAACAGTTTGGTGTGTATTCTTTCGGTGGTATTTAATCACTCCTGGGTTTTTATTTTTTTTTTGCTAATGAAAAAAGGTTAAAAAAAAATAATTGATGGGCACTGGTGATGCGGCACTGAGATAGGTGACACTGATGGGCACTGAGATAGGTGGCACTAATGGGCACTGAAGAGGCGGCGCTAGTGGGCACTGATGAGGCTGCACTGATAGGCGCACTGAAGGGCACTGATAGGTGACACTGAAAGGCGGCATTGATGGGCACTGATAGATGGCACTGATCTTGGGTCCGCTCCAGGAAGACGTTGTATGACGACACGCGTAGGGTGGGTCAACATGTTATCCAGGATCGTATTCACGGCTCGCATTTGAACATAGCAGCCGGAGAAGATTTGGAACACACAGACGCATTTAATCCCTAGTGTCGGGTCTACTGTGAGTACATTTTTATTCAATGCTTTGATAAATTCTTTTAAAAATGTTATCTCACTATTGGAGCCTCCTTCTTCCATTTTATACATATGTGGGTCGTGGAATGAGATCTGTAGAGGACAGCGTGCAGTTTAAACAGCTTTTTGAATTAAAGAATTATTGCTTAAAGGCGCAGCTGCTGGTTTATAATCTTACCAGCCATTTTATCTGGTGAGTTTGTTTGGTGCGACTGGTGGCATGTTCACAAAACTGATTGACTTACAAGATATTACTGAGTGTCACCATTTTCTGCATTGATGAACTTTATGATTATTACTTATAATATATATATATTTTTCATATTTTTATATTTTTTTCATTTTTTGGATCAGTATGATAATGGCCTTGTTTCATTATATATTTAGACTATGAAATTGACTGTAAGTGTCATAGATTGTTATTTATTTTGAGCACTGTTTACAGTTTATTTTTGCAATGTATTGCATTATTGCACTGTATTTGGAATTTATTTTAGGTCAGATTTATGGTCATCTTCTTCATTCTAGGGATAGACACCACTTATACTGTGTACACACGACCGGACTTTCGCCGGACTGAATCACGTCGGACTTTTCGACTGACTTTCCACGGACTTTTCGTTGGACTTCCGTCGAATCGGACTTGTCTACACACAATCACACCAAAGTCTGACGGATTCGACCGTGATGACGTACGACCGGACTAGAATAAGGAAGTTCATAGCCAGTAGCCAATAGCTTCCCTTGCGTCGGTTTTCGTCCGCCGGACTAGCATACAGACGAATGGATTTTTCGACCGGACTCGAGTCCATCGGAAAGATTTGATTTGAAACATGTTCTAAATCTAAAGTCCGTCACATTTTCGACAGAAAAGGTCCGCTGCAGGTCCGATGAAGACCACACACGGTCGAATTCTCCGACGGATTTGTTCCGTCGGACAAGTTTGGTCGAAAAGTCCGGCCGTGTGTACACGGCATTACTTAGAGGGATTATTTATATGTTTTTTTGGATCAGCGCTGCTTTCCTTTTCTTTTTTCAACTTCAGATTTTGGTTCGCCAAAAATCAGGGCAGCTGCGATCTGCAGTTTTATCGCATTCCCCCTATCTCAGTTCCCATTAATGACCTTTGGCGCTGTGTCTTCTCCTTTTTTAACAGACATGAATTTGACGCTCCCAGAAAAGGAAGGGTACGGAGCTATGATGCGAACAGAGGGTGGGGGCTGTGCTGTAGAATTGGCTTTTCCTGGAATAATCGATTTTTCAAGCAAGTTCACTAGCACATATTGCAAGTAAATGAAAATAGTTCATGGAAAGAATAAACAGATCATCGCCCCTAGGTGCAACTTATTTGAGTCCAGGAGTGATCATCTGACCTTAATGGCAGGTAATTGCTGGCTCTGTGATTACATCTAAACACTGGAGGACAGTTATGGTTGCTGCCAGCCTGAACTCTCTGCATCCACCTATACCTTAAGCAGCAGGAATCTATTGGATTCTTGACATTGCTGGAACATTTTGCCACGTGAATGAGGCCAAAGACTTTCATTGATTATTACAAGTGTATTTCGCTGTTGGGTTCTCTCTAGGTGAGATCTAACCTTATTCTGACTCAGCGTGAAAGAAGCATTTCAATGTATTTATATGAATATAGAATACTAATTGTAATGCGACTGAGGTATCTCTGTCTATTATTCTTAACCTGATCCAAAGATTGTGATTGATATTAACTTTTTCAGGCAGCCTATAGTATGTATTTTAACACTTAAAGTAGTATTAAAGGCAAAAATGTATTTTAAAAAAAATAACATGTTATACTTACCTGCTCTGTGCAGCGATTTTGCGCAGAGCAGCCCTGATCCTCCTTTTTTTGGGTCCCCCGCTGGCGCTCCTGGCCCCTCCCACCTGTCAAGTCCCCCAAGAGACACGTTTATCATGCCAGATTAGATCATTACATTACAAACAGATAGGATACGTTTCACCACTATTGATGAGCTTCGTGTTCGAGTCGAACCCATGTTCGACTCGAACATCGGCTGTTCGATCGTTCGTCGAATTGCGAACGATATGGGCCGTTCGCGCCAAATTCGTGTGGCGCGTCACGGCCCATAATTCACTGCGGCATCGCAGTGCATTGCTTGCTGATGATTGGCCAAGCATACACTATGACCCGCATGCTTGGCCAATCACAGCGCCGCCTTAACAGAGAGCCGTAATTGGCCAAAGCCAAGGAGGCTTTGGCCAATTATGGCTCAGGGGATTTAGTACACGCCCCACACTATATAAGGCCGCCTGCACGGCGGCCCTGTGCAGTGTGTTCCGGTGTGCTGAGAAATAGAGAGAGAGAGAGACAGTGTCATTTCATTTGAGTTAGCTAGATTAGGCAGGACAGTCAGTCAGTTAGCTGCACTTAAAGTGTATTGTCTATATATATGCATCCCAGGTGTTGCATATATATATATATATATACACTGTATTCAGTTTAGCTAGATCCGTTCCTGTTATCTTCTAGACTATTTACATTTAGTGCAGTGCGTCCTGCTCACAGTGTTCAGCTAGATCTGTTCCTGTTATCTTCTTACTGACAGGCAGGCTTGTCTTGTTACAGTATTTTGAAGAAAATTACTGGTGTCCTTTGATCCTATTAGTACCACAGTCAGGCAGCTAGACTATTTACATTTAGTGCAGTGCGTCCTGCTCACAGTGTTCAGCTAGATCTGTTCCTGTTCTCTTCTTACTGACAGGCAGGCTTGTCTTGTTACAGTATATAAAGCTACCTGAAGAAAATTACTGGTGTTCTTTTGATCCTATTAGTACCACAGTCAGGCAGCTAGACTATTTACATTTAGTGCAGAGCGTCCTGCTCACAGTGTTCTGCTAAACCTACAAGTTAGTGGGGTGCGTCCTGCTCACAGTGTTTAGCTAAACCTACAAGTTAGTAGGGTGCGTCCACCTCACAGTGTTCAGCTAAACCTACAAGCTAGTGGGGTGTGTCCTGCTCACAGTGTTCAGCTAGATCCGTTTCTGTTATCTTCTTACTGACAGGCAGGCTTGTCTTGTTACAGTAAATACAGCTACCTGAAGAAAATTGCTGGTGTTCTTTTGATCCTATTAGTACCACAGTCAGGCAGCTAGACTATTTACAGTTAGTGCAGTGCGTCCTGCTCACAGTGTTCAGCTAAACCTACAAGTTAGTGGGGTGCGTCCACCTCACAGTGTTCAGCTAAAGCTACCTGTAGAAGGTTGGTGGTGTTCTCATACTACAGGCAGGCAGTTGATTTTGCTAGCTGCAGTATCAGTACATATATATATATATATATATATATATATATATATATATATATATATATCCCAGCTTAGTGCAGCTACAGGCCATTAGTATGTCTGGAAGGCCAAGAAGGAGAGGCAGACAGTCACAAGCCAATAAGAGAGGGCAAGCATGCTCTGTGTCTAGTGCTGGTCGTGGAGACGGTGCATCCTCATCAGCACGTGGCCATGGGACACGCTTGGCCTTTTTTTCGGCAGCTGGCCATGTTGAGCCGCAACATGCGGAAGACTTGGTCGAGTGGATGACCAAGCCGTCCTCATCCTCCTCATCCTCTCTCACCCATGCCCAGGGTACTTTGTCTGGCAAAGAAGCGGCCTCTTCCCTCGGCTCAATGTCATCAGTGACTCCTTCCCTAGCCCCACCATGTCCTCCTGAGGAGTCCCTCGAACTGTTTGACCACAGTGTTGGGTACATGCTCCAGGAGGATGCCCAGCGTTTGGAAGGCTCTGATGATGATACTGAGCTCGATGAAGGCAGTAACATGAGCACGGACAGAGGGGGTGCCCAAGAAGGACAGCAATCTGGCAGTCATGCTCCCCCTGCTGCAGCATACTGCCAGGTTTGCTCCAGTGATGAGGAGGGAGGGGATGATGAGGTCACTGACTCAACGTGGGTGCCTGATAGGAGAGAGGAGGAGGAGGAGGAGGAGGAGGCGGCACATCACCAACGAAGCAGGATGCCCTCCAGGGGCCAGCCTAAGGGCAGCACAATGACTGCATCACACCCCAAAGCTCCACATGTGCAGGGCGCTGCAGTCTCTGCGCGTTATTCAAAAAGTTCTTTGGTGTGGGCCTTTTTTGAGACGAGTGCATCAGATCACACCGCTGCTATTTGCAACATATGTCTCAAGCGTATCTCGCGTGGCCAAAACATCTCCCGCTTGGGTACCACATGCTTGACCAGACATATGTTGACCTGCCATGCAGTTCGTTGGCAAGCGTATCTAAAAGACCCACACCAAAGAACAAAGAGGACCTCTCCTTGCTCCTCATCAGCTGAGATTTCCAACCCCACTAGACCTTCAGTCCTCTCTGAGACCTGCACTGAGAGGAATGAAGGTGTAGAATTAGGTGTATCACAGCCAAGTACTTGTGGGCAATCTGATTTTGGTACACCGACATCAGATTGTACCAGGCAAATTTCCCTGCCCCAGCTGCTGCACCGCCGAAAGAAGTTTGCTCCTAGCCATCCACATGCCCAGCGGTTGAATGCTAGCTTGGCAAAATTGCTAGCACTTCAACTGCTGCCTTTTCAGTTGGTAGACTCTGCCCCTTCCGTGAGTTTGTGGAATGTGCGGTTCCTCAGTGGCAGGTACCCAAACGCCACTTTTTCTCACGGAAGGCGATTCCGGCTCTCTACCAGCATGTGGAAGGCAATGTCCATGCCTCGCTGGACAGGGCGGTCAGCGGTAAGGTGCATATTACCGCTGACTCATGGTCCAGCAGGCATGGATAGGGACGTTACCTAAGTTTCACGGCGCATTGGGTGACTCTGCTGGCAGCTGGGAAGGATGCAGGACAAGGTGCAGTAGTGTTGGAGGTTGTTCCGCCACCACGCCTCCAAAATGCTAATGATTGTGACACACCTCTCTCCTCCACTCCCTCCTCTTCTTCTTCCTCCATGGCCTCTTCCTCGGAACCAGCGGTGCTCCGTAGTCGTTCAAGGGGCTACGCAAGTACGCAGGCCAAAAGATGCCATGCGGTGCTTGAGCTGGTGTGCTTGGGGGACAGGAGCCACACTGGGGCAGAGGTTCTGTCAGCTCTGCAGGGGCAGGTTCAGAGGTGGTTGACGCCACGCCAACTTAAGGCAGGAATGGTGGTTTGCGACAATGGCACCAACCTCCTCTCTGCCCTCCGACAGGGACAAATGACCCGTGTGCCCTGTTTGGCTCACGTCCTTAACTTGGTGGTGCAGCGGTTCTTGGGCAGGTACCCGGGCTTACAGGATGTCCTGAGGCAGGCCAGGAAAGTCTGTGTGCATTTCCGCCGGTCATATAATGCCAGTGCTCAGCTGACGGACTTCCAAAAGGAGTTTAACCTGCCCAAGAACCGCCTAATCTGTGACATGCCCACCAGGTGGAACTCAACGTTGGCCATGCTGCAGCGGCTGCACACGCAGCAGAGGGCCATCAATGAGTACCTGTGCGACTATGGCACCAGGACAGGGTCAGGGGAGCTTGTTTTTTTTTCCCCACGCCAGTGGGCCATGATCAGGGATGCATGCACTGTCCTGTCACCATTTGAGGAGGCCACGAGGATGGTGAGCAGTGACAGTGCATGCATCAGTGACACTGTCCCCCTTGTCCACCTGTTGGAGCACACGCTGCGTGGAATAATGGACAGGGCACTTGAGGCAGAACAGAGGCAGGAAGAGGAGGACTTCCTTAGCTCTCAAGGCCCCCTTTATCCAGACAGTGTTCCTGCGTGCCCGCCGATCACACAGGAAGAGGACGAGGAGGAGGAGGAGGAGGAGGAAGATTGTGTCAGTATGGAGGTGGAGCCTGGCACTCAGCATCAGCAGCAGTCTTTAAGGGATCAGTCCCAAGAAACACATGGACTTGTACGTGGCTGGGAGGAGGTGGCTGCGGACCATGTCGTCCTTAGTGACCCAGAGGACTCCGGACCGAATGCCTCAGCAAACCTACGCTGCATGGCCTCCCTGATCCTGCAAAGCCTGCGTAAGGATCCTCGTATTCGTGGTATCAAGGAGAAGGACCAATACTGGCTGGCAACCCTCCTTGATCCACGTTACAAGGGTAAGGTTGCGGACCTTATCTTGCCATCGCAGAGGGAGCAGAGGATGAAACATCTTCGGGAGGCCTTGCAGAAAGGTCTGTGCAACGTGTTCCCAGAGACTGGGAGGTTACAAACTCCTGTTTCTGGACAACGTGTTGCTGAGGCTTCGGTCAGTCAAAGAAGGAGCGGTGGAGAAGGTGGCCGTCTGACCGATGCGTTCAGACAATTTTTTGGTCCGCAGCCCCAAGGTATGATCGGTTCCAGCAACCATCGCCAGCGTCTGTTTTACATGGTGCAGGAATACCTAGGGGCAAGATCAGACTTGGACACCTTTCCCACCGAAAATCCTCTGGGTTACTGGGTCTTGAGGATGGATCACTGGCCAGAGCTTGCACAGTATGCAATTGAGCTACTGGCCTGTCCTGCATCCAGCGTTCTTTCAGAACGCACATTCAGTGCTGCTGGAGGCGTGGTAACCGATCACAGGGTGCGTCTGTCCACTGACTCGGTCGATCGACTGACCTTCATAAAAATGAATCAGTCTTGGATCACCACCAGCTACCAAGCACCTGATGCTGATGTAACCGAATAATTTTTTTTGAAATCTCAGATCCCTTCAAAGACTGCCTATGCTGATGCTGAGTGACTATCCCTGAGTAATTATCCTCTTCCTCCTCAATCATCACGCTGATAGCTTGTAAGAACATTTTTGGTTCTGGGCGCCACCACCAGTGCCTAAGGCACAATTTTTCAGCCCCTGTTTAACAGGGGCGTGTAATTACAATTTTTGATGTAATACTTTGCAGCAGGGCTCTTTCCTGCATTCCAACTAGAGTGTCTGTGAGGGGTTGCAGTGTTGTGGCACCAGCACCAGTGCCTAAGGCCCATTTTTTCTGCCCCTGTTTAACAGGGGTGTGTAATTACAATTTTTGATGCAATACTTTGCAGCAGGGCTCGTTCCTGCGTTCCAACTAGAGTGTCTGTGAGGGGTTGCAGTGTTGTGGCACCAGCACCAGTGCCTAAGGCCCATTTTTTCTGCCCCTGTTTAACAGGGGCGTGTAATTACAATTTTTGATGCAATACTTTGCAGCAGGGCTCATTCCTGCGTTCCAACTAGAGTGTCTGTGAGGGGTTGCAGTGTTGTGGCACCAGCACCAGTGCCTAAGGCCCATTTTTTCTGCCCCTGTTTAACAGGGGCGTGTAATTACAATTTTTGATGCAATACTTTGCAGCAGGGCTCGTTCCTGCGTTCCAACTAGAGAGTCTGTGAGGGGTTGCAGTGTTGTGGCACCAGCACCAGTGCCTAAGGCCCAATTTTTCAGCCCTTGTTTAACAGGGGCGTGTAATTACAATTTTTGATGCAATACTTTGCAGCAGGGCTCGTTCCTGCGTTCCAACTAGAGTGTCTGTGAGGGTTGCAGTGTTGTGGCACCAGCACCAGTGCCTAAGACCTAATTTTTCAGCTCCTGTTCAACAGGGGCATGTAATTACAATTCTTGATCTAATATTTCACAGCAGGGCCCTGTGAGGGCTTACAGTGTTGTGGCCACAGCAACACCTAAGGCCCAAATTTCTGCTGAGTATATAGGGCAGGACCCTACTTTCAAACAACTAACTTACAAACGACTCCTACTTGCAAACGGAAGGAGACAACAGGAAGTGAGATGAAATCTACCCCTAGGAAGGGAAATTCTCTCCTGTAAGAGTTAATATGGGAAAAACATTTCTCCTTTCCACTGATGCTTTCCAATCCATTGGGACAAAAAGTGAGGTGAAATCTTCTGAAGAGGAGGAAAGACAGCAAAACAAATGTCACAGGGGTGATAACCCTTCCCTATGTTTTCCAAAAAGCTTAAAAAAGATTTTTTGGCTGAAGCTAAACACGTTAAAAATGTACCCGTTCAAAATTACAAAGAGATTCTACTTAACAACAAACCTACAGTCCCTGTCTTGTTTGCACCGCCTGTATACTGCTGTTCAGAGTATATAGGGCCTGGTGGCCCCACACCTTTCCTTATTTTAATTTGGGTGTGGGGTTCCCCTTAATATCCATACAAGACCCAAAGGGCCTGGTAATGGACTGGGGGGTACCCATGCCGTTTGTCTCACTGATTTTCATCCATATTGCCAGGACCCGACATTACATTAAACCCGCAAGCAGTTTTAAATGAGATTTCTCCTTTAAAAATGACATTTGGTGCAGGGACTGTTCTAAACACGGGAAACACGCGTCACTTTACAGGCATACTATAGACACCCCTCAGGTACGATATTTAAAGGAATATTTCACTTTTTTTTTTTTTACTTTAAGCATCATTAAAATCACTGCTCCCGAAAAAACGGCCGTTTTTAAAAGTTTTTTTTGCATTGATACATGTCCCCTGGGGTAGGACCCGGGTCCCCAAACCCTTTTTAGGACAATACCATGCAAATTAGTTTTTAAAATGAGCACTTTTGATTTCGAACGTTCGAGTCCCATAGACGTCAATGGGGTTCTAACGTTCGTGCGAACTTTCGGTCCGTTCGCAGGTTCTGGTGCGAACCGAACTGGGGGGTGTTCGGCTCATCCCTATTCACCACATATAACTTTATCATTACAAAGATCATAAGCAGTTTGTATATATGCCTTTGCATTGTGGATTGGATATGGATGCAAGTCTTTGATTTTTGATTTCAGAAAGAATTTTATTAACAGATTGCTTTTTAATAGGTTAGATTATTTAATTGCACAGGTGATATGTTTACTATATAGTATCTAGCACATTTTTTTTTCTCATTCATCTGTATTGCTGCTCTGTGTACATTGTTACTGAAGCTGACACTGTATAATTCATATATTATTCATAGCAGCCAAGGCGCTTGGTTTCAACTTAATTTTTTCACATATTGACCTACCTGCTACTTGCCACCCGAGCTCCACTCACCATCCACGGGCTAACCAGTGCCACCGCTCTCATCCCGCAGACTTCCCATGTACAGGCAGCATGGCATGGGGTGGGGTCAGAGTGTCAGTGGAGCTCATGGCCCCGCCTATTCCTTGCTCACTGGGAAAGCGCTGATGCCTGTCGCCTGTGTACCATGGGGCAGGGTCAGAGCGTCAGTGGAGCTCACAGCACCGCCTGCTCCTTGCTCACTGGGAAAGTGCTGCTGCCTGTCGTCTTAGTTTCGCCGCGGTGAGGTGGCGGAGGGAGGAAGCCTCGGAGTCGGTAATAGTTTCTCGGGGGGGGCAAATGCCCCCCCTCCGGATCCACCCCTGGCAGGGACTTGCCGAATTTTGATCCATGTATGGGCAGGGTGGTTGTATCGCTCAGATTTTTGCCCCTACATTTAACCCAGAAATTGTTTAGTACAACAAACACAGTAATACCTCTTCAAGCACCTGCTTACACACGGACGTCCACTGCTACCAAGCAGTCTATTTAAACCTGAACTCTGCACTCTTTGTTGAATGGTGTCCAGTCTTTTTGTTGTTATCTAGTTCCTGATATGCATCTTGATCCTGTTACTGACCCAGCTTCCTCACTGAACTTGCTATTGGATTAAATTTTTCTGCTCATGTTCGTTGTCTGCCTCTTCTATGGACCTCAGTTTGGACTGCTGACCAAGCTTTGTGCCTTGCTGCTCTATTGTTGCTGACTCCTGCCTGTTCCTGGCTGATTCTGCTTATGTCCTGGTGTCCTTCCACTTGACCATGTTTGGGACCTGACTCCACCCTCAACTGGATTCGGCATCTCCCCGGAGCATTGTCAGCTATACCTCTTCTCGTCAGATACCAGTGCTCCCAATTTGCTGCTCACAGCGTCTGCACCTTGGCACCTGCAAAAAAAGCACAAGTGGAGAGGCGCCTCTGGGTGCAGTCGTTTTTTAAAAACAATTTAATAGACAACGCAAGATCAACTCACATGTAGTATAAAAATGAAAAGCATGGTATCAGAAAGTCGAGATAACGTTCCCACATCCTGTGACAAGATCCGTGCTGTGTACAATGACCGGGGATCTTCCGAATGATGTAAACGCCGGAAGAGGGGCCTCAGAACGAGGCTTGGAACACAGTGGATGGCTGGCAGCAGGGGGATGACGTCATCAAAAATGGACGCGTTTCATGAGCGTGCGCACTTGGATGCTCTGCAAGTCGCGCTCCTTCCTCAGCAGACAAAGTCCGAATACCATAGAGAGGGATTAAATAAAGAAAAAAGACACAAGGGCGGAGCTGGATGAGGCAATGAGAGGGAGGTTGGAAGTGATAATGAAATTAGTAGACTAACCAAATTAAGATGTAAATACTATAATATGCAAATAAAAAATATGGATATAGTATGCTGGTCCGGACTGAGTATATATAATACTGGTAGGGGAGAAAAATATGTATATATAGTCTAAATGAACTAATGGATATATAAAGCAGTAAAGTAAAAACTGTTATTATATATGCTGGATATGATAAATGGAAAGAGGAGGACAAGCTAAACCCACATAGCACCAATGCGCATGCATGGGAAGTATCCATAAATACAATGAAAATTATATAACATATGTAGGGATATATAAATAAAGCGATAACATTATTAAACATAGACCTACATGAATTGGCAGGCGGTACGCGTGCTGAAAATGATAAATATATAAAACAGAATGGGTCTACATACAAAACATATATGATATAAAAAATTAAGTGGGATAATATAATAGCTCGCAATATGCTGGGATAAAATGTGGTAATAAAACGCATATGTATAAGCGTTTACACGCATAGAAAATGCATACAAACGCACACACATACCAAATGTATTAATATGGAAATTAGTACCTTAAAAACATGTATATATAAGAGATATCATTAAAAAAGGAAACAAAGATAGGCGGAAGTATACTAAGATGAAAGGTGGGTTTATATGATGGTGGAAATTTCTATACCTTCATTCATTCCACCAGGTGAAAGGACATCAAAAATGATAAATCCAGTAAATTTCTCTAGCGCAGAGTTTTTTGAATCGCTGTGCAGCTGGAAGAGAATTGGGGATTTGTTCAATCACCCAAACTTGAAGCCCTTTCGTGGATTGTTGGTGGGCTTGGGTAAAATGTTTAGGCACACTGTGGGCCACCTTTAATGGGTCAATGCCACTTTCGATTAACCTCCTATACTCCCCAAACCTGGTCCTAAGAGCTCGTATAGTGTGGCCTACATATAGTAGGCCGCAAGGGCAGGTAAGTCCATAAACTACAAAGTCTGAGGAGCAGTTGTAAAAGTCCTTCAGTGTATGGGTGACCACTGGAACATCCCAATTAGTGGAATGAGTATAGGCTTGTCCAAGACAGTACGTCTGGATCGGATTTTGCTGGGAGCTATTTTCGTTTTTAAATTAGGCGCTCTCCGATATGTTACCCGTGGTCTATCTGGAATGAAAGGTTTTAGGAATGGGTCCTGTAATAGTATGGTCCAATGGTCAGCCAAGATTTTCTCCATTTTCCTGAATTGATGATGAAAGGTGGTAGTGAACCGAACAGTGTGGTTGGGTGGTTCACGCAATTGTTTCGGAGGTTTCCCTTTTAACCACATGCCGACCGGGCCATAGCCGAAAGACGGCCACAGCGCGGTCGGCTTATCCTGGGAGGACGTCCATGGACGTCCTCCCAGAATACTGCTCTCGCGCGCCCCCTGGGGCGCGCACTCGAGAACTTCCGTGACCGCCGGGTCCAGAGGACCCGGCGCATCACGGATCACGGTGAACGGCCGCTAATCGCGGCCGTTTACCATGTGATCGCTCTGTCAAATGACGGAGCGATCACATGTAAACAAACCGGCGTCATGTCATGACGCCGGTTCCTCCCTCCCCTCTGTGTACCGATCGGTACAGAGGGGGAGGAGCGGGGGAGGGATCGGATGGTAGCAGCGTTGTGGGCTGCATCTGTAGTGCCCACAACGCTGCTCTGTGACAAATACAGTCACATCCAGCCATCCATCCCTCCATGCTCAGCCATCCCTCCATACTATAATACTCCACAATACTCTGCACTACTCTGCAACACCCCACAATGCTCTGCAATACTCTGCACTACTCCCCAATACCCTGCACTACTCTGCAACACCCCACAATACCCCGCAACACCCCAAAATACCCCGCAATACCCCACAATAACCAGCAATACCCCACAATACTCCGCAACACCCCACAATACCCCACAATACTCCGCAACACCCCACAATACCCCGCAATACTCCGCAACACCCCACAATACCCCGCAATACTCCGCAACACCCCACAATACCCCGCAATACTCCGCAACACCCCACAATACTCCGCAACACCCCACAATACCACGCAATACCCCACAATACTCCGCAACACTCCACAATACCCCGCAATACCCCACAATACCCCACAATACTCCGCAACACCCCACAATACTCCACAACACCCCACAATACCCCACACTACTCTGCAACACCCCACAATACTCTGCAATACCCCACAATACTCTGCAACACCCCACAATACTCCGCAACACCCCACAATACTCCACAACACCCCACAATACCCCACACTACTCCGCAACACCCCACAATACTCTGCAACACCCCACAATACTCTGCAACACCCCACAATACCCCGCAATACTCTGCACTACTCCGCAACACCCCGCAATACTCTGTACTACTCCGCAACACCCTGCAATACTCTGCAACAACCCGCAATACTCTGCAACACCCTGCAATACTCTGCAACACCCTGCAATACCCAGCCATACCCAGTCATACTCGGTGATACCCTGCCATGCGCAGCCATGCTCAGCCATGCTCGGCCATATTCGGCTGTACTCGGCCTCTGTATGTGGCCAGGCTGTGGAAGTCTCACACATGTGGTATCGCCGTACTCAGGGGGAGTAGGTGAATCTATTTCGGGGTGTCATTTTTGGTATGTACATGTTATGTGTTCGAAATATTGTATAAATGGACAACTTTGTGTTAAAAAAAAAAAATGTGTTTTAACCACTTCCCGCCCACCGGCCATCATACGACGTCCTTGACTTTGTGTGGGGATATCTGAATGATGGGTGCAGCTACAGGCATCATTCAGATATCAGCTTTTTCAGCCGGCGATTCCCTACACCATAGGAATGATCATAGCGGCTATTCCACTGCTTGATCGTTCTTATGGGAGGCGAGAGGGGACCTCCCCCCCTTCCCGCCGCCCTCCAGTGCTTCTACCGTCTCACCACTACGATCGAAGCCAGGATCGTTTTTTTTTTGTTTTTTTTTTGTTTTTTATTTCAGGCTTCCCAGCCTAGAGGTGAGATGTGGGGTCTTATTGACCCCATATCTCACTGTAAAGAGGACCTGTCATGCCATATTCCTATTACAAGGGATGTTTACATTCCTTGTAATAGGAATAAAAGTGATCAAATTTTTTTTTTTTTTTTTAAAAAGTGTCAAACTAAAATAAATAAAGTAAAATGAACAATAAAAAAAAAAAAAAATTTTTTAAAGTGCCCCTGTCCGTGTGCTCGCATGCAGAAGCGAATGCACACGTAAGTCCCGCCCACATATGAAAACGGTGTTCAAACCACACATGTGAGGTATCGGTGCGAACGTTAGAGTGAGAGAAATCATTTTGGCCCTAGACCTCCTCTGTAACTCAAAACATGTAACCAGTAAAAAATGTTAAAGCGTCGCCTATGGGGATTTTTAAGTAGCGAAGTTTGGCGCTATTCCACGAGCGTGTGCAATTTTGAAGAATGACATGTTAGGTATCTATTTACTCGGCGTAACTTCATCTTTCACATTATGCAAAAAAATTGGGCCAACTTTACTGTTTTTGTTTTTTTTTAAAGCACAAAACTGTGTTTTCCCCCAAAAAAAGCGTTCAAAAAATTGCTGCGCAAATACCGTGCAAGATAAAAAGTTGCAACAACCACCATTGTATTCTCTAGGGTCTTTGCTAAAAAAAACATATATAATGTTTTGGGGTTCTATGTCATTTTCTAGCAAATAAATGATGATTTTTACATTTAGGAGAGAAATGTCAGAATTGGCCTGGGTGCTCCAGAACGCCTGGAGGTGCTCCGTGCATGTTGGGCCTCTGTATGTGGCCACGCTGTGTAAAAGTCTCACACATGTAGTATTGCCATACTCGGGAGTAATAGCAGAATGTGTTTTGGGGTGTAATTTGTGGTATGCATATGCGGTGTGTGAGAAATAACCTGCTAATATGACATTTTTGTGGAAAAAAAAAAAAAGAAAAAAAAAAATCTTGATTTTGCAAAGAATCGTGGGAAAAATTGCCAACTTCAAAAAACTCACCCTGCCTCTTACTAAATACCTTGGAATGTCTTCTTTCCAAAAAGGGGTCATTTGGGGGGTATTTGTACTTTTCTGGCATGTTAGGGTCTCAAGAATATAGATAGTCCGTCAGTAATTTAGGTATGATCAATTTTCAGATATTGGCACCATAGCTTTTGGACTCTATAACTTTCACAAAGACCAAATAATTTACACCGATTTGTACTTATTTTTACCAAAGATATGTAGCAGTATAAATTGTGGCCAAAATTTACGAAGAAAAATTACTAAATTTGCTAAATTTTATAACGGAAACAAAGAAAATTTCATTTTTTAACCGAATTTTCAGTCTTTTTTCTTTTATAGCGCAAAAAATAAAGAACCCAGCGGTGATTAAATACCACCAAAAGAAAGCTCTATTTGTGTGAAAAAAAGGACAAAAATTTCATATGGGTACAGTGTTGCATGACTGAGTAATTGTCATTCAAAATGTGAGAGCACCGAAAGCTGAAAATTGGTCTGGTTAGGAAGGGGGTTTAAGTGCCCAGTTGTCAAGTGGTTAAATAATATTGAAATGCTTGGTCGATGAGAGGTGGGGGATAGTCCTTATCCCTGAATTTTTTAGTGAGTAGAGTACTTTGATCGACATAATCACATTCTCTTGTGCAGTTCTGTCTGAGTCGACAGAACTGACCCTTAGGGATATTGTTGATCCAGTGCGGGAGATGGCAACTGTTGTAGTGCAAAAAAGAGTTTCCCGCAGTGGGTTTGACATAATTCTTAGAGATGATGGTGAGGGTATCTGGATCGAAGCCCAACTCAAGATGAAGGAAAGATAAGGTATCAGGGTTAGTAACATGGGTAAAGGATAAACCATATTGGTTTTCACTGCAGTGATCGACAAAATTGTCTATCACATCAGTAGGACCGTCCCAGATGATGATGATATCATCGATGTAACGACCAACGAAGACTATATTGCATGCATATGGGTTATTGTGGAGGATATGAAGGTTCTCCCAGTAGCCCATAGCATGGTTGGCATAGGAGGGCGCGAAATTTGCCCCCATAGCCGTACCCTGTATTTGTCCAAAAAAAATCCCAAACTGAAAATAGTTGTGTGTTAGACAGAAGGAAGTAGCGTCCAGAATGAACGCTGCCTGGTGTGGAGTGATAAGGGGATCTTTGGCTAGAAAAAACTCTAATGCTAGTAGGCCAAAAGAATGGGGGATGGATGTGTGCAATGAATTGACATCAAGTGAGAGCCAGACATAAGTCTGCTCCCATTTGTAGGCAGACAGAAGTTCAAGGAGATGTGTCCCATCCCTAACGTAAGACTGTATTCCCCCATCAACACAATCAGTGCCATTGTTTTCTCCAGGGGGGGCGGGGGAAGCCAGGAGAACACAGTGATTATTGCTACTGCTATAACAGCCACTAACAATAAACACATTTTAAATCAGACAGGCTGGTTGTACCCAAGTTGATTTATCGATCAACTTGGGTACATTCATCCTGTCCATACATGGTTCGAATTGTTGGAACCATCTGTAGAAGGTACCTCTCCAGGCTGATTGAATCCATGAGGGAGAGAGCTAGCCTGCTAGCAGCTGCATGGGCTTTTTCACCCCCCTTCCTCTTTTCTCACACACACAGAGACACACAGAACTGCTTGCTCTGTAGCCTCCCTATTGGACGAGACTGAGAGCCAATCAACAGGAAACAGCAGCAGGGAAGTGTGGAATATGAAGTCTAAACACAGGGCAGCCTGATTGACTGTGTAAGGGCACAGGACTGCAAATCCCAGGCTGCACTGCTCAGAGTCAGGAGGATTGTGGGGGAGACTATAAAAGATAGAAGAGGGACTAGGCCAAAACACCTTGTTCCTGGATCCCATCAGGAGAGCAACCCCTCTGTGTGAGGGGGATTGCGGCCTACCAAGGGGCACACAGTCTGCAGCCCAGAGGAACAGAACCTGCATGCTCCAGCAGGACGCTCTGCAGCCGCGCAGAACATTCACGGAAGAGGCCGTTTCAACAGCTCAGAGACAGAACGCTACCGCGACACACCTGCAGCCAGAAGAGGCGGTCGATTGCTCTGTGGAGGACCGCTGATTGCGTATAGAATTGGTGAGAGGCCTTTGCCCAGGAACCTTATTGCCTTCCATAAGATACCACACCTGAATACGGTGTACAAACACCTATTATCTGGATCACATAGAGGAGTGCTACATCACAGCACTAGCTACTTACATTCCTCCTCCTCCTTCTTCTATATTGAGGGACCTTTATCCACAGAGCTCCTACATGCCGGTGAAGAGAATAAACGCAAAGCTTTGCTCATAGAACGTTACTGTGGTGGCTCTTAAAGGGGACACGCCACGGGTTTTTAAATCATTGTGTGTATTGGAAGTATTATAGGCCGGCCAGGGATTCCCCTTTAGCCATAGCATTCTAAATACATCAATAGTGGGTTTGAGGGAGCCTATTTAATCTGTGTACGTTGTTATTTAACCTTTATTTGTTGCATAGTGTTACTGACTGTTTTTTTTTTTTTTAAACTGTTTCAACCAAGTCCTGGCTACTTACACAGGCCTTGGCTGACTAATGTTAATCTAAATTTTATTCTTCTCAAGTAAACTTGAAGAACAGAATTGTGTTCTGTATTATTATCAGGTTAATCCATTAACCATCTTGCTACCCTGTTTCCCCGAAAATAAGACCTAGCGTGATTTTCGGTGATGGCTGCAATATAAGCCCTACCCCTCCAAATAAGCCCTACCCTGTTTCCCCGAAAATAAGCCCTACCCTGAAAATAAGACCTAAAAGCACTTTAAGGGCTTATTTGGGGGGTAGGGCTTATATTGCAGCCATCACCGACAATCACGCTAGGTCTTATTTTCAGGGAAACAGGGTAGGTGTGCCAGAGGGGCTGGGACAGTTCTTTGGAGTTGAGAGGCAGAGTAACAGACTGACCCAATAAAAGCAGCTCCTTCGGGGGGTGTTGCTACACCTCTATGGCCGGTTTTTGCTAAGTAAACTCACCCCCTCTATTTGGCCTGCTGACTATTGTAATCAAAAAAGAAAGTGACAGGAAATCTCTAATTTTAAAGTTGTCACCGGAACAGGAATTGAAAGGGAAATCTTATGTTGGCTATATACATTATGTAGTTGAATGTAGTTACTTTAAAAACTACAGAATTGTGTTTTAGGGATCCCCTCATTCAGCTTCCACTATAAAAGACAACTTTAGAAAAGTTTACAGTGCACTACGTCACATAGACTTTTGTCTAAGCCCCCCTTTCCATATTCCATAAGTTTATTGGGTACATTAACACCAGGGTGCCATCCTTATGGAACTTATTGTTGTGTATTCTTCTATCAGCACACTTTGAAGTATTAAAATTTATATGATGCAGGCACTTACTGAAGGTCTCGTTTGGACATCCAATGCAAAATTTATTGTTGCCAATGCCAACCCTGGACTCTGCTTTTGACAGATGATGAAATTCCAAGTCAAACTTTAATTCTATGGTTCTGCATTATTCATGCTGCTCAAATTGTTCTTTTCCCATCACAACATAAGAATAGCTTGAGTTATTTGGGAAAATCTGGCACTATATTAGGAAAAGAAAAGAAAACATTTGCTTGTTTTTTTTTTTCTTTGGCCCCTTTCACACGGGACGGATCCGTGTTGATCCGCCCCGTGTTTATCCGCTGCTCAGCGGGGATCGCTCCGCTTTCCCCAGCTGAGCAGGCAGATGACAGGGCGGGACCCGCACACTGTGCAGGGACCGCCCTGTCAGATCTCCGCTCTCCCCTATGGGGGATCGGAGGAACACGGACCGTCTGTCCGTGTTCCTCCGATCCGCTCTGCAGACGGATAGAAAAATAGGATTTTCTTCCGTCCGCAGAATCGGACGAGAGCGGAGGCGGACAACATCGGGTGTTAGCGGATGTACATCCGCTGACACCTGCTATCCCATAGGGATGCATGTATGTCCGTATTTCATCCAAAAACGGATGGATGAAATACGGACATACGGTCCGCACGTGTGAAAGGGGCCTTTCTTTTATAAAACAGGTTTAAATGAAAACAACCCTCAACAACAACAGAACATCCGCGTCTTAGTATATGCCCAAGGTGTTTTGAGTTCCCTCTTCTTCAGGGACAGAATTCAACACCATTGATGGGAGACATGCATTATCAGCCTATAACAAATAATTAAAAACAGCCCAACCTGTGCACTCCAATGGCGGTCAGACCCAAAAGGGAAGGGGGGCAGAGAGGCATGCAGAGATCCATAGGTCAGCAGAGACATAGGAAAGCGCATTTGATGGGGTCCATCCACGGGCACGGCCAACTGCAGAGGTCCATAGACCCTGGAGAACTCGAAACAAGACGGTCATATACTAAGATATGGATTTTCCGTTGTTGCTGAGGTCTAATTATCGACCAGTGAACTATTATATGATATTGACAACATTATATGTATACTGATGGAAGGAAATTTGTAATTCTAGACACTCAGCCTATTTGTTTTAATGCTGTTATAATAAAACGTGTTTTTATTTCACATATGTGTTTGTGTTTGTAACTTAAAGTAACACAACAGTAAAATCAGTCTGTATATGCAGCATAGCATGCATGTTATACTCAATGTGGAACTTAAGGGGTTAATCCTCTGCATTGTGTAAAAAGGCTGTTTGATCCTGTATGCACAGATCCTCCCTCCTGCACTGTCTATCCGGGGAAGGCCAGCTAACACAGGCAGAGTAGCTGACCTACACATTCTCAGTTATGTCTTTTATGCTGGAGAGCCCATTTACTTGTTGATCAGAGCTAGCCAGGTCACATGATATTGACATCACATATGTGGGCGTGTATACAGGCTGTAGTGGGAATCTCCTCCTTCCTGAACTCTCAGCACTGGAGAAACTCTGCAGTTTATCATGGAACCATGGTATACAGATCATCCAAAAAGGTATATAGTGTCAGTATTTTATTGTAAAAAGATGATTTATAAGCTGTGGGCACTGTGGGGGGATGAACTATTTTCATATTACTGGGTTTAGTAAAACTTTAAGTCCAATACCCCCACTATAGATTTTTTCTCTGGATATACAGTATATCTTGACCAGAATGTTGGCATCATTTGCAGTCTCAAATCACACTTACTTACGTCGATCTGTGGCCTTGCCAGGGGGAGGTGGTACTGGATCCGGGGTAGGGCTCCTGGAAGCTGGAAGACGCTGTGGCTGCACCTCTCCTGCCGCCCCTCACTGTACATGGCCCACAGTGGGAAGAACCGGGGCCTTTGCTTCTCCTCCTGGCCAAACAGGAAGTGCTAAGACTCCCTGGCCAATTGGGTTTCAGGACCTGCTTCCTGATTGCCCGGGAGGAGAAGCAGGAAGACATTAGTGAATATTAATTTGCCACACAAGTGGGTGGGCTCGGGGCGCAGTGCTCTGCTCCCTGAGCCCATCCTTCTTTGAAGCCAATTAGAGCCTCAGGCTCTAATCATGTGGTTTGGGGGGAAAAAAAACCCATTGGAATCCATGCATCCAGCACCCTGCATGTAGATTAGGGGCCAGGCGCATGGATTAGGGGCCGCCACTGGTGAGCCTGAAATCTGGTTTAAAACAAAATATTCAAGTATGTGTAGCTCTCCTTAGAGGGGTTTTGATTAAATGGTTCTCCCCAAGTAGGATATGGCACTAAACCTCTAGGTAAATAAGAGAACCAGAAACTTAGGCTGAGTTCAAACTATTGCGAATTGGATGCGGCTTTCCCTGCATCCAATTTGCATGTTAGGAGACTGTGACCGCCTCTCAATGGAGTCGGTTCACACAGCTCCGGGACGGCTGAAAGGCAAATTGCACAGGGGTCCTGTGCATCTTCTGGTCCGTTTCAGGTCCGAATTCAGCCAAAAATTTGGACCAAAATCAGACCCTGTAACGGTCAACAGGGACACACCAGACCCCTGCTGTGAGCTGCTGCGCACGGCAGTGTGAACCCAGCCTCAGTTATAGTAGAACTATGGACAAAACTTTTTCTTTCATTTTTTGATAAACTAAGGGGGTTATAACCCCTGTCAAATGTTTGTTGTGTGTCCCATTGCGGAGATTTCCCATCATTTCCTGTCCCATAACCAAAACGGGAAGTGAGCAGAAATCCCTACAAATTAAGGACCCCCAGGTCACCAGAACTAGTGTCCCCATTGAAAGATTTCCCCTCTGTTACTTTTCTGGGGACAGAAAATAGGACAAATAGAGAGGGTGAATCTCCTTAATAGGGGGGCCCAGGCAGAAATAAAAACCTGGCAGGGGTTCTATTCCCTCTAAACTCTATCCAAAACAAAAAAAACAAGTTTTGTCATTAGTTATATTTTAAGTAAGGAAGAGTGGGATTGATATTAAAGTTGCCAGTCCCTCAACCCAGGACAGGGAATCTATGAACAGAGGGGATTCCCTTACTTGGAAATTAATCAATAATCTAAACAAAGTAATTGGGAGCAGAGGAACTACCGCAATCAGCATATAACATTAACCATAAGGATATAGATGCACACCAGTATTGAAATAATACAAGCTTTATATAAGAAAAGATTAATAACAGTACATACATCTAATGTACAAACAGAAACAGGTATGATCAACAAAAGGCCCGATAGGCGTCCTGGTGGAATTGTGCAAATATACTTGGGTATATATATGTAGCCAGGTTCTGGGCTACAGCAATATGGAGAAGGAGACGTTGCCTTTTATTCTTCTCTCCCTCTACTGAGATAATGATGTTATGCTGCACTATTCTCCTCCAGCAGTTGGAGAGCTAAAGCCAAGCAAGCCCATAGACTTCTATGCACAGTGCTGAGAATCCTGGGAGTTGTAGTTTGAGATAGCAGCCTATATATGGGATGAATGGACTGCATACATTACTAATCTCAATATGCACTGTGCAGCAGGAGAAGAGGAAAAAATATTTTTATTAAACTGCTCGGAAAAGCTCTTCCTCTTGGCACGAGGGAGTTAGAGAAATCCCCGTACACACGGTCGGAATTTCCGAGAGAAAAAGTCCGATTGGAGCTTTTCATCGTATATTCCGACCGTATGTATGCCCCATCTGACTTTTTACGTCGAAAATTCAGACGGACTTAGATAGAGAACATGTTCTATATTTTACCGACAGAACAAATTCCTATCCGGAAAACCGCTCATCTGTATGCTGTTCCGAAGTACCAAAAATGACGCATGCTCTCAAGCAAGTACGAGACGTCGTACATGTTGTCCCCTCGTACGTGTTGTACGTCACCGCGTTCTTAACGGAATTTGGTGTGACCGTGTGTATGCAAGACAGTTTGAGCGGAATTCCGTCAGAAAAACCTTCAGAGTTTATTATGACTGCAAAACCGGTCGTGTATACAGGGCAAAAGAGTACTTCAGTCTGGATATCGACCTGCCAGCAGGAGACCATACCAGCCAAGATCCAAGCCTGAGCCTAGGAGTGAGGACACCCTGGGGCAGGGCAGCAGAGCACAGCCTACATGACAGCACCTGCACCACTGCAGCAGGAAGATTAGAGCGTCCACTCACCCCCTGCTTCCCTCCTCTGAGTTTGCCTTTATTACTTGATTTGGTGCCTCTTATTTTTTATAACACATTACTATTGGGTACTAAGTATTACTTTCAGTGATATCCTGTGATATTGTATGTCTGTGCACTCAACCTGGTGTGTCAAAGTGGTTTAGGTTCTTGAGAAGGTTGAGGCAAATAACAGAGGAACCATCCTATCCAGCAGTTCCCACGGGAGTAGAGCTACATATAGTTATGATTAAAGATGCCTCCAGGTGAATGTTGCAGCAAAGTCCAGTTGCAGGGGCCTCTGAGGATGATGTGACATCAGTCTTTGTGTCAGAGACCTGAAAACAAGATCAGCAGTGATGGGGAGATGCTCCAACTGTTGTCCAACTAGCCTGAAACGCAAATTTTCACCAACAAAAAACTGTGGAGTGGCAATGGAACTCAGAGTCAGCCTATCAACTCTGTGCTTATTCCCTGAGAACATCTAATCTATCATGCAACCAGACCTCTAAGTGTATGTCTAACCTGGCTCTAGCCTATGCTGGTTATTGAGCCCTGAGCTAAAACTAGCTATTGAATCCCAGACCAGAATGTAAAGGGTTAACTAAAATAACATATAAACTCTACTGCAATAAACAGGTTCACCTTCTAATATACTGGAAGGTGACCACTGCTCACATACCGTAGAATAGACCTAGCTATCTGGCACTGTGCATGTGAGATAACAACAATAGGACATAGATACTCTGTCTGTCACAAGAACTCAGATACACACTCAAGAAGGTATGGGCAGCTGCAGTTATACTATTAGAACATAGAAATACTTGCATAACAGTCTCTGCTTCTGGTCTGGGTGAAATACAATAGCAGAAACGGGTCCTTTCTCTCTCCTCACTTCCTTCTTCTGAAGTTTTTAACCACGCCCCACCAAGACAGGGAGTGGTAGAAAGTGGTAGAGGGCAGCAGATCCCTACATACTGTATGTATTCTTAAAGCAGAGTTCCACCCAAAAATTGAACTTACGCTTTTCGCTATTCGAAATCCTCCCCCCCTCCGGTGTCACATTTGGCATCATTCAGGGGGGAGGGGAGAGCAAATACCTGTATAATCCAGGTATTTGCTCCCACTTCCGGGTATAGATATCCGCGGGTACCCGCGGATATCTACGCCATATCCAGCGCCTCCTCCGTCCCCCCCGCTGTCTTCTAGGGTGACACACAGGTCCCAGAAGACAGCGGGGACCTGTGGGATCGCGCAGCGTGACTCGCGCATGCACATTAGGGAACCAGGCTGTGAAGCTTCAAGGCTTCTCTTCCTGATTCCCTTACCGAAGATGGCGGCGCCTCCACCCGAGATCCGAGGGACAGATCGGCTTTGGGTGCTAACATTGCGGGCGCCCTGAACAGGTAAGTGTCCATATTTTAAAAGTCAGCAGCTGCAGTATTTGTAGCTGCTGACTTTAAAAAAAAAAAAAAATTGGCAGGTTCCTTCTATTGCTCTCAGCCTCCTCCAAATCTCCAAATTGCTGACTTCCTGTTAGAGGGTGGCTACATTTGTTCTCTACGGTCCCACTGTATGAAGGAATGCAGCCACCCTCTCTTGCTCACCCCTGAGATGGACTAGTGACTATGGGATTTGCATACTTTGCATAGAGCAGCACACATGACCGCAACTAACGTACACTGCTCGTTACAAACAAGCGGAATTGAGAAGAAAAAGGAGAGGTTCGGGAGCTCATAGAGGAGGCATAAAAGGAGGCATAAAAACACAGTAAAAAACAATTTCATGAAAAATCAAATAAAGGACCTTTAACCACTTCCCGACCGCCTCACACAGATATACTGCGGCAGAAGGGCAGTACAGGCAAATTAACGAACCTGTATGTTGCCATTTAAGAGACGGCTTGCGGGCGCGCGCCTGGCGGGAGCTCCGTGACCGTGGGTCCCGCGGACTCGATGTGACCCACGATCGTCTCACGGTGAGGAAGAACAGGGAGATGCTAATGTAAACAGGCATCTCCCCGTTCTGCCTAGTGACAGGACACTGACCACAGCTCCCTGTAATCAGGAGCGGTGATCAGTGATGTGTAAAGGGAAAAACTGTCAGAACAGCAGTGTTGAAAAATCCAGCCGAGTGCTGAACCTTACTAAGGCATATCCCATTGTTATTACGCTGGATTTTTCAACACTGCTGTTCTGACAGTTTTTCCCTTTTATGGACACAAGAGGCACACTTGCCCCTGATACTGATATACCTTAAAGTATATAAACTATTTATATGAAAGATTCTATAAGCTTGGAGAATTTTCTACCACGTGGATCTTATACATGAGGCCTAACCATTCCAAAGACAGTGAGATTTGCTCTTTCCTTTCATGTGTTACGTCTCTGAACCTTGATCGTGTCCTGAAGAAGCCTCGTGGCGAAACGCGTAGATGCACAAGGGCTTATTGTACTTACTGTACTATTTTTCATGGTTTTTTTTATCTTTTTGAACACTATGTTTATATTATGTACTTTTTTCAATAAATGTTAGTATTAGTCTTTGATACTTCTCTATTGTTTCCATGCCTTCAAAGTCCGACTTTGGTTACTTTAATTAGTACCCCTCCCTGTGTCCCTATATTCCGGATGTGGCATTGGTAGTGCTCTCTCCTCCCATTCTTCAATAAAATAGTGAACTTTTAAATCTGTAAAAAACCTAACAGGGGTTTTCTGTCCAAAATGAAAATAAAACTTTTGGCTTTAGGTAAACCATAATTTCTGCCATAGCGTTTCCCTATCCTAACTATCACTCTGCCTCCCCTCTGCTGGGATAATGTAATAATCCAACCAGACAGCTTAAAGAAAAAGATACCAGTAATTATTACTCCGGTAATGGCAATGTCATGTTCGATAGATAAAATAATGTGACATTAATACATGCCAGGATCTCATTAAGAGATTAGCATTACAAATAATGAGCAACACAACAAATGAGATGCAAATTGTATGCTAATTAGCCATAACCTTTCTAACCTTATTAGCCGAGCATCCCTGAAGCTAATGGAAGGTGGATGTATCACTGCATTGTGTAGACTGAACATGCACTTAGTTTCATATTAGCAATGCTGGACTGCAAGAGAAAAAAATCTATACTGGAATAGCTGCCAGCATTTCTAAATAATTCCCAGGAACATTTAATGACGCAATGCAAATAGCATGTCTCGGGAACGTGGTATATAAGACTTAAAGTGGTTGTAAACCCTCACATATACCCAGTGAAGTGACTGGACTGATACAGAGATGAAACAAACCCTCCTACATACGTTGTACCTGTCTATCTGCAGCCTTCTCTTCTCTACATCCCTTCAAAGTTCAGAAAAAAAGAGGGGCGAGAGCTGAAATTACACTCTGCAGAGTTCAGTGAGGAGAGCTCTGAGAGCTGATTGGAGGGGAGGGAAGGGACACCCCCTCTCCACACAGGAACAGAGCTGAGGCTGTCAATCAGCTGGAGATCCCTCCCCTGTCCAATTTTGTTCTCTTGGTGTCAGGAAACCTTGTCAGAGATGACTTGTGCTGATAGCAGAGGAAGGAAGCAGCAGACAGAAATGACACTTATGCCGCGTACACACGACCGGACTTTCCGTCAGAAAAGGTCTAACGGAATCATTCCGTCGGACATGTGTGGGCTTCATCTGACTTTTTCTTTCTAAAATTCTGACAGACCTAGAAATAGAACATGTTTCAAATCTTTCCGAAGGAATCATTTCCTATCGGGAAAACCGCTCGTCTGTATGCTATTCCGACGGACCAAAAACGACGTAAGGGCAGCTATTGGCTACTGGCTATTGAACTTCCTTTTTTTTAGTCCCGTCATTCATCATCCCGTTCTAAACGAACGGACTTTGGTGTGATCGGGTGTAGGCAAGTCCGTTTCAGCAGAACTCCATCGGGAAGACCGTCAGAATCTACTCTGATGGAAGGTCCGGTCGTGTGTACGCGACATTAGTGCTCTTAATTGAGACACTACAGAGCAGGGGTCTCCAAGCTCTCTAAAGAAAGGGCCAATTTACTGTCCTGCAGACTTTAGGGGGGGCGGACTGTGCCCAGTGGGAGTGAACAATGCCTGATCTTTATTAGGTATTAGCAGGAGAAATAGTTGGTGTCATTGGGGGGAATGGTGCCCCATGTTTGTTGTCAGTGAAAGGAATTATGCCCCATTGTTGTTGTCACTGAAAAGAATAGTGCCCCACTGTTGATGTCAATGAAAAGAATAGTGACCCATTGTTGATGTCAATGGAAGGAATTGTGCCCCATTGTTGATGTCAATGGAAGGAGTAGTGCCCCATTGTTGGTCTCAATGAAAGGAATAGTGCCCCATCATTAATATCAATGGAAGGAATAGTGCCCCATTGTTGATGTCAATGGAAGGAATAGTGCCCCATTGTTGATCTCAATGAAAGGAATAGTGCCCCATCATTGATATCAATGGAAGGAATAATGCCCCATTGTTATTATCAATGGAATGAATTGTGCCCCATTGTTGTTATCAATGAAAGGAATAGTGCCCCATTGTTGATGTCAATGAAAGGAATTGTGCCCCATTGTTGATGTCAATGGAAAGAATAGTGCCCCATTGTTGATCTCAATGAAAGGAATAGTGCCTCATCATTGATATCAATGGAAGGAATAATGCCCCATTGTTATTATCAATGGAATGAATTGTGCCCCATTGTTGTTATCAATGAAAGGAATAGTGCCCCATTGTTGATGTCAATGAAAGGAATTGTGCCCCATTGTTGATGTCAATGGAAAGAATAGTGCCCCATTGTTGATCTCAATGAAAGGAATAGTGCCCCATCATTGATATCAATGGAAGGAATAATGCCCCATTGTTATTAGCAATGGAATGAATAGTGCCCCATTGTTGTTATCAATGAAAGGAATAGTGACCCATTGTTGATGTCAATGAAAGGAATTGTGCCCCATTGTTGATGTCAATGGAATGAATAGTACCCAATTGTTGATCTCAATGAAAGGAATAGTGCCTCATCATTGATATCAATGGAAGGAATTGTGCCCCATTGTTGATGTCAGTGGAAGGAGTAGTGCCCCATCCTTGTTGTCAATGAAAGGAATTGTGCCCCATTGTTGATGTCAATGGAAGGAATAGTGTCCCATCGTTAATATCAATGGAAGGAATAATGCCCCATTGTTATTATCAATGGAATGAATAGTGCCCCATTGTTGTTATCAATGGAAGGAATAGTCCCCTATTGTTGATGTCATTGAAAGGAATTGTGCCCCATTGTTGATGTCAATGGAAAGAATAGTGCCCAATTGTTCATGTCTATGGAAGGAATAGTGCCCCATCATTGATATCAATGGAAGGAATAATGCCCCATTGTTATTATCAATGGAATGAATAGTACCCCATTGTTGTTATTAATGAAAGGATTTGTGCCCCATTGTTGATGTCTATAGAAGGAATAGTGCCTCAAGGGCCAGATAAAGGCAAGCAAAGGGGCGGAGTTTGGGGATCACTGCTATGGAGGGATATGCTTTGTTGTCAGTGGCACTCAGTTCCACCCCTGGTGCCCTCGTCACTGGAGTAGATTGACAGGAGCAGGAGCCATTGGCTCCCACTGCCATCAATCTTCCCAATGAATGGAGGAGACAGCAGTGAGACCCCCTGCTCTCGTGCACTTTGTTGGATCGGATGGGGCTCAGGTAAGAATAAAGGGGGGGGGGGGGGGGGCTGGAGGCATCCTGCAGCACAGAAGATTTTTTATCTTAATTGCATTAAAGTAAGAATCAACCTTGAGTCTTTAGAACGACTTTAAAGAAAATACACACAACAACCCGTCATAACAACACCAACTGCCAACTTGCTCAGACTATTTCTGGAAATTGCTGGTGCAGAGTATTGGCCCATATGTATAATGTTAACACCAGTAGCAATATACATTATATTGTCAAAAGTATTGGGACGCCTGCCTTTACTCACACATGAACTTTAATGGCTTCCCAGTCTTATGCCCCGTACACACGGTCGGACATTGACCGGACATTCCGACAACAAAATCCTAGGATTTTTTCCGACGGATGTTGGCTCAAACTTGTCTTGCATACACACAGTCACACAAAGTTGTCAGAAAATCCAATCGTTCTAAACGCGGTGACGTAAAACACGTGCATCGAGACTATAAACAGAGCAGTAGCCAATAGCTTTCGTCTCTTAATTTATTCTGAGCATGCATGGCACTTTGTCCGTCGGATTTGTGTACACAAGATCGGAATCTCCGACAACGGATTTTGTTGTCGGAAAATTTTATAGCCTGCTCTCAAACTTTGTGTGTCGGAAAATCCGATGGAAAATGTGTGATGGAGCCTACACAAGGTCGGAGTTTCCGACAACAAGGTCCTATCACATATTTTCCATCGGAAAATCCGACCGTGTGTACAGGGCATTAGTCCGTAGGGTTCAATATTGAGTTGTCCCACCCTTTGCAGCTATAACAGCTTCCACTCTTCTGGGAAGGCTGTCCACAAGGTTTAGGAGTGTGTCTAGTGTGTGCAGCCCAGTCAAGTTTCTCCACACCAAACTTGCTCATCCATGTCTTTATGGACCTTGCTTTGTGTACTGTTCTAAATCATTTGGTGGAGGGGGGATTATGGTGTGGGGTTGTATTTCAGGGGTTGGGCTTGGCCCCTTAATTCCAGTGAAGGGAACTCTTAAGGTGTCAGCAAACCAAGACATTTTGGACATGCTCATTAATTTCATGCTCCCAACTTTGTGGGAACAGTTTGGAGATGGCCCCTTCCTGTTCCAACATGACTGCACACAAGTGCACAAAGCAAGGTCCATAAAGACATGGAAGAACGAGATTAGGATGGAGGAACTTGACTGACCTGCACAGAGTCCTGACCTTAACCCGATAGAGCACCTTTGAGATGAATTAGAGCAGAGACTGCGAGCCAGGCCTTCTCATCCAACATCAGTGACTGACCTCACAAATGCGCTTCTGGAAGAATGGTCAAAATTCCCATAGACACACTCCTAAACCTTGTGGACAGCCTTCCCAGAAGTGTTGAAGCTGTTATATCTGCAAAGGGTGGGCCAACTCAATATTGAACCCTATGGACTAATGCCCCGTACACACGATCGGACATTGAACGGACATTCCGACAACAAAATCCATGGATTTTTTCCAAAGGATGTTGGCTCAAACTTGTCTTGCATACACACGGTCGCACAAAGTTGTCGGAAAATCCGATCTTTCTGAACGCGGTGACGTAAAACACGTACGTCGGGACTATAAACGGGGCAGTAGCCAATAGCTTTCGTCTCTTAATTTATTCTGAGCATGCGTGGCACTTTGTGCGTCAGATTTGTGTACACACGATCGGAATTTAAAGGATCGGATTTTGTTGTCGGAAAATGTTATATCCTGCTCTCAAACTTTGTGTGTCGGAAATTCCGATGGAAAAAGTCCAATGGAGCCCACACATGATCGGAATTTCCGACAACACAATCCGATCGCAATTTTTCCGTCAGAAAATCCGACCGTGTGTACAGGGCATAAGACTGGGATGCCATTAAAGTTCATGTGCATGTAAAAGCAGACGTCCCAATACTTTTGGTAATATAGTGTATATACACATACTGTATATATACATAATTACATCATATGTCTCTGAATGTATATGCAAAAAAAACACTCATGCTTTTCTTACCCCATTTTTGCAACATGGTGGTGTAAACTCAGCCTACATCAAAAATGCATGGACAGTGGTTAACATGGATTCCAATGGCCCTAGTTCACACCAGTGCAATGTGTTCCAGTGCAGACAACAAAAGGAGAAAATGCTGCAATTTCTCTGTATGGAACACATCTGGAACGTGGCAAAATGCATTAAAAAACAACGGAACACACTGGAATGCATCAAAAACACACCGGAAAAAACACACATGTCCTTAAGCTGAAACAAAGAAAAAAAAAAGAGGGAAAAATGCACTGCAACGCATTAAAAACATTCAAACAGAAAAGCTTCCAGAATGCAGAAATTGTGGTGTGAACTGGCCCTTAAAGTGATTGTAAAGTCTCGTTTTTTTTTTTTTAGTTAAAAATAACAAACATTTTATACTTTCCTGCTCTATGCAGTTGGCTTTGCACAGAGCAGCACAGATCCTCCTCTTCTCGGGTCCCTACTTGAAGCTCCTGGCCCCTCCCTCCTGTTGAGTGCCCCCACAGCAAGCGGCTTGCCATGGGGGGACCCATGCCGAGTCATAGCTCCCTGTGTCCATTTAGACACAAAGCCACTGCCCGGCCTCACCCCTCTCTCCTCGTTGGCTGACTGACTTTGATTGACAGCAGCGGGAGCCAATGGCACCGCGACTCTGTCTCAGCCAATGAGGAGGTGAGTTCCAGTTAATCGAGACACTGCTGCAACATTACTGGATCTAGATGGGACTCTGGCAGGGACGTGCGTTGAAGTCAGTGTCTGGTGAGGCACTGGCTAGTATCAGAGCCAGATACACACAGGTTATATACGCTGCTATCATTAGATCGAGAGCAATAATTCTAGCACTGGACCTCCTCTGTAACTCTAAACATGTAACCTGTAAAAATTTTTACATCGTCGCCTATGGTGATTTTTAAATACTGAAGTTTGGCGCCATTCCACAAGTGTGCGTGATTTTAAAGCGTGACATGTTGACTATCTATATACTTGGCGTAACATCATCTTTCACATTATACAAAAAAATTGGGCTAACTTAGTGGGTTTTTTTTTTTTATTCATGAAACAGTTTCTTTCCAAAAGAAAAAAAACACATTGGAAAAATTGCTGCGCAAATACCAAGTAACATAAAAAGTTGTAACGACCACCATTTTATTCCCTAGGGTGTCTGCTTATATATATATATATATATATATATATATATATATATATATATATATATATATATATATATATATATATAAATAATGTTTGGGGGCTCTGAGTAATAGACGTTCACAGGCCACTAAAAGAGGGCAAGCAGCCTCTGTGTCTACAGTGAACAGTGGTGGTCGTGGAGATGGTGCATCCCCTGCAGGTGGCCTTTTTTTCTTCTGCTGGACGTGTTATTGAGCCACAACCAGCAGAAGAGTTGGTGGAGTGGATAATAAAGCCGTCCATACCCTCCTCATCCTCTGTCACCCAGGCTCATAGTAGTTTTCCTTCCAACGCAGCTGCCAAAGCAGCCTATTCCACCGGGTCCTTGTCCACAGTTTCTCCTTCCATAGCCCCACCATCATGCACGGAGGAGTCAACAGAACTATTCGACCATATTGTCAGTTACATGCTGCTGGAGGATGCGCAGCAATTTGAAGGCTCCGATGTTGGTTCCTAGGTTGAGGAAGGGAGTAACGTGAGCCTAGAGAGAGGGGGTGCCACAGAAGGACAAGAAATCGGCAGTCATGTTCCCCCCAGCTGCAGCATACTGCCAAGTTTGCTCCAGTGACAAGGAGGGAGGGGATGCTGAGGTCACTGACTGTACTTGGGTGCCTGAGAGAAAAGAGGAGGAAAGTAAGGAGGAGGAGGTACAACTCCAGCAAGGCAGGATGTCCTCCAGGGGGCAGCTTAAGGGCAGCCACCCTATTGCATCACATCACAGAGCTCCGCAGGTGCAGGGCGCTGCTGACTCCCCACTGACTTGCAAAAGTTCCTTGGTGTGGGCTTTTTTCGACACGTGTGCAGCAGATCGCACCATTGCTGTTTGCAACCTATGTCTGAAGCGGATCAAGCGTAGCTTTAATTTGTGGAATGTGCTGTACCACAGTGGCAGGTTCCAAAACGGCACTTCTTTTCACATAAGGCCATTCCGGCTCTCTACCGTCATGTGGAAGGCGAACTTTGGGCCTTGTTGGACAGGGCCGTCAGCAGCAAGGCTCATATTACCGCTCATTCATGGTCCAGCAAACATGAGCAGGAACGTTACCTTTCCTTCATGGCGCACTGGGTAACTCTGCTGGCAGCTGGGAATGGTTTATGCAACAATGGCAGCAACCTTCTCTCCGCCCTTGGACAGGGACACTTGACCCATGCTCCATGTTTGGCACACGTCCTGAATTTGGTGGTGCAGCATTTCTTGACCAGGTACCCAGGCTTACAAGAACTCCTGAGGCAGGCCAGAAAAGTCTGTGGTAATTTCTGCCAGTCATACAATTCCAGTACTCAGCTGACTGACATTCAAACTGCCCACCAACTGCCTCATTTGTGACATGCCCATCAGGTGGAACTCAATACTGGCAATGCTGCAGCGGCTGCACACACAGCAGAGGGCCATCAATGAGTACCTGTGCGAGTATGGCACCAGGATAGGGTCAGGGGAGCTTGGCTTCTTTTCAGCCACAAGAGTGGCTACTGTTCAAGGATGCATGCACTGTCCTGTCACCATTTGAGGAGGCCACAAGGCTACACTTTTTGTAGCTGCTGACTTTTAAATCGGTGGAACTCCGCTTTAACTGTGTGAAAAAACATGGGATTGTGGGTAAATTTTATACCCATAAACCCATGCTTTTTCCTTCTAGTTAAGAGGGCTGGGCTGGAAGGGAGCATGTGTCTTTTAGACACATGCCCCCTTCTATGACACTTCAGTGAGAGGAGAGCCTCCGCTGCGGTATTTTTATTGGACATTGGACTTTATTGGACATTGGACTTTACCATTGGTCCAAGACTCCAACTGTCCATTGAGCTCAGTGCTTCTGACAAGAAGTGAGAGGCACTGTGAGCTCAACCTCTCAGTCTGCTGCAAACAGAGTGTGTCAGCTTGTGCTTAAACTGGCCGCTCTGTATGTAGCTTCTGACAGGCTGCACAAGGAGCCCCGTATCTCCAGAACCATAGGTGCTAGGACCAGTGGTAGGGTAGTATGCATTAAGATAAAAAAAAACTTTCTGACTTTACAATCACTTTAAGACACTTTAGAAAATACCAGCTATTATATCTTCAGTAGGTTCATATTAATATATTGTAACGTGTCTATGTTCAGAGTACAGTAATGATAAATAATGAAGCATCACTACTAGCCTATGTTAAAGTGTCACTAAACCCACATCATAAAAAACTATCAATAAATGAGGTTTTACACGGTGTTCATACTCACTCAGTCACTATGAGATTTGTTTTCTATATTCTGCAAGAAACCTGGTTGATCCTGCTGCTATCTCTCTCTTCTGTTCATGTCCCCAATTTAGCCAGGGATTTTGCAGAGCAGTGTTGGCAACTCTGCACATGCTCAATCTTCAGTGAGTTTCTATGCTGAGCATTTCCTCCCGATCACTTCAGAGCAGCCCATGTGACTATGGAGTCACACATGTGGGCGTATACACAGAGGTAAATGACAGCCCACTTCCTCCCTCCCTCCTCCTCCATGCCCATTAATCACAATGGGGGTGGGATATTACATGTAGATTAATGGAGGCTTCACTTCCCTCTTATTCTAAGACACATGTTGGAGGGGCGTGACACAACCTGTGACTGGCAGAAACCCGTCCACGCCATGTTTTTACCAAAAAAATAATAAAGATGTGATTTTCAATATATATTTGTATGACGATTTAAAACGGTTTATTAATAATAATTATTTATTTTTACTCTGTATTCCAAAGGGTGTTTTTTTTTTGGGGGGGGGGGGATTTTGAACATGTGAGCAGCAGCAGAGGACTAGAAGCTCCTCCTGCTTATGTTTCCCTGCAGACTGGCTGGGAGAGAGCTGGGTCATGTGACAACTGTATTTTGATTAAAAAAAAAAGTACTTTTTTTATTTTTTTTTAAATTAAAATAATTACAGTGACATTATCCACGTACAGAAATTAATGTATGTATCTGTAGTATCAATATAAGTATACGGACATAGATATACTTTTGGTTCAGTAGGGTAAAAGTCCTGATTCTATACTGCTGTGCGGACCTGAATTAAGTCATGACACCTTTAGTGAACTTAGCAGCTTGAAAAGCACCTTTCTGTAACTTCACAAGTAGACTGTATGGATAAATTCCTGACATGTCACAATGCACAGTGTCATTTTTCAAAAGAAGTTCTAACTTTTATCATTCTAAAGCAGTCACTGAGCTCCAGTTAGTGAACTAGGTTGAGATGATACAATTGGTCTGGTGCAGACAAGTCAAAGCATTTTTCAGAATTTATTGAGATATGGAAGTAGGTGTTGATTCTGGATGATTTGCTAAGCAAAAATACCTCCCTCCTTCCAGGGAGAAAGGAAAGGGCATTGGAATGGGTAGTACTGTGATCTCTATGAGAAGTCATAAATACATGTAAGGATATACAATTAACATCCATCCACTTAAAGTGGATCTTTCATGGCAGACGGAAGGTCTGCTTTTTTTTTTTAGTCCCACTCCCGCTTTAAAAATCTATCTGCAAATAAATCATTTGCCCATAATTAAGCACTTGACCTCTGGAAGATTTACCCCCCTTCATGACCAGGCCACTTTTTGCAAAACAGTACTGCGTTACTTTAAATGACAATTGCGCGGCAACACTGTGCCTAAAAAAAAAAAGATTTTTTTTCCCACAAATGGAGCTTTCTTTTGGTGGTATTTGATCACCACCGATTATTTTTTGCTCTATAAACAAAAAAAAGACCGAAAATTTTGAAAAAAAAAAAAACACAATATTTTTAACTTTCTGCTATAAAACATATCCAATAAAAAAAATTTTAAAAAATCTTCATAAATTTAGGCCAATATGTATTCTTTTTTTTTTTTTTTATTTCTTTTTATTGAAAAATTTTGATATACATATCCTGAGAATCTGCCAACATAGCACAATTCCCAGTGCAACAACTGGCCACGCAGGGCCTATGCAAACAGTCTACTAAACTACCCCCCCCCTCCTTGTCACAGCTCACAAGTCATATTGTACAACATAAACCCTATGGCATCTAGTCTTCCTTCTTTGTTTATAGAACCATGCTTTTGGTGATCACATATAGAGGGTTATAGAATTAGCAATCTTTATTATTATTCATATTACTACCATTCTGTATCTTACCAAACTGCTTTATGCCTACACCCTCATGTCTTTCCCATTACCTTTTGATTATCTTACTGACAACTATGTCAACCATATCTAACTCACCGTGGTGTCTGATTCATACCATACTTTCCATATTTTGTCAAATTTTTTGATACATCCCCTTGCTTCATATGTATATTTATAATGGGGTAGCATTGAATTCACCAGGTTTTTCCAGAGGTTTATGTCAGGAGCTTTGGCATTTTTCCATTTAAGCAGAATGGCCTTTTTTCCGTAAAACAATAAAATAGTGAGTAGCGTTCTCATGGCTCGTTTTGGAACCACATCGTCCACCAAACCCAATAGGCATACCTTAATTGTCATTGGTATAGGTACCGATATGAGTTCTGATATGCATGTTATAATCTCTTTCCAATAACATTGTATATGTGAACATAGCCAAAAAACATGTTCCGCATCGGCCGGGGATGCAGAGCACCTCCAACATTGCGCCACCATAGATCCTGGCCAGCCTGGCTGGCGTATAGTAACTTCTATGTAAAAACTTGAATTGTATTAGTCTGTCTCTAGCTGATACTAGATGTCTGAACGGTTGATTCCAAAGGTCGTCCCAGTCCTCCCCCTGTAGTTCTGGAACCTCCATTTCCCATTTGGTTGGACATTTTGTTATTGCTTTTGGTGTCAATTTGAAAAATTCTTTGTACATCACAGAGAGGACCTTGCTCAAATCCTCTGCTGACAGTAGGGATTCGAGGGCGGAAGGCAGCGATGCCACCCTCAACTCTCTAAATTGATTTTGAAATGCGTGTCTAATCTGGAAGAAACGAAATAGGTATGAATTGGGCAGTTCGTGTCTTGACTGTAACTGAGAGAATGTCATAAGTTCCCCAAATGTTGTGATATCTTTGAGTGTTTTTACACCCTTAACCGCCCAAATCCCTGGATCAGGTAAGTTATAAAAATGAGGTAAAGTGTGGTTCATCCAAATTGGGGTCGATGGGGAAAGACCCTCATAACTGGGTGACACCAACCTCACCGCCATTTCCCAGGCCTTAATAGTAGCTTTCATAGTCATAGTCAAAGGTAGGTCAGTTTTGGTACCACGAAACAGCGCCAGTCTTAGGCTTTCATAGGCTCCCAAATGTGCCGCTTCTAATACAGTGGCAGAGTCACCGTCGTCTGACACTAACCATCTCCGGGCAAACACCATCTGGCCTGCCAGATAGTATTTGTGCCAGTCCTCCCTGGTCACAAGGTTCTTGTAATACTTTGGTTCCTATCCTAGGGGGCTTGGGAGCCCAAAGGAAGGAACCTATAATTCCTTCAATTTGTTTGAAATATGTTTTGGGTATCCAAACTGGGCAGTGGCGTATGAAGTAAAGTAGTACCGGTAGGAACTTCATCTTAAGTAGGCTGATTCTACCTATAAGCGAAAGAGGTAATTTGCTCCAAACAAGCACTTTTTGTTTGAGAAGGGTCAATAGGGGAAGTAAGTTTAGAGAGATATAGTCCTGTATATTTGTCGTAATTTTCACCCCCAGGTACTTGAGTGATGTTACCCATTGCAAAGGTATTCCTGATTTTGCTTTTTCCCTAGCTTTGGTATCTAGTGGAAGTATAGACGACTTGCTCCAGTTTACTTTCAACCCAGAGAACTCCCCAAATTCATTTAGAATCTTTAGTACTGCCTCTAATGAGGCTACGGGGTCACTTAGAAACAGGAGCATGTCATCCGCGTATAAAGCTAGTGTTTCATGAATTGTACCTACTCTGATTGCCCGCACTTCTCCAGAGGTTCTCAATGCGATGGCCAGGGGCTCCATAACCAGGGCAAACAAGAAAGGTGACAACGGGCATCCTTGTCTTGTGCCCCTGCCCACCGCAAAGAAATCAGATATCCTTGATCCCATTCTGATAGCCACTTTGGGGTTTCTATACAGCATGGAAATCCATCTTCTAAATTGTGCCCCAAAACCCATTGCCTCTAGGACCTTAGACATAAACGCCCAATCTACCGTGTCGAAGGCTTTTTCTATATCTATTGATATTACTATCCTGGTATCCTCATCTGTCCGTGGAAGTTGTATGTGAGTGAAAAGTCTTCTTAGGTTAGTATCAGTCGATTTTCCTGGCATAAACCCAGTCTGATCTATATTTACCACCGTCTGAATGACTAGAGCTAATCTAGAAGCCAGTATTTTAGTTAAAATTTTAAGGTCTGAGTTTAGTAGTGCTATGGGGCGGTATGAGGCACACTCTGTCGGGTCCTTCCCTGGTTTGGGCAGGAGGATCATGTAGGCCTCAAGCATGGAAATTGGCAGGGAAGAGTTTTCAATACTATGTTCTAGTAGCCAGTTAAATCTTTCGGCCAATTGATCCACATGCGCCTTGTAAAAGTCGGCCGGAAAGCCATCAGGGCCCGGGGCCTTATTTGGGGGGAAGGCAAAAATTGCCTTCTGAACCTCCTTAACTGTTATTTTAGCGTCTAATGTATTACAGTCTTCTACAGTTAATCTTGGTATATTCAATTTAGAAAATAGCAAGTCTAGTTCTGCTGTGTCCTTTTGTGGAATTGGGGTATATAGTGTAGAAAAGAAATCAATGAATTCCTTCATAATCAAAGACGGGTCAGTGACTAGTGTGCCCCCCTTGTCTCTTATAGCTGGTATATGTGCCACTGGGTGATAATCTGCCACTAGCATTGCCAAAAGTTTCCCATTTTTGTCGCCTTCAGCGAATATCGTGTGTGTATTTCTATTTAATTCTGTTCTTGTCAGCCCTGTAATATGCAGTGATAACTCCCTCCTAGCCTCCAGATGAGCCTCATATGCGACCTTTGTGGGGGCCTCTGCCTGCTTTTTTGCACACTCCCTCTCTTTCTGTTTCAATGTATTTAAAGTTTCATTATCATTTACTCTGGCTGTCTTGATGGCTGAGATGCATTCTCTTCTTACTACCGCCTTGAAGGCGTCCCATACTACTGGTGGCTCTGCCGAGTCAGTATTAGTGGACCAATAAGTTTTTATCACTTCCGCCAGTTGAGCCCCAACCTGTTCATGTTGTAACCAACTGGGCGAAAGTCGCCACCCTCCCTTTGTCGCACCCATGGCAAAGGATAAAGTTAGCGATAGAGGATTATGATCCGACAGACCTTCCGCCAAATATTCAACATCGCTTGTATATTGTAAAATTCGAGTGTTACCAAAAGCCAGGTCAATCCTGGCCGATGACCCATGCGACAGTGATATATGGGAGTATTCCTTTGCTTTGGGATGTTTCCATCTCCAAAGCTCAACCATCCCAGCCACAGAGGCCCATCCGTTCAAGTCAGCCGAGCTACCTCTGCTTAAATTGGAAGAGTCCAAGGCCGCGTCTAGAATTGCGTTGAAATCTCCCAAAAAAAGGGCAGGTATATGTAAATATTGGGCTAGCCTAGTTAGCATATCAAATAATAATTGGCCTTGAAACGGAGGGGGTATGTAGACATTTACCAACATTATTTGACAATGATATATAGTTATCACAACCGCCACAAACCTTCCCCCTGGATCAGTAATGACCCTATGTATAGTGCACAGGATCGATTTGCTTATTAAAATGGACACTCCTCTGGCAAAGGTAGAATACGTGGAGTGTAAAGCCCTCTGTATCCACGGTTTGCGCAGGGACATAACCCTATTGCCATCCAAGTGTGTTTCCTGCAAAAGAATTATGTGTGGTTTGGATTTTTTGAGGAATTGAAATATCGAGGCCCTTTTAAATTTATTATTCATGCCTCTGACATTCCAAGACACCAATTTTAGTTTATCCGCCATTGTTATTACTTCTGTAATGATTTGCCTCACCGCTTTCCGGCGAGGTTAGCTTCACCCTTTCCTTGACCACCATATATTCTAGTACACATTCTACATCAAAGGTTATTACGTTAGCTTCAGTTTTGTGAGCCGTGACAAGTGACTTTCCCCCCCCTGCTATTATACCAGAAACATCAAAAAAAAAATTCCCTGTAAAAAAGGGTGAACCAGAATACAAAAACCAAAAAACAAAAAAGGTCCGGTATGTAGCTTTTCCCCAAAAACACGAACCAATCCTGATGGAGAGTTCCAACCGCATTAATCAAAGTTCGGCAGACTTTCTGATTGTTGGTCTCTGTTACCGTTTTGTTCCATAAAACACAAGTAAGTGAACTTTCGGAGGATCTTTGTATTATGCAGAAAATAGAAGAAAAAAGAAAAAATCACTATGACAATTAAAAGCAAAAAAGGAGAAGTGAAATCTGTGGTGAAGGAGGGAGACTCCTGAGCAAAAAAGGCTCAAGACCAATAACTTCTCTTTTGACCTGCAAACTTCTAGGAACTTTAGGGGAGTGGTGGTCTTCCCCTTGTGATCCTGCATTCTCATCAGAGAGTCAAGAAACATTGATTAATCCTCCCACGTGATCAGTCAGCTATTTCAATGAAAGCTAAGCGATTTAAAGCTTGAAATGTTGGCTCCTTGTACAGTTACACCTTGCTGCTAGCCAATTCAAATAGTTGACGCAGCTGTATGTCAGGTGATGTACTCCTGTTCAGGGACTCTGTGACTTCCACTAGATTTTCCATGTCCAGGATTTATTCTTGCCCTGTGTCCAATCCTCAAAGGCACTTAGTAATGAAATCTGTGCACGCGTATATTCGACCCCGTGATAGTCATTCAACAGCAATTCACTGGCCAAACAGTTGCCCAATTTAATTATTGCAGGGCCTGGGTAATTTGAAACATATTAACCCGCACCAACTGGGGCAACTTTTAGAAAAAGTAGCATTACCTTACTTGTTGATTCGATCCATCTCCTTGTTCCCGGAGCTTTAAGCCAGTTCCTTATCCATCCATTCGCAAGCCTCCGTAGGATTTTCAAAGAACTTCACTGTGCCCTTATATTGTACTCGTAGTTTACTCGGGTATAACATACTGTATTGCACCTCTCTTTCCCGAAGTCTCCTGCGTACATCATTGAATGAGCGGCGTCTCTGCTGCGTGGCTGCTGAAAAATCCGGGAACAACATAAGGCGCGTGTTCTCATATTTCAAGTCTTGGATTCTTCTTGATTTTGCAAGGATCATATCCCTGTCCCTATAGTTCAGGAAACGTACCAGGAAAGGTCTGGGATATGCACCAGGGGGTCTACGTCCTGTAGGGACCCTGGGAGCTCTCTCTACCACATAAGTGGGGGGTAAATCCTCCAGGGAAAGCAGTTGTTTAAACAGGGCCTCAGCAAAATGGGTAGACTTTTCCCCCTCAGCACCTTCTGGCAGGCCCACCACCCTAATATTGTTCCTCCTTTGGCGGTCTTCTGCATCATCTGCCCTATGTTGCAGGGACTTCACCTGGTCCCGGAGTTCAGCTAGATGTGCGCCTTGCGTGTGTGAAGTGTCCTCCACCCCTGAGACCCTGTCCTCCACTGTGGTGAGCCTGCCCCTAATTTTGTCCAGGTCGTGTCTTATCAAGGTGCATTCGGATGATAAATGGTCCCATGAGCTCCGACTTACTCTGGTTAATGGCTTCTAGAATTGGGCCGGTTATTGCCTCCATATCTACCGCCAGCATTTGTTCTTCCGCAGCCTTCTGCTCAGCGTTCGGCTCTTTCAGGCTCCCGGGCGGGGCCATGTTTGCCATCCTGTGCTTGGCGCACTGTTCAGGCTCCCTCACAGGCAAGATGGTGGGGGCGGAGTCTTTCCCTGTCTCCTTCGCCGAGCGTGTCTGGTGCTGGTCATGCAGCTGCTTCTGTGTCTTTTTGGATGCCGAGGAATGCATGATCGGAGTCCGCTCACCTTCCCCCAGATGTTGGTATTGGTTAAATGCAGGGAAATTCACTTTTTATCGGAGGAATCGATCAGGATATATGGAGCTCCTCAGAGACGCGTGCTGCACCGATCACATCCGGCCACGCCCCCCAGGCCAATATGTATTCTGCTATATGTTTTTGGTAAAACAAAATCCCAATAAGCGTATATTGATTGGTTTAACTGAATGTTATTGCATCTTTAAACTATGGGATATATTCTGACATTTTTATTTATTTATTTATTTATTTTTTATACTAGTAATGGTGGCGTTTAGAGACTTATAGCGGCACTGCGATATTAAACACTAACTGACACTTTGCGGGAACCAGTGCCACTAATACAGTGCTAAAAATATGCATTGACACTGTACTAATGACACTGACTGTGAAGGGGTTAAACATCTAGGGCGATCAAAGGGTTAACTGTGTGCCTAGCCAGTGTTTGTGTTTATTCTGTGTGCTGCTTTTACTAAAAGAAGAGATGGATTTGAGTTCCTGCTTTGCAGGAACACAGAATCCATCCCTTCCTCCGTCAGAACAGAACTCTGCCTTGTTTACATAGATGGAGGGCTTTGGAAGAGACGCAACTGAAATCTGATAGGACATGGACCCCAGCACCCCCCTAGATCAGGCCATGAGGCTAGCAGGAGTCCCTGAATGTGTGGACAGTGCTACTGCACACAAGGAATCCCCACCATCCCTTTAGACATTTCTTGGCCCTACTTGTTTATGCTGGCCACCAGAGAGAGTGAGTACTATGCCAAACACGGCATCCCCAGCATCCCTCCACACATGAACATTCATATGCCTGCAAGTTTACAATTTTGTGTCGGGCCCAAGAGGGCTATGCATGAAGGCTGGACACCCCTTGCCCTAGACCATGGGTGCTCAACCTGTGGCCCTCCAGCTGTTGCAGAACTACAAGTTCAGTCGTGCCTCTGCCTTTGGGAGTCATGCTTTTAACTGTCAGCAGCTTGCAATGCTTCATGGGACTGATGGATGATGGGAACAGCTGGAGGACACAGGTTGAGCACCCATGCCCTAGAGCAGGGGTCTCAAACTGGCGGCCCTCCAGCTGTTGCGGAACTACAAGTCCCATCATGCCTCTGCCTGTGAGAGTCATGCTTGTAACTGTCAGCCTTGCAATGCCTCATGGGACTTGTAGTTAAGCAACAGCTGGAGGGCCGCCAGTTTGAGACCCCTGCCCTAGAGTATTCATTGAGCCAGAAGAGTGGATGTTGCTGTGCACATGGTTGCCGCTGCACTAGTAGAAGAGGGACCTGTTTCAAATCATTGTGCCCTATTGGGGATGAGCACTACACTTACATTGGCCCTGGCCTCTGACACTCCTGGGAGGCATGGGTGACATCACTGTGCCTTGTTGGGAGCTTGAAAATGCACCACAAGAATACACTTCAGCCTATTGCAAAAGTGCATCATCGCAGGATTTTAAGCTTCCAGCTCTGCCAGAAGGCACATTGACGTCACTTTGGGCAATTTTTTTTACAAATTAATTTTTAAAGTGGAAGTAAAGTTGATCTTTAATCAAATTGCTGACAGGCAGGGTATTTATGACAGAAGAGACCCTATAGGTCTCTTCTGCCATAAATGCATCCTTCCGCCTTTCAACTGTTGTGTTCACTGAGCCGTGCTTGCGCATTTACGGCCCCGATCGGCCCTGATTTGTACTGCAGCAATGTGACTCAAGTGCGCATGCGTGGGAGTGGCGTAATTGCAACTTGGCCTATCAAATGACTAAAGGCACGGGACGCGGAAGAGAGACCGGGCGACGATGGAAGTGCCGGGGGCCCACCAGATCAGTCCCAGCGCTGCGATGGAGGACACCGTATGACAGGTACGATCACCCCCCGATAAAGATACGAAATACCCCTTGTATCGAACACGCGTAGGGGAAGGGGACAGGACAGGACGGAACGTTATACATACAACCTGTTGGGACAGAGTAGCACGCCACCCCATACCGGCCGCTGTTGCCCGTTCGTCTCTGCTGTTTTAGTGTGGCGCCCTTAAGCGCCTTGTTACTGTGAGTACCCATTGCGGGATTTGTTTATGATTTTAATAAATTTAGTACATACTGCACCATGAAGTCCTTTTTATGTTGATATATTGAGGTACAAACGGGACTGCTGTGAGGAACAGAGGCACCAGTGCAAATCTATCCAGGACCCTGCATATAACATCGAACCCAGAGAGGTTCTAAGGCGCATTCTGACCAAGCTTAATTGTAAGGTCGCACGCCCTAAGGTGAGGGGCTATCACCTGGGGGGGAGCACTTGTATGAGCGCACAGCACTTTAGTTTGTGTTCACCATAACACATGAATGGATTGTGGAAGATCTTTGGACTGTTAATTTGATCATTGCACAGCAACACAGCACTGAATTGCATAGAATCACATGGATGCAACACTAAATCGCATGGATGCGTTTTTTTGTATTTTTTAACTTTTTATTGTTTGAACATTGCACTAACACCATATTGCATAGATGCAGCACTGAAATGCATGGATGCAACACTAAATCGGACTGTTAATTTAATCATTGCACAGCAACACAGCACTGAATGGAATAGAATCACATGGATGTAGCACCAAATCACATGGATGCGTTTTTTTGTATTTTTTAACTTTTTATTGTTTGAACATTGCACTAACACAATATTGCATAGATGCAGTACTGATATGCTTGGATGCAACACTAAATCGCATGGATGTTTGTGTTGAATTATCTATTAATGTTTTAAAATTGCACAAGCTTTGTGGAATATTTGCAATACACAGGCTTATTGGAGCACTTTTACCTATTTATTCATTCATTGAAATGTATTGCACATTAAAGTATAGTATAGTATTAATAGTTATTAATAGATTTTGTATATGTTAGGCACAATATCACTTTATTAATATTTTAGTGGAAATTTCTTATTTTTTATTTTGATAAGCGCAGCGTGTGTACAATTTGGTTTAACTATTTTGCATGGTTATGAGACATGCGTAACGTTAACAGCTGATCATTTGCAAAGATATACTATTTTGGAGACCAGATTTGGTCAATTACCGGGAGGCTCACAGGACTACAAATTAGCATTATGTGTCATCCTATGTCCAGATAGCTGAAAGTAGGAGTAAACTCCCATGGTTGACATTTACCTATAGGTAAGCCTACAATAAGGCTTATCTATAGGTACAGTAAATATATCCTAAATGTGCTCCGTTTAAGATATATTTAGCTGTGAATGGGCCAGTGACATCACATCACCGGCGCATGCGCTCTGAAGGAGCCTTCAATGTCCTCTGCCATGAATAGCGTCTCCCACGCACATGCGCAGGAGTGATGTCATCGCAGCACGGCCAATCAGATGGGTGGAGGAAGCAAACCCGTAAGGAAGACCGGGTGAAGGTGAAAGTCCTGTCAGCGGTGGCAGTGTAGGGGTTCGTTTTAAGGTAAGTTTCACATATTGTGCTAGTATGCGATGCATACTAGCACATTATAACGTGCAGGTTTAAAAAAAAAGCATGGAGTTTTACTACCACTTGAAGGCCTGGCCATAAATTAAAATAAGCCGGTTTATGTAAAGTATATGTAAGCAGTGGCCTTTATACCTGCTTGAAAAAAACTTTGTAATTCCTTTAAATTATTGACTGGAATGCCTTTTAATTATTCCTCCATGTACTGTTCACTGGCATGGTAGTAAATTATCCAAGACACTTTTATTTTATCCTATACTGTACATCTAGAAGGTTATAAATAAATCAACCGCTGTACAATAAGAGGCTAATATCCTCATCCAGTGTCGCAGAAAACATCGGTCCTACAATCAAAATAAATTAAGGTTGCACACACTTTAAATATTTGATTGCAAGTGAATATATGCATTTTGAATGGTGCATAATTAATTAAACTCAAATTAATATGTTACTAAACGCACACGAATCGTACCAATCTCTGCTGTCAGGTTCATTCTCTATCAGTTTGTCATTTAACAAGTTACTTGTCATCTTCTATTTACACAGCAGTGCCCCTATTTTTAGAGCTGGGGTGATTAAAGCAAATCTGTCACATACAGAACGTAATAAAGCTAAGCAGGGTGCATGAGCAAATGCATCTCCAATTGTCTGTACATACACTACAGTATGTGGCCAATGTATTACAGATCACAGACACCATAACCTGCTCTGCATTATTCTCTGCAGTATTACTGAATACCATACAATATAAAAATAGATAATACTGCGCTCAGGTTAAAAAGGACAGGCGGACAGCAGCTAGCGTAAATTGTGGGCAACAATGTACAAGTATGAAATGCAGCGTTTAAATGTCATTGGTAACAAAGAAAACGCCCATCTATCCCAAGAGGCACCCAATAGGTGAATTGATCTTGAATAAAAGGTGAACAGTAATGTTCCACCAACACCACAGTGATCCAAGCCTCTTACCCTCACAATTGGACCACTAGACACAGTGAGCCAAGCCTCTTACCCTCACAATTGGACCACTAGATTAGTGTTAAAAATGCCAAAACTTCAATTCACCACGGACTGCTCCAGCATGGATCCAGGCATCACTCCTCATGTTGAAAGGTGTGTAGCAATAACTCTCGGTGGAGCTGCTGGTTTAAGCGGGCCTGTCCTCTATGCTCTTCACCCTTCTTAAATTGTTCAATCCCCTTGACACAAATGTAGTGCAGTGTTTTGATAATATGAGTATCAACTTCAACCCACAATGTACACTTATGCCCCGTACACACGGTCGGATTTTCCGACGGAAAATGTGTGATAGGACCTTGTTGTCGGAAATTCCGACCGTGTGAAGGCTCCATCACACATTTTCCATCGGATTTTCCGACACACAAAGTTTGAGAGCAGGATATAAAATTTTCCGACAACAAAATCGATTTTGTTGTCGGAAATTCCGATCGTGTGTACACAAATCCGACGGACAAAGTGCCACGCATGCTCAGAATAAATAAAGAGATGAAAGCTATTGGCCACTGCCCCGTTTATAGTCCCGACGTACGTGTTTTACGTCACCACGTTTAGAACGATCGGATTTTCCGACAACTTTGTGTGACTGTGTGTATGCAAGACAAGTTTGAGCCAACATCCGTCGGAAAAAATCCATGGATTTTGTTGTCGGAATGTCCGATCAATGTCCGACCGTGTGTACGGGGCATAAAAGTTATAGTTACCTCTACCTGGGTGCTGGTAGCTCCACCTGCAGGAGAAATGACAACACTGCACACAAACTTTAGTAATAACCAAAAATAACTTCTTTCTTTGAGTAAATATATATTTATATAAAGAATTATTATAATGACTATACTATCACACCAACGTAGTGTGACAGTATAAGGAATAGTTGTGACAATCAGTAACAGACACAAATATATCAAATTATATATATATATATATATATATATATATACCCGGGAGCTCCCCCTGCTCTAGACCTTAAAGTCACTATCCTTTGTAACTAAATGCAGGGCCCTGCAATGAAAAGGTAGTCCTGACGTCTTCAGTCTTCACTAGCTTTTATAATTGTAATCCGCAAAGGGTTCCTCCTGGGTGTTGCGCAGTGTAATGTATCACACTAAAACCATTGTAATCCAACAGATTGACTAAGTGTTCTTATAGGAAGAAACAAGCATCTAGCATCCGTTCTTGAATACTGAAGTCTATTCAGGTGTAAAGTTCTCTGACTTCACTTGTTCCGTGGGACTATCAGTCCCAGCAATGCTCTGTAACAGTTCTAACTGTGTATGTAATAGTTAAACAAACTTCTGGGTGTTAGCCCTCTCACCACACGAGATCCAGGCAGATGGATGTCTCTGTCTCAGCAGTTCTCAGTCCGTATCGAGACACCACCACGCCGTCACACTGTTCTGTTCATAAACGACCAGGAGTCCTCGGTTATCTCCCCACGGGTCTTCGGAACGATCACCTCGGCTGCTCCAGCACGCTGTGATGTGATGGCAGGATCCTTGCAGCTGCTCCGCTCCTTCGCAAAGTAGGCCGCAACCCTGTAGGACACACACACCCACAGGGTTCTGCTGACAGGCCACGCGTCCCAGGAACAAGAGACCTAAGATGGCCGCTCCTCACCCTTTTATATCCTCCCACAATGCAGTTCAGTTCTCACCTTGTCCAGGAGCATTGTGGGTGGGTCAAAGTTAAAGTTCCGAAGTAAACAATAAATCACTTCCATGTCATTTCACTTGATCATGAAACGTAAACGTATTGTACTTTCTCAATTGTCCACAAGATGGCACTAACACAACCTATGTACTGTATAATACACATAGAGCTAGAAACAAAGGTTGTCAGCGCTACAGGTGTAAAGACAAAAAAAACACTTCATGGTGTATTATATCAAAACTATTTGAATTTATTAACCGTTTCAGCCCCGGAACATTTGGCTGCTGAATGGCGATTCGACACTGTGTCGCTTTAACTTACAAGTGCACAGTCGTGCGGCGCTGCACCCAAACAAAATTGATGTCCTTTTTTCCCCACAAATAGAGCTTTCTTTTGATGGTATTTGATCATCTCTGTGTTTTTTATTTTTTGCGCTATAAACAAAAAAATAGTGACAATTTTTGAAAAAACACAATATTTTGTACTTTTTGCAATAATAAATATCCCCATTTTTTAAAGAAAAAAAGCAATTTTTTTCTCAGTTTAGGCCAATATGTATTCTTCTACATATTTTTGGAAAAAAAAATCGCAATAAGCAAATATTGATTGGTTTGCGCAAAAGTTATAGCGTCTACAAAATAGGGGATAGATTTATAGCATTATTATTATAATTTTTATTTTTTTACTAGTAATGGCTGTGATCTGCAATTTTTACAACGATTTTACGACTTTTGACACATTTTTGGGACCATTGGCATTCATACAGCAATCAGCGCTATAAAAATGCACCGATTACTGTAAAAATGACACTAGCAGGGAAGGGGTTAAACACTAGGGGGCGATCAAGGGGTTAACTGTGTTCCCTCTCTGTGTTCTAACTGAAGGGGGAGGGGACTGTCTAGGGGAGATGACAGATCACTGTTCATACTCTGTATGAACACATGATCAGTCTCTTCTCCCTCAGAGAACCGGAAACTGTGTTTTTCACACACAGATCCCCGTTCTCGGTGAGTCACGAGCGATCGCGGGAGCCTGGCGGTCACACTCGCATCGGCTCCGGGGCGAACAGCGGGCGCGCGGGCACTCCTACTATATATATATATATACATACTCACACAGTGGCAGATGTAAACAGGCATGTCATATGAAAACTGATGGTTTCAAACCGACAAGACGGCCGCGGTCCTCATGCACAGCGACGTCACACATTCAAAAACTTCACCCACCTACTTAATACCATGGCTGGTATATTCATAAATTACTGATCACAGTACTGAGCATGCCGGAACTTATGGAGTTCTCAATTCCAAATTATTGAGTTTGAGTGTTTACAGTGAAGGGTACTGTTATTGCCACAACATACAAAGACATAATAATCAGATAATCCTGTCTCTGAGCTCTGCAGGCAGTTCCTTTGACCTCATGGCTTTTGCTCTGATACAGTATGAATTTTTGGCTGTGAGGCTTTTTATAGAGAGGTGTGCAGGGATGTGCAGTCAGGGGAGGCAGGTGAGGCAGATCAACTGCGAGGGTCGTAGCTTGGCGACCTGGGGTCACAGAGACCCCAAATTTGAAGTCCTACCCCACCACTGGTCAAAATTTGGGGCTCCCATCATCTATGGTTCCGGAGATACGGGGCTCCTTGCGCAGCCTGTCAGAAGCTACATACAGAGCGGCCAGTTTAAATACAAGCTGACACACTCTGTTTGCAGCAGACTGAGAGGTTGAGCTCACAGTGCCTCTCACTTCTTGTCACAGGCACTGAGCTCAATGGATAGCTTGGAGTCTTGGACCAATGGTAAAGCACCATTGGCCCAAAGTTGTCCAATAAAAATGCTGCAGTGGAGGCACGCCTCTCACTGCAGTGTCATAGAAGGGGGCATGAGTCTAAAAGACAAATGCTCCCTTCCAGCCCAGCCCTCTTAACTACAAGGAAAAACATGGGTTTACGGGTATAAGATTTACCCACACAGTTAAGAGAATGAGAATCTGCTGCTGCTGAAAAGCTAAATCATATATTATTATGCTATATGTTATAAGACAATAATAATTTATTATTTATCTATTTACTGTGAAATTACTGGTTTTACATTATAACTTCAAACTTTGTCCGTTAAACCACCTGCTTGAGTACAGATTTTGAAAATATATTAAAGTACCTTAAAAACAATATATAATAATTATTTGTATATTACTTACTTATGGTAATTAAACCCTTGTCACCCAGGCCAATTCTGACACTTAAAAATCATACATTTTTTGCCAGAAAATTACTCACAACCCCCAAACATTATGTTTATTGTTTTAGCAGACACCCTAGGGAATAAAATGCTGGTCGTTGCAATTTTCTATGTTACACAGTATTTGCGCAGCAACTTTTTGAAATGCGTTTTTTTTTTTGGAAAGAAACTGTTTCATGAATAACTAAAAAAAAAAATACTAAAGTTAGCCCAATTTTTTTGTATAGTGTAAAAGATGATGTTACGCTGAGTAAATAGATACCTAACATGTCACGCTTTAAATTTGCGCACACTTGTGGAATGACACCAAACTTCAGTACTTAAAATGGAGTTCCACCCACTTTTACAACTCTTCAGCATCCCTCACTAAACTGTGCACTGTAAACGAATTGGATATTTTTAAATTTTTTTTCTCAGCACCTACTGTATATCTGCTGTATTCATTTTTCACTTCCTCCTCCCTGGCCGCGGCCCATCGCATCATTTCCTGTTTGCCACGCCTTCTGGGAAGGGGCGGCAAATTCCTCTGAAACTGCCGTTGCCATGGAAACCTGACCTGAAACCTATTACACTGCTTGTGCTGTACTGAGCATGTGCGAGATCTGCAAGGATGAGATCCAGGAAGAAATACAGTCTGGCTTCAGATGCCCACACTTAAGATGGCCACGGCCTGCTGTAAGTTTATAAAATAACAAACTACTGCTATAAACTAACAAAACAGACCTTAGTTTACAGACTAACTTTACTAGAATACATTAAGCTTGTGTATTCTAGGGGTGTTTTTATTTAAAAAGTATCATTTCGGCCGGAACACCACTTTAAGAATCTCCATGGACAACGCTTTAAAAATTTTTTACAGGTTACATGTTTAGAGTTACAGAGGAGGTCTAGCGCTAGAATTATTGCTCTCGCTCTAACAATCGTGACCTATATAACCTGTGTGTATCTGGCTCTGATACTAGCCCGTGCCTCACCAGCCACTGACCTCACTGCACGCCCCTGGAGGTGTGTGCCTTTCCAAATCATGTCCAATCAATTTAATTTACCACAGGTGGACTCCAATCAAAGTCTAGAAACAGGACCTGAGCTAGATTTCAAGTGTTGTTGGAAAGGGTCTGTATACTGATATTTCAGTTTTCCCTTTTTCATATGTAGCGTTTACCCCCGAAGGAGTGGCTGATTAATTGTTATATCCGTAATTCACGTTTACCACCTAACCCATCGCAGCCCATAAAACCAGACACAGTCCAAACTGCATTTTTCTCTTACTTTATTAAGTAACATGAACTGGGATAGGAGAAGGATTTCTTTTGAGATGCTCTTTTGTTGCTTTATCTTCTTTTCACTGTCTCTCATGCAAGGAGCTAAAATCATTGTGGATAATATGAAATCACTTTATGCGATTTCTTCAATCAGGGAAGATGGAAGTAGATTTGATAGAGAATAATCGACAAAGAGTCACTCTGAATAACTTCTTCATCTGCAGAACTTTTCAGGGACAGTCTGTATCTCTATATGTGTACTAGTAGCTTTACCACCACCTCTTTACCACTACTTCCCATCTGCATGGTACTTCCAAGTTGAGCTAAAGAAAAGTCACTCTGAATAACTCCTCCCCCTTGACTGATTGGAATCCCGGGGCATTGCTGAACCCAAAGTCACAGGCCATCACCGCCTGTCTCACTGACTTGCCTACCGACATCCCTCAGCCTCTGGCAGTACCCTTCCCTTGGGCTTTCACTCACGTGATCAATAGTCCGTGTGCCACTCATAAACGATCGATCGCCCAGTTTCCTTCTGCTTTGTTGCGACTTCTTCCGCAATGATTCTTTGTCCCCTTTCCGCTTTTCTGGCACGTTCCCTTCCCCGCAAGGGCGGCCAACAACACCAGCGACTACATGCTGTACGGTGTCATCTACTCCTCCAAGGATACTGGTTCCCCACCCTTCTCGCAAGGGGGGGCTCCGTTGACTCCCCAGAGGGGGAACCTCTCCCCTCCGGGAACCAGGTTGGGCTTCTCCAAGCTCACACAGGAAACCACTCTCCTCTGACCATGTGACCCGGCTTTTATATGAGAGTCCCGGGGCATTGTCAAACAAATTAATGATTGTCCAGGACTCGCACACAAACTACCTGTCACTCAAATCCCAAATGAACAAACAGGCCTGCTATAATGGTGCAAGCCTGCCTAAATTTACCTGCAATTGTAAGCTAACAAAAAGGTCACATACTTAAAAGTAGGTGCTCGCTACACATACATTTGCAAACATTTCTAAAATGCTGTATTCATTTTGTCATTATGGGGTACTGAGTGTAGATTAATGGGAAAAAAATGAATTTAAACAACTGTAGTATCAGACTTCAACGTAACAAAATTTAATAAAGTGGAGGGGATCTTAATGAATGCATTGTACAGTATATAAGCTATTTGAATTTGAGAACAGGTATATCATATTTCTACTGCATAATGCAGGTCAGTGACTAGACTGTAACCTGTGGCTCCCCTGCAACTTGTGTCAATTTGCCCCATATTGGCATTATGAAATATGCCATGAGCAAGTTAAGTGTTTTGCATTTTGAAGAGTAGAGTAAGGACTGGCCAGAGAGGAATTACTTTGATTAAACATGTATTGCAATTCATGTGAAGTAAAAACCCCGGTTTTTATGCAAAGTGGAAAGATTTTATGGCAGTGTGCAGAGGGTTCATTCAGAATTTTAGGGTTCTTATTGCATCCCAGGTCGCCAGTGCTGGGGGTTATTGCTGCCACTAATACCAGTGCTGGGGGTTATTGTACTCCAACTTCTTCAGTGTGCATTGCAATACACTGCAAAATGTGCAGCAGCATCAAACTTTGAGAGTTGAGGTGAAATATAGCCTATTCACTGCCTAACTTGACGCAATGCACCTTAATGCATAAAAATGCACTGCTAATTTTCAGCCCTCTGGAAGTTTCAGGTGTGGCATTCGATTTCAAGTTACATATTTGGTAAGGTTTGGTAAGACATAAGTTCATCCAGTTCAACTAGGGTTGCCACCTGTACGTTTTTCTCCCGGACAGTCGGGTTTTTTTGAATGATGTGTTCGGGTTTCCATCTTCTTCAGACCTGGACACATCATTTATACCGGACTTCACCGGGAGTGACGAGTCTGCTCGCCATCTGGTCTGCCTCCCCTCCTGATGGCAGCCTGTTTCAGAATGGCCGAGTATCAGTAGATCAAAGCTCTCCCCTCCCCCCCTCCTCCTTCTCCGCTCTGTATAAATACTTGCACTAGCCCTCTCCCCTCTTAAAGTGGCCCCCAGCACATATCTTACCCTCACCCCCATCTTGCACTAGCCCTCTCCCCTCCCAAGCGCCCCCCCAATGTGTAGTGATTGGGGGGGTTAAGAGAATATGTGCTGGGGGGGCATTTTGACAGAGGAAGGGACTTATGCTAGAAGTGTGGGTTGAATTTGAAATCCAACAACCTCTTCTAGCACTATCCCTCTCAAAGCACTCCCCCAAGCACATATCAATCCCCCCCACACTAGCCCTCTCCCTTGACAAAGCACCCCCCAGCACATATCAGACCCCCAATTCCCCCCAGCACATATTCGACCCCCACTTACACTAGCCCTCTCCCTTCTTAAAGCACCCCCCAGCACATATCCTACCCCCACCCCCATCTTGAACTAGCCCACTCCCCCCCAAAGCGCCCCCCCAGCACATATCTGACCCTCCCTTGCTAGCTCTAGCCCTCCCCCCTCCCAAAGTGCCCCCAGCACATATTTGACCCTCCCTTGCTAGTTCTAGCTTTTTCCTCTCCCAAAGCGTCCACCTAGCACATATCTGATCCCCCCTGCTAGCACAAGTCCTCTCCCCTCCCAAAGCACCCCTCAGCACATATCCAAGCCCCCCTGCTCGCTCTAGCCCTCTCCCCTCCCAAAGCATCGTCCAGCACACATCCACCCCCCCTCTCAATGGAGCCGGTTCACACATGTCTGGGGCGGGCGTAGTCCAGCTTAAAAAAGAGTCCGGTGCATGTTTGGGTCTGGTTCAGGTGCAAATTTAGGCAAAAATTCAGACCTGAATCGCACCTGAACCGGTGAACAGACACGCACCGGACCCCAGGCATGAACTAGCGGCCGCACATATGTGAATCCAGCCTTAACGGAACTGTAGCACTATTAACTCGAATCTTAACCAGGTTACTAGAATCTCTAAACAATGTCAACCAGTTCAGAGGAATCAAAAAGGGTTCTGGTGTACACCGTGTGTATATAACCCTAATAATGGGTGGGTTTATGCGTTTCTTGTGTGGGAGTACCCATGGAGGTGATGAAAGTACCTGGCACCTGGTAATTAATGTTGGTCGGCTTTTGGTGGGGCCCTTCCTTAAGTGGTGTAATGTCCCTTTAAGAGTGTAAATCGATCAACAACGGCTAAGCTGCTAAGTGGGAGCAGTGTTTGTTTTGGCTAACTGTCTGTGGCGGGCGGTTAGGGCATGTAACTCAGCTCACCATTTTCTGTCAGGCGGCTACTCTGATCCCAATGACTTGGCGATCAGCAGCTTCCAGCGATCAGTCCTGGATCCTCACACAAGCCGCAGTCTCTCAGCTTGGATCCCGAAAATATAGCGATTCTCTCTCTCAATTCGGTCTCTGAAGGCAGCTCTAGCAGTTCGGCACAGGTCTGTTCCCACTCCCAGATGGGAACAGGCACCACAACAGCATGTCTGTCCTTGTTGCTCTCCACCCTGGACTACCCAGAACTTGATCAGTTTACCCAGGGAAGACTATGATGCTCTCCTCATCTAGCAACAGGGATTTGTAGGAACTGAATTGGTTCCCCTAGGTTTTGCTCTCCTGTCCTGGGCTCCCTTTTTTGAAGGTAGCTTTCTCTTGGTTTTCCCCTCTTCTACCTGGGTTACCTCTTCTTGGAGGTCCCTCTCTGGGTTTCCCTCTATCCCTCATGGCCTCCTCTTTAGGGGGTCCTCCCTGGGTTTCCTTCTCTGCTCAGCTCCATTTTTTGAAGGTCACCCTGGGTTTTTCCCTTATTCAGGGTTTTTTTTTTTTTTTTGGAGGTCCTCCCCATGTTTATATGTATATATAAGATAAAGTGTAAATGCGAAAGCATTTTATGAACTGTATATCCAGTAATATCTGCCTTTCAAGATATGTATTTCTGTCTTCCTACAAAAATCACTGTGTGTCAGTCAAACTATTGGTCAATTTCTTTCGTCTTCTTTCTGTCCATCTTTATTTTTATTTGTACCATGCATCTGTATAGCAGACTCAATGCCAATTCATGTCTCACTTCTAGTCAGTCTGCCAATGCCCATCAGCATCGGCCTTTGTGTTTCTTTTTATGTCTTTATGTTTGTCTGCATCAATGCCAGTTACACCGTCAATGCCAGTTATTTTGCTGAGCACTAGTGCTAATCCAAATAGCCATCAATTTGTATCTGTTTGTGTCAGGGCCAGTTTGTCAATCCATCCATGCCAGAATTTCAATCAGGGGGTCTGTCCTTCGATGCCAATGAGTTGAAATGTCTCTCTGTATCTATCAATTTAGAAGATTTGTGTTTCTTGTCTGTCCAAATAAAGTCAGTTAGTAAATCCTTCAAAACGAATACTGACATTCTATTTGGACATCTGTCTCTCTTTCTGTGACAATGACAACCATTCTGGCTCTCAGTCACGGCCATGCATTCTATGTCCACCAATGACTGTGGCAATGCCAGGCAATCTGTTCCTCTATGTATGTTCGTATATGTTAGCTCATTGGTCTGTGTTGATGATACAGTAAGTCAGTGGCAGTCAGTCTGTCTCTCTATATCCATCTGGGCCAGTGTCAATCCAAGCATGTGGATGATGTGAAGGAAAAAAGTCAAGAGAGGACAGAACATTGTGCAGAAGAATAGATGCAGAATCCAGAGGAGATACTGCCATATGGAGAGTCAGGATGGAATTTTTAGACCTTTTGATATTTAATTGGCTGGAATGTCTCCAGGGGATTATTCACCTTCCTCTGGATCCAGGGATCGGTGATTTCAGATACAGACTTTACTGAACTCCAGATATTGGTGGCTTAGCTATAATGACTGGGGCTCATTAAGGCAATGTTGTCCTTTTTAATAAGTTTGCAATTTATTTAAATTTCTCTTTTGCTTACTGCTACATAAATAAATATATCTGCAATGCATTTATCATTTTGAGCTGCTGCTTGAAGTCAGAGAACTAGCTAACCTGTCACCTGCACAGTTAGGAACTGAAGGAAAACGCCCCTAACGAGGACATATAAAATCTTTCCTCGCTGTACTAATTAATGGGTTTTTATTGCTATCTGTGTCCTCATTGGAGACAATTTCACTCATTTCCTGTTACACCTTACACCTCCCAGAAATATTACAAATGGGAATACAGCAATAAAATTTCTAACTCTTCAACATTCTAAAAATGTTTTGGCTTTTGGCTGTAATTTGGCTTTAAAGCATCAGTGTGTGCAGGGAGTGTGCCAGGTGTGCCTGGGTACACCCTAAGCACTGCATGCGGTGCCAATGCCCCCTATTGCCTTCAACCCGTGTTGGGCTCCCAGAATGGAGAGTAGGGGAGGAAGCTAGTAAATATGTACTTACCAACCCCCTCTTTTTCTAAATGAACACAGTGAACACACTCTCTGTGCTCATTCATAACTGAAGCATAAAAAACTGTGTTTACTATGCTTCCGTTTGTGAATGAACAGGAAGCCGCTCAGCACAGACCACTATCCCACTTATTCACTGTCCAGCGCAGCTGAGATTTCAGATAAAGGCATGTGTGTTTGAGCTTTGGGGTGCACACCCTAATGCAATAGGCTGCACACACCTATGCTTTAAAGTGTATATCCAGCCATTTTAGAATAGAGACAGACTGGAAACTCCATCAGGTTTTTACTTCTACGCAGGGCTCCAATAGAGTGATTGTTCCTCACTTATAGGATAAGTTCACCTTTGGGAACATGTTACATGTTCCACCCATTTTTATGTTTCCAGTGCTGCAGCCTCTGCCCGCTGCCCCCTTTACTGTGGCAGTAGTATGGGGAGAAGTTCCCATCCTAGTACTAGCTGTTTAGTTTTTTAATTCAGCGTGGCAGTGCGGGACTCCACCCACACGGTCACATGCCCATGTCATTTGTTTACACAGCATTGTGTTAGTAGCAATGAACTACAAGCCCCATATCCTTTGCAGTTGTTGGCTTGCAGTTCTTAATAAAGAACTGTGGAGTGCCGTGGTAGTTCATTAATTTCTTCCTGTCAGTGTATCTGACTGCCCATACAGGAACAGAAATGGTAATTCTTCAAAAAGACTGTATGCAAACTCACTGCAAAGTATATTCCCATGGGCAATAAGTTTAAAAGGCTAAAAATAAAACCTATGTGGCTCATGGCCAAAGTTAAAAAAGCTATAAATAATAAGAAAAGAGCTTTTAAAAAATATAAACATTAAGGAACACTATCATCGTTTAAATGTTACAAAATATATAATAGAATATGTAAAAAGTAAAATCAAGGACACAACAAAACAAACCCCCAAAAATTCTTCAAATATATTAATAGTAAAACGGTCAGGACTGAGCATGTAGGCCCTTTACAAAATAATCATGAGTGGGTGACTGGGGACAAAGAGAAGGCAAATGTATTAAATACTTTCCTCAGCTCTGTGTATACAAAGGAGCATGGGGGAGCTCATGTCCATAATGGGGGTGGTAGTAACACAGCCACAAATGATCCCCAATGGTTCAAAAGTCTAGAAATATTTACACAGAATAAAAGTGGATAAAGCACTTGGACCAGATGGTGTCCACCCACAGATCCTAAAAGAATTGGGCTCTGTCATGTTTCAAATTTTTAGGGACTCGTTAATGACAGGAATGGTACCACTAGATTGGCGTAGGGCCAACGTGGTGCCCATATTTAAAAAGGGATCAAAGTCTTTACCAAGTAACTATAGACCTGTTACTTTAACTTCTATAGTCGGAAAGATACTGGAGAGTTTAATAAAATACCACATAGATGAGTTCTTGCTGGAAAAAAATATTTTAAGACAGCATAGATTCATGAAAGACAGAAGTTGTCAAACAAACCTGATTTCTTTTTATGAGGAGGTAAGTAACCTTGGACAGAGGGGTGGCTGTGGATGTAGTACACTTGGATTTTGCAAAAGCGCTTGACACAGTTTACGTGATTTCATGCACGCGGTTTAGGGGGCACGCGCACCGAACCTGCTGTTATTGGACAGAGCAGGAGCCAATCAGCGGGTCCAGCGGCTACGATGGCTGCCACGACCCACCGATCGTTCACAGGAGAGACGGTCAGCTGTCTGCCTGTGTAAACAAGGCAAACAGCGGATTTGTCAGGAAGAGAAAGAGAGATCTTGTGATTCAGCTAAGCTGAATCACGGATCTGTCTTTTCCTTCATTGAGACACTGCCCCTCACAGTAAGCACCTCCCTAGTGAACATTTAATCCTTTAATCGCCCCTGGTGTTAACCTCTTCCCTACCAGTGCCATTTATACAGTAATCAGTGCATTTTTATAGCACTGATAACTGTATTGGTGTCACTGGTCCCCAAAACGTGTCACTCATTGTCAGATTTGTCCACCGCAATGTTACAGTCCCGCTAAAAAATCGCAGATCGCAGCCATTACCAGTAAAAAATAAAAATAAAAAATAAAAGTCCCTAAATCTATCCCGTAGTTTGTAGACGCTATAACTTTTGCGCAAACCAATCAACATACCCGTATTGGGATTTTTATATCAAAAATATGTAGAAGAATACACATTGGCCTAAATTGATAAAGAAATTTGTTTTTTTTAATTTTTGGGGGGGGATATGTAGCAGAAAGTAAACATATTTTTTTTTTTTTCGAAATTGTCAGTCTTTTTTTGTTTATAGTGCAAAAAATAAAAAGCGCAGAGGCGATTAAATACCACCAAAAGAAAGCTCTATTTGTGGGAAAAAAGGACATCAATTTTATTTGGGTACAGTGTCACACGACTGCGCAATTTGTCAGTTAAAGCGACGCAGTACCGTATCGCAAAAAATGGCCTGGTCAGGAAGTGGGTAAAACCTTCCCGGAGCTGAAGTGGTAAAGTGAACTTATCCTTTAATGTCCTTGTGACAAGGGTTTTACCATACAGTAGGTGAGAAAAAAAATCTGCAACAGAAACAGAAATAATTTTTTGTACAGTAGGGAAGGCTAGAACCTCATTAAACTTTAAAAAAATATGTTACGCCAACATTTGCCTTTCATTTCTTTTTAAACGGAATTGGCTGTTTTACAAGGTCATGGTTCACATATAGTTTAATTTCTGTCTCTGTCCCTGGTACAAATTTCTTCTCACTTCCTGTCCCGTAATACCATTGTCAGTATGACATCACATGTGAGGAAAGCTGTAACAGAGTCTCGGATGGCAGTAAAAACCTAATCTTTCCTTACTCTATTTAAAACTAAAATATATTATATATACATGGAAACTGGTGTAGGTGTCCTTCCACCCACTTGTGAATATATCAACCATACACAAATGATATTACAAATAAATAATTAATCTAATCAGACTTCAAACATAAGTCTGTTATACATCAGAAAGTGACATAAGTGTTCATACACAAATACAAACAATAAAATGAACAAAAAAGATTAAGGCCCCTTTCGCACTGGCACTCTCCGCCAGCGGATCTGGCTGCTCAGCAGGGGATCTCTCTTCTGATCCCAGCTGAACAGGAGGATGACAGCTTATGCAGAGCGGACACGGACACAGCCTACTTTCCTGTATGATGTAAACAGAGCGCCTGTCCGTATACATCCAACTGTCATCTGATCCCCCATCCAACTGTTTTTAGCCGATAGGATCGGATGTCGTCAGGTGTCAACAGACAAATATGATCCATACCTCCCAATAGTCCCGGATTGGGCGGGACTTTCCCGCATTGACACCTTTGTCCTGCGGTCCTGGAGTACAGGGGCTTTGTCCCGCATTACTCCATACAGAGCAGGACCTGCAGCAGTATGCTGTAAGATCTAGCACATCCAGAGATTGGTGGGCAACCCAGGGATTGGTGGGCGAGCCGGCAGGGCAAAGGCTGCAACGAGGGAAAGAGCAGCTGTCAGATTCAGTCTCTGATGTCGGGGATGGGCGGGCTGATATTCGCTTTCAGCCTCCTGACTCCGCCCCACAAACAGAGCGCCACCCTGCCCCTCCCTGACACCACCTACCACACCAGCAGAGACCAGCAACCTGCCCCTTCTGCTGACTCCACCCACCACAGAGGGGAACCCGGCCCCTCCTCCTGACTTAGGCCACTAGAGAGCGGCACCCTGGCCCTCCTCCTGACTCCCCCCACCACAGAGCAGCACCCGGCCCTTCCTCCTGAATCCGCCCACCATAGCGATATTCCAGTGACATGAGGGGTCGGATGAGATTGGTGCTCTGCGGCGGACTGAGGAGGGTGGATGCCGTGGGCCCCCAGGAAGGCCAAGGAGTAGTGTGGTAGCCCCCGCGGTGCTGAGCTGGATCCTCACCCTGCAGGCCATGAACTCTAGGTGCGGGCAGTGGAGAACGCTGTGAGGTAGCCCATCGTCACCAAGACTGGGGAGATCGATAGAGGGCTGCAGAGGTGAGTGGCTAAAACTGCCAGCATGGCCTTAGTGACAGGGGACTGCAACTGCCAGCATTTACTGAGTGACAGGGGGACTACAACTCCCAGCATGGCCTGAGTGACAGGGGGACTACAACCCCCAGCATGGGTTGAGTGACAGGGGGACTACGACCCCCAGCATTTACCAAGTGACAGGGGGACTACAACTCCCAGCATTTACTGAGGGACAGGGGGACTACAACTCCCAGCATTTACTGGGGGACAGGGGGACTGCAACTCCCAGCATTTACTGGGTGACAGGGGGACTACAACTGCCAGCATTGCCTGAGTGACAGGGGGACTACAACTCTCAGAATGGCCTGAGTGACAGGGGGACTACAACTCCCAAGGTGGTCAGGGTGACTAGGAACTACAACTGCTAGCATGACCATAATAACAGGGGAACTACAACTCCCAGCGTACCCTGAGTTGCAGGGAAATTAAAAGTTCCTGTATGCATAGGGTAACAAGGGATTGTATGTACATAACGCACTCCTAAACCTCGCACTCTGTATACAACGCACTCCTAAACCTCGCAGTCTGTACATAGCGCATTCCTGAACTTCGCACTCTGTACATAACGCACTCCTGAATTTTTCCACACTTTGTGTAACACACTTTTCCACAGTGTGTACAAAACCATTTGTAGTGGAAGCTTTTTATTCTTTTTTTTTTATTTTATTTTTTTAAATTGTACCGGGGTTTGTGTCTGTGAGACTCTTGCTTGTGGCAGAGCAATCAAAGCAGGAAGCCCGAGTTTGGTTTAACCACGCCCCATAAGCCCCTCCCACTCTTAATCATTTGGCCACACCTGTTTTTTGCCGCGGCGTGCGTAGGGACACTTCCTCTCTCAAGTGTCCCTCATTCTGAAGTTCAAAAGTTGGGAGGTATGAAATATTATTATTATCATACAGGATTTATATAGCGCCAACAGTTTGCACAGCACTTTACAACATGAGGGCAGACAGTACACTTACAATACAAATCAATACAGGAGGGATCAGAGGGCCCTGCTCGTTGGAGCTTACAATCTAGAAGGGAGGGTCAAGTGGAAACAAAAGGTAATAACTGTGGGGGGTGAGCTGATGGAAAAAATGAAAATCCAGTTGTTAGGTGTGGGTAGGGTAGGCTTCTCTGAAGAGAAGGGTTTTCAGGGATCGTCTAAAATCTAATAAAGTAGGAGATAAGCGGACAGATTGGGGTAGGGCATTCCATAGGATTGGAGAGGCTTTGGAAATGTCCTCGAGGCGAGCAATGGGAGGAGGTGACGAGGGAACTAGACAGCAGGAGGTCTTGAGAGGAACGAAGAGAACGAATAGGTTGGTATTTAGAGACTAAGCTAGTGATGTAGCTAAGGGCGAAATTGTGGATGGCTTTGTACGTAGTTGTTAGAATTTTGAATTTAATTCTTTGGCCGACCGGAAGCCAGTGGAGGGATTCACAGAGAGGAGTGGCAGACACAGAGCATTGGTAAGGTGGATGAGTCTGGCATCGGCATTCATGATGGATTGAAGAGGTGATAGACTATGTAGAGGTAAGCCACTGAGAAGGGAGTTGCAGTACTCGAGGCGAGAGATGACCAGCGAGTGAATTAAGAGCTTTGTTGTGTCATTGGTTAGAAAGGGGCATATTTTGGAGATGTTGCAGAGGTTGAGGCGGCAGGATTTGGACAGTGATTGGATGTGTTGCTTGAAGGAGAGTTCAAAGTCTAGGACTACACCTAGAACCTTGGCAAGTGGGGATGGGCTTATAGTTGTGCCATCGATTTTGACAGAGAGATCAGAGGAAGGGGCATATGGGGGAGGAAAAATTATAAGTTCGGTTTTGGATAGATTGAGTTTGAGGAAGTGGTGTGACATCCAGACTGATATATCTGATAGTAAATTAGTGATACGTGAGGAGACAGAGGGAGTGAGCTGAGGGGTAGAGAAATAGATTTGGGTGTCGTCAGCGTAGAGGTGGTATTGGAAGCCATGGGAGGCTATCAGTTGACCCAGGGAAGTGGTGTAGATTGAAATTAGGAGAGGTCCAAGAACAGAACCCTGGGGGACCCCAACAGAGAAAGGAAGAGGAGAGGAGGAAGTAGAGTTGTAAGAAACGCTAAAGGTGCGGTTGGATAAGTAGGAAGAGAACCAGCGAAGTGTACAGTCACGGAGACCAAAGGCATGTAGTTTTTTGAGGAGGAGGGGGTGGTCAACCGTATCAAAGGCAGCAGAGAGGGCCAGTAGTAGGAGTACAGAATAGTGTCGATTGGTTTTGGCCATTAGTAGATCGTTTGTTAGTTTTAGGAGAGCAGTTTCTGTGGAGTGTTGAGGACGAAATCCAGAGTGAAGGGGATCAAGAAGGTCATTATCAGCGAGGTGGAGGCTCAGTCGGTTGTAGACCAGATGCTCGAGGAGTTTGGATAAGAAGGGGAGTAAGGAGATGGGGCTTAGGTTGTTAAGATTGGATGGGTCCAGTGAGGGCTTTTTAAGTATGGGTCTGACAAGTGCATGTTTTAGAGAGTTGGGGAAGATGTCAGAAGAGACGGAGAGATTAAAGATTTGGGTTAGAGAGTGTAGCATAGGGCCAGAGGGTGAACATAGCATTTGTGAGGGAACAGGATTCAGAGGGCAGGTGGTAAGGTGGACATTAGCAAATAGTTTAGCAACTTTGTCTGTAGTGGTGGGGTTGAAAGAGGGAAGTAATGATTGTGCCTGTGGGCATGAAGTGTAAAGCGTAGAGGGTATCGGAACAGTAGATATCTCCGCACGATTAAGGCCACGATTAAGGTCAATAGATATTAAATATCTATTGACACCCGTTACTTCATAGAGGGCAATGGATGGTCCGATCGGGTCCACTCGGGAGTCACTGTTTACGGCACGGCTCTAAAGGAACGGCACGGTTATGTCATTCCTTCAGAGAGCATGTGCTGGTGACGTCACCGGATGCATCTAAAGTAAATATCCCCTAAATGCATACTTCCCAACTTTCTGAGATGGGAATGAGGGACACCTATCAGCAAAAGTATGCAGGCATAGGACACACCTTTTGCCACGCCCCCTTAAAGGAGAACTGTACAAAAAAAAACATTGGTTAAACCCACAAGTGCTTATTTTACCACTACTATTCCTTTATATTGGCTTTTGGAATTTACAAATGAAAGGTTTAGCACTGGGAAACACTTTTTGATAGATAAAAAGTGCATTTTATATACATCTATATGGATCACACCAAAATGTGGAACAAATAAGGAGAAATGAGGGACATTGCTCCAAATCAGGGACAGTCCCTCAAAATCAGGGACAGTTGGGAGGTATGTAAATGGCGTATGTTTAGCGGGTATTTACAGTACCTATAGGTAAGCTTTATTATAGGCTTACCTATAGGTAAAAATCATACATACATACTCCCATTTTAAGTGAAAAGCCTGTGCAGTTTTTTCATTAATGTGACAAACAAAAGTAAGCAGGTGTCATCCTCCTGTGTCCCACAGCACAAGAATCACAGCCTCTTACTGAATATCTGATCTCCAAAGTGAGAGAGATCAATAGCGCTTTTGTAGTAGGTCACTGGGAAGACAGCACACCTTGGCATGTGGGTTATCGCATGATCAGGAGCCGGTCCTGCCGACTCCTGATCATTAGTACAGACTGAGAACTGTCTTTGACAACTCGGTTACTGTACTGGGAATGTGCTCTCAACATAGAAAGCTCTACCACTCATGGCACTTTTGGTGTTTTGGCAGGTCTTTTTGTTGGGTCCAACCCACTAGTCCTGTGAGAGAGAACAGCACAGGCCCGGATTTGGTAAGTGTATGTGGAGGTTCTCCGTGGAGCCACAGAGATTCCATTTCTCTCTCTCGGGATGTGAAGCTATCAGAACCTGGGGTTTACCCCAAAGATACCACTGCTGGAATTAGCCTCATAAGGATTTACACTTGCATGAGAGAACCTAAGGACTGTGGACTCTGAAATATATCTTTGCAGGTATGCCGGGGCAGCACACAAGCCTGTAGTTAGGAGTAGGGATATAGGAAAACTTTGCACATGTACAGTGCCTTGAAAAAGTATTCATGCTCCTTGAAATTTTTGCAATTTTGTCATGTTACAACCAAAAATGTAAATGTATTTTATTGGGATTTTATGTGATAGACCAATACAAAGTGGCACATAATTGTTAAGTGGAAGGAAAATGATAAATAGTTTTCATAATTTTTTACAAATAAATATCGGGAAAGTGTGGAGTGCATTTGTATTCAGTCCCCCTGAGTCAATACTTTGTAGAACGACCTGTTGCTGCAATTACAGCTGCAATTCTTTTTGGGGATGTCTCTACCACCTTTGCACATCTAGAGAGTGACATTTTTGCCCATTCTTCTTTGCAAAATAGCTCAAGCTCTGTCAGATTGGATGGAGAGTGTCTGTGAACAGCAATTTTCAAGTCTTGCCACAGATTTTCAATTGGATTTAGGTCTGGACTTTGACTGGACGATTCTAACACATGAATATGCTTTGATCTAAACCATTCCATTGTAGATCTGGCTGTATGTTTAGGGTCGTTGTCCTGCTGGAAGGTGAACCTCCACCCCAGTCTCAAGTCTTTTGCAGACTCTAACAGGTTTTCTTCTAAGATTGCCCTATTTGGATCCATCCATCTTCCCATCAACTCTGACCAGCTTCCCTGTCTCTGCTGAAGAAAAGCACCCCAACAACATGATGCTGCCACCACCATGTTTCACAGTGGGAATGGTGTGTTCAGGGTGATGTGCAGTGTTAGTTTTCCACCACACATAGGGTTTTGCTTTTAGGACAAAAAGTTAAATTTTGGTTTCATCTGAGCAGAGCACCTTCTTCTACATGTTTGCTGTGTCCCCCACATGGCTTCTCGCAAAATGCAAATGGGACTTCTTATGGCTTTCTTTCAACAATGGCTTTCTTCTTGCCACTCTTCCATAAAGGCCAGATTATTGGAGTGTGCGATAATCGTTCCTGTGGACAGATTCTCCCACCTGAGCTGTGGATCTCTGCAGCTCCTCCAGAGTTACCATGGGCCTCTTGGCTGTTTCTCTGATTAATGCTCTCCTTGCCCGACCTGTCAGTTTAGGTGGACGGCCATGTCTTGGTAGGTTTGCAGTTGTGCCATACTCTTTCCATTTTCGGATGATGGATTGAACAGTGCTCCGTGAGATGTTTAAAGCTTGGGATATTTTTTTAGAACCTAATCTGCTGTAAACTTCTCCAACCTTATCCCTGACCTGTCTTGTGTGTGTTCCTTGGCCTTCATGATACTGTTTGTTCACTAAGACAGTGGTCATCAACCCTGTCCTCAGGGCCCACTAACAGGCCAGGTTTTATGTATTACCTTGGGGAGATGCAGACTAGAATACTGCAATCACTGAGCAGCAAATGATATCACCTGTGATGTATTTCAGTTATCTTGCAAACCTGGCCTGTTAGTGGGCCCTGAGGACAGGGTTGATGACCACTGCACTAAGGTTCTCTATGAAACCAGACTCGGGGCTGAGGCTGCCATTTATCTCACTCCATGCACATGGGTCTGCTTCATGATGTGCGGCTTATGGATCTTTTCCATACCTCCCAACATTTTGAGATGGGAATGAGGGACACTCACTACCAAATGTATATAGGCACAGGACACGCCCCCCGCCACACCCCTTTAAAGGGGAATTAACCAAAAAAAAAAAGTTCAATAAATCCACAAGTACTTTTTTTTTTACCACTACTATTACTTTATATTGGCTTTTAAAATTTACAAATGCAGCAACTTATAATTTGGATGAAAGGTTTAGCTCTGGGAAACACTTTTTGAAAGATAAAAAGTGCATTTTATATACAACTATATGGATCAGACCAAAATGAGGGACAAATGAGGCGGAAAGAGGGACAGAGGGACATTGCTCCAAATCAGGGACAGTCCCTCGAAATCAGGGACAATTGGGAGCTATGTCTTTTCCTTTGACATTGCTGCAGATTGGAGCTAGGACAAGCCCCCTGTCCCTGCCTGCACTCACAGCGGTCTAGTTGAACTTTACCTCTCTACCTGAGCAGCACCCAAATTTTGTGGTTTTGGGTCACAGTGGATCTTCATAATGTTATGGCTAATCGGTGTTTATATCTATGGTACCGGATGATAAATTGCACTTGTTTCAGGTTGCAGTTGATAGAATTCACCACTAGATGGGAGCAGCATTCTCTTTTTTCTCCAGCATACAGTTGTACGCCTCATTCAGCATTCCCCATGTCAGCTTTTTTGTTAATAACTATCATTTTAATTGGTTCTGTGTGAAGTTGAGATTCCAAGCAGCAAATGTGGCAGATTTTCATCCAGATATGCTGAGTATATGAGTCATCACATGCAGATAAGTCTCCAGTGCGCCAGGCATTGAATCCGAACAAATTCAGCACTTGGAATTTTCAGAAAGTAAATTAGATGGTATCTGCGGAAAATGTGATAAGTGCGGGTCACCATGACAACCACTAATGCTGTGTCCAACAACTGCCGGCCAAATATACCACAACTGTCTCACCCGACAATGTCACAGTACAAAAGGCGCGGGCTTACGCGGCGTGGAGCGATCCGCTGTTCTAGGGGTATTTATAGTGATCGAGATAATAAAAAAAAAAAAAAAAAAAGGTCATAAGCATGCGATAACGAGTAGGAAGCTTAAATGATGCAAGAAAATGCCAGCCACATCTTACCATAAATATCCTGAATACATCACCAGCCGGGAAGACTGCAAATGAACAAGATCAACCCGTCTGAAATCCATGTCAGGATCCGCACAAATGTGCGACTGGACAGGTCTGCAAGAATAGACGTAGTGCAGCGATCCCCTGATTCACCTTCATAAAAAATGGCAGACAGATCCAGATAAAAATTAATATAGCTCTATAATCAATAATACACAAATGTATTTTTTTTTTTTTTAAGGCAAGCAGTGCAAGGCTGGCCATACACTATACAGTTTTCTTGTTCAACTTTCCTTTAGATTTACCAAAACCATAAAATATGAGGTCAAACCTAAACCCTTTCAAGTTGTATGCAATCAGGCAGGCCCTTGCACTACATAGTTGAATGTAAATCTAAAGAAAATTGAATAAGAAAATTTGTATGGTGTATGGCCAGCTTAAGTCCCTGACTTTTAATGGATTCAGCCTCTTGCAGTGCCTGTACAGCAGAGTTTAGACTGTGAAAAGGAGAAGCAGCACAAGCAGCCAATCAATTGTTCTGCATGCGCTGACAAGAAGCATGCTAATACCAGGAGAGAGCAGAGTGACAGAGATGAGCTCATCAGTCTGCTGCTTCTGCTTTCACTATCCAGCCCAAAAAATAGTAATAAGTAAAGTAAGTAAGTAGGTAAAGTAAAAAAATATATATATAGCGCAGGGATATGCAATAAGCGGACCTCTAGCTGTTGCAGAACTACAAGTCCCATGAGACATAGCAAGTCTCTGACAGCCACAAGCATGACACCCAGAGCCAGAGGCATGATGGGACTTGTAGTTTAGCAACAGCTGGAGGTCCGCTAATTGCATATCCCTGATATAGCGTATAGAATTGCGACACAAGTCATATTGTAATTTAATGGTTTTTTTTGTTTCAAAATTGTCGCTCTTCTTTTGTTTATAGCGCAAAAAAAAAAAGAAAACGCAGAGGTGATCAAATACCACCAAAAGAAAGCTCTATTTGTGGGAAAAAATGACAAAAATTCTATTTGGGTACAATGTCGCACGACGCAGTGCCGTATCGCAAAAAATGGCTTGGTCAGGAAGGGGGTAAAATATAATGTATATACTGTAGATGTGAAGTTACTCTTTAAAGCAGAACACCACAAAACAAAAATGTTAATTAATTAATTTTTTATATTTAAAGAAAAATCATCCATCCATCCATGTCTCCATGTTTTATTTTGTTAGGAAAACACTTTGAAAAACACCCCCCAAGCATTTCTGGGAGTGGCCATCTTGAGTAAGGGCAGATGATCGATGTATTATTTACTTCCTGGAATCCATCTGCACTTACTGTAGCTCAGCCATGCAAGCAGGTGGGTGTCCTTGAGAAAAGTAGAACCCGTAGGAGGGAGGAGTAGACAGCACAGACTGTCAGAAAAGAGGTAAGGAACCTTTCTGTGAAGTATCATTGCACAGAGCAGGTAAGTATAACCTCTTTTTTATTTTATCAACAACAAAAACCTTTAGTATCACTTTAATGGCAAACTAAAGATTAAAAAAAAAATTGTGAACGGGTAGGATTTTTCTAGCAAGCAGGGTCTTGTTATGGAGAGGCTAGGTCTTAAGATAGGGGCATGACCCCACTTGTTATGGAGAGGCTAGGTCTTCAGGTAGGGGCAAGATCTGGCTTGTTATGGAGAAGCTAAGTCTTAAGGTAGGGACAGGACCCCACTTGTTATAGAAATACTAGGTCTTAAGGTAGGGCAGGACCCCGCTTGTTTTGGAGATGCTTGGTCTTAAGGTAAGAACAGGACCCCACTTGTTATCAAGAGGCTAGATCTTAAGATAGAGGGCAAGACCCCGCTTGCTATGGAGAAGCTAGGTCTTAAGGTAGGGGCAGGACCCTGCTTATTAAGAAGAGGCTAGGCCTTTAGGTAGGGGCAAGACCCCACTTTTTATGGAGAAGCTAGGTCTTAAGGTAGGGGCAGGACCCAACTTGTTATAGAAATACTAGGTCTTAAGGTAGGGCAGGACCCCGCTTGTTTTGGAGATGCTTGGTCTTAAGGTAAGAACAGGACCCCACTTGTTATCAAGAGGCTAGATCTTAAGATAGGGGCAAGACCCTGCTTGCTACGGAGAAGCTAGGTCTTAAGGTAGGGGCAGGACCCTGCTTATTAAGAAGAGGCTAGGCCTTTAGGTAGGGGCAAGACCCCACTTTTTATGGAGAAGCTAGGTCTTAAGGTAGGGGCAGGACCCTGCTTATTAAGAAGAGGCTAGGCCTTAAGGTAGGGGCAGGACCCCACTTGTTATGGAGAGGCTCGGTTTTAAGGTGGGGCAAGACCCCACTTATTATGGAGAGGCTAGGTCCCAAGGTAGGGGCAGGGCCCCGCTTGTTAGGGAGAGGCTAGGTCTTATGGTAGGGACAAGATCCCACTTGTTATGGAGAGGCTAGGTCTTAAGGTGGGGACAGGACCCCGCTTGTTATGGAGAGGCTCGATCTTAAGGTAGGGGCAGGACTCCACTTGTTAGGGAGAGGCTAGGTCTTAAGGTAGGGACAGGGCCCTGCTTGTTATGGAGAGGCTAGGTCTTAAGGTAGGGCATGACCCCACTTGTTAGGGAGAAGTTAGGTCTTATGGTAGGGACAGGACCCCACTTGTTATGGAGAGGCTCGATCTTAAGGTAGGGGAAGGATGCCACTGGTTATGGAGAGGCTAGGTCTTATAGTAGGGACAGGACCACGCTTGTTATGGAGAGGATAGGTCTTAAGGAAGGGACAGGAGCCCGTTTGTTATGGAGAGGATAGGTCTTAAGGTAGGGGAAGGACTCCACTTGTTATGGAGAGGCTAGGTCTTAAGGTAGGGGCATGACCCCACTTGTTAGGGAGAGGCTAGGTCTTAAGGTAGGGGCAGGACCCCACTTGTTATGGAGAGGCTAGGTCTTATGGTAGGGGCAGGACCCTGCTTGTTATGGAGAGGCTAGGTCCTAAGGTAGGGACAGGATCCCGCTTGTTATGAAGAGGATAGGTCTTAAGGAAGGGTCAAGAGCCCACTTGTTAGGGAGAAACTAGGTCTTAAGGCGGGGACAAGATCCCTTTTGTTAATGACAAGCTAGATTTTAAGGTAGGAACAAGACCCTGCTTCTTAGGGAGAGGCTTATGTTATGGTATAGACAGGATCCAGTCAAGAAAAAATGGCTCAGACTCCAGACAGGTGGTCTTTGAGAGAACAGTGGAGGGAAGTAAAAAGCTATAACCAGAGTGTGACGCTCTGAAGGTCACCCCACATAGCAGCTGGATTAAGACAGCGCCCTCTTCTGGAATAACTTTGCCACAAGGATTCCTGTATCAACACTTAAGAAAGCACACCCTGTATAATGTCCTATATGTAAGCCCTGCATTCTTACACTGTACAGTTAACTATTATCATAAGTGCCTAATTGCTTAAAGGTGATATTGGAGAAGAGTCCATGTTGTCACAACTGCTGATTATTCTCATATAGACAATCCAGTAAAAGTAAGAAGTTGTGTCTTTTTGTTCCCTTTAAGCCACCGCCACACGGTAAACACCCGCTCTTTCTCATTGGGGAAGAACTACAATAAAATTTACATTTCACTTGAGCAATGCTGACTGCAGACAATTTACAACCTGCTCGTTCTGTCCGGAAAAGCCAGAATTTGTGGTGCAGCAGCTGTTCCATAAATCTTTATTTTTATGCAGCGCCTTCAACCTTTGGCTTGTATCATTTTCCATGCTGTTCTTAGGCTTGCCAGGTCAGCTGATCGCATCTGCTTGTGTATTTTATATCCATACAACATGATATACTGCATGTCAGCCACGGAAATATCAGAAATGTATGTCGGGAATAGGAAGTATCTTATATCGGCCCAGCTGCCTGTAGAGGAATGGGGGGGTCCATGGTTTTCAGCAACCAAGATAAGGTCATTGCTTCCTTATAGGGGCAATTCAGTGTTAGGGTTAGGCTAAAGTCGATGTGAAACCTACCTGGATAACATTTAGTCTAATAAAGTACTATGGACAGAAAACAATTGCATTCTTAAATACTTTTTTTTAACCTTTTTTTCATCATTTTTTGGGCTGCTGATCTCCTGCAGAATATAAAAATATATATATATGTTGTGCTGCCCCTTTAAATCATATTGTGCAGTAAGAAATCTCTGCAGTGTTGCTGATCTCCTACAGACTCTTTGCAACCAGCACAGAAAATCTGTGCAAAGTGACATACACTATATTGTCAAAAGTATTGGGACGCCTGTCTTTATGAAATTTAATGGCATCCCAGTCTTAGTCCGTAGGGTTCAATATTGAGTTGGCTCACCCTTTGCAGATATTACAGCTTCAACTCCTCTGGGAAGGCTGTCCACAAGGTTTAGGAGTGTGTCTATGGGAATGTTTGACCATTCTTCCAGAAGCACATTTATGAGGTCAGGCACTGATGTTGGATGAGAAGACCTTACTTGCAGTCTCTAATTCACCCCAAAGGTGTTCTAACGGGTTGAGGTCAGGACTCTGTGCTGGCCAGTCAAGTTCCTCCACCCCAAACTCGCTCATCCATGTCTTTATGGACCTTGCTTTGTGCACTGGTGCGCAGTCATGTTGGAACAGGAAGGGGCCATCCCCAAACTGTTCCCACAAAGTTGGGAGCATGAAATTGTCCAAAATGTCTTGGTATCTTGACGCCTTAAGAGTATCCTTTATTGGAACTAAGGGGCCAAGCCCAACCCCTGAAAAACAACCCCACACCATAATCCCCCCTCCACCAAAGATTTGGACCAGTGCACAAAGCAAGGTCCATAAAGACATGGATGAGCAAATTTGGGGTGGAGGAACTTGACTGGCCTGCACAGGGTCCTGACCTCAACCCGATAGAACACCTTTGGGATGGATAGAGCGGAGACTACGAGCCAGGCCTTCTCGTTCAACATCAGTGCCTGACCTCACAAGTGCACTTCTAGAAGAATGGTCAAACATTCCCATAGACACACTCCTAAACCTTGTGGACAGCCTTCCCAGAAGAGTTGAAGCTGTTATAGCTGCAAACGGTGGGCCAACTCAATATTGAACCCTACAAACTAAGACTGGGATGCCATTAAAGTTCATGTGCATGTAAAGGCAGGTGTCCCAATACTTTTGACAATAGACAATATGTTCAGGTTATTGGTTAAGGTAGTTGTGCACATGGAATGTTATAAACACTCTCTATAATACAGTTATAATTATGCAGGCACTGTATCTGCTTTTGCTTAGTTTCAGAAATGATCTTTCTTAACTTTTTTTTACAGTGAAAGGATGTGTGTGTCAGAGGCAGGCTGTGACTGAGAGGGGGTGTGTTCCAGGGGCAGGTTGTAATTAGGAGGGGGTGCGTTACAGAGGCAGGCTGTGATTGGGAGGGGGTGTGTGCCAGAGGCAGGCTGTGATTGGGAGGGGGTGTGTGCCAGAGGCAGGCTGTGATTGGGAGGGGGTGTGTGCCAGAAGCAGGCTGTGATTGGGAGGGGGTGTGTGCCAGAGGCAGGCTGTGATTGGGAGGGGGTGTGTTCCAGGGGCAGGTTGTAATTAGGAGGGGGTGCGTTACAGAGGCAGGCTGTGATTGGGAGGGGGTGCGTTACAGAGGCAGGCTGTGATTGGGAGGGGGTGTGTGCCAGAAGCAGGCTGTGATTGGGAGAGGGTCTGTGTCAGAGGCAGGCTGTGATTGGGAGGGGGTGTGTTCCAGGGCCAGGTTGTAATTAGGAGGGGGTGCGTTACAGAGGCAGGCTGTGATTGGGAGGGGGTGCGTGCCAGAGGCAGGCTGTAATTGGGAGGGGGTGTGTGCCAGAGGCAGGCTGTGATTGGGAGGGGGTGTGTGCCAGAGGCAGGCTGTAATTGGGAGGGGGTGCGTTACAGAGGCAGGCTGTAATTGGGAGGGGGTGCGTTACAGAGGCAGGCTGTGATTGGGAGGGGGTGTGTGCCAGAGGCAGGCTGTAATTGGGAGGGGGTGTGTGCCAGAGGCAGGTTGTGATTGGGAGGGGGTGTGTGCCAGAGGCAGGCTGTGATTGGGAGGGGGTGTGTGCCAGAGGCAGGCTGTGATTGGGAGGGGGTGTGTGCCAGAAGCAGGCTGTGATTGGGAGGGGGTGTGTTCCAGGGGCAGGTTGTAATTAGGAGGGGGTGCGTTACAGAGGCAGGCTGTGATTGGGAGAGGGTCTGTGTCAGAGGCAGGCTGTGATTAGGAGGGGGTGCGTTACAGAAGCAGGCTGTGATTGGGTGGGCATGTATTTAAGAGGCAGGCTGTGCTTGAGCAGGGGATGTGTTCAAGAGGCAGACTGTGATTGGGGGGGTGCCAAAGTCAGGCTGTGATTGGTTAGGGGGTGTGGCAGCTGAACAAACTACCCAATACAGGCATGCTTTGTGTCTGCACAGTGTCCTGTACCTCTGAACAGTTAGCTAGACTGCTAGCAGATAAATGACCATGGAAGCATAAATCAGCTTCTGTGCTTTGTGTTGTTTAGAGTAACATACACTTTAATGATGAGTGGAGTAATTTTGCCCAAATTAGTTTTATCACAAAAAAACTGATTTCCACAGCAAAAATATGTCAGAGATGACACCTGCTACTATTCAATAAAAAAGAAAAGTCGCTGCAGCGCAGAGTGCTGTGATTCATCTCTTTTTTCTGACTGATTTGCTGGAGTGCAATGAGCCCAATCAGCACGCGGGGGTTTTGCAGCCTGAGTCATTCATCCTGAGCATTATATAGTATTATAGTATGTTATAAGTATAATGTTTAATGTTATGTTTTTCTTTTGTATTTGATTGTTAAATGTCCACTGTTAAAAATGTTTCATTCACTTTATTTTTCACTGCCTGCTTCTTTTTCTTAAAAGCCTTCCTTTCTTCTTAACTGAGTCAGTCCAAGGTTTGCTAATTCCGGTTTCCTCTTTTTGATGGCTCTGTTCCCCTGCAGGGTGCTATGGAGCCACCCTTGTGTGTATGCCCCGGGGGGGAGACTCTCAGCCTATGATGGGACATTGCCAAGGCACCCAGAGAGGACTAGAAGGAGCCCACAGCAAAGGCAGACAGAGGAATTGAAGGCATTCAAGGTGCTTGGAGGTTTTAGTGCTACTTTGAGTCAATGTTCAAAGCATTTTAATCTCCTGCCGCACTACATTTTACCACTAGATGGAGCACTTTACAAAAGAAAGGTTTGAATGTCCTGTTAAATATCCTAAACATGATATTTTTTTTGGTGTACATTTATTTTCTTTTTATAGCTTTTTTTGGCCTATTCATAATGTTTGATGGTTTTGTTCATCTGTGCAAATATTTCAGTTTTCCCAATTTTATGACATTACCCAGCATTTTATGTGGACTTTCCGTGCAAATGTTTGCCTGATCAATACAGTGCTATGACAATGGCAAAAGTCATTCGTTAGGGATCAATAGGATTGCTCTATTTTGGTGAGTGTGTTTGTTTAAAAAAAAAAATGAAAATGCATCATTACAATTTTACAAAGACCAGAGTGATATTTTTCCAATTATCTGTTTGAATCGTTATAAAAGTGACAGAAAACATTTGGAGTACGGGCTGAAGAAAACAACATACAGATTTGATTATGTTGCTTCTTTATAAATAGGGGCCAATAATAAACTCGGATCCTCTTCTTCCATGCAGCTCCCCAGCAATACTACATTCTTCAGTCTTGATAAATTCCTCCCAAGGAGCGTGCCGGTAACATTCAGTTAAAGCGGACCTTTTTTCATCTTCCCATCTATTAAATCTACTGACCTTGTTGTTTTAACTTTAGATAACAAAACATTTTTTTCTGCCAGTAAGTACCTTATACAGCCCACTTCCTGTTTTTTGTCTGGTCATTATGACATCATGCACAGCTCTCTCACTCTCGTAAGAGTTTGGCAGGAAGGGAGGGGGGATGAGTTGCAAGAGGGCCAATGAGAGCTGCAGAGCTGGAGGTGCACCTCTGTGTGTCTGTGTAAATCAGGAAGTGAACAGGCAGCAGCTTCAGCTGCCCACAGTTAAAATGGATGCAGCCAGACTTAGTGGAGGGAGATATCTGCATTATATTTGTCAAGTACAGAATCACAGTATATATAAAATAATATGCAAAGTGGTTGGAGGGAAGCTTCAGAATGGCAAAGATGATTTTATTACAAAATTATGTGAGCAGACTGCAGACTGTTCCTCTTTAACAACTTCCCGACCGGCTCATGTACATTTACGGCGGGTTGGCTCCCCTGCGTGAATCGCCGTACCTGTACGTCACCTCCTGTAAGAGCCATAGCAGGCGCACGCGTGTGCCCCAATGCACGTGGCCAGCGGGCGCAAAGTCGGACGGCCACCCACGATCGCGGGCACGGGAGCCAGAACGGGGATTTGTGTGTGTGAACACACAAATCCCCGTACTGACAGGAGAGGAGAGACAGATCGTCTGTTCCTACTAATTAGGAACAGCGATATGTCTCCTCCTCCAGTCGCTCGACTGCCCCAACAGTTAGAAACACACATGCAATCTTCCTCCTCCGCGCCGCCCATGAGTGTATTGGCCCCTCCCACCGGCAGCACCTCCTCCATCTTGTCCATACAGTCACTCACGCTGACTGCAGGACTCCGCCCCTGGTGAGTGTTGGCTCCACCCACCTCCTCCCTCTATCTTGTCACTGAGACACTGTGAAATTACTGGACCCAACCAACTGGACTCCATTGCTCCTGTATGGGAGCCCCTCCCCCCACCAGAGCACTGAATTAATTGATTAAAAGCGAGTAAAAAAAAAAAAATTAATTAAAAAAAAGAATAAATTCATGTGTCAAGTCAAAAAGCAGAATACATGTGCACCATTATGTATGAAAAAAAAATGCCCCTTTAGTCTTGACTTGTTCAATCTTAACCCCTTCAGCTCCAGAACCTTTTACCGCCCCCCCCCCCCTTTGCGATACTGCGCTGCGTTGCTTTAACTGACTGACAATTGCGCGGTCGTGTGACGTTGTAACCCAAGTAAAATTGATGTTCCTTTTTTCCCACTCGCTTACGTACTACACACACAATTTATCTTGCACTTTGTTCAGTGAGTTATTTTGCTATATTCTTGCAATTGATTTGTTATGATTGCAACCTTACAAAGTATTTGTTTGTTTTTCAATATGTTTTCCAGGTAAATAAGTGTTTTATTCTCATTCTGACCAAGACATTTGTGCATTGCAATAAACAGATGATCACTTTGAACTTTTTTGATCATTATTTATTTATTGGAAAAAAGTTTTTCAAGCTTCAATCAGTTTTCATATAAATAGATTATTACGTTTTTTTAACATGTAACACTGTCTACGGTACCAGTCAACATTTTGTTCTATTTTAAAGTAATTTATAGAAGGTAGGGCCGGAAAGTGACTCAAGCCCAGGGGCCCGACCACCCTAAGTCCTGCCCTGGTTGTGCACATGCAATGTTATAAACACTTAGTTTCAGAAATTATCTTTCTTACCTTTTTTTACAAGGTTAAGCACTTGCCGACGGGCTCACAGCGATATACGTCGGCAATGTCGCACGTTCCCGCAAAACATTGTATGGGTGCGTTGTCCCTTTAAGAGCTGCCGGCCACCCGTGATCTCAGGCACAAGAGCTAGAACAGGGATTTGTGTGTGTAAACACACAAATCCCTGTTCTAAAGGGGAGAGGAGACAGATCGTTTGCTCCTAGTAAGTAGGAACAGCGATATGTCTCCTCCCCCAGTAAGTCCCATCCCCCCACAGTAAGAAACACTCACGAGGGAACACATTTAACCCCTTGATCGCCCCCTAGTGTTAACCCTTTCCCTACCAGTGACATTTACACAGTAATCTGTGCATTTTTATAGCACTGATCGTTTCATAAATGTCAATGGTCCCAAAAATGTGTCAAAAGTGTCCGATCTGTCCGCCGCAATGTCGCAGTACCGCTACAAATTGCAGATCACCGCCACTACTAGTAAAAAAAAAAAAAAATTATAAAAATTCCATAAGTTTTTCCTATTGTTTGTAGATGCTATAACTTTTGCGCAAACCCATCAATATACGCTTATTGCGATTTTTTTTACCAGAAATATGTAGAAGAATATATATCAGCCTAAACTGATGAAATTAGTTTTTTAAAAACATTTTTGCAGATATTTATTATAGCAAAAAGTAAAAAATATTGTTTTCTTTTCAAAATTGTCGCTCTTTTTTTGGTTATAGCGCAAAAAATAAAAACCACAGAGGTGATCAAATACCACCAAAAGAAAGCTCTATTTGTGGGAAAAAAAGGACATTGATTTTGTTTGGGTACAACGTCGCACTACCACGCACTTGTCAGTTAAAGCGATGCAGTGCCGTATCGCAAAAAATGGCCGGGGGCCCGCATCGTGGAGATTGGGGATGAGAAGGCGTATCCCTCGGGACACAGCCCATCCCCAAACAGTGTAAAGAGCATATAAAAATGCCTCTTTACCACGTGACCGACGTGTCCAATCACAGCCAGTCACATTCACTTCCTCATGCGTGGCGCTCGTGCGTGCCCCTAAGGGCACGCAGAGTGGTGATCGGGAACAAAGCCTGTCATCCCATTAAATTGGCTCTTTATCACGTTACCATCTGTGTTCAATCACAGCCAATCACAGCAGAATGTAAACAAGCCGCGGTAACGAGCTGTTACCGGGTTCTCCTCCTCACACACCGATCGTGTGTGAGGAGGAGATTGCGGTAACAGCTTGTTACCACCCTACATTGTACACCAAATCACACTGATTGCCCCCAGCAATAAAGAAGACATGTCACAACCCCTCAGAGTACTCAGGTACCTGTCACCAGGCCATTAGAGTACCTGAGTACCTGTCACCAGGCCATCAATGTACTGGAGTACCTGTCACCAGGCCATCAGAGTACCTGAGTACCTGTCACCAGGCCATCAGAGTACCCGAGTACCTGTCACCAGGCCATCAGAGTACCCGAGTACCTGTCACCAGGCCATCAGAGTACCGGAGTACCTTTCACAACCCCTCAGAGTACCCAAGTACCTGTCACCAGGCCCTCAGAGTACCCGAGTACCTGTCACAACCCCTCAGAGTACTCGGGTAACTGTCACTAGGCCATCAGAGTACCTGAGTACCTGTCACCAGGCCATCAATGTACTGGAGTACCTGTCACCAGGCCATCAGAGTACCCGAGTACCTGTAACCAGGCCATCAGAGTACTTTAGTACCTATCACAATCCCTCAGAGTACCTGAGTACCTGTCACCAGCCCAGAATATCCGAGTACTTATCACCAGGCCCTCAGAGTACCCAATTACCTGTCACAACCCTTCAGAGTACCCGAGAACCTGTCACAAGTACCTATCTCCAGACCATCAGAGTGCCCAGGTACCTATCTACAGCCCATCAGAGTACCTGAGCACCTGTCTGCAGCCCAGAGTACCCAACTACCTATCTCCAGCCCAGAGTACTCAAGTACTTATCTGCAGACCATTAGAGTACCCAAGTACCTATCTCTAGCCCAGAGTACCCAAGTACCTATCTCTAGCCCAGAGTACCCAAGTACCTATCTGTAGCGCATTAGAGTACCCGAGTACCTATCTCCATCCCATCAGATTACCAGAGTACCTACCTCCAGCCCATTAGAGTACCCAAGCACCTATCTGCAGCCCATGCCTCATAGAATATACCTTGGGGTGTTTGCTTTCCAAAATGGGGTCATTTTGTGGGTAAATCCATTGTCCTGGTGCTCCGGGGCCTTCAAAAGTGTGATAGGTAGGAATGAAATTATATGTGTAATTTATGCTCCTAGAACCACTGATGGCGCTCCCTGCATGTTGGGCCTCTCTATATGGCCAGGCTGTGTAAAAGTCTCACACATGTGGTATCGCCATGCTCGGGACGAGTAGCAGAATGTATTTTGGGGTGTCAAACAACATATGTTTTCATTTTCTTTCCACATTTTTCAAAAACTTGTGGAAAAAAATGACATGTTCAAAAGACTCGTAATGCCTCATAGATTATACGTTGGGGTGTTTTGTTTCCAAAATGGGGTCATTTTGTGGGTAATTCCATTGTCCTGGTGCTCCAGGGCCTTTAAAAGTGTAATAGGTCGTTAGGAAATTTGATGTGTAATTTATGCTCCTAGAACGCTTGATGGTGCTCCCTGCATGTTGGGTATCTCTATGTGGCCAGGCTGTGAAAAAGTGTGGTGTGGTATCGCCATAAATTTTGTGAAATTTTGTGTAAAAAAAAAAAAAAAAAAAAATTTCTTAATTTTCCCAAGAATTGTGGGAAAAAATTACAACTTCAAATAACTCTCCATGCCTCTTACTAAATACCTTGGACTGTCTACTTTTGAAAAAGTGGTAATTTGGGGGTTATTTGTACTGTCCTGACATTTCAGGGCCTCAAGAAATGAGATAGGCCGTCAGGGCATCAGGTGTGATCAATTTTTAATGATTGCCACCATTGCCACCATTAGACATGTGCATGACAAAAAAATGTGTTTAATTTTGTTTCGTTTCGATTTGTTAATCTAGTTATTTCGTTTTATTAAATTTGGTTAAGCCATTCAATTCATATTCGGGATTCATATTTGGAATTCGTATTCGGAGTTTTTCGAATTTTCTTCGTTTTTTTCAATTCAAAACGTTCGAATCGATAAATTTCGAATCGGTCGAATCAAACTTTAGAAATGTTTTTTTTGTTTGATTCCAATGTGGCAAACTGAACAAACAAAATTAAAATCTTCATCAAATGATTACAATGACTCTTTAAATCACCTTTGGCTTAAGACCCCTTTCACACAGGGGTGCTTTGCAGGCGCTACAGCGCTAGAAATAGCGCCTGCAAAGCGCCTGAAAGAGCCGCTCCTGTCTCTTCAGTGTGAAGGCCAGAGGGCTTTCACACTGGAGCGGTGCGCTGGCAGGACGGTAAAAAAAAGTCCTGCTAGCAGCATCTTTGGAGCTGTGAAGGAGCGGTGTGTAAACCGCTCCTCCACCGCTCCTGCCCATTGAAATGAATGGGCAGCGCGGCTATACCGCCGGCAAACTTTGCAGGTGGTTTTAACCTTTTCTCAGTCGCTAGCAGAGGTTAAAAGCGCCCCGCTAACGGCCGAATACCTCCGCAAATACAACGGTAAAGCGCGGCTAAAAATAGCAGCGCTTTACCGCCGATGCCGCCCCCGCCCCAGTGTGAAAGGGGCCCTTCTAAAAACAGCATTATTTCGAAATGGTACTCTAATAACACACACAGACTTTGATTTCAGCAATATGTGTACAGTTAGAATTCAACTGAAGTTCGATGTAAAATTTGATTTTGAAATTCAGTCCAAATTTCTCTCGACTTGTGCTGAGTCTAATCACAGCACAGCCGGGTTGCCGGCGGCGTGCGTGCGCCCGCCCCCTATCAGGTAGTGCCAGATCACGTACTCTCTTCATTTAATTTCTGTATCAAAAGTGTTTTTTTTTTATGTAGGTTCAGCTCTTTCACTAAGCTAAATAACCTTTGCAAAGTAAATATGCTCTGCTCCTTTAGAAATCAACCCTGGGTTGAAAATGGGTTAAACAATTTAAAAAATTGACGCAAAATCATTATAGCCAAAAGAGTAATCATATTCCTTTATGTCAGAGAGGAGTGATTAGGTCAAATTCATTCTATCCTATATACAGAAGAACCTTTTCTATATACTGTACATTACAGCAAGTTCAGTGCTGGCAAAGTCAGTGTTTATTTCCACCATAACGTCAATTGCATAGGAAGTCTATTCTCTTCCAGCAATCATGTAGTCCATTAAAAATCTTCGTTTGGGCATGCTTCCATATCGGATGTTTATTCTGATTAATTAATGAATTGCTGTAGCGTATTGGTTTTATTGATTGGAATTAATTTATGAATTGCTTCAACATATTGATCACAATGGTCATCATGACTAATTTATAAACTGCTTGATCTAACATCGGGATTGATTTCAGGGCTGGCATGTAATAAGACAAAGTATTGATTTTTTTCTTTTATACGGTTTGTGTTGTTGTTATGAATAAGAAACAGGGTCATTATTCCAGTGGAGGCAATGTATGTTCTGTATTCCAGGTCACGTATGCTTACATGTGAGGGGACGTTGGCTGTAAATGTCAAGCCTTATATAGCTCAATGGTTGTTTAAAGTGTTACTAAACCAAGGACCCTGCATTCACTTTATCTGGTCTCCCACAGTACACAGAACATGGAAATGCAATTATTTTATAAAATATAAACTGCTAAAAAACCTTTTCTCAATCTATCGCAGTCTTGTGACTTCTATCAGTGTCGAGTTAAAACTTGTAGGAGGAGTTTTCATTCTGCTCTGACTATCCTGTGAGGCTGCATGACCCCTGATCCCAAGGCTCTGCACTATCAGGAGATGGATTGGGGACAGTGGAAGAAAGGGAGGATCAGAGAAGACAGGATCAAACAGCCTTTTTACACAATGCAGAGAATTAACACCATACAGTATCTCACAAAAGAGGGTACACCCTCACATTTTTGTATACATTTTATTTTAATAAATAAAAAATGACACTTTGCTACATGGTAAAGTAGTGAGTGTATAGCTTGTATAACAGTGTAAATTTGCTGTCCCCTCTAAATAACTCAACACACAGCCATTAATGTCTAAACAACTGGCAACAAAGGTGAGTACACCCCCTAAGTGAAAATGTCCAAATTGGGCCCAAATTTTCAATATTTTGTGTGGCCACTATTATTTTCCAGCACTGCCTTAACCCTCTTGTACATGGATTCACCAGAGCTTCACAGGTTGCCACTGGAGTCCTCTTCCACTCCCCCATGACAACATCACAGAGCTGGTGGATGTTAGAGACCTTGCGCTCCTCCACCTTCCATTTGAGGATGCCCCACAGATGCTCAATAGGGTTTAGGTCTGGAGACATGCTTGGCCAGTCCATCACTTTTACCCTCAGCTTCTTTAGCAAGGCAGTGGTCATCTTGGAGGTGTGTTTGGGGTCGTTATCATGTTGGAATACTGCCCTGTGGCCCAGTCTCTGAAGGGAGGGGATCATGCTCTGCTTCAGTATGTCACAGTACATGTTGACATTCATGGTTCCCTCAATGAACTGTAGCTCCCCAGTGGCAACAGCACTCATGCAGCCCCAGACCATGACACTTTGTACTCCTCACCTGGTTGCCGCCACACACGTTTGACACCATCTGAACCAAATAAGTTTATCTTGGACTCATCAGACCACAAAACATGGTTCCAGTAATCCATGTCCTTAGTTTGCTTGTCTTCAGCAAACTGTTTGTGGGCTTTCTTGTGCATCATTCTTAGAAGAGGCTTCCTTCTAGGACGACAGCTATGCAGACCAATTTGATGCAGTACGCGGCGTATTGTTTGAGCACTGACAGGCTGACCCCCCATCCCTTCAGCCTCTCCAGCAATGCTGGAAGCACTCATACGTCTATTTCCCAAAGACAACCTCTGGATATAATACTGAGCACATCCACTCAACTGCCTTGGTTGACCATGGCGAGGCCTGTTCTGAGTGGAACCTGTCCTGTTAAAGCACTGTATGGTCTTGGCCACCGTGCTGCAGCTAGGTTTCAGGGTCTTGGCAATCTTCTTATAGCCTAGGCCATCTTTATGTAGAGCAACAATTCTTTTTTCAGATCCTCAGAGAGTTCTTTGGCATGAGGTGCCATGCTGAACTTCCAGTGACCAGAATGAGAGGGTGAGAGCGATAACACCAAATTTAACACACCTGCTCCCCATTCACACCTGAGACCTTGTAACACTAACGAGTCACATGACACCGGGAAGGGGAAATGGCTAATTGGCCCAGTTTGGACATTTTCACTTAGAGCTGTACTCACTTTTGTTGCCAGCGGTTTAGACATTAATGGCTGTGTGTTGAGTTATTTTGAGGGGACAGCAAATTTACACTGTTATACAAGCTGTACACTCACTACTTTACATTGTAGCAAAGTGTCATTTCTTCAGTGTTGTCACATGAAAAGAATAAAATATTTGCAAAAATGTGAGGGGTGTACTCACTTTTGTGAGATACTGTAGGTTCCACAGTGAGTATAACAAGCATGTTTTACTGCATATACAGACTGATTTTACTGTTGTGAGTTTAGTTACACTTTAAAGGGTAACTTCATTCAAAACTTATATGACATGGTTTTCAACATTTTTTACAAACAAATATGTGAAAAGTCTTGCCACGGATTCTCAATGGAATTTATGTTTGGACTTTGACTGGGAATATTTATTTATGTTTTTTTATATTTTTATGACATAAATAAAATCTTACATAAAATACAAAATTAATTTCAACACTCGCTAATGGTTTTTGATACAATATGAATGGAACGAAAGGATCGATTTCTCCCCATGGACACAATACATGAATATGAATATATATATATATATATATATATATATATATATATATATATATATATATATATATATATATATATATATATATATATATATATATATATATATATATATATATATATATATATAGCAAGAGTAATGCCCCATACACACGGTCAGATTTTCCGACGGAAAATGTGTGATAGGACCTTGTTGTTGGAAATTCCGACCGTGTGTGGGCTCCATCACACATTTTCCATCGGATTTTCCGACACACAAAGTTTGAGAGCAGGCTATAAAATTTTCCAACAACAAAATCCGTTGTCGGAATTTCCGATCGTGTGTACACAAATCCGACGCACAAAGTGCCACGCATGCTCAGAATAAATAAAGAGATGAAAGCTATTGGCTACTGCCCCATTTATAGTCCTGACGTACGTGTTTTACGTCACCGCGTTCAGAATGATCGGATTTTCCGACAACTTTGTGTGACCGTGTGTATGCAAGACAAGTTTGAGCCAACATCCGTCGGAAAAAATCCTAGGATTTTGTTGTCGGAATGTCCGACCGTGTGTACGGGGCATAAGAGTAAAACTGCGTAAAAATGGTACACTAATATAGCGCTAAACAAAAGATGGTAAAATTTAGAAAAACAAAAAAAAAGTTAAAGAAAAATCCACAATGGTTGTTCTATCGGGGGAATAATAATATCACTATCATGAAAAATCAATAATAAGTATTCTCAATTAATCACTGAATCAGGAAAGATCAATATAACATAATTACTCTTCCAAAATGTCTGCTGGCTTATAATGGTCATTACTAGGGATGGGCTTGATGTTCGAGTCGAGCGTAAGTTCGACTCGAACAACTAGTGTTGGTTTGTTCGCTGAACAACTGTACAATCGGGGCGCTCGGCGGGAAGTTTGCCCTCCGCCAAGCGCCCCATAATGCAATGTTATCTCGCAGTGCATTGATTGTTGCTGATTGGCCAAAGCATGCACCTGACCTGTATGCTTTTGCCAATCACAGTAAATGTACTGTGAGAACCATGATTGGCCAAAGGCAGAGTGCCTTTGGCCAATCACGGCTCAGGGGCTAAGTCCACGCCCCACACTATATAAGGCTGCTTACACGGTGGCTGTGTGTAGTGTGTGATAATGGGGATTAGGCAGGTAGTTAGTGGATAGTGTGTTCAGTCAGTTTAGTGTAGTCAGTGTAGTGTAATGAATAACACGGTGGGGGTTATTTACTAAAGGAAAATCCACTTTGCACTGGAAGTGCACTTGGAAGTAAAGTCGCTGTAGATCCGAGGGGAACATGCAAGGAAAATAAAAAACAGCATTTTAGCTTGCACATGATTGGATGATAAAATCAGCAGAGCTTCCCCTCATTTCAGATCTACCCCTTTAGATTTAGAGCGACTGCACTTCCAAGAGCACTTGCAGTGCAAAGTGGATTTGCCTTTCGTAAATAACCCCCGGTGTATTGTAGTGAATAACACAGTGCAGTGTAATGAATAACACAGTGGGGTTGATTTACTAAAGGCAAATCCACTTTGCACTACAAGTGCACTGAAAGTCCACGTGTAAGTGTAGTTACTGTAGATCACTGTAGATCTGAGGGGAAGCTCTGAAATGAGGGGAAGCTTTGCTTTGCTGATTTTATTATCCAAGCAAAAATGCTGTTTTTTATTTTCCTTGCATGTCCCCCTCAGATCTACAGCGACTGCACTTCCAAGTGGATTTTCCTTTAGTAAATAACCCCCAGTGCAGTGTAGTGAATAACACAGTGAAGTGTAGTAAATAATATACAGTAGCTTAGTGTAGTAAATAACACAGTGTAGTGCAGTAAATAACATAGTTTAGTGTAGTGAATAACACTGTGGGGGTGATTTACTAAAACTGTAGAGTGCAAAATCTGGTGTAGCTCTGCATAGAAATCAATCATCTTCCAGGTTTTATTATCAAAGCTTAACTGAACAAGCTAAAGGTAGAAGCTGATTGGCTACCATGCACAGCTGCACCAGATTTTGCACTCTCCAGTTTTAGTAAATCTCCTCCAGTGCAGTATAGTGAATAACAGTGTAATGGTGCCACTCAGGGCAGGACTTAGGGTGGTGGGGGCCCCTGGGCTTGAGTCACTTTCTGACCCTCCCCTTCTATACATATGCACAGCTCTAAAAACAGAAATAGAAAAGGACAAGGTGCGCCAGACTCAGAGCCCTTGCACACTGGGGCGGGGGGCGGCGTCGGCGGTAAAACGCCGCTATTATTAGCGGCATTTTACCGTCGGTATGCGGCCGCTAGCGGGGCGGTTTTACCCCCCGCTAGCGGCCGAGAAAGGGTTAAATACCACCGCAAAGCGCCTCTGCAGAGGCGCTTTGCCGGCGGTATAGCCGCGCCGTCCCATTGATTTCAATGGGCAGGAGCGGTAAAGGAGCGGTATACACACCGCTCCTTCACCGCTCCGAAGATGCTGCTGGCAGGACTTTTTTTACCGTCCTGCCAGCGCATCGCTCCAGTGTGCAAACCCTCAGGGCTTTCACACTGGAATGAAAGCAGCGGCACTTTCGGGGCGGTTTGCAGGCGCTCTTATTAGCGCAATAGCGCCTGCAAACCGCCCCAGTGTGCAAGGGCTCTTAGTGCAGTACACAAAACAGCCAAATGGCTACTCACAAAAGTAGATAATATATAAGTGGGGGATACTCTACTGGTATTTGTCCTGGGTCCACAATTAATAAAAGCAATAAAAATGGATAAAATGATAATTACCGTATTTATCGGCGTATAACACGCGCCGCCGTATAACACGCACCCCAAGTTTAGGAGGGAATTTTAAGGAAAAAAACTTTTAGGAGGGAAGTTTAAGGAAAAAAACTTACATTTAAATGCCCATCAATGCAGCCTCATCAGTGTCCATCTGCAGCCTTGTTAGTGTCATTGCAGCCTTTTCATTGCAGCCTTGTCAGTGTAGCCTTGTCAGTGTCAGTGTAGCCTTACCCCAGTGTCATTTGCAGACTTGTCAGTGTAGCCTTGCTCCAGTGTCATTGCTGCCTTGTCATTGCAGCCTTTCAGTTTAAAAATGGCGCCGCCGAGATACAGAGCCGGATGTTCAGTGTATCTCGGTGGCTTTCGGCAGCTTTCGGCGGCTTTCAGTCGCTCTTGGCGGCTCTCAGCGGCTTTCGAAACGGTCAGGGCCCCCTATTGGCCGGGATCCCCTATTGGCCGGGGCTCATGGGCTTGAGCCCAGTCAAGCCCAATGGTAAGTCCGGCCCTGGTGCCACTGAAGTGTTGGCGTGTACAACTATCTGTGTCACCCAACTGATCCCATTTTTTTAATCATTTCTAAATTTTTTTTTTACTTTTTTTTTGCAGCATCAGATTGTGTTGCTGCATTATTAGTACGCCCCCTTCTGTGTCACAGGTGTTATTCCTTCTGCATCAGAACAGCAGTGGTTTCTTTTTTTTCTTTTTGGGCATAATTGCTGTCCCCCCTTCTGCATTGCAGGTGTTCCTCTTCCTGCATCGGCAGTGGTTCCCTTTTTTTTTGTTTTTTTTGGGGTCTTTTTTTCAATTTTCTACGTATATTATATGTATATTTATTTTTTGCCACAGCAGCACTAAAAATATTTAGGGCGAAGTTGCTGTTCCTCCTCTGCATCAGCAGTGGTTATCTTTTTTTTTTTCCGGCTTTTTGGATTTTGTTTTCCCAGCATCAGCAAAAAAATGTTATATTAAGTGTTCCATGTCTCAGCTGGAGTTCCTTTTTTCTATATATTGGGTGCCTACAAGATGGTTTATCACTGGTCTCCCCTTAGCCTGAACATACCAAACATTTTGAGGTACATTTAAAAGTATATTAGTAACTTATATAATTCGATTACATTTTTTTATTTTTATTTTGCTCCCCCCCCCCCTTTCCTTCTCTACCTCTGAGGGATAGAGAGCTGTATATTCAAATATAATGATGTTGATTGATTATTTTCATGTTTATTTATACACAGCACACAAGTTTGGAGACAGATTTTATGGAATGAAGCCCTGAAGAAGCTGCCATTGTGACAGGAAACATGTTGGCAAGCTCCATGTAACACCTTTTTGATGTTATTCTGTGACAAGCTCTATATAATTTTTTTTTTTAAGGATATATTGTATATTTGTGATTTTAGCCATATATGGGCTTATTTGGTAGCCCTCTCTCTTTCTATATATGTAAATGTTTGTTATATATTTGAAAAAAACTGTTGTGTTAATACATGTGTACGCTATATCATCCGGAAAAAAACTATTTTTTATCACTAAATTTCGCAAAAAAATAAAAAAAGTTTCCATAATTGCTGTATCTTTTTTTTAAGTTGCAGGTGGTCTTCCTTCTGTGTCACCACTGTTTTTTTTGGCTTTCTTAATTTTTTTACATTTATTTTATTTTTAATTTTTTTTTACAGCAGAAGCAGTAAAATTCTCCACAGTTGCTGCATCCATATTTTCTTTATTTAAAAAAACTATGATAAAATGGTTTATAGTGCACCAAGCACAAAAGTATTGCACCCAAGCATCATATTTCCATCCCACACTCTATAGTAAAAAGTTATAAAAATCCCCCCCAAAAAATAGAAAACAATAATAAAATGGTCTATAGTGCACCAAGCACAAAAGTATTGCTCCCAAGCACCAAATTTCCATCCCACACTCTATAATAAAAAGTTATAAAAAAAAAATCACCATCATGTCCGAAAGGCCAACAAGGAGAGGCAGACGCTCACAGGCCACTAAAAGAGGTCAAACAGCCTCTGTGTCTACAGTGAAAAGTGATGGTTGCGGACATCTTCTGCAGGCGGGGCACGCTTCTCCTTTTTTCCGGTGCTGGCCGTGTTATTGAGCCACAACACGCAGAAGAGGCCCAATTTTTCTGCACCTATTTGACAGGTGTATGTCATTTCTTTTTTTTTTTTTTTTTTTCTAATTTTTAACAGCAGGGCCCGTTCCTGCGCCCAGCAAGTGTAATGGCCCGTACACACGGTCGGATTTTCCGACAACTTTGTGTGACCGTGTGTATGCAAGACAAGTTTGAGCCAACATCCGTCGGAAAAAATCCATGGATTTTGTTGTCGGAATGTCCGAACAAAGTCCGACCGTGTGTACGCCCTATAACTGTGAGGGGTTACAGTGTTCAGGCACCACTAGGGATGGGCATAAGTTTGGCCTGAACGTCAGGTACTCGCCTAACACCCAAACTTTCTGGGCACTGGGATGTTCACCCACAGAGCGCACAGTCAATAGTTTGTTAAGGCTTCCCAGCTGAGAGCTAAATTTAACAAAATAATTGTAAAAAAAAGAATATGAATTAAAAAAAATTGTGGAAAAAACAGTGTGGGGGGACCCTTTGGGTCTGATATAGATTTTAACCACTTCCCTACCAGCGAATTGTAAAATGACGCCAGCAGGAACACTCCCTCCCTCCTGCAGCCCATCAGAGTATCCGAGTACCTTTTTCCAGCCCAATAGACTACCCAATTACCAGGGCGCGAGTCCTGTGGGAACGCATGGGAGCAGCATTCCTGTACTTTTTCTGCAGCGGGAACAGCGTTCCCATTAGCAGCTGCATCCCACAATTCACATGTGTGTCCTGTCACTGTGTCCCGGGCACCTCCATTCTGGGACAATACAGTGTCCTGGGAATGAAATGAGGACACACAGCCACCCTACTAGCTGATTGCCTCAACTGGTTGCTAGGGTCACCCCGCCTGGCGTCTAGCAATCAGTGACATCACAATCAGTGTCTCAGAGGCCGAGAGGAGTGAGGCCTGTGCTAGTGCTGTGAGTCCACCCACCTCCTCTACTTCTGCAGCGCCCAGCCAGACACTCACTGATATTGTTCACTGATCTTCACGTGTCTCCAGTCTCCACCCTGTAAGTCCCACCTCCTTCTCCGGCCTGGCGGCATTCGGCAGTGCTTACTTGGCTGGCTGGCTCAGATCCACGGCTGCCCGACTTCTTCTTCTCCCGCCCCTGGCCCGACTGCCTGATGGGCCTGGCCCAGACCAGGCCAGTGGATCACCAGCACTCACCAGTCCAGATTAGAAGGTGAGGAGAGGAAATGGAATCGGATTGGAGTTGGAGAAGGTGACACAAGTCGGGGCACTGGGGCCCTGGGGGACAGTAATACAAGAAGCTGACAAGTGGGGGTCGTGGGGACAGACAGTATTACTGTCCTCTCGACCCCCACTTGTCAGCTTCATGTATTACCCCCCCCGACCCCCACTTGTCAGCTTCATTTATTACTGTCACAGTAATAAATGAAGCTGACAAGTGGGAGACAATAATACATGAAGCTAACAAGTGGGGGTCGGCGGGGGGACAGTAATACATGAAGATGATAAGTGGGGGTCAGGGGGACAGTAATACATGAAGCATGTCCGCAGCCTCTGACCATCTCTTGTATCATGTCCACAGCCTCTGACCATCTCTTGTATCATGACCACAGTCTCTGACCATCTCTTGTATCATGTCTTCAGCCTCTAACCACCTCCTGTATCATGTCCGCAGCCTCTAACCATCTCTTGTATCATGTGCACAGCCTCTAACCATCTCCTGTATCATGTCCGCAGCCTCTAACCATCTCTTGCATCATGTCCGCAGCCTCTAACCATCTCTTGTATCATATCCACAGCCTCTAACCATCTCCCGTATCATGACCACAGCCTCTAACCATCTCTTGTATCATGTCCACAGCCTCTAACCATCTCCTGTATCATGTCCGCAGCCTGTAACCATCTCTTGCATCATGTCCGCAGCCTCTAACCATCTCTTGTATCATATTCACAGCCTCTAACCATCTCCCGTATCATGGCCACAGCCTCTAACCACCTCCTGTATCATGTCCGCAGCCTCTAACCACCTCCTGTATCATGTCCACAGCCTCTAACCATCTCCTGTATCCTGTCCGCAGCCTCTAACCATCTCACATATCATGGCCACAGCCTCTAACTATCTCTTGTATCATGCCCGCAGCCTCTGGCCATCTCTTGTCTTTTATCTCTGCAGTCTCTGAGGGGGAGTCTGGAGAAGAGTCAAGAGTGGGAGCGCCATTGGGATGGGGGTCACGGGAGGAGTCAGACGTGTGGACTATGAAGAGAAGACTATAGGATAATGCCAGATCCACCAAGCTAGAGCCGTCTGACTGAGCCCTGCATAGTGCATCTGGAAGGAGGTCAGTGACAGCACCGCCAGCCTCATCTAAAGGGGGGGTCACTGATGTAAGGGAATGGGAAATGAATAAGGTAAAGGGGCACTGATATAAAGGTACCCCCTTATATCAGGACCCCCCCCCCCACCTAAGTACATTCACTCTGCGGAAGGTGGTCTCTATTCACCAGAGTCCCCCCCCACATCAGAGTTCCCGGCATTCCCCTTTACATCAGTCTGCAGGATTCCCCCTTACAGTGCAAGAGGGAACTCTGTGGATGCTGATGTGAAGGGGGGCTGATGTTAAGGGAAATGCAGCAGACCCTGATGGAAGTGGGAACTTTAATGTAAAGGGGAAAGCAGTGGACTCTGATATAAGGTGTTCTCTGTTCACCAGAGCCCCCCCCCTATAGCAGAGTTCCCCTTTAGATCATGATCTGCAGCATTTCCCTTTATGTCAGAGTTCCCTTGCACTGTAAGGGGGAATCTTGCAGACTCTGATGTAAGGAGGAACTCTGTGCTGGCTGGGTTATATCAACCTGACCTTCATGTAAATGGAAAAATATGTTTTTTGACTTTTGTTTAACTTAAACACATTGCTAATTGCACTAGCTACATGTTTACAGCTTAAATATTGATATTTGCACTGTTTAGCACAGACTACGGCCATTTTAGGTACTTTTTCGCAATGTCGGGGGGGGGGGGGACTTGGGTGAGCTCCCACACTTTTTTCCCAGGACTTGACCCCTGCCAAGTACCTATCTGCAGCCCATATCCCATAGAATACTGTATATGTTGAGGTGTTTTCTTTCCAAAATGGGGTCATTTTGTGTGTAATTCCAATGTCCTGGTGTGCCAGGACCTTCAAAAGTGTGATAGGTAGGCATGAAATTAGATGTGTAATGTATGCTCCAAGAACGCCTGATGGTGCTCCCTTCATGTTGGGCCTCTCTATGTGGCCAGGCTGTGAAAAAGTCTCACATATATAGCTGTGATGTTTCAGCATTCAGGAGAGGTTGACAAACGTCCCGTGTACATGAAGCCTTACTGTTTTATTAGGGTTTATCACTGTTGCAAGGATCCTCAAATAAATTCTGTTTGGCAACCTTAAAATATATTTATCCTTGACTTTTATATACCCAGTTCAGCAAACAACCTGTTTACAGACCTCCAACAGAGAGAGAAAACATCAGGTATCTCTTGGATGAAGCTTATGTGACGTATCCTGAATTTGACCTTTGCTCTGGGGCTTATTCAATCTTAAACCTCCACATGAAATTTATGAAAATATGTCTATTTCTTCATCATAGTTCTGACAAGTCCAAAATCAGCGCAGCCCCCTACGAGGATATTCTGGAGCACTTTAAATGCTTCCCTTTGCTGACCAACTTTATGGAGATGCTTATTTCATTTTCCAGCAGGACTTGACACCTGTTCACACTGCCAGAGGTACCAATACCCGGTTTAATGATCATGGTATCACTGTGCTTGATTGGCCAGCAAACTCGTCTGACCTAAACCCCATAGAGAATCTGTAGGGTATTTCAAGAGGAAGATAAGAGACACCATTCTTGACTGTAGGCAAGACGCACTTGTCTTTGTACTTCTCACCTGGTTGCCACCACACAAGCTTGACACGATCTGAACCAAATAAGTTTATCTTGGTCTCATCATACCACAGTGTAGATGAGTGCAGATGTGAATATACAAAGCAAAAAACATGTAAATAAAGTCCAAATAAATGTGCTGAATGTTCTTATCCGCAATGGGGAAAAAAAACTTTTGAAGTGCTCCAGGACTTTTCAGGTGCAGAAACGCCACTCCCACATGTGTCCCCACTCACCAAATGGTGATGACCCCCAGTCTGGGGGTCACTTCAGGCTTATGTGATGGTATCCAGAGAAGCTCAGGAGTGGTGTTGTGCACATCAGATAAAAGAATTTCTTGTTGGAATTTCTCAGCAGAATCACCAGGCACCACAAAAGGAAAAAATTGAACTAATAGTGAAAAGTACCGTTTGAAAAGGGATTTATTCCATAAAGAAATGGGTACTTACAAAATAATTGATAAAAACAGGCATGTAAAGGAATTAGAGGTGGATCTGGACGCTGCTCATGGCGTGCATTCCAGAAACCAAGAAGTGCGTTCCAAGGAGCAGGAAATTACATCAGTGCCACTGGAAATACGTCGACATGTTTCGCCAACCTACAGGGCGTTATCAAAGACCTAATTCCCGGCCCACTCGTCCGACTTAAATAGAGGAAAGAGGGAAACATCCCTCCCTCTGTTTCCCTCTTTCCTCTATTTAAGACGGTTGTCGGAAAGTCCGACCGTGTATATGCTCCATCGAACATTTGCTGTCGGAATTTCCCGCACACAAATGTTTGAGAGCAGGTTCTCAAATTTTCCGCCAACAAAACTTGTTGTTGGAAAGTCCGAAAGTGTGTACACAAGTCCGTCGCACGCATGCTCTGAATCAAGCAGAAGGAGCCGCACTGGCTATTGAACTTCCTTTTTCTTGGCTCGTTGTACGTCTTGTACGTCAGCATGTTCCCACGTTTGGAATTTTTGGCCAACATTTGTGAGACTCAGTGTGTATGCAAGACAAATTTGAGCCAACATCCTTCGGAAAAAAATCCACAGTTTTGTTGGCGGAAAGTCCGATCGTGTGTACGCGGCATTCGTCTGCTTGTCTTCAGCAAACTGTTTGCAAGCTTTCTTGTGCATCATTTTTAGAAGAGGCTTCCTTCTGGGAAGACAGCCATGCAGGCCAATTTGATGCAGTCTGCTGCATATTGTTTGAGCACTGACAGGCTGACACCCCACCCTCTGAAGCAATGCTGGCAGCACTCAAATGTCTATTTCCCAAAGACAACCTCTGGATATGATGCTGAGCACGTGCACTCAACTTCTTTGGTCGACCATGGTGAGGCCTGTTCTGAGTGGAACGTGTCCTGTTAAACCGCTGTATGGTCTTGGCCACCGTGCTGCAGCTTAGTTTCAGGGTCTTAGCAATCTTCTTATAACCTAGACTATCTTTATATAGAGCAACAATTCTTTTTTTCAGATCCTCAGAGAGTTCTTTGCCATGAGATGCCATGTTGAACTTCCAGTGACCAGTATGAGAGAGTGAGAGCGATAACACCAAATTTAACACACCTGCTCCCCATTCACACCTGAGACATTGTAACACTAACAAGTCACATGACACCAGGGAGGGAAAATGGCTAATTGGGCCCAATTTGGACATTTTCACTGTGTGTACTCACTTTTGTTGCCAACGGTTTAGACATTAATGGCTGTGTGTTGAGTTATTTTGAGGAGACAGCAAATTTACACTGTTATATAAGCTGTACACTCACTACTTTACATTGTAGCAAAGTGTCATTTCTTCAGTGTTGTCACATGAAAAGATAGAATAAAATATTTACAAAAATGTGAGGGGTGTACTCACCTTTGTGAGATACTGTATATACTGCATATAGGTAAGCAGGGGCGTAACTAGAAATAGCAGGGCCCCATAGCAAAATGTTGTATGGGGCCCTCCTGCAAACAGCCCCCCCCCCCCAACACCTGCCCTAGTGTCAATGCAGCGTGACCTGTGCCACATATAGCGTGACCTGTGCACAATGCAGCGTGACCTGTGCCCAATCCAGTGTGACCTGTGCACAATGCAGCGTGACCTCCGCACAATGCAGCGTGACCTGTGCCCCATACAGCATGACCTGTGCCCCATACAGCGTGACCTGTGCCCAATGCAGCGTGCCCTGTGCCCCATACAATGTGACCTGTGCCCCATACAGCATGACCTGTGCCCCATACAGCATGACCTGTGCCCCATACAGCGTGACCTGTGCCCCATACAGCGTGACCTGTGCCCAATGCAGCATGACCTGTGCCCCATACAGCGTGACCTGTGCCCCATGCAGCGTGACCTGTGCCCCATGCAGCGTGACCTGTGCCCAATACAGCGTGACCTGTGCCCAATACAGCATTGCCTGTGCCCAATACAGCCTGGTCTGCCTGTGCCCCATACAGCCTCACCTGTGCAGAGGAAGAGCCAAGCCACCCGGATCAGCAGAGAGCGGGATTGCCCGCTGTAATAGCTTTCATTTGAATTTCCCGTCTTCCCCGGGCTCATCGTCACATAGCCCCACCCCTTGGCCTGACGCCTTTGATGACGTCACACGTCCCGCAATTGATTGGCGTTCTGTCTATCAAGAGGTGGAGCTATGTGACGTGAGCCCCGGGAACACTGGAAGTTCTAATGAAAGCTATTACATCGGGCAATTCAGCTCTCTGCTGATCCGGGTGGCTTGCCTCTTCCTCTGCACAGGTGAGGCTGTATGGGGCACAGGCAGACCAGGCTGTATTGGGCACAGGCAACGCTTTATTGGGCACAGGTCACAGCTTGCCTCTTCCTCTCCTCTCTCTTCCCCTGGCTGGGAGACTGTGCCAGCGGTGCTCTCATCCTCACTGGGCCCCACTTGGCTGCGGGCCCCATAGCGCCCGCATGGGTCGCTATGGTGGTAGTTACGCCCCTGTAGGTAAGAATGAAGTAGAATCAATGGATTTGCTCATTTCTGTAACTTGGTGTTTAGCTGCTAGCATATTACTATAGCTGTTTTTACTATGAAAACGTGTGAAAATCACGACTTATTGACTGAGCACTAAGGATGGAAGTTTAGAAATACTATTTTAGCATGTCCTCTGCAGTTCCCCTGGATTTTTCTTCCTCTACATTAGAAGGTCCTCACCCCTCATGCATTGTTCAAGATTTACTACTCTGACCCTGCAGCATCAATACTTGGCCTCATCTTCCCTAGTCCTTCTGCAAGCTCTGAAAAGCTTTAGAATAATTATTTATTTCACCTGGCTATTGTTTGATACGACACAAACAACAGCAGCACGTAAAATAAAGAAGAAATGATGAAGAATATTAATCCTTTGATCCTGCCTGTCATCATCCCCACGCATCTACCGCAGAGCCGAATGTATATTTCCATCCAATTACCTGTTGTCCTATATTTTCCGCGTACGCCATTAGATGTTGCCGTGATTACGCCCAATGGAGTACAGTACTCGTATCGCCTATTTGCATGGCTTCCATCAAAAGGTTTTTCTTCTGCAGGAGCATTGTTATTCTGTACGGCACAGTAGGGACTGCTCCTTTTTTTTTTTTTTTTTTTTAGAACGCAAAGTACGATATAAATCATGTCAACAAAATCCACGACTCGCTGAGCCAAAATAGAAAACAAGTTTCCATTTTAAAATTGTTCCTAATGACTTTTTGTCACCAGTCAGAAGACAGCTCCGCTGTAGCGGCAGGAGATGCTATACATCATTTGACAAGTATTGCACCCGGAACATTAAATCATTTACATTTACAGAGGAAAAACACAGAGGTGAGTTTCAGCTCTGTACAGTAGCGCAATTAACTGTAGCAGATGAATCTTAATGGAGCTACAAGGAACTAATGCAGATGTTTAAAGGGACAGAAACCCCTAAATTAGAGCTGCTTAACCACTTCAGCTCCGGTGTATCGTCACATATGGCGACCCGTCACATTTGGCTACCCGCTGGAGTGCACATTCCAACACTTTTACGACAAAACAGCACACTAAAACCGTCAGATAGTGTGACGGAACTGATGTTGAACTGCGCTTGCACAGTTATTATTTGGCTCCACCCCTAAGTCCAGGTTCAAGCCCCACCATCCAAGTGGACGAGCGAAGCGAGCCCGCTAGGGGCCCTGTTGCAAAGTGGTGTCTTACAATCAATAATTATACAGAAGAACAGCTTGTCTGTAACGTCACTTCCGTGACATTATCTCAAAGTTTCACTGCTCCGCATTGTCGTAAAAACGTTTGGAACGCATATCGGCAAGTTACGCATGCGCAGTGCGAAATTTCTCAGCGGATCATCACTTCCGTAGCCAAATGTGATTGGTCGCCATATGTGACGAAACACCGGAAGGTTTTATCCACTTCCTGACCAGGCAATTTTTTGCTATACAGCACTGCATTGCTTTAACTGATAAGTGCGAGGTTGTGTGACGCTCTACCCAATACATCCAGTACAAAAATTGGAGCTGCTTAACCACTTCAGCTCCGATGTATCGTCACATATGGCGACCCATCACATTTGGCTACCCGCTGGAGTGCACATGCGCGACGCCGCCATATGCGTTCCAACACTTTTACGACAAAACAGCACACTTAAACCGTCAGATAGTGTGACGGAACTGACGTTGAACTGTGCTTGCGCAGTTATTATGTAGCTCCACCCGTAAGTCCAGGTTCAAGCCCCACCATCCAAGTGGAAATAGAGTTAGATTATAATTATGCCGAGCAAAGCAAAGCCACGCCCAAAGCGTGACGAGCGAAGCGTGGCGAGCGGCGCGAGCCCGCTAGGGGCCCTGTTGCAAAGTGGTGTCTTACAATCAATAATTATACAGAAGAAGAGCTTGTCTGTAACGTCACTTACGTGACATTATCTCACAGTTTCACTGCTCCGTATTGCGCAGTGCGAAATTTCTCAGCGGATCGTCACTTCCGTAGCCAAATGTGATGGGTCGCCATATGTGACGAAACACCGGAAGGTTTTACCCACTTCCTGACCAGGCAATTTTTTGAGATACGGCACTGCATTGCTTTAACTGACAATTGCGAGGTTGTGTGACGCTGATGTTGTGTGATGCTGTACCCAATACATCCAATACAATACAATATAACTGACAAATGCGAGGTTGTGTGACGCTGTACCCAAATACACTTGATGTTCTTTTTTTCCCACAAATAGAGCTTTCTTTTGGTGATATTTGATCACCTCTGCGGTTTTTATTTTTTTTCACTATAAACAAAAAAAGACTATTTTGAAAAATATATATATATATTTTTTACTTTCTGCTGTAAAACATTCTCAATAAAATAAATTAAAAAATCAAATTTCTTCATCAATTTAGGCCAATTTGTATTCTGCTACATATTTTTGGTAAAACAAAGCTTCTTCCAGAGGCAGGGGGAAGCAATCAAGCTAACAGCTTGCGAAATCCTGAACAGACCAGGCTAAACAATCACTGTTACCATGATTATAGAAGGGACGAAAAATGAAATGTAAGGGACATTCTTCCTACTGACCACAAATTTAGGGGAAATTCTACTCAATGACCAATAATGTATGGAGCATTCCTCCTACTCACCATCAATGTAAGGAGCATTCTTCCCAACGACCAACAATGTAAGGGGCATTCTTCCCAACGACCAACAATGTAAGGGGCATTCTTCCCAATGACCACCAATGTAAGGAGCATCCTTTCCACTGAACACCAATGTAAGGGGCATTCTTCCCACTGATGCCAATGCAAGGGGCATTCTTCACACTGACCACCAACATAAGGAGCATCCTTTCCACTGATCTCAATGTAAGGGGCATTATTCCCACTGGCCCCCAATATAAGGGACAGTTTTCCCAATAACTTCATTGTATTCATTTTAGCAGAGGTTCCCTGAGACCTTAAAATTGTTTTAAGGCTTCCTCAGGGATAAAAACATTGGGAAAGGCTGCTATAGAGTGTCATTTGAGTGATAGCTCAAGAGTCTACTGGGGCTAATACCTTTATATTTTAAAGATGGCAGCACCCAGCAGCAGGTTTTTTTCAGCATAGCTAATATAACTTGGTGTTTTAATTTATATGTTAAGTTGGCACTCTTGATGTTATGATTGGGGTGGTGACAAAGGAGAGAGTAGGCATGTCATCAGGGTCATCATCATTCGACAGTTTGCCAATGAGCCCACAGGACCAGCAGAACACTGTTTGTCGGAATTAGGGGCTTATATACTCCTAGAGGTCTATTTGTAGAAGAAATCTCTGTGTGAATGTCTCAAGCATTCACACAACTGTCAGCAACATTCACCATCATTTGTGTAATACCCTGTTTCCCTGAAAATAAGACCTAGCGTGATTGTCGGTGATGGCTGCAATATAAGCCCTACCCCCCAAATAAGCCCTAGTTAAAGTTCTTGTAGGTCTTATTTTCAGGGAAGGGCTTATTTTCGGGGAAACAAGGTAGGGCTTATTTGGGGGGTAGGGCTTATATTGCAGCCATCACTGACAATCACGCTAGGTCTTATTTTCGGGGAAACAGGGTATGTTTACTTCTCATGATCGTCAGCTCCATCTAGTGGTCATAATGCAGTATTTTACTTAAATACCTTAGTTGGGAAAATACAGCATTATGGCCACTAAATGGAGCTGACGATCATAGGAAATAAACATATTACACGAATTACGGTAAATATTCGTGACAGCTGTGCGAGTGCCTAAGACATTTGCACAGCAATGTTTTTATACATAGACTCCCTAGTTTTGGATCATAGGAAAGTACAGGAAATACCAAAGTCAAAAGCATTTCCTACAGAGGAGGTACAGTAGTCGGGTAATATCAGAGGTCAATGCCATGTGAACCGTCTGAAATAAATGTCAATGTAAAAAGGTAGACCAAACAGAGATTAACAGTTGTGTCACACTCTGTCCTTGTCCCTCTTATTGTGCCCCTACATCTGTACCCAGTTACATGGGCTTCCAATGGAGGCTATAGGTGGGCACTTCAAAACATATCACAAAAGCATGGTCCACTGTTGTCACATCACAAAGCCTGCCATGAGATTTGCCATACAGCCATTACTGGAGTTTATCCAAGTAAAGATGAAATGACTTAAAAGAGGCTGCAGGATATCAGCAGCACTAAGATACAAAAAAGATAAAAACAAATATTTTAATGCAAAAAAAAAAAAAAATCCATGGCAATAATTTCTGATCCACTAAACTTTAGCAAACCAAATCAGTTAGGAATTGCATCTACTTTAACTGTCAGGGTGGAACTGGTCTTTAATTGTACAAATAAAAAAGTACACAACAAGACGTCTAATTATTAGCTGCCTATAAAACATATGTAGCTGCTTCTGAATTGTCTCTTAATAGACACAGCTAAAGATCGGAATTTAATTTTATCCTCTGTTGCTCTGGTCATTTATTATTTGCATGAAATGAAATAGGGAATTTTTTGCTTGAATACACCAATTAACTAGATATAATTACAGGAGGAAATGGTATGTACGCCGACCTCGAGTAGAAGAGTTACAGAACGACGGCATATTTTGCGGTCGCATTATGAACGTCTAATTAGTCTTTTATGACTTCCCAAGTTTCGTGTTATGTTGGATGAGTTGTTTCCAGGAGTGTGTTCACAAAACACGCTCTCAATGGATGCAATGAATAGACTAATAATGTCAGCCGTTATCATTCAGCCACTTGTGATAGACACGGCCATGCATCCAAAACTTTTACACAAAGAAAGTTCACTCATTCAGCAAGATAGGCTTAATTGCACTTAACCTGTTTTTATGGCTTTGTATATTTTATTAACTATGCAGGGATTAGCACAATGCTATAAAGAATCAAGTGAAATCAATCAGTGAACTACTCATGCTAAGAAAACTGCAAACTGCGAAATTCAGTTTATATTAAAGCTGAAAGTGGTTATAAAGGATAAAGGTTTTTCGCCCTTAATGCATTCTCTGCATTAAGGTAATAGTCCTTTTAGGTGCGGCTGCATACCCCCCCAGGCGCCTTAGCCCCCCTAGCCCCCCTGAGCATGATCTCAATCTAGTGCTGTGCCCAAGAGCTGCAGCACTGCTCTTTCTCTCTCTCTCTGTCTTCACTGGACTCAGTGAGACCAGCGGGCGCCATTGGGTCTTGCTGCTTGCAATCAAATCCAGTGATGAAGCAGTGGAGGGTGGGCCCGAGCCGTACTGTGTGTGTCAATAGACAGGGATTGAGATATTGATATATATGTATATATATATATATATATATATATATATTATATATATATAGAAAAACTCATGGAACGATGCTTGATGCCAAAATAAGTGTCCTTTACTGAAAAGTTAATCCATAGAATATTGCAAAATACAAGCAAGCCACTGTACAGTTCCGAGCGCCACTCGCTCTTCGTCAGGCTTTTCAGGCTGTGTGTGAAAAGCAAAACCTCACTGTGTTCCTTTATCCACACCCAGTCTGAAACACACCTGTGTCAATTAACTAATTACTTTATACAAAACACCTAGAAGCATTCCAAAGTTTCACCTTACCAAATAAAAAACTTACTACTTACTACCACCTCCCAGAATACAGAACCAAATATAATGAGGTGCTAAGTATTTTGTATGGAATTTGTTAACGATAACAAGGACAGTGAAATACTGTATATCTAGCAACAATAAACACCCCAGCAACAATAGATCCCCACCAGCAACAATGGATTCCCAACAGCCAGCAACAAAGACCCCTCCCTCAACAGTGGATCACTCCCAGCAACGATTGACCCCTTGCAGCATAAGACCCGCCCCCCAGCAACAATAGATCCCCCACGAGCAACAGAAGACCCCCCAGCAGCTAGCATCCTCCGTAAAAATAGATCCCTTCCAGCAACAATAAATTCCCCAGCAGCTAGCATCAATGGACCCTCCAGCACCCCTTACCATTCAGTTCTGGAGGTGCCGGAACTGCGTTCCCCCACGTTCCTGCTAAAAAAAGCCATATATATATATATATATATATATATATATATATATATAAATGAACATCAGGTGGGTTACCCTCTTGTCTTGATATCTTTGTTAAACCAAAGCACCGTCAGGGTGGACTCCCAAACTTCCACCATAAATAATAGAAAAACTCATGGAACGATGCTTGATGCCAAAATAAGTGTCCTTTACTGAAAAGTTAATCCATAGAATATTGCAAAATACAAGCAAGCCACTGTACAGTTCCGAGCGCCACTCGCTCTTCGTCAGGCTTTTCAGGCTGTGTGTGAAAAGCAAAACCTCACTGTGTTCCTTTATCCACACCCAGTCTGAAACACACCTGTGTCAATTAACTAATTACTTTATACAAAACACCTAGAAGCATTCCAAAGTTTCACCTTACCAAATAAAAAACTTACTACCCCAAAACCATCCTAAATTCCCCAAAGGGGATAATTTACAGAACAGGTTCATCATCTTATATCCCAAATAACATCATCATATCATTTATGAACCAATTATATTCTTTCATTTGATATGCTAAGTGTTTTGCAAATATTGATGAAGAATACATATATGTTATTATTCTTATATATGTCTCAGAGTTCTTTCATGGATTCCGGTCGATGTTCCACTATCTAGCATTTCCAACGGAAGCCTTGTAGTCAATCTAAGGAAAATATAACATATTCAAAGATAGTCATACCTTCTATTCAATCTCGCACTAAAAATTCTTTTTAAACATTCTTTTTAAACAAACAGAAACAAATCATAGTCCCTATTCATACCATCCGGGTGTAGGGACTGTAATTTGTTAATCCACCAAACTTCACGTTTTTTTAATTTCAAAATCCTATCACCCCCTCTTTTGTCTTGGGGAATTCCCTCTAGAACCATAAAACGTAAATCAGTGTCTTTGTGGCCCATTTCTGCGAAGTGACGCGATACAGGTAAACTTGATTGAGGATGTCTAATCGTACTACGGTGTTGTGCGATACGGTCTTTAATTTTTTGGGTTGTTTCCCCCACGTACAGGAGATTACAGGGGCATGTGAGAATATAAATCACGTACGAAGACTGACAGGTATAAAAATCATTAATTATTATTTTCTTATTGGTCCTAGGGTGAGAGAAGTTATTCCCTTTAATGACTAAATTACATTGAATGCAATTGAGACAGGGGTAACAGCCTTTTCTTTTACTACCAAGGAAAGTCATCTTCCTCTCATCCTGTCTTTCTGATTTAAATTCGGATCGCACCAAGAGATCGCGCAAAGTTTTATTGCGCCGATATGCCTTCAATGGAGTTAATTGAAACTCCTCTATATGGGGATAAGATCGTTTCAGTATCGTCCAATGTTTTCTCAATATATTAAAGATCCTATCACTATAGCTGTTAAACTGGAAGACAAATGGAATTCTAGGTTTATCGGCTGTGTATCTCTTCTTATTGGGAATGTCAGTAGGATTCAAAATTTTATTTAGTTCGTATCGGATTATCTCTTCTGGATAGCCCCGCTCCTTAAACCTGCAGCACATTTCATCTAATCTTTCATTTCTAACTGTGGTATCACTTACTATTCGCGTCACTCGAAGAAGCTGGCTTCTAATGATAGAACTAAAGACATGGGGGGGATGGTAGCTGTCATATCTCAATAACTGATTCCTATCTGTAGGTTTTGTATATATGTCAGTTTCGATCCGTCCCTGTTTTATATATGCCCGTATATCTAGAAAGGGGACCGAATTTCCGCCAATATGAATTTTGAACTGAATATTTGGTGAAATATTGTTAATCATCTCATCAAACATTTTAAGTGATTCGATGTTGCCCCGCCATATGACAAAAATGTCATCTATATAGCGCCACCAAGAGGCGCAATGCTCCAAAAAAAGTTTATTCACAAAAATATGTTTTTGCTCAAAATCATGCATAAATGAACAAGCATATGGCGAGGCAACATTAGAACCCATGGCTACCCCCGTCAACTGCATATAGTACCGATCCTTAAAGAGAAAATAGTTATTATACAAAATTAATCTAAACATTTTCTCAAAAAAAATTATCTGAGCTTCCGAATACTCGTGACAGTTCTTAATTAGGTTTAGCGCTGCTTCAATACCAGCCCCATGAGGGATCGAGGTGTATAGACTCGTTACATCCCAAGTGACCAGAATAGATTCATTAGGAATTGGTGGTAAGTCCCTAATTTTAGTCAAAAAGTCACCAGAGTCCTTGATGTAAGATGGAGTGGCCTTTACCAATATCTCCAGACGGGTCCTATCATCGGATGAGGTAGGACTTTTTAACCGTGGTTTATCTTACTGTCCTAAAAATCACTTAGATCCGTTTCAGTTAGATCAAGATCTGTATCGCCTATTTCGTAACATCAGATGGAAAGTCCATTTTCTTCATAAACCATTTGCCCATAATGACATACCTGAAGGGAAGTTAAGTAGTAAAAGTTTGGGACTGGTAATGAAATCCAAATCCGTCCCCCCCACTACTTATGTACCTGTTGAAATGTTTGTACAGGAGGTTACCCGAGATGTGAAACATCTGTTACAACAAGTGGATTTCAAAGATCATGTACCTAACAATTTGTCCCCCCAAGAAAGAGTGACACTGCGGGAATTAACGAAACGGAATGATATTATCTGTAAACCTGCGGATAAAGGGGGTTCGGTAGTCATTATGGACCCTCAAGCTTATGAGAATGAAATTAGGCGACAATTGGATGATGATACAGTATACAAACCTTTACAATCGGATCCCACATGGAGTATTAGAAAGATCTTGGAGAGTATTGTAAAACCAGCATTAAAAGAAGGACTAATCTCACATGACTTATGTGAATTCCTACTACCAACACATACTCGCACTCCGGTTCTATATATACTCCCCAAAATTCATAAGGACAAACACTCCCCACCAGGACGTCCCATTGTGTCAGGGAGTGACTCGATCTTTGTACCCACGGCCAAGCTATTGGATAAAGTATTATCACCCTTGGTAAAGGCCACTCCATCTTACATCAAGGACTCTGGTGACTTTTTGACTAAAATTAGGGACTTACCACCAATTCCTAATGAATCTATTCTGGTCACTTGGGATGTAACGAGTCTATACACCTCGATCCCTCATGGGGCTGGTATTGAAGCAGCGCTAAACCTAATTAAGAACTGTCACGAGTATTCGGAAGCTCAGATAATTTTTTTTGAGAAAATGTTTAGATTAATTTTGTATAATAACTATTTTCTCTTTAAGGATCGGTACTATATGCAGTTGACGGGGGTAGCCATGGGTTCTAATGTTGCCCCGCCATATGCTTGTTCATTTATGCATGATTTTGAGCAAAAACATATTTTTGTGAATAAACTTTTTTTGGAGCATTGCGCCTCTTGGTGGCGCTATATAGATGACATTTTTGTCATATGGCGGGGCAACATCGAATCACTTAAAATGTTTGATGAGATGATTAACAATATTTCACCAAATATTCAGTTCAAAATTCATATTGGCGGAAATTCGGTCCCCTTTCTAGATATACGGGCATATATAAAACAGGGACGGATCGAAACTGACATATATACAAAACCTACAGATAGGAATCAGTTATTGAGATATGACAGCTACCATCCCCCCCATGTCTTTAGTTCTATCATTAGAAGCCAGCTTCTTCGAGTGACGCGAATAGTAAGTGATACCACAGTTAGAAATGAAAGATTAGATGAAATGTGCTGCAGGTTTAAGGAGCGGGGCTATCCAGAAGAGATAATCCGATACGAACTAAATAAAATTTTGAATCCTACTGACATTCCCAATAAGAAGAGATACACAGCCGATAAACCTAGAATTCCATTTGTCTTCCAGTTTAACAGCTATAGTGATAGGATCTTTAATATATTGAGAAAACATTGGACGATACTGAAACGATCTTATCCCCATATAGAGAAGTTTCAATTAACTCCATTGAAGGCATATCGGCGCAATAAAACTTTGCGCGATCTCTTGGTGCGATCCGAATTTAAATCAGAAAGACAGGATGAGAGGAAGATGACTTTCCTTGGTAGTAAAAGAAAAGGCTGTTACCCCTGTCTCAATTGCATTCAATGTAATTTAGTCATTAAAGGGAATAACTTCTCTCACCCTAGGACCAATAAGAAAATAATAATTAATGATTTTTATACCTGTCAGTCTTCGTACGTGATTTATATTCTCACATGCCCCTGTAATCTCCTGTACGTGGGGGAAACAACCCAAAAGATTAAAGACCGTATCGCACAACACCGTAGTACGATTAGACATCCTCAATCAAGTTTACCTGTATCGCGTCACTTCGCAGAAATGGGCCACAAAGACACTGATTTACGTTTTATGGTTCTAGAGGGAATTCCCCAAGACAAAAGAGGGGGTGATAGGATTTTGAAATTAAAAAAACGTGAAGTTTGGTGGATTAACAAATTACAGTCCCTACACCCGGATGGTATGAATAGGGACTATGATTTGTTTCTGTTTGTTTAAAAAGAATGTTTAAAAAGAATTTTTAGTGCGAGATTGAATAGAAGGTATGACTATCTTTGAATATGTTATATTTTCCTTAGATTGACTACAAGGCTTCCGTTGGAAATGCTAGATAGTGGAACATCGACCGGAATCCATGAAAGAACTCTGAGACATATATAAGAATAATAACATATATGTATTCTTCATCAATATTTGCAAAACACTTAGCATATCAAATGAAAGAATATAATTGGTTCATAAATGATATGATGATGTTATTTGGGATATAAGATGATGAACCTGTTCTGTAAATTATCCCCTTTGGGGAATTTAGGATGGTTTTGGGGTAGTAAGTTTTTTATTTGGTAAGGTGAAACTTTGGAATGCTTCTAGGTGTTTTGTATAAAGTAATTAGTTAATTGACACAGGTGTGTTTCAGACTGGGTGTGGATAAAGGAACACAGTGAGGTTTTGCTTTTCACACACAGCCTGAAAAGCCTGACGAAGAGTGAGTGGCGCTCGGAACTGTACAGTGGCTTGCTTGTATTTTGCAATATTCTATGGATTAACTTTTCAGTAAAGGACACTTATTTTGGCATCAAGCATCGTTCCATGAGTTTTTCTATTATTTATGGTGGAAGTTTGGGAGTCCACCCTGACGGTGCTTTGGTTTAACAAAGATATCAAGACAAGAGGGTAACCCACCTGATGTTCATTTATATATATATATATATATATATATATATATATATATATATATATGGCTTTTTTTAGCAGGAACGTGGGGGAACGCAGTTCCGGCACCTCCAGAACTGAATGGTAAGGGGTGCTGGAGGGTCCATTGATGCTAGCTGCTGGGGAATTTATTGTTGCTGGAAGGGATCTATTTTTACGGAGGATGCTAGCTGCTGGGGGGTCTTCTGTTGCTCGTGGGGGATCTATTGTTGCTGGGGGGCGGGTCTTATGCTGCAAGGGGTCAATCGTTGCTGGGAGTGATCCACTGTTGAGGGAGGGGTCTTTGTTGCTGGCTGTTGGGAATCCATTGTTGCTGGTGGGGATCTATTGTTGCTGGGGTGTTTATTGTTGCTAGATATACAGTATTTCACTGTCCTTGTTATCGTTAACAAATTCCATACAAAATACTTAGCACCTCATTATATTTGGTTCTGTATTCTGGGAGGTGGGTAAGAAGCAGACCCAAGGAATGGTGCTCAGAAGTGGATAGGGGGTGGAGTCAAAGGGTGACTCGGAAGGGAGGAGTTCCTGTACCTATTCTCTGAGAAAAAACGACCTGTGTATATATATATATATATATATATATATATATATATATATATATACACAGTAACACAGTATCTCACAAAAGTGAGTGCACCCCTCACATTTTTGTAAATATTTTATTATATCTTTTCATGTGACAACACTGAAGAAATGACACTTTGCTACAATGTAAAGTAGTGAGTGTACAGCTTGCATAACAGTGTAAATTTGATGTCCCTTAAAATAATTAAACACACAGCCATTAATGTCTAAACCGCTGGCAACAAAAGTGAGTACACCCCTAAGTGAAAATGTCCAAATTGGTCCCAAAGTGTCAATATTTTGTGTGGCCTCCATTATTCTCCAGCACTGCCTTAACCCTCTTGGGCATGGAGTTCACCAGAGCTTCACAGGTTGCCATTGGAGTCCTGACTACACTAGTGTAGCAACTAAATTTACCTCTCAAAAACACACACTAATGTTAACGATCAAATTCCTAGCACCTATCTAGGCGGGTGCTACATATATAGATGGTGGACAAGACCAACTTTGGGAATTATGGCAGAGGGATATCACTGTTGGGGTATCCAAGTCCTATAAAAAGTCAGAGGCAGTTTCTACCTATAATTAACCACTAGCTGACTAGCCCCCGCAGTTATACTGCAGCAGGTTAGCATGCTGCACAAATCAGGGTAGCCGTACGTCGCTTCTTCATGACATCACAGCAGGCGCGTGCGCGTGTCCCCGGAGCCAATGCACATACGGGGCACCCGCGATCACTCGTGACAGAGCGAGAACCGGGATCTGCAAATCCCTGTTCTCTCAGGGGAGAGGGGAGAGATAGTGTGTTCATACTAAGTATGAACACCGATCACTCTCCTCCCCTAGTCAGTCCCATCCCCCTACAGTTAGAACACACCTAGGGAACACAGTTAACCCCTTGATCGCCCCTAGTGTTAACCCCTTCCCTGCCAGTGACATTTATACAGTAATCAATGGCTATTTTTAGCTCTGATCACTGTATAAATGTCAATAGTCTCAAAATAGTGTCAAAAGAGTCTGATCTGTCCGCTGCAATGTCGCAGGCCTGATAAAAATCGCAGATCGCCGCCATTACTAGTAAAAAAAAAAAATAATAATAAAAATGACATAAATCTACCCAGTATTTTGTAGACGCTATAACTTTTGCGCAAACCAATCAATATACGCTTATTGGGTTTTTGTGTTACCAAAAATATGTAGAAGAATATATATCGGCCTAAACTGAGGAGAAAAATGTTTTTTTTTTTTTTAATTTGGGATATTTATTATAGCAAAAACGACAAAATATTTTGTTTTTTTTTTTCAAAATTGACGCTCCTTTTTTGTTTATAGCGCAAAAAATAAAAACCGCAGAAGTGATCAAATACCACCAAAAGAAAGCTCTATTTGTGGGGAAAAAAGGACATACATTTTGTTTCGGTACAATGTCGCATGACCGCACAATTGTCAGTTAAACCGATGAAGTGCCGTATCGCAATAAATGGCCTGGTCAGGAAGGGGGCAAATCCTTCCGGGGCTGAAGTGGTTAAATAGCAAATTTCTGCTGACTGACTTTTTTTTTTTCATTCCTACAGTGCTTTATTATAACTTTACATTTTACAAGAAGAAATTGCATTTTACATTTGATTCTGGGTACATTGTTGCATTTTCTCTTTAAACTGAACTCTGCCAGTAGGTTTGCATGATTAATGGGGCTTTTCAGCTCTTTTTTATGAGCAACCCCATAAGCCCTTGTAAATAGGTTGTATGAGAGCCAGCACCACTGACCACTGATACAATGCTCACTAACCTACAGACAAAGTGTGATAAATGTATAGCTCTGACTTATATCGAATGTAGTGAATAAATCATTTTCTTTCTTTTTTTTTTTCCTGTTCATCCTCTTTCGCACAGTTTTCTGCAGTATAAGGCATCAAAGCTTAAAGAACTTTAAGGAATTCTACAATCTTGTTTATTTGTTTTATATTTGTACAGTAAAAGTATATAGAAAAACCAAAACTTTTTCTTTAGTTTTAGATAGAATTGGGATTGAGTAAACCAGATTTTTTTGCCATCTGTTTCCCATGGGGTAGATTTTCCTTTACGTCCTGTCAGGGGCATAGCTACAGGGGTCACAGAGGTCCCAATTGTGCCACGGCCCTATGTTACGGGGACCCGTGTGGCTCCCCTGTTCTAGGAGGGGCAGCAGGGACGGCATATGGAGTAATCGATCCCCTCCATTTTCGCTAAAAACCTGCATCTCCTCCTTTCCCTCCCGCAGGCATTCAGTGGCTTCAGGAGGTAAGTAAAGGGGGATTTGTTTCTCCATATGTTGCCCCGCTAACCCTCCTATCAATTTCACTTGTTTCTATTTTCCCCCCGAGTCTCCTTTGTGCTCCCCTGTCCCCACTGCAGCTCTGCCGGCTTCCCTTCTCCCCTCTCCAAATGGCTGCTGCAGGGGATGCATCAGGATGGAGTGTGGGGAAGGGGCTGGAAAATATGCCATTTACCAGCCCCTTCCTTTTTTAAATAAACAGAGTCAGTAATTGGTACCAGTCACGCATTGTGTTTATTAATAATTGAAGCATAGTAAACTGTGTGAAACATCAGAAGACTGTTTAGACCTCTCATGCCTCACCAAAATTCAAAAAAATAATTAAAAATACAATTGCAAAAAATAAAAAAAATAAAATGGTAAAAAAATAAAAAATAAAATAACAAAAATAAAAAACTACTGCCATCAGTGGCAGAACTACTAGGGTTGCAAGGGTTGCACTTGCAAGTGGACCTTGGCGTTCTGTCACTGTGGGGGAGTCCCAAGATGGCAGGAAGGGGGCCCACTGCAGAACATGTGAAAGGGTCGCACAATGGGAGTAAATGGCCCTGAGATTAGTGGGAAGGTCCCTGGGCTCAGACGGAAGGGATCCATACAGGGGTCGTGGGGGGGGCCTTCATTGTTTCTTGCACCAGGGCCCAGAAGGTTCTAGTTAGACCTCTGCTTCCTGTCCTGTAGACCCAACAGCAAATGAGAGAAAATCTCACTTATCATTTAGGACTGTAAATAATGTTTAGTAATGTTTTTTTTTTAAAAATGGATCTCTGCAAATAATCCAATGAAAGAACTGTTTTTTTATGTATAGCTTGTAAATATATCAGACATAGCATTGTTTTTACATGGCCAGTGAATCTCCACAATCTAATAACATCATCCAATTGGTCGCATTGGACGGTAAGTGTCTCCTTTCTCCATTGCAACCTGCACCAGAATCTCCAGTGTTGGCTTGTGTTGGCCATTTATGAAGATATCTCTATAAATAGTTTGCTTCTGTAGAGGTAAAGGCTAAACGTCCTCTGAGGGGAAAGTCACAAAAAAGTGATTACTGTCCGCCTGGCTTATCTGATATAATTACAAAGTAATCTGATCTTTTTTGTGTGCGACCACACTGGATGGTTTGATATTGGTGCAGACACTGGGAGGGGGTTACCCAATTAAGATACACTCCCGGAGCTTGATTTCCCCATGATGCCATCTATCGGGTGCACTTTTACAAGATAAAAGCTGAGATCATGTGAAACACTCACACACAGGACACCATCCTCTTAAATGAGACACTTGCTATGCTATTGCCTGACCTGACTAAACAAACCCTGGAGATGCGGGTGGAAATAGATAAGGGACGGGGTCACCTGGTGATGTCACCTGGTGGTACCGCCCTCTTGTGACCGCTGCATGTTGGGTCGGTGATGTCACATGGGGTCGGTGCCACCAGGTTACATCTCCAGGTGGGCCCCCCTTACCTATTTAAGGACTGTCAGATAGCGGAGCAGGCAGTCAGTGGTTAGTACCCCTGAGTACGCCTCCCACTGAGTTAACAAGGACGTTGAGTCAGAGCCGTGAGTATGCGAGACATCCTGAACCGCCTGAGCAATGGCCTGAATGCATAACGTGTCTAACAAAAGGTTTTCAGTCAGCCACCAGAAACAACATCTGCCCTAAAGCACCCCCCCATGTTGAAGGCATGTGGCCTGGTATGGTTTGGGGGGGGGGGTGCTCGCTCGTGCCCCACCCCTTTCCTGGCCTGCCAGGCTGCATGCTCAGATAAGGGTCTGGTATGGATCTTGGGGGGGCCCAATGCCGTTTTTAAAAAAAATTGGCGTTAGGTTCCCCTTAAAATCTATACCAGACCCATAGGGCCTGGTATGGATTATGAATGGGGGGGAGACCCCCACACTTTTGTTTTTTCAAATGTTTCTATTGCCAGCAATGTTTTTTTTTTTTTTCATTCAGCTGTCAGCAGGGAAGCCCGCTGACAGCTGATGACTCATTTGTTGTTAAGTACGCGGCAGCCAGCTTCCCGGGCCAATCCTTGCAAAAGTCTCCCGATTCTCCACTGTCCCCGGTTGGTGAGAATAATGCTCCGGTACTTGCTTCAGTTACTCACTGTGGTCCCTGGTAACACGTAGTTGGTCCCTTAGTGGCGGCAGCTTCCCCTCTACCTCTGACCACGACAGGTTCTTTGGCCGGCAGAACCATCACTTCTGGTTGTACTGCAAGCCACAATCCCAACCCTGTGCTGTTCTCTTGCTTCTGGATAGACCCTCAGACAGCCTAGCAGACAGATGTGCCTGGGATAGGCCCAATCTCCGCCCTAGCAGCCCGGACAATACAACACACTTCCACCCAGACAGCAGTCCAGGTGGCACAGAACACTGATCACCTGACACTATCCAAATATATAGGCTCTCCCAGCAGGCGAAGGGATCCAAGCAAACCCCTGCCCATTGGCTGAGATACCCCCTACATCCATAATCTGACCTTGCATTGCCCTCTCTCTTCTCTTATCTAATGCCACCAGGTACCCGGCCACCTACTGGCAGAAGAGAAAAGTGCAGCAGTGCCAGACTTAGGAAGGAATCAGATGATCCCTAACAATTAGCCAAGGTAGCTACTCCTGGCAGGTAAATTTAGGAGCAACCCTGCCTAAACTCCAGGGTGCTACACTTTTATTTGATTTTATTTTTTTAAAGACAGGACAGCCTCTTTAAATTGTTACAATATCCATTTCTCTCAAAATCCTAGGGTAACAACGTGTATTAGCTGTTATAAGATGGTAATTCCAAGCAGATGTTCCTCCCTGTATTTACCACACGCCAGCTTGTCACCTTTTATACAGTATAAACCTTTTCCCTCAAACAGCCCTTGTAAAGGAACAGATTGAACATGAAATTTACAAAACATTGTTCTGCAGTACGAAGTTATGCTATGAAATGTCATCCTGGTTGATTGTCATGCTGTTCAGCTTTTAATGTCTCTGATTAGAGCAGTGCTCGATATTGCTGCAAAAATTAAAGAAGAACCCAGGTCTAATAATTAAAAAGCAGGAGATTTTTTTAGAATTAGTATAGGCAGGTGCAGTCTACTTTCTCCTCTGCAGATGGTGCTCAGCCGCAGCGGCATTGCAGAGGGAGAGAAAGTCAAGATTAACATGGTTCCTCTACGGTTTCCTGAGTCACTGGGGAAGCCATCTGATTGGATGCTGCCATCCTATGTGAGTCTACTGTCCATCTTGGGTCAGGCAGAGTCTTTTTAAGACCCCGGCTACCAGGCTTGGCACGCATTTTTGTGAGTGGGTAATGTAAGGACAGGTCACCCATCTGTCAGGGACAGTATTAGCATCACCCTTCCTGGAAGCCTCCCATTTGGGTACAGACTGGCAAGGCCACATTCCATCCCTCGTGACAGACACTGTCGGTGCATCCAAGACCTGCTGTTACACTGTTCGCTGCAGTGTTCTGTGAGTGCACCCGGTCAGGTTGACTTCCTGCTGGCAGTTGTGCCTGTTTGAACTTTACATAGTTACATAGTAGGTGAGGTTGAAAAAAGACACAAGTCCATCAAGTCCAACCTATGAGTGTGATTATGTGTCAGTATTACATTGTATATCCCTGTATGTTGTGCTCGTTCAGGTGCTTATCTAATAGTTTCTTGAAACTATCGATGCACCCCTCTGAGACCACCGCCTGTGGAAGGGAATTCCACATCCTTGCCGCTCTTACAGTAAAGAACCTTCTATGTAGTTTAAGGTTAAACCTCTTTTCTTCTAATTTTATTGAGTGGCCATGAGTCTTGTTAAATTCCCTTCTGCGAAAAAGTTTTATCCCTATTGTGGGGTCACCAGTACGGTATTTGTGCATTGAAATCATATCCCCTCTCAAGTGTCTCTTCTCCAGAGAGAATAAGTTCAGTGCTCGCAACCTTTCCTCATAACCAAGATCCTCCAGACTCTTTATTAGCTTTGTTGCCCTTCTTTGTACTCGCTCCATTTCCAGTACATTCTTCCTATTAAATTTATTTAACTACAATACAATTCTATTACTGCTTCTGGACCCTGAGTGTTTATTGCCGCTGCACCTCCCAACATGTGGAACATCAGAAATAATAGAAAACACACTAATATCCTAACAAGAAGTCCTACTTCGCTAAATTCACCAGGCTTGTTGTGTCTCTAGGTAGTTTATCAGTACTAACTCCTTTTGTTACTGCTGATCCCCTGCTGTCACCAAAACTGATCTGGGAATTATTTACTAAAGGCAAATAGACTGTTCACTTTGCAAGAGAATATTCCCCAGAGTGATGCTCTGTACACAGAGTCGGATTTTATGACGGAGAAAATGCAATTGGATTGTGTTGTCGGAAATTCCAATTGTGTGTGGGCTTCATCTGACTTTTTCCGTCGGAATTTTCGACACACAAAGTTTGAGGGCAGGATATAAAATTTTCCGACAACAAAATTCGATCCTTTAAATTCCGATCGTGTTCCCGAGTGTCTCCGAGTGTCTCCGGCGCCCCCGCACCTCTGGCCACATGTAGTACTGTATACACCAGCAGTGAGTGTGGAACCAATTATCTGAGTTTCCATTAATGCTTATGGGGAAATTCGCTTTGATATACAAGTGCTTTGGATTACAAGCATGCTTCTGGAACGGATTATGCTCGTAATCCTAGGTACTACTGTACAGTATCATTTGCATGAACTTTAGGCTTCAATTTTTACCTTTATTAAATTAAAATAGCTGTACGTAGCACTGAGCAACTCTAGCCTCAGCACGTCAGTTTGCAATATTGAAGCTTGCACCACTGCTTATGCATAGGCACTCGCTCACGTTGTCACCCTAACACAGGAAACGCTCATGCAGACTGTAACTGGAAGGATCATTAGTTTATAACAGGTGAAAACAAACATAATTGAAGGAGAACACCAAAGTCTGTACTCAGTGCAGGGTAAACCATTTTTTCTGTAGCAAGGTCCCAGGCCTCCTTCGATCTGATGAGAACCTCCAGGGCCAAAGACAGCTGACATTCTTCTGTATACGGTGGGTTGTGAGGCATGGTGGGTGCAGAGTAGTTAAAGTTATTGGGCGCCAGACACTTCTTTAATGCAAAAGAAAGTTTATTTCTCTTAACAAACTTTTTCGGGAGAGAGGGTTAGGGCCAGGACACCCTTAGATAGTTGCAAGTTCAATTGGCAGACCCCGAGACTTCGACAGGAGGACAGCCATGCAGGGAAAGGCACCCGGCAAGATGCCATATCTGCATGTGCAGGAATGCTGTCTCCTATGACAACAGTCTATAACAGTTCCTAACACAAAACCTAACAGTCCTTTCACTTCCACTAGACTAGATGATTCACTGCCACTGAATCCCTTGAGCTCCTCCAATCTTCACGGTGGTATCTTCCACAAGCGTCGCCCCCGCCGTTCTGCTGGGTCCTTAGCGTGGCACTCAAGATACCTTTCAAGCTTCCCCCCACTGGCCTGCTCGGTCCCTGGCTTGACACACAAGGCTGCTCTGCAAGCGTCACCTCCGCTGGTTGGGTCCCTGGCTTGATGCACACTGAAGTTTCCCGATTCTTCACCGTCCCCGGTTGGCAGGGTTATTGTACATCAGACAACAGTGAATGAGAGATTTGATGTAGAGTATTTTATCATACCTCCTGCTGAGATCCACTACAGCCAAAATCATCCCAATAATCCTTTATAATTACGTTTGAGAAGCTTAAACACGTTAATAACAATAATTTAAAGGTATTAAAAAAAACAGACAATTTACAACAAAAAAAAGAAATGGAAAAAAATTATTGACATTCTGTATTCAAATAACGTACAGAAATATGACCATTGTCACTAAGCACACTGCCCACCCATTATACCCTACGCAGTCACTTAATGAACCGTTATCATTAAAAATATTGTGCTCTGATGATTGCATACTGTTAATACATGCAATGATAGTATTCAGCATGTTACTCCAGTTTAATTTCATATACTTTTTTTTATAATTTTTTCTTTGATTATATACAGGCCAAACCATCAAATTCTCATACTGAATATGTAACACTTAAAAGGGGGCTATACACGGATTGAAATTCAGCAGATCCAGCAGGGACCAGCCAAATTGCGATCCATCAATCTATTGAGTACAGCCAGCCTGTTGGGATTTTACCCGAACAATCAGAGCCGCAAACTACACCAACTACAACAACACTAATCATTGTTATCTGCTGTCAGAACACAATAGCAGATGGAAGGATTCCACCATCCACATCGAAGGTGTGAATAGAATAACTAGCTCATCTTTTTCCCTTATACTTGTAGTCTACTTCTGTCTATTCTGTAGTCTACTTTTCCTATTGCAGGTGGCGCTCTTCCTTAATGGCAATGTTGTTGGAGAGGGAGTCAAGAAGAATGAGGTTCCTCTATGGTTTCCTGGGTCACTGGGGAAGCTATCCTATTGGATGCTGCCACCCCATGTGACTCGAGCAGCCATCTTGGGTCAGGCAGAGCCCTGGCTCCTAGGTTTGGCACGCATTTTGCGAGCTGATAGTGTAGGGACCTTTACCTTGCTTTTTAGGGACAGTACTAGCGGTAGGGGAAACGTTCCTGATGAGGAGGGAAAGGGTAGGGTCGCATCTCCTTGGACACCATCCTGCTTGGGCACTAGACGGCCAGGCCACACTCTGATCTCTTTACAGATGCTGTCAGTTCAGCTGATACCCTCTCTCTTCATTTTACTGGAAACCTTGGGTGCACCCGGTTGGACAGCTTTCCCACTGGGTTTTTGGCGAACTGTTGCTGTGCTATATCAATACAAGTTCTTTATTGTACCTGACTGTGTGAATTTTTGCTGCCGCACAACACGTCACCTCACTTACTGAATGAAAAAAAATGAAACATGTATGGCAAGCTTTTGGATAGTGTGGGCACAGGTGCACTTTAGCAACTGCTGAGATAAGATATAATCTGTGTAGCACTGAAAAGAAGAAACCAGAGCTTGAGCATGAAATTACCAAATATTGCTGACCCTTAGGGATTGGTGAAACTGTCCCATTATGTTGAAATGTCCATGCATGTCCACAAATGTAACTCTTTAGTAAAATGTAATATATGGGAAGACAAATTAGGGAGGTTTAAGATGGTGGCTCTTAAGTTTTTAATAAAGGATTATTTACACCAGCAATTGGGGGGGGGAGTAAAACCACGCACGTGGTTCATGTCCCCCCCCCCCCACTGTTGCCCTTTTAGCTAGAAAGACAGCAGCAGAGGGTGCACCTACCACAGCCATGGCATACCTGCCCTTAACCCAGGGGTCTCAAGCTGGCGGCCCTTCAGCTGTTGCAAAACTACAAGTCCCATCATGCCTCTGCCTGTGGGAGTCATGTTTGTAACTGTCAGCCTTCAAATGCCTCATGGGACTTGTAATTTCACAACAGCTAGAGGGCTGCCAGTTTGAGAACCATGCCTTAACCACTTGCTGACCGCCATACGCAGGCCCAGATTAAGAGCAACATGGGCCTGGTGCTAAGGATTTTGGTGGGCCTTTTTATGAAAATAAATAAAATGAAAACGCAAACAATTTTTTGTTGAATTAAATTAAAGAGAGAGAGGGGTGTGAGAGAGAGGGGGGGTGATAGATAGGGGGCTGAAAGAGAGGGGATGAGAGGGAGGGGAAAAGAGAGAGAAAGGCATTGAATGAGAGAGATGGGGATGAGAGAGAGGGGGTGAGCAAAAGGGGAATAGAGAGAGGGTGAAAGAGAGAGAGGGTGGTAGGAAGAGGGGGTTGAAGGGGGCGAGAGAGAGAACAGGGTGAAAGAGAGGGGATGAGAGAGAGAGAGGGGGGTGAGAGTGAGGGGGGCACAGCATAGTACATAACACGGGGGGGGGGGGGGTAGCACATTACATTACATGGTTGGCACTACACATTACATGGTGGATACATGGATACAGCACATTTAATGGTGGGCAAAGCACAGCACATTACATGGCGGGCACAGCAAATTACACTGTTGGCACTGTCCAATACAGCATATTACAAGGTAGGCACAGTTCATTATATGGTGGGCACAGCACATGACATGGTTGGTACTGCACAACACAGCACATTGCATGGTGGACACAACACAGCACATGCACACGGTGGGCACAGGACCTTATATGGTGAGCACAGCACATGACATGGCGGGCACAGCTGAGCACATTACATGGTGGGCAGTGCACATTACAAGTGGGCACTGCACAGCACATTATATGGTGGGCACAGCATATTATATAGTGGGTACTGCACATGGCATGGTGGGCACTGCACAGCACATGACAAGGTGGGCATTGCATGACACCACATGATATGGTGGGCACTGCATGACACAGCACAGCACATTACATTGTGAGCACAGCACATTAAGTCCTCATGCACACGGACGTTTTTACAGCTGCTTATTTGAGCTTTTTTTTCAGCTTAAAAAGGCCCGTCTATGTTAGTCTATGGCTTCATGTCCACCTAGGCCTTTTTGAGCTGCAAATGGCATAGGCGTTTTTAAGCTGTAAAAAAAACCCAGGACCAGTGGGTTCTGAGAGACGTTTTTCAGCTGTAAAAACGCTCTAACGCTGATAAACGCTCAAAAACGCTCAAAAACGTCATTCACCAACGTTTTTTGACGTTTTTTGGTCCATTGAAAAAAGAAACGCGGAAAAACGCGGAAAAACGCTAACGCGGAAAAACGCTCAAAAACGCTATTGCAAAAACGTTGAAAAAAGCTGAAAAAAGATTTTAAAAAATCACTGCAAAGATACTGGCGTTTTCATAATGTTATTTAACAGCCTGTGTGCATGAGGCCTAATTGGTGGACACCGCACATGACATGGTGAGCCCTGCATAGTGCATTCCATTGTGGGTACTGCACGGCACATGCCATGGTGGACAATGTACAGCACATTACATGGTAAGCACTGCATGGCGCAGCACATGACATGGTGGGTACAACACAGCACAACAGGGTGGGCACTGCACAGTAATTTACATGGTGGGCACTGCACATGACACGGTTGGCACTGCATGGCACAGCACATTACATGGTGGGTACAGCGCATTACATGGTGGGCAGTGCATGGCATAGCACATGACGTGGTGGGCAAAGCGCATTACATGGTGGGCACTGAATGGCACAACACATTACATGGTGGGCACTGCATGGCATAGCACATTTCATGGTGGGCAATGCAACTGCACATTACATGTTAGGAACTGCACATGACATGGTGGGCACTGCTGAACAGCCCAGCACATTGCACAGTGGGCACAACACACTACATGCTGGGCACAACACATGGCAGGGTGGGCACAGCACATGACATGGTGGGAACTGCATGGCACATCACATTACATGGTGGGCACTGTACATTACTTGGTGGGATCACTGCATGGCACAGCACATTACATGGTGGGCACTGCAATGTACAGCACATGACATGGTGGGCACTGCAATGTACAGCACATGACATGGGGGGCACTGCACTGCACAGCACATGACATGGGGGGCACAGCACATTACATGGGCACTGCAATGCACATGACATGGTGGGCACAGCACATTACATGGCGCCACTGCAATGCACATGACATGACATAGTGGGCACAGTACATTACATGGGGGCACTGCAATGCACATGACATGGTGGGCACAGCACATTACATGGGGGGCACTGCAATGCACATGACATGACATAGTGGGCACAGCACATTACATGGGGGGGCACTGCAATGCACATGACATGGTGGGCACAGCACATTACATGGGGGGCACTGCAATGCACATGACATGGTGGGCACAGCACATTACATGGGGGGCACTGCAATGCACATGACATGGTGGGCACAGCACATTACATGGGGGGCACTGCAATGCACATGACATGGTGGGCACAGCACATGACATGGGGGGCACTGCAATGCACATGACATGACATAGTGGGCACAACACATTACATGGGGGGCACTGCAATGCACATGACATGATATGGTGGGCACAGCAATGCGCATGAGATGACATGGTGGGCACAGCACATTACATGGGGGGCACTGCAATGCACATGACATGGTGGGCACAGCACATTACATGGGGGGCACTGCAATGCACATGACATGGTGGGCACTGGGCACAGGAGAGCACATTACATGGGGGGAAACAGCAGTCTTTCCCCTAGCACAATAAAACACCTCCCTAACAAATGTACTGACCTTATCTCAACAGCATGTAAGAAGTCCTTCCTCCCAGGCTCCTGCTGGTTAGGAGAACATCAGCGCCCCTCCTCCAGACAGCTCCCAGACACTGAAGATCTGTGTGAGTGTAACAGATCCTGTGATAAGAGTCAGGCATTGGCAGAGACAGGACTCGGCTGCACTGACTAACTCTTGTCTCCTCCATGTGTGCACAGAGGGCTCCTCTTCCTTCAGGAAGGCACACAGATATTCAATGCCATGGGCCTATATTGAGGGAGGGGCCTGGAGCTGCAGCTCCACCAGCCCCTATGTTAATCCGGCCCTGGCCATACGTATATATACATTGCGGTTTGCAAGTGGCTTGCTGGGATTATGGCTGAAGATATAATGGGATATGAAGATAACGGTAAAAGAGTTCATACAGTAGGGCAGGGGAGATAGCCTCTTGCAGTGAGGGAGATGTCGGCACTCCCTCAGCAGAGGTCCGTCTCCCATAGCATTGGAAGCAGATCTGCACCGCCGAGGCCCTCATCCTGTACGCAGGTATGGAAAAGGAAGAGTTAAGTGTATGCACAGAGTCTACGCTAGGTGCACGGCGAGACCCCATACCGTTACTGGGAGTGAGGTAACGGTGATACACTGGGCAGGTGGAGAGGGCATTGGAGGGAAGAGATCCCACCAATTTAATGATCTGTTTCTGCCTTGGATTGTCTGGCACATTAAGGATGGACCGTTACCCTATTTCATCCCTTCTTGCATCTTTTTACTCTGTTTCTGGTCTCCTCACCTTCCGATTAAAACTAAGTAAAGAAATAACTAAGTTTTGTTGGGTCATACTTCACTGGCAGGTTTCTGAACTCCAAGGCAATTTCCAAATAATCCCTCTATTGGGACTTTCCATGTGCCAGCTGTTACCAGGTAATATCTGTAATCTTTAAAATCCCGTATAATAACAAAGGTAAATACATGAATACATAAAACAACATGAATAAAGCATGGAGCTACTTATAATTATTTAAATTGCCAGATGACTTGTGCTTCTGGGACATTAGAAAAATAGCAAATATTTGAAAGAGCAGAATAAATACAAAGATTCTAAATGCCAGGAAAGTTGTCCTTCTAGGGACATGGAAAGAAAGAAAGAAAACAAATCAGCCCTGTTTCATTCCAAAGCTCAGGTTGTGTTTCTATGAGTTCTACCAGGACTCCAAGACATCTGCTCTGTCTGGTGTGTAACAAGAGGTCCTTGAACTGAAGACATCTCTCTCGCTACCTTATGAAATTAGGCAAAGGGGAGGTTGCTTTCACAATTGGTATTGGGTTCTCCAAATGTACAGTACGTGGTCTATAAAAATGGTTACAAGAATCATGGATGTATGACAAGCTATCTTTCAGGCTTACTTTAAAGTGGTTGTACAGTAAAGGCTCAAGGTTTTGTACCTTCATGCATTCAGTGTATGAAGGTAAAAAACCCTCTCTGCAATCCCCTAGGCAGAAACGAGCAGTTAAAGAGGAAGTAAAGCCTTCCTTTTTAATTGTACCTACAGGTAAGCCTATATTAAGGCTTACCTGTAGGTACTGTAAATATCTCCTAAACGTGCACCGTTTAGGAGATATTAACTATATACGCTGCCACCGACATCATTGGTGCATGTGCTCTGAAGGAACGGCCCACTCATGCCGTTTCTTCAGGACCCGTGCCGTAACCTGCGGCACCCGTGCGCTTGCGCGGGAGTGACGTCATTGCGGTTCCGGTCACTTACAGCGCCGGAGCCCGCAAACCTGGAAGTAACTCCGAGAAAGATCTTGCCCGTGGAAGCGGAGTGCGGGCAGCACTGCAGGGCATCTTTCTAAGGTAAGTATTTCATGCTTTTGTCTTGCAGGTTTATAAAGGGTAAATATTTTATGGTGCTGTTTCGGCACGATTAACATTTTTACATGTTCCCTATAAGATAGCAGATTTTGACTTTGAGTTCAGGTTCATTTTTAGGAAACTTTTGCTTGTTGAGTTGGATGTTTCCATTGTGCCTCGGAGAAGATGACCTGCTTGTTGCAGGCCCAAGGCATCATCCTTCCTGTAGCATCCACACAAGTACAGAAATATTGAAAATGGTAAAGTCAGGGGTTTCAGCCATATGCACCAGCATCTACATGCATAAAGTTGTAGTTAGTGTCAGCCATTGCCAGCAACACAATTAAAAAAAATTATACTTATAATAATTAAAGTAGGTGCTCCCACTTGCTGCTCTCATTGTCATTGAAATACACTGTCTATTGCTCCGATGCGGTTAAGGAAATTACAGTTCTGCTTTCTCTGCCCACTTGGTTATATTCAGTTTTGGCATCACTGTCCTCCTCAAGACTTTCCAGAGAGCTTGGCAGGAATTTTTGATAATCATTTTGACTGTAGATTTTCCAAGTAGAAATTCAAAGAGGCCTCATGCAACCGGAGGCCTTTAATAATTTTATTTAAAAATGATATTAATGATTTTACGATGTTATAGTCAATGCTCAGAAGACACATTGAAGTACTGGAAGTCAAATTGATTTGTGAAGACAAACGTTGCCAAATAAAAAACAACCTGAAAGCAGTTTGCTAGAGATTACTATCGCGAGCGTTGAGTGTTATTGTTGTTTCTTTTTATTATTTTTGAAAAAAAAAAAGCATTTTTTAACATTTATGGTTACTGAACTGATATGTGGGGGATGAAGGTATTGAAAAGAGAAAAAGCTACTGTCTGCCATCAAATCTCTTCACAAAACTCCTTCATAGAACCGTACTTCACCATACCCTTTTCATTTGTTGTATTGTATTGTATTTGTATCTTATCGAACCCAATGAACCTTTTTACCCTGTTTTTGAAAATATTAAACCTCTAGTAAAAAAGAAGAGCCGAAGTCAGACCACCAATGTACCAAGTAGGAGTAAATCAGATGAGGAAAAGTAGAAGTCTCTTGAGATGAAGCTTTGAGAGGATTTACCTTGCCAAGGCTTCTCAGTAAGGAAGCCAAAAGGATGAAGCACCTCAATTACCTCAGCATGGTTGCAAGAACCATAAAATCAGCAAGTATGGCAAATAGTGGAGATAATCAGAGGGCAAGTGTCAGGTCACCTGAGACCAGGTGACAGATGCACTCTGTAGGAGTCGGAAGTGCACCGCTAAGGTAGTGGACCCTAGGACTGACTGCTGCGGATTGTACCCTGGAAGGTTTAGGAAGCAGGTCTACAGGATAACTAACATGGATCCCAGTGGAAGCTAGAGCATAGATTCCCCAGGGCGCGGAGTCTAAGAGCCAGCAGGTGTTCACCAGAGCCTCTAGTGGTGAGGATGGACTGAGTTACAGTCTGGCTCCAGGTCGCGGCCCCCAGGGTCTCACAGCTCATGCTCACCGTAGACTACAGGAGAAGAGGAATGAGGCAGCAGGCTGGAAGGACAGGGAAGTAAGGGGTAAGACAAAGGTCAGGGTGACTAGCAGACAAGGAGAAACATAACACGCCAATGGTCAGGGTAACAAGCAGACAGGGAGAGTCGAGAACAGGCCAAAGTCGGTAACAGGAATCAGACGTAGGAAACACAGCAAGTACACACGGAGGCTAACACACAATGGTTGATCAGCACTGCAGACTTGCAGTGCACAGGTATATAGGGTTCCCTGATAGGACCTGGGGTGGGGCCATGCTAGAGGAGAGGTTATAAAACCAGTCAGGTGAGGGTCAGCTGGTCTCTAGAGATGAACACATGGAGACAGGTAAGCTGACAGACAACCTCTATTGCATAACCATGACAGCAAGAAGCTTACACAGGGATTTCGGGTGACCTGAGGTGGCAGGGCAGCAAGTAGTGGACAAATAAAACCTCTTAATGGTTCCTAGAATAAGAGCTGTTGCTTTACTGATATTGTGTGATTACCAGGTTCATCTTAACTCTTTTGTTGCCAGAGCCATCTTTTTATTTTGTTGTAGTTTTTGGGGGGGTTTTTTGCAAATGTTAACATGCTCATTTTAAGCCTAAATAATTAGTTAAGGAATATCGATTATTAAAATTGAAATTTAGGTATGGTCCAGCTTGGACCAATGTAAGTATATATGTGATATATACCTGTGGGATCTCTCTAGAAGCTGGAAATCACTGCTGTAGACACTGCTACTCCAGTGATCTCCATTAGCTTCAGGTCCCATGTCGAGTGGCTGCCCTGCTTCATTCTGAACACAAGAGGTCACTCTCTCAGTATGGGTAGCATTCAGGGAACACTTTTCTTTTTCTCATGTGGAACGTGTTAGCCTCTGCATTCCTCTTGCCTTTGCTGGTCTTGGGGAAGTGCTCATAACTGAGACAAGTTGCACTTATGAATCAGCCATCCCCTTTGTAGCTGTTGTCAGATCAGCCACAGAGTGAGGTGGGAGGCAGGTCAGACTTCATAACCAGCGTTACAAAACATTTGGCAACACAGGATTTTGGAGTGTAGGGAAGCCCATTCAGATGAATATTGTCGCTCCAAAAACACCCTATAAAAATGCACAAAAAAGTGCTAAAAATGCAATGCGTATTATGAACGAGGCCTAAACAGGACTAATAGAGAGGGTGAATCTCCCTAATGGGGACAGAGGTAACAATAAAACCAGACTCCACTCCACACTCTATCCAAAACTGAAAAACGTTTTGCCTTTAGTAATGCTTTAAGTGTATTTTTTCCTGAAAATTTGCTGTTGATAAATGGCCAAATATCGTACAACATAAAAAGATTGCAACACCCACCATTTTATTCCTCAGGGCCTTTGCTTTCAGAAAATATATATGTAATAAAATGTAATATATATATATATCTAAATATAAGATAATCACATTTTGCTTTGCAGCCCGAAATGAAGACAGACACAGTTTTTGTATTATCCAGCTGTTTTTACTCAGTGCAACATATAACATCCAAGTGAAAGATAGAACACCATGTCAGAAAAAAATAAAGAAAATCACTGAGTTGGGAAAAAGGATCACCCCCTTGTGTCAGTATTTTGTTGAACTACCTTTTTCTTTAATTACAGCCTTTAGTCTATTGGGATATGTCTCTATTAACTTTGCATATCTAGGCTTTGCAATATTTGCCTATTCTTCTTTGCAGAACTGGTCACATTCAGTTAAATTTTATTGTGACTGTTTGTGGACTGCAGTCTTCAAGTCATCCCACAGATTTTCAATGGGGTTTAAGTCTGGGCTCTGACTAAGCCATGCAAAGACATTCACCTTTTTCTCCTTCAACCACTGATTGGTTATTTTTGCTGTGTGCTTTGGATCATTGTCATGTTGGAAGGTAAATCTTCTTCTTATTGATAACTTTCTGGCAGAGGACAGCAGATTCTCCTCAAGAATTTGACGGTATTTTGCCCCATCCATTTTTCCTTCTATCCTGACAAGTGCTCCAGTCACTGCTGCAGAGAAACATCCCCATAACAGGATATTACCACCTCCGTGCTTTACTGTAGGAATGGTGTTATTTGGATGGTGAGCTGTATTGGATTTTTGACAGACATATTGTTTGGTGTTGAAGCCAAATAATTCAATTAGTCTTATCTGGCCATAACACCTATTTCCATGTCACCTCAGAATCTTCAAGGTGCATTTTGGCAAAGCTCAGTTGTGACTGCATGTGGCCTTTCTCGAGGAGTAACTTTTTTCTTGCAACCCTCCCATACAAGCCACATTTGTGAAGAATGTATGATATTGTTGTCACTTGCACACAATGACCACCCTTTGTCATAAATTCCTGCAACTGCTTCAGAGTTTCTGTAGGCCTCTTGGTAGCCTCTCTGACCAGTTTCCTCCTGGCTCTCTCATCAGTTTGGAGCGATGTCCTGATCCAGGGAGGGTCTGTGTTGTACCAAATACCTCCCACGTCCTAATAAAATACTTCACTGTGCTTCTAGGCATTGATAAAGCCTTTGACATTTCTTTGTATCCATCTCCTGACTTGTGCTTGTCCACAACTTTATCCCGGAGATCTTTTGACAGTGCCTTTTCATGCTGAGCTAATCAAAATGACCACAGCTGATCACAGTTGAAAGTCAAATGGCTTTATGTGCCAATGAATAGGTAATTACTGTAGCTACACCTGATTAAGTTTACAAGTATTTTTTTAGTAGGGGGTTGATTTAATTTCCAACTCAGTGATTCTGTTTTTTTATTTTTATTTTTTCTGACACGTTGGGGTTATATCTTTCACTTGGATGTTATAAGCTGCACTGAGTAAATACAGCTGGATAAAACAAAAAAAAAAGTGTCTGTCTTTGTTTCAGGCTGCAAAGCAACAAAATGTGATTATTTTAATTCCGGGACTTCAGGGGAATGGAGACTATATACAAATCCAGTATATACACCTCCTCTCTTTCCAGCACATCACTTGCTTGCAGACTATCTCTTCTCAACACCTCCAGCACATCACTTACTTCCCGGACCAGCGGGCAATAAGATTTAGGCCTGACACTGGCTCAGCCAGGCCTTAGCAAATGCCCTTTGCAGGCAGGGACCGCGGGCCCCTATGATGTAGCAAAAATACAGTAGTCCTTGGTGCTAGCTGTCCACGTGGCTACTACTCCCAGTACCACATCTTCAGGCCCTGCCAGCCCTCCTGGCTGCAGCTGCCCCTCTCCACTGCAGGTGTCACCACAGTCCACTCCACTGGCTCTGCACCCATCCCAGACTGTAATCTCCCAGTCCTCTCAGACGTGCCTCCCCAGTCCTCTCCTGATTGTGTGTCACTCACCAGCCCTCTTGGCTGTGACTTGTTGTTCCTCCCTGGAGACTTGCCCAGAAGTGCTTCCTCCCACTGTCAGGTCTTGCTCCTCCTGTGCCTCCTGTCCAGGAAACCTTTGTGGATTGTAAGAGGGTCCCATCCACACCCGAGCCAAGGCCCAAGGTCACCCCCCCAGAGCTCCCTCAGAGGCCACGACAGCCTAGCACTCCGTCTCCAGCTTCCTCCCGAACAACCCCTGCCCAGCTGGGCTGACCCTGGGTATTTAAGGAAGCCTGCCCCCTGCCAATCCAAGTTGGGGATTGGTCAGGGCTCCTCAGAATACCCCAGGCAGCTCCACCTTTCCTCTCCTCCTTCCTTTCCAGAAGACACCAGATCATTCTGGAAAGAAGTTGGAGGTGTTGGTGATGCTGCCTGTGAGTCACGCAGCTCTGCCCTGGGTCACTCCCAGCCCAGATCAAAACACACACACAAAAAGCTAACCACTACCCATCTAGCACACGTAAGCCTCGTACACATGGTACGATTGTCGGCCAACCGAGCATCTGATTCTTGTCAAAAGGGTGTGTGCCAAGATCTTGTCTTGCATACTAACAGTACACAATTTTCGTGCAACAAACACGCACATAGTGACGTACTACGAGGAATTTCAGCTCTTGAGCATCACCCTTTGGGCCCCTTCTGCTAATTTCGTGTTTGGTGAGCATTGATTCCGAGCATGCGTGTTTGTACTTTCCACTTTTGTGTGACAGCTTTGTGTACCGACCATACAAAAATCTGACGTCAAACCTTTGTCCGCCGAAAATTTACTACCCTGCCATCCAACATTTGGTGGAAAATTGTACAATTGTCAAAAGGAGCGTTAGATTGTATATATATTATATATACACATTGTATATATATTATACACACACAGACACTATATTGTCAAAAGTATTGTGATGCCTGCCTTTACACGCACAAGAACTTTAATGGCATCCCAGTCTTATGCCCCGTACACACGGTCAGACTTTGTTCGGACATTCCGACAACAAAATCCATGGATTTTTTCCGACGGATGTTGGCTCAAACTTGTCTTGCATACACACGGTCACACAAAGTTGTCGGAAAATCCGATCGTTCTGAACGCGGTGACGTAAAACACGTACGTCGGGACTATAAGAGGGGCAGTGGCCAATAGCTTTCGTCTCTTTATTTATTCTGAGCATGCGTGGCACTTTGTCCGTCGGATTTGTGTACACACGATCAGAATTCCCGACAACGGATTTTGTTGTCGGAAAATTTTATAGCCTGCTCTCAAACTTTGTGTGTCGGAAAATCCGATGGAAAATGTGTGATGGAGCCTACACATGGTCGGAATTTCCAACAACAAGGTCCTATCACACATTTTCCGTCTGAAAATCCGACCGTGTGTATAGGGCATTAGTCCGTAGGGTTCAATATTGAGTTGGCCCAACCTTTGCAGCTATAACAGCTTCAACTCTTCTGGGAAGGCTGTCCACAAGGTTTAGGAGTGTGTCTATGGGAATGTTTGACCATTCTTCCAGAAGAGCATTTGTGAGGTCAGGCACTGATGTTGGATAAGAAGTCCTGGCTCACAGTCTCCGCTCTAATTCATCCCAAAGGTGTTCAAAAGTTGAGGTCAGGACTCTTTATGGACCTTGCTTTGTGCACTGGCCCGAATCATTTGGTGGATTATGGATTATGGTGTGGGGTTGTTTTTCAGGGGCTGGGCTTGGCCCCTTACTTCCAGTGAACTAAGGCGTCAGCATACCAAGACATTTTGGACAATTTCATGCTCCCAACTTTGTGGGAACAGTTTGGGGATGGCCCCTTCCTGTTCCAACATGACTGCAAACCAGTGCACAAAGCAAGGTCCATAAAGACATGGATGAGCGAGTTTGGGGTGGAGGAACTTGACTGGCCTGCACAGAGTCCTGACCTCAACCCGATAGAGCACCTTTGGGATGAATTAGAGTAGAGTCTGCGAGCCAGGTCTTCTTGTCCAACATCAATGCCTGATCTCACAAATGCACTTCTGGAAGACTGGTTAAACATCCCCATAGACACACTCCTAAACCTTGTAGGCAGCCTTCCCAGAAGAGTTGGAGCTGTTATAGCTGCAAAGGTTGGGCCAACTCAATATTGAACCCTATGGACTAAGACTGGGATGCCATTAAAGTTCATGTGTGTGTAAAGGCAGGCGTCCCAATACTTTTGGTAATAGAGAACAGTGTTTCATAACTCCAGTCCTCAAGGCGCCCCAACAGGTCATGTTTTCAGGATTTCAGATGAAACGGCTGTGGTAATTACTAAGGCAGTGAAATTGATCAAATCACCTGTGCAAAATAATGGCAAGCCTGAAAACATGACCTGTTGGGGCGCCTTGAGGACTGGAGTTGAGAAACATTGATATATGTTAAAGTGGAGTTCCACCCACTTTTACAACTCTTCAGCATCCCTCACTAAACTGTGAACTGTAAACAAATTGCATATTTTTTTTTTTTCTCAGCACCTACTGTATATCTGCTGTATTCATTTTTCACTTCCTCCTCCCTGGCCGCGGCCCATCGCATCATTTCCTGTTTGCAATGCCTTCTGGGAAGGGGCGGCAACTTCCTCTAACACTGCTGTTGCTATGGAAACCTGACCTGAAACCTATTACACTGCTTGTGCTGCACTGAGCATGTGCGAGATCTGCAAGGATGAGATCCAGGAAGAAATACAGTCTGGCTTCAGATGCCCACACTTAAGATGGCCACGGCCTGCTGTAAGTTTATAAAATAACAAACTACTGCTATAAACTAACAAAACAGACCTTAGTTTACAGACTAACTTTACTAGAATACATTAAGCTTGTGCATTATAGGGGTATTTTTATTTAAAAAGTATAATTTCGGCCGGAACACCACTTTAAGGGTAAGCTCAGGCGTGTTCGCAACTCCACGCACCCGCCAGGAAGCTGACACTCCACAGCGCTAAACACAGGCAGTGAGACATTTGCCGATCCACGGCTGCACAGATCGGAAAATGTCTCACTACCTGTGATTAGTGCTGCGGAGTGTCAGAGCTTCTTGGCGGGTGCGTGGAGCTGCGAACACGCCCTGAGCTCATCCTTAGTGTATGTGTGTTTGGTGAGGAGGGAGTTCTAAGTCACAAAATACTGATTTTAACCTGTGTGCAATAATATTAAAACATTGTAAGCGGGTAAAACTTTTCAGTAAACTATTTCTGAGTGAAAAATCCCAGGATGAGGTTTATTATGTAGCAGCTGCTGAATTTTCATAACACTGACTGAACAGTAAGCATCTCCTAACACCCTTTCTATTCATTGTTGTTATTTTCTATGAATACAAATAAAGTTGTTGAGTGGTGGAAAAAAAGTCTCCGCCATACTGTGGTTGGCAGGAGGCGGAGCAGACCATAGAGATTGTGCGGCTCTTCTCCGCCATCTTGTGGAGGGCAGAGGTAGTAATAGTAATTCGCGCTGTGTGCGGTCAGGCCCGGTACGATATGTCCACTCCTCCGCTCTCCGGAGGGGGAATGGCGGGGGCTCCCGGGGGTTTCCCCGCTCCACCTCCCTCCTCCGCCCCCCGGGAGGTGAACACGGCGTCCCTGTGCCGGATCGGACAGGAGACAGTGCAGGACATCGTATTCCGCACCATGGAGATCTTCCAACTGCTGCGCAACATGCAGGTGAGCGCTGCGCCACGGACACTGAGGGCGCCATTCACTCATCCCAGACGTGTCAGTGCAGATTGTATTAGAAGGTTCCTGCCATGGAAGATCCACTTCCTGTTACAGGGTGACAACGCTCTGCTCCTGGCTCCTAGTTGTGCTCTTGCGTTGTCACCGGAGAAATCTGCTGGTTCCTATGCAGGCGGGGTCCTAAGAAACCCGCCTTCAGAAATGTGAAGCTGCCATCGCTGGAGTGTATGTATATATGGGTAATGGCCGCAAAGAGGATGCAGGAGATCAGCAGCACTGAGGCCCCATTCACTCCATAGGAGGTGTAATACAGAGGAGTGCGGGTGTCAGACAAACTCCTCCAAGTGAGTTGGGTCATTCCCAGCCAATGATCATACAAACAAGTGAGATGGGACAGGAGTCACCCGCCTGCAGATCAGCAAATTCCACCAGAGGTATAATGTGTTCATAGGGATGAACACCGATCAAAGCTCTCACTCCTGCCAGATCAGCGCCCAATCAGCTACCACCAGGGCATCCTGCACATAACAAAGGGGCGGGGATGTGTGTGACGACACTGACCAGTCAACTACAACCAGGGCATCCTGCACATAAAGGGGCGGGGATGCGTGACGACATTAACCAATCGGCAACAACCAGGGCATCCTACACATAACAAAGGGGTGGGGATGCGTGTGACGACATTGGCCAATCAGCTACAACCAGGGCATCCTGCACATAAAGGGGCGGGGATGTCTGTGACGACATTGACCAATCAGCTACAACCAGGGCATCCTGCACATAACAAAGGGGCGGGGATGCGTGGCGACATTGACCAATTGGCTACATTCAGGGCATCCTGCACATAACAAAGGGGCGGGGATGCGTGTGACAACATTGACCAATCGGCTACAACCAGGGCATCCTGCACATAACAAAGGGGCGGGGATGAGTATGACAACATTGACCAATCGGCTACAACCAGGGCATCCTGCACATAACAAAGGAGCGGTGATGCGTGTAACGACATTGACCAATCGGCTACATTCAGGGCATCCTGCACATAACAAAGGGGCGGGGATGAGTGTGACAACATTGACCAATCGGCTACAACCAGGGCATCCTGCACATAATAAAGGAGCGGGGATGAGTGTGACGACATTGACCAATCGGCTACATTCAGGGCATCCTGCACATAACAAAGGGGCGGGGATGCGTGTGACGACATTGACCAATCGGCTACATTCAGGGCATCCTGCACATAACAAAGGGGCGGGGATGAGTGTGACGGACTCGGGGCATCATGTTGGGTATTTCCGCCAAGAAGCTGCTTCCCAAGTCTTGGAACACGAGACCAATGGATCTGGCTATAGAAACCCCCAAGAACCAGACAACACCAGTCTTGGAGTACACCAGAAAATGAACTGCTTTATTTTTAGAAACACACAGATTTTATACAGCAAACCATCAGATGAGGGCTACTCCCATTATCTCAGCCAAAGGTCACCTTACACAGTAGAGCTAGTCCTATTATAACAAGGACCTCCTTAGACCGGACTAACTTGCATAAGAAGCCACCAGCATTTAGTGACCAGCTCTGGATAACTTAAGAACACATTAATCCATGGTACTCCTGCAGCCAAAAGTCAGTGACAATACACCCCCCCCCCTTCATAGTCCGACAGACCCGGCTAGATCCAATATGGGTCAGCTTGGGAATGTCCGGGAGCTGTAGTACAATCAAAGTTCAGTTTGCTGCGAAAGTCCATCTGCGTTGCCATTTTGTTGGCCCGGCCTATACTGCACAGTAAAGTTGTAGGGCTTCAGGGCAAGACTCCATCTCAATAAGCGTCCGTTGTCCCCGGATACTCAATTTAACCAGATCAAAGGGTTGTGGTCCGTGAAGAATTGTCCATAAAGATATGGTTGGCATCAGTCGTTGTTTAGCCAGCGTTAATCTATGCAGAAGCGGGTAGTACCATCCCGCTTTGGCACGAACACTATTGGGGATACCCAGGGGCTGTTGGAGGGCTCGATGACTCCTAAATCAAGCATGTCCTTTATCTCCTGCTTCATACCCTCTCTCACTGACTCGGGTACCCAGTAAGCCGCCTGCCGGATAGGTGGCTGTCCTGGGGTTTCCACTTGCTACACTGTCATAGTAGTGTATCCAGGCTTGGTGGAAAACATTTCCTGATGTTGCCTAAGGACCAGCCTGGCCTGGTCCTGCTTCTCTGGCCCCAACTGCCTAACCTCACTGTCTCTGCATCTGCTCTGTCCCCATCTCTCACCGGTAGCTCTGGCAGGGGAAGGATCTCTGAATCTTCCCCGGCTGGAGCACATATGGCAGCTATCTCCTCAGGCCTCTCTTGGCAAGCTTTGAGCATGTTCACATGGAAGGTCCGCTGGACTCTTTCATCTGAGCACCTAGCTACCAGGTAGGTTGTGTCACATATTTGCTGCACTGCCTTGTAGGATCCCTGCCAAGAGGCCTGTAGTTTGTCCAACTTGGTAGGCTTGAGGGCAAGAACTTTCTGCCCTACAGCCAAGATGCAATTCCGGGCGGTACGATAATACCACCACTTCTGCCGCCCCTGTGCGGTCTGAAGGTTCCCCCCGTAGGTGTCTATAAGTTTCTTCAGCTGGTCCCTGAGCGCTAGTAGTACCCTACCACAGAGGTCTCCTCAGCCCCTACCCCTGCTTTCCAATGGGCTCTAAGTAGATCTAGTGGCCCCCTCACCTGTCTCCTATACAATAACTCTAATGGGGAGAACCCTGTAGATTCCTGCGGCACTTTCCTGTAAGCCAAAAGAAAGTGCAGCAGAAATTTCGACCAGTCCCAGTGAGAAGTTGGGAACATCCGTAGCATCTGCTTTAGCGTTCCATTGAACCGCTTACATAGTCCATTAGTCTGGGGGTGGTAGGGAGAGCTGTGTATAGGCTTAATTCCACAGAGCTTCCACAACTGCTAGGTTAGGTCCACAGTAAACTGAGTCCCTTGGTCTGAGATAATCTCCTGAGGGAAACCCACCCTGGCAAAGATTCGGAGCAGGGCCTCCACTACTATCTCTGCATTGATGTTTGTCAGAGGAACTGCCTCCGGGTAACGAGTAGCATAATCCACCACTGTCAAGATATATCTCTTCCCAGAGGGACTGGGTCGGGGTACCAGGTCTATGGCTATCCGGCTAAAGGGCTCAGCTATGATCGGTAGGGGGTACAAAGGAGCTTTAGATCGGTCGCCTTCTTTCCCACACGCTGACAAGTATCACAGGTACGGCAATACTGTCTAATATCCCCAGTTATACCTGGCCAGAAGAATGGCTGAGTCAAACGGTGAACAGTTTTGGTCACTCCAAAGTTACCAGCTAGGGGAATGTCATGTCTAATGCCAAGCAGCTTGCGCCGATATTTCTACAGCACGACCAGCTGTCGCTTGGGCACTGGATGAGATCCCTTCCTTCGGTCACCCAAAAAAGTAATTCCAGATCCCACTGCTGCCACCAAATGTGACGGACTTAGAATGCATTAGGGAGAAAAACCTTGAGGCTTTACAATCACTTTAAAGCTCTACACTCCACATATACCTACAAGTGGTGCAAGATAGTGGTTAAACAGGGCATTCTATGCATGCCAAAGTGGCAAGAATGCTGGTGATGACATTGACCAATCAACTTCAACCAGGGCATTGCGCTCATAAAGGGGCGGGCATGCTCGAAACATCATTGGCCAATAAGCTGCGACAAGGGCATTCTGCACAAAACAAAGGGGCGGAGATGTTTGCGACCTCATTAACCAATCTGCTGTAACCAGAGCATTCATCACGTAAAAAACGGGAGGGGATGTTTGTGACATCTTTGACCAATCAGCTGCACACAGGGCATTCGGCACGTTAAAAAAGAGGGGGGTATTCTCGCAACAGCATTGACCAATCGGCTCTAAACAGGTGATTTCACACATGCCAAAGGGTAGGGGATGCTTGTGACGAGATTGACCAATCAGCTGCAACCAGGGCATTTCTCTTCCTCACATAAACAGGCAGGGTGCTCCTGACATCATTGACCAAATATGGCTACATTAGGGCAATGATGTCATGAGCATCCCCGCCCCTTTGTTACATGCAAAATGCTCTGGTTACAAAAGATTGGGTGCTGATTTGGTGGGAGTGACATCTTGCTTCTGGGTTTGGTCCAAACCCATGCTCATCTCTAGTGACTCATTATAAATGGGTGATGAGCCTGGGTGTCCTCTAAACTCATCTCTAGCTGAACTTTTTCCCATGTGGTTCCTGCCCATCCAACCCATGGCTCATTGGAGTAATAAAGGATGTGAGTTCTGGTAGGGATGAAGGTGGAGGATGCCTGAGCTCCTCTCCAGTTTATAAAGTGTTGGTGGAGATGATCACGGCTTTGGACCAAATCCAGAAGCAAGCTGTCACTCCTGCCAAATCAGCAACCAACCAGCCGTAACTAGTGCATTCATAGCATACCAAAGGGGCAAGGATGCTCTTGACATCATTGACCAATCCACTGCAACTAGGGCATTTGGCATGTAACAAGGGGGCAGGGATGCTCTTGATGACATTGACCAATCGGCTTCAACCAGGGCATTCAGCAAGTAACAAAGGGGCGGAGATGCTTTATAACATTGACCAAATACAGCCTCGTTAGTCAGTGATGTCACAAGTATCTCCACCCCTTTGTTGCGTGCAGAATGCCCTGGTTGTGGCTTATTAGACAGGAGTAACCGCATGCTTTTTGGGTTTGGTCTGAACCCATGCTTGTCTCTAGTGACTTGTTATGGGCAGGTGATGAGCCTGGGCGTCTTCTAAACTCATCTTTTTCCCATGTTGTGCCCACCCACCCATCTAGCCCACAGCTCATTGTAATAACTAAGGGTGTAAGTTTTGGTAGGAATGAAGGTGGAAGGATGCCCGAACTCATCTCCAGTCTATAATGTGTTGGTAGAGATGATCATGGCTTTGGACCAAATCCAGAAGCAAACTGTCACTCCTGCCAAATCAGCAACCAACCAGCTGCAACCTGGGCATTTGGCACATAAAAAAGGGACAGGGGGTGCTCTGACATCATTAACCAATCAGCTGCAATGTAGGCATTATGCACATAACAAAGGGGCAGGGTGCTCCTGGTTCATTGACCAATCGGCTGCAACCAGGGTCTTTGGTAAGTAACAAAGGGGCTGGGATGCTGATGACGACATTGACCAATCAGCTGTGACCAGTGTATTCTGCATGTAACAATAGGCTTGGGATGCTTGTGACATCATTGACTGAATGTGGCCATGGTTGGTCAATGATGTCACAAGCATCCCCACCCCTTTGTTACTTGGGGCAAGGAATTCCCTGATTGTATGGTGATTTGGCGGATGTGACAGCTTGCTCCTGGGTTTGGTCCCATATTCCTCTCTAGTGACCTGTTATAGACTGGAGAGGAGCTCAGGAATTCTCTAAACTTGTCTCTACCTGAACTCTCTCTCTTTCCCTCATGTCATACCCAGGGTTGCCACCTTTTTGCACAGTTGTTTTTTATAGTATAAACTATACATATATTTTGCGATTAAATAACATTTCTAATCATATGAAGTTAATCACAAGAGTCCACAGATTTCCCCTTTTCATCCGAGTCCTCAGAGTTTCCTCTTACATCTGAACTTGCAGAGTTCTCTTACACTGTAAGGGGGGACTCTGCAGTCTCTGTAAGGGAGACATAAAGGATGCTGGGGGAACGCAGAGAACTTTGATGTACGGAGAGGACTAATGTTAGGGAGAACACTGTGCGCTCTGATGTAAAGGGGGACTTTGATTTAAAGGTGTTTCTGGTAACCAGAGCCCCACTTACATCAGTTTCCTGTATCCCCCTTTATTTAGTGTTCCTAGAGCCCCCTTTACATCAGAGTTCCCACTTACACTTTAAGGAGAACTCTGATGTAAGGGGTGCTCTGAGAACCCTGATTTACCTTAGCGTACTCACACAGAGAAGGGGGGAGACTTCAGTCACAGACAGGGATGGATGGTGAGCTCACTCACCCCTTGGTAGTCAGCACCTCTCATCCAGATGTATCTGCGGCTGCTGGACTTCAAATTTCACCCCCCCACTTCCCTTTCCTGAGGCACAGCGCCGGGGATTGCAGTGTGGGCATACACAAAGGGGTAGGAGGAAGAGGAGCAGGTCTAGCCTTCCCTCCTCTCCCGTCTAGGGGGGGATGTTAGTGCTGGCTTTGGGCAGTGTGAAAGAAAGTGTAACAGACATTCTCGTAATAGACAACTGCAACCACCAACCCTGCTGGGAAGCCATAGTCCGGTCTGAATAATGTGTCCTGGTTTCAGGTGGTCTGAAACCCGGACGCATGATTCAAAACCCGAACTGTCCGGGTGAATCCTGGACAAGTGGCAACCCTAGTATATGCCCACATGTTTGTCACATGGGCTGCTCAGATGTGATAGGGAGGAAATGCTCAGCATAGAAACTCACTGAAAACTGAGCATGTGCAGAGCTGCCAACACTGCTCTGCAAAATCCCTAGCTGACTTGGGGACATGGACAGAAGGTGAAGAGAGCAGCAGGATCAACCAGGTTTTATACAGAAAACAAATCTCATATGAGCAGCATGTAATACACCATTTACTGATAGTTTTTTATGATGTGGGTTTAGTGACATTTTTAGGTTTTTAGTTCCACTATAAGCTATATATCTTCTTTGTCTTTACCTTGATTTACAGATTTGCCTGTAATGTGTTTTTTTTCTTTTTTTTTCTACAGCTGCCAAATGGTGTTACCTATCATACTGGGACCTACCAGGACCGACTGGGGAAGTTACAGGAGCACCTGCGGCAGCTTTCCATTCTGTTCCGCAAGTTGAGGTTGGTGTACGATAAATGTAACGAGAACTGCGCTGGACTGGACCCGGTTCCGGTAGAGGTGAGGGACTGCTGAGACTGTCGTGACCCCCCTGCTATCCTACAAACCAATGGAAGCAGCCAAGTAACAAGCAAAGCAGCTCCTGCATGGGTTCTGGGATAGCGGGGGGGGAGTGGTGCTTGGAGAACTGAGACAGAACTGAAGTCAAGGCCTGTTTATGGGTTGTGGTCCAGAGGTACATTTTGGGCATCTTATGGTGTCTACTATTTGGTGACAATGTTGATTTTGAAAGTTTTGCAACGGATGGTCCCTCTTTTGCAAAAGCCTCATTAGAACGATAATCGGAATCTAGACAAGTATTAAATCCAAAATAAAAAATGTATTATTGCAGCTCACCCTTCGTTAGAGGTGGTGGCTGCATTCATTTTCTTTTTTAGGCTTTTTTCTCTGTTTTCACCTGGTGATCAGGCCAGTAACACGCCCTGTATTAGAGCACCCCCACTCTGGATGAAGGAGCACAAGTAAGACCTTTAGACAGCAGCATTGTCAGTCTGGGGGGGATAGGGGGTGTTAGATGTACATTCTGCTGGAGAGCTTGTGCTGTGAGAAACAGACTTTCTGACCAGATCACCAGATAAAAATAGAAGAAAGTCTAAAAAAGAAAACTACTGCAGCCATCATCTAAGAATTGGTAAGCTGCAATATAATTGTTTACTTTTTGGTTTAATCCTGCTTTAATATACAGTGGCTTGAAAAAGTATTCATACCTTGAAATTTTCCACATTTTGTCATGTTACAAACAAAAACATAAATGCATTTTATTGGGATTTTATGTGATAGACCAACACAAAGTGGCACATAATTGTGCAGTGGAAGGAAAATGATAAATGGTTTTCAAAGTTTTTTACAAATATCTGAAAAGTGTGGCGTGCATTTGTATTCAGCTTCTCTACTCCGATACTCCTAACTAAAATCTTGTGGAACCAATTGCCTTCAGAAGTCACCTAATTAGTAAATAGAGTCCACCTGTGTAATTTAATCTCAGTATAAATACAGCTGTTCTGTGAAGCCCTCAGAGGTTTGTAGGAGAACCTTAGTGAACAAACAGCACTAAGAAGGCCAATACAGGTCAAGGATAAAGTTGTGGAGAAGTTTAAAGCAGGGTTAGGTTCTTAAAAAAAGAAAAAAAAAAACTATCTCAAGCTTTGAACATCTCACGGAGCTCTGTTCAATCCACCATCTGAAAATGAAAAGAGTATGGCACAACTGCAAACCTACCAAGACATGGCCGTTCATCTAAACTGACAGGCCGGGCAAGGAGAGCATTAATCAGAGAAGCAGTAGAGCATGGTAACTCTGGAGGAGCTGCAGACATCCACAGCTCAGGTAGGAGAATCTGTCCACAGGACAACTATTAGTTGTGCACTCCACAAATCTGGCCTTTATGGAATAGCGGCAAAAGAAAGACATTGTTGAAAGAAAGCCATAAGATGTCCCGTTTGTAGTTTGTGAGAAGCCATGTGGGCGACACAGCAACCATGTGGAAGAAGGTGCTCTGGTCAGCTGAGACCAAAATTGAACATTTTGACCTAAAAGCAAAGTGCTATGTGTGGCGGAAAACTAACACTGCACATCACCCTGAACACACCATCCCCACTGTGAAACATTGTGGTGACAGCATCATGTTGTGGGGATGCTTTTTGTCAGCAGGGAAGCTGGTCAGAGTTGATGGGAAGATGGATGGAGCCAAATACAGGGCAATCTTAGAAGAAAACCTGTTAGTCGGCAAAAGACTTGAGACTGGGGCGGAGGTTCACCTTCCAGCAGGACAACAACCCTAAACATACAGCCAGAGCTACAATGGAATGGTTTAGATCAAAGCATATTCGTGTGTTAGAATGGCCCAGTCAAAGTCCAGACCTAAATCCAATTCAGAATCTGTGGCAAGACTTGAAAATTGCTGTTCAGACGCTCTCCATCCAATCTGACAGAGCTTGAGCTATTTTGCTAACAAGAATGGGCAAAAATGTCACTCTCTAGATGTGCAAAGCTGGTAGAGACTTCCCCAAAAAGACTTGCAGCTGTAATTGCAGTGAAAGGTGATTTTACAAAGTATTGACTCAGGGGGGCTGAATACAAATGCACTCCACACTTTTCACAAATGTATTTGCAAAACATTTTGAAAACCATTCCCGTTCCCAAGGCGTCTTTCAGGACAGCACCCGAGAGATAGTGACTCCTCCCACCGGACCACAGGAAACACCTTCTTCCTCCAGATCTTCAAAGGGAGGCACCTCCCTACCACACCTCAGTTTTTGTGTTTTTTCCGGCCCAGAGGGAACATCTTTTGAAGGGGAGCCAGGATCTCTTGGGTGCTCCTGAGAGACAGGGTCCTCTCTCGTTTTTTACTCCTTTTTAGAGACCTCAGCCCTCCCGTCTTACCAGGGCTTTGGTAGCGGTAGGTTCGAGCTCCTCTTACCCCCTAGGTGCTCGGGGAGAGCTGCAGAAGATCCAGTGACCCACTCCAGTATCCTGGAAGCGACGGCTGCCATTTTGCGTTGGCAAAGAGGAATCTCGGCTGCGCCGGAAGTGACACTTCCTATTAGCAGGTCACCAGATCAGCGCCCAGCGTTATTTCCGGCGGCTGGACACAGGGGGAGGAGGCAAGGCAGGAGCTGGCACCTATTTCCAGTCCGGTGCAGTGGCACTATGGGAGTCCGGAAGCTGCGCGTGAAGCCATGAGTGGAGCGCTGCAAACCCGCTATGGAGGACGTGGCATCTGCAGCGGTGGGGACAGGCACCAGCAAGGCTCGGGTAGGGGGCAGTTGATTTAAGTCTGCCCATTTCCTTTACCGGTCTCCCTTTTCTTTTCCCCTGGTGGCGGGGGTCTGTCTGGGCGCACTGGAGGCTGTATTTTCTTCTTAGTGCACCTTGTTGGGTGGTCCGCAGGTGGAGATTGGGTCTTTTTTTTTTTTTTCTCTCTCAGGCCAAAAGCTCTGACCCTGGGAAAGAGATGCCCCTCATGCAAAGCCAAGAAGATGTGAGAAAATTGGAAAAAAGCCCTATGCAGTACTTACATTGCTTCTTTAGTCGAAGAGGAATCTGCTTCCATTTGTGATGACTTGGTTGCCTCTGTAAAGAAGGAACTCTATGCCATGATTCAAACATTCCGTGACTCATTAGTTATTCCGGCTGCTAGTCAGCCCTCCACATCAGAGTCTTCCCAGGGTTCACTTCCTGTCCTGGTGTTAGAGACTCTGTCTGAAGGTACTTATACCAGGGAACAACAATCCTCCACACCTTCCAATGACAATTCAGAAGAGGAGGAGGGTATCCCTGGAAGAAGTTGATGGACTCCATACATGCTACCCTTGGCCTAAGTGAAGAGAAAAAAAAGGAGCCGATACTGCATGATCGTATGTATGCGGGTCTAAGTGAGCCTAAGGTGCGAATATTTCCGGTACATTATGTCATTTCGGATTCCATAAAGGAGGAGTGGCAGGAACCAGAGAGGAGGCCGCTTTTTTTTTTAAGCGCCCACAAGAGACTCTTTCCTTTTGAAGGAAGACCCCTCTGCGGTATGGAACAAGGTCCCCAAGCTCGATGCTGCCTTCTCTCAGGTTTCGAGATCCACTGACCTAGCTTTTGAGGACATGGGGATCCTAAGGGATCCGATAGATAAGTGAATGGACCTTTTCCTCAAGAGATCTTGGCAATCAATCATGAACAATTTAAAGCCAGCCATGGCTACGACATGCGTCGCTGGTAGCCTGTAATATTGGGTTAACCAGCTAAAAGCTCATGTATTAGCGGATTCACCCAAACAGGAGATTTTGGATTCTTTTACTACCTTTTGTCCTCTGCAGTAGCCTACATGGCCTATATAGCCTAAATGGCGGATGCTTCAGCTGAAGCAATTAGAATGCCAGCTAGATCAGCAGCCTTAACAAATTCAGCAAGGAGAGTATTGTGACTGAAGACTTGGCCAGGCGATGCGGCATCGAAGAGTAAGCTCTGTGGGATTCCCTTTTTGGGTGGCCTTCTCTTTGGTCCTGATCTAGATACCATTCTAGACAAGACAGCCGACAGGAAGAAGTCCTTCCCGGTAAAGAAGAAGAAACAGCCCCCTCTTTTTGACCTCAAAGAGCTCAGGAGCAGCACAACAAGTTCCAATGGAGGAGAAAGAATTGGTCCGCATAAAAAGCTAATGGCAAGGGTGGAATACTTTTCCATCCTCCTGCTCAAGCTGAAAAATTCCAATGGCTTGACCCTGTGGGTGGGTGGAAGGCTGCAAAATTTCCTTCCTTCAGTGGTCAGGCATAACATCAAATCAGTTCATTATGACTACTCTTTGTCAAGGCTACGCAATAGAGTTTTTACGGAATCTTCCCCCAAGAAGATTTCTTGTGACGAATACCTCATAGGATCCAGAAAAAGCCCTGGCCATTAAGTCCTTATTAAAGGAGCTGATGCAGCAGGGTGTAGTGATCCAAGTGCCACAAGAACAGCGGCAACAGGGTTTTTTATTCTCACAATTTCTTGGTAAAAAAAAAGACAACAGGAAAATTCCAATTGATCCTCAATCTAAAACCTCTGAACAAATCTGTCAAGTACAGAAAGTTCAAGATGGACTCGATTTTTTTTTCAGTCGGAGATCTGCTGACCCCAGAATGTTACATGGCATCAGTAGATTTAAGGGATTCATACCTGCATATCCTAATCTCACTCCAGTCCCAGAAGTATCTCAGGTTGGCGGTAAAGATGGAAGGTGTGATTCATCATCTACAGTTCAAGGCCTTGCTGTTCAGGCTGTCATCCTCACCTTGGATCTTTACCAAGGTGATGGGAGAAGCCCTAGCTCCGCTTTGTCTTCAGGGAATCGCAGTGATTCCCTATTTGGGCGACCTACTATTCTTCGCCCCCTCAAGGGAAAGGTTGCAGGACGACTTAGCCAAAGCACACAATCATCTGGAATCTCTAAGATGGATTCTAAACCTCCAGAAATCCTCCCTAAACCCGTCACAGGAGGTTCGGTTTCTGGGCTATCAAATCAATTCAATAGAACAGAAGATTTTTCTCCCGCAAGAGAAATGGGACAAGGTTCAGTGCACTGTGTTGATGCTGCAGACCAACCAGCCGATAACGATAAGGCAAGTTATGTCGGCATTAGGGGTACTGACCTCAACAATGCCGGCTATTCAGTGGGCAAGACTGCACTTCAGGTGTCTACAAACTTTTCTCCTAAGGTCATGGGATCACAGTTTAAGATCCCTGGTGATGGAGGAATCAGGAGATCCTCTCAAGGGGTCTAGAGTGGGCCTTTCCAGTCAAAGGAAGAGTGACAACAGATGCCAGCTCTTGGGGATGGGGGGGCCCCATCTAGAAAAAAAAACTTCACTCAAGGAAGTTGGTGCTAGAAGGAAGCTACAAGGTCCTCAAATTGGAGAGAGTTGAAGGCGATCGCTTTATCTCTACTAATATCCGCGCAAGATCTTCAGTTTCACCATGTTCAAGTGTTAACGGACATCTAAACAGACAGGGGGCACAAGAAGTAGGTCCTTACAAGCACTGGCAACGGAAATCCTTCTGTGGCAGAGAAGCACTTGCTATCCCTGTCAGCAATCCACCTAAAGGGGACCCTGAATAGAGTGGCGGATTTCCTAAGCAGGTACCCCGTTCAGGAAGCAGAGTGATCTCTGAATCCGTAGGTCTTCGCAACTATTTCCAGTATGTGGGGACAGCCAGAGGTGGACCTGTTCGCCTCAAAGGAGAATGCAGAGGTTCCTCAGTTCTTTTCTCTAAACAATCCTGACGGATCACTAGGGACAGACGCACTGGTGAATCCATGGAGATTTCACCTTTGCTACGCTTTCCCCCCATTTCAATTAATCCCACTGGTGTTGAAGAAGATTCAATGGGAAGGGGTACCAGTCATCCTAATTACTCCGCTTTGGCCGAAAAAGGCCTGGTTCTCAACTGTTCTGGGAATGGCGACCAAGCCTTGTTGGCATCTACCTCTCAGGCAAGATCTGCTAATTCAAGGTCCAGTAAATCATCCAGAAGTGGCCAGGCTATCTCGCAGCCTGGTATCTGAGGAGCAGCTGCTAAGGAGTAAGGGGTTTTATGACCGTCTAATTACAACATTACTATCAAGTAGGAAAAGGGTAACAAGAGCCATCTATACTAAAGTCTGGAAGGTCTATAATTCATGGTGAAATTCATCTGCACAAGACCCAAGGAGCCTCGTTTCCATTTAGGAGTTCTTGCAAGATGGGGCAGATAAGGGAATAGCAGTCAGTACATTGAAAGTACAGGTTGCTGTGCTAGCAGTGTTCTTAGAAAAATCTGTGGCCTCTGAACCGCTGGTAGTCAGATTTTTTTTTTTTTTAGAGCTCTTGCAAGTTCAAAGCCAGCATCGGTCAAGAGTTTCCCTAAGTGGGACCTGTCGGTAGTCCTGCAATCCCTAGCAAGGAGTCCATTTGAACCTCTGGAAGAAGACTCACTCAAATGTCTCACTCTTAAACCTGTGTTCCTTATCGCCATTACTTCAGCATGCTCCGTCAACTAGGGAACCTTACCTGTCAGTGTATCCAGATAGTTATCTTTAGGACAGACCCAAAGTTCTTACCTAAAGTAGCTTCAATGCACATTATCCATCCTGGAAGCATACTCGCATGCAGGGGCGTAACTAGAAATAGCAGGGCCCCATAGCAAAATGTTGTATGGGGCTCCCTGCAAACAGCCCCCCCCCCCCCCCCCCCCCACAGCTGCCCTAGTGTCAATGCAGCGTGACCTGTGCCCAATACAGCGTGACCTGTGCCCAATGCAGCGTGACCTGTGCCCCATACAGCGTGACCTGTGCCCCATACAGCGTGACCTGTGCCCCATACAGTGTGACCTGTGCCCAATACAGCCTGGTCTGCCTGTGCCCCATACAACCCCACCTATGCAGAGGAAGAGGCAAGCTACCCGGATCAGCAGAGAGCGGGATTGCCCGCTGTAATAGCTTTCATTTGAATTTCCTGTCTTCCCGGAGCTCATCGTCACATAGCCCCACCTCTTGGCCTGACGCCTTTGATGACGTCACATGTCCCGCATTGGATCGGCGTTCTGTCTATCAAAGGCACCGGGCCAAAAGGTGGAGCTATGTGACGTGAGCCCCGGGAACACTGGAAGTTCTAATGAAAGCTCTTACATCCGGCAATTCAGCTCTTTGCTGATACGGACAGCTCGCCTCTTCCTTTCCTCTCTCTTCCCCTGGCTGGGAGACTGTGCCAGCGGTGCTCTTATCCTCACTGGGCCCCACTCGGCTGTGGGCCCCATAGCGCCCGCATGGGTCGCTATGGTGGTAGTTACGCCCCTGCTCGCATGCAGGGTTGTCTCCGCCAGATGGAATTTGTGCACACTCAACCAGAGTGCTTGCAGCTACTTGGGCAGAAAGAGCTGGTGCCACCCCTGAACAAATTTGCAAGGCGGCAACGTGGTCAAGTTTCCGCACCTTTGTGCGACATTACAGACTGGACCTCGCATCTGCCAGAGATCAGGCATTTGGCAGGAAGGTCCGTCAGGCTGTTGTCCCGCCCTAAGGGGGTAAGTCTTTCAGGACAGCAATGACCCGCCCTATTAGTTGATACTATAGTACTATGCTGTGACTAACACGTGTGCTTACAGTATATACTCGAGTATAATACTTATAGCTTATACTTGAGTCAAGCACTTTTCTGCAGCAGAAAATTACATTTTCCAAACCGACTTTGGGGATCCGTATCTCGGGACTACCTGATGCTAGGAACCCTAAATTTGGTGTGCAAACCCAGTGGAACTATCACTACAACATATCCAAAGCTGGGGTTCCTAGCCCCAAAGTTGGTTCGGAAAATGTCATTCTCTGCTGCAGAAAAGTGCTTGACATTTTCCGAACCGAATTTGGGGCCCCATATCTCAGGGCCACTTGGTGCTAGGAACCCCAATATGGATATGTTATAGTGCTAGTTCCATTGGGTTTGCACACCAAATTTGGGGTTCCTAGCACCAAGTGGCCCCGAGATACGGGGCCCCAAATTCGGTCAACTGTGTCCATATGCAGCAATGTCATTTCAGGACCCTTTGGGTCCAGAGACCCCAAATTTGGCTGCATCTAGGAACCCTTAACTACTGAGTTTGAAGTTTGGGGGACCTATGGCTGCAAATGGGCACAGTGAGGCTGCAAATGGGCATTGTTGACCCTCTTTTCCACTTACAGTAGCTGCGCATTTCTCATCCTAGGCTTATACTGGAATCAATAAGTTGTCCCAGTTTTTTTAGTAAAATTAAGTGCCTCGGCTTATATTCGGGTCGGCTTATACTCGAGTATATACGGCATGTGTTCCAGTGGGGGCCAGAGGTTCTCTTCTACAACTGAGGTGTGGTTTTGGCCAAAACTATGAAGAAATTATTTTTTTTTTATTGGATAGAATTTATAGCAGAAAGTAAAAAATAAATAGCTTTTTTTACATTTATATCGCAAAAAATAAAGACCCAGTGGTGATCAAATACCACCACAAGAATGCTCTATTTGTGTGAAAGATATTCTATAAATTTAATTTGGGTACAGCTTTGCATGACCGCACAATTACCAGTAAAAGTAGCACAGTGCTAAATAACTAAACATGCTCTGGTCATGAAGGGGGTAAAATCATCGGGAGCACAAGTGGTTAAAAAAACAAAAACAAAATCCTTTTACAACTACTTTATGCTTCCAAATAGTATACTTGTCTTTGCCTAATGAATGACTAGACTTAATGTAATGCTGCGTCTGTTGATTTCCAGCAACTGATCCCCTATGTGGAAGACGACTACTGGAAGATTGATGACCGTGGGCCGGCCAGTCAGCTGCGATACGCAAGTGATGAACGAAGAGAAATCATGGAAGTAAATAAGGTATGGCAGCCATGTGCCTGGGCTACAAATGTCAGCGCTTATAATGACTGCTGCCTACCTTAAAAAATAAAAAGTCTTTCTCTGTGTAGCTCGTCAGTGGTCATGGGCAAGCTCTGTCGCTATACAGAAGTGCTGGAGCTCTGTCTGATCAGAACCGCCTGGCATTTGGGCTTACAGGGGTTAACTTTTTTTTTTTAATACCATGCAGTCTTGGACTCTGGAGGTATAAACGGGGACACGGGGCACAGTTCATGGTGTTTTGTGCACATTGCAGGACTGGAAAAGCAGATCTTCTGAGAATACTTGAAGGTGTTTGTGCAACAACTTGCCTTACTACACAAAAATCTTGGAGTGCCGTTCAAAGGACTACAAACCTCCCAAAATATGTCAGAGAAGTGTAGTCAGGAGGAGCTTAGGCTGAAGCTGTATCTTCACCTGTCTGTATAGTGCCTTGGCTCCGGTGTGCACCGTTTCCATCTTCTGTCTTCTAACTTGCCTTACTATTCAGGGCTCCAGAAATAAAAGGCTGTGACCTTCTCTCCACTGCATTGTAATGCAGCGGCTGGTGGACAGTGCTGATGGGCTGATCCTGGCACATTGCACTATTCACTTTTTTTTTTTTTTTAATATATAAACAAACTTTATTTAGCTGTCACACACAGACATTTCTTAAAGTTCTATCATCTTGTGTGCAGTGAGTGTGATGGAGAAAAGTACTGCACACAGTACTTCTTTCAACGCACACTGCTTGCACACTACCGCAATTCAGTGGCATGAACCGGCCAGACCGGTAACAAGGCATTTTACCTAGTCTTAGACACCCAGAATTGTACTGGAACAGCTGCCCAACACTGTCCCCACCGCACCTGATGTGAATAAACTAGGGACGTGCAGTCAGGGGAGGCAGGTGAGGCAGAGCCTCACCTGCCATAAACATAAAAATGGGGGAAAAAAAATACGATCAAGCTTTGATGGTCGTAGCTTGGGGTTACAGAGGCTCCAAATAGGTAGCCGAAGTCCTACCCCACCATTGGTCCTAGCACCTATGGTTCTGGAGATATGGGACTCCTTGCACAGCCTGTCAGAAGCTACATACAGTGCAGTCAGTTTAAATACAAGCTGACACACACTGTTTGCAGCAGACTGAGAGGATGAGCTCACAGTGCCTCTGACTTCTTGTCAGAGGTACTGAGCTAATGGACAGCTTGGAGCCTTGGACCAATGGTAAAGCACTATTGGTCCAAGTTGTCCAATAAAAATGCTGCAGTGGAGGCACGCCTCTCACTGTAGTGTCATAGAAGGGGGCGTGTGTCTAAAAGACAAACACTCCCTTCCAGCCCACCCCTCTCAACTAACGGAAAAAACATGGGTTTATGGGTATAAGGTTTACCCACAATCCCATGTTTTTCTCACACAGTTAAGAGGGAGAATCTCCTGCTGCTGCTGCTGCTGCTGAAAGGTACTTTTTTTTTTTTTTTTTTTTAAACAAGCTAAATCATATATTATTATGCTATATGTTATAACATAACTTATTTATCTATTTACTGTGAAATTACTGGTTTAACGTTCTAACTTCAAACTTCAGTAATTTGTCCGTTAAGCCACCTGTTTGAGTAGAGTTTTTGAAAATATATTAAATTACCTTAAAAACAATATATTATAATTATTTGTATATCACTTATGGAAATTAACTCCTTGCCACCCAGGCCTATTCTGACACTTCTCTCCTACATGTAAAAAAAAAATATACGACAGGACACGTTCTCCAATGCACAATTCTGTTTATATCAAATGCTCTTCAAGGCATAAAAAAAGTTACATGCTTGTAACTACATGCTTTGCATGTAACATTTCTTTTTACATGTTACATGCAAAGCATGTTTTTACAATTTGTATTGGATATCGGTGGATTATTGGGAGTCCATCCTGACACTGATCTCCACCAAAAAAAAAGAATCAGATGAACAGAGGAAGTAACCCACCCTTTTTTTTTGGATAGATATTGTGTGTGTGTGTATGTATGTATGTATGTATGTGTGTGTGTATATATATATATATATATATATATATATATATATATATATATATATATATATATATATATATATATATATATATATATATATATATAATTAGAAACCCTAGGGAATAAAATGGTGGTCGCTGCATCTTTTTACGTTACACGGTATTTGCGCAGCAATTTTTCAAATGTGTTTTTTTGGGAAAAAACTGTTTCATGAAGAAATAAAAAAAACACTAAAGTTGGCCCGACAATTTTGGAAAAAAATATATATTTTTCACTTTCTGCTGTAAAACATATCCAATAAAAATATTGAAAAAAAATCTAATTTCTTCATAAATTTAGGCCAATATGTATTCTGCTACATGTTTTTGATAAGGAAAATACCAATAAGCGTATATATTGATTGGTTTATGCGAACGTTCTAGCATCTACAAAATAAGGGATATATACTGGAATTTTTTTTTTTTTTTTACTAGTAATTATTATTATTATTATTATTATTATACAGGATTTATATAGCGCCAACAGTTTACGTAGTGCTTTACAACTTGAGGGTAGACAGTACAAATACAATACACTTTAATGGCAATGATCCACAACTGACTTATAGCGAGACTGCAATATTGCAGCAGATAATCGGTCACGAAGAAACCTTTCACACTGAAGGCAGTTTTTAGGCATTTTAGCGCCTGAAAACTGCCTCTCATGCCTCCTAAGTGTGAAAGCCTGAGTGCTTTCACACTGAGGCAGTGCACTTGCGGGACAGGAAAAAAGTCCTGCAAGCAGCATCTTTGGGACGGTTTGGGAGGGCTGTATACAGTGCCCCCAAACCGCCCCTGCCCAGTGGAATGCATGGGCAGCGCTTCCAAAGCGCTGTAACATGGGCGCATTTAACCCCTTCTTCGGCCGCTAATGGGAGTTAAAAGCACCCCGCTATCGGCCGAAAAGCGCTGCTTAAACAGCACTAAAGCGCTGCTAAAACTAGCGACGCTTTAGTGCTAACACGGCTGCAGCCCCAATGTGAAAGTAGCCTTACTGACACTTTGTGGGAATCAGTGACACTAATACAGTTATCAGTGCTAAAAATATGCACTGACACTGGCTGGGAAGAGGTTAAATGTGTGCCTAGCCAGTGTTTTGGTACACTGTGTGTGCTGTTTTTGCTATAGGAAAAAATGGATTCTAGTTCCTGCTTTGCAGGAAAACAGAATCCATCTCTCCCCCCGTCAGGCTAGCGATCTGCCTTGTTAAAATAGGCAGATCACCGTTCTGTGTTCTTTACTGACGATCAGCGGGTGCCAGATGACATCAAGTGCCCAGCACTCGCAGATCGGCTTCTGCTGTAAATATTTACAACAGAAGCGGCGTGCCAACGGCGCCCCCTGCAGGCGAACATGCCAAATCACGTATATATACGTGATGCGGTGCACAGCTGGCGCCCTGTAGCAGTAAGACTGCTCTAGGGCGGTCAGTAAGTGGTTACAGTATATTTTAAAGTCACTCAGCCAACCCAAGCTTGATGGTTGTAGTTCTCTTTTGGTTTGTTGTAATTATTACCATGCATTTAAGTGGAATTTCAGACTAGAACTATCTAAGCTTATATCTGTTTCCACCCCCCTTCTAACATCTATACTAACTACCCTGTAGAAGAAAGATGCTTATACATATTTATTCTCATGGTGCTCCAGTCCAGTCACATGATTGGCTCACAGTGGCCAACTTCAAGGAAAAGGAGGGACAGCCGACAACAGATGCCCCATAGTAAGCCTATGGGTGACGTCACCGCCCAGGCTTCCCATCCATTGTCGCCAATCTCCCCTCTCTCTCCTTAAGCTGACCGCTGGGGAGATCATGATACCGGACTGGAGCACCCTGGGAATAATAGGTAAGTATAAGCATCTTCCTTCTACAGGCTAGTTAGTATAGGAGTAGAAGGTGGGTGGGAGGTGTTTGTAACTTAGTTGTAGACTTGAATTTCACTTTAAGTTTTTCTAGACTAGTAATGCCATGTTCTCTCTCTCTCTCTCTCTTGCAGAAATTAAAACAGAAGAATCAGCAGTTGAAGCAAATAATGGATCAGTTACGGAATCTTATCTGGGATATAAACGCAATGCTTGCAATGAGAAACTAATATCATCCTGATATATATAATTTTTTTTGATTTTTATTTTTTTTACTTTTTTTTTTCCTTATGTGTAATAAATACTGTTTCATATGAGCTGTGTTTGGAGTAAGGTGTTGTAAAATAGTATTTATATTTTATACCTGATTAAAGAAAGTGACATTTCCTGGGCATGATCTTCACTCGATGTCTGTCTAATTCCCAAGGCCACTGTTGGCTTTCTTAGAATATAGATATGGTGTGAGCTTTTGCTTTTTTTGTTTCTCCTTTTTCACAGTCCACTTGTGTAAAAGGGATTTTTATTGTTGCCTTTTTAGATTTCTTTGATTACATTTTTTGTGGTTAAAAAGATTAAGATGTTAAGTTCAAGGATTCAGGATGTCCTATTGTCTCCCACTCTAAGCCCATGTCCCTAGATTAGAACATATTTAGGCTGCTGGTGTGCCATTAGATTGAGCCACATTTTTTTTCTGGAAATGCATAGCTGTTTGATTCGCCTCCTACTTTGAAACTTACTCTCAGGTGCTTGGACAGCTGCTGGAATGCATGCTTGCAGCGATGATTATGTACCTTTCATGTGATCTTTCACAGACATATAAGGCTGCCAAGAAGTTACTTTTGCGAACCAAAAGGCTAGGCTAGCAGCACGATATAAAGCAGTGGCGGTCAACTAGAAAATTATAGTGGGCCTCTAGTGTGGCTCCTGACACCTCCAGAAGGCAGCACAAAAGCCATGCATTTTTATACCTCGACACCCAAAAATTTGGGTTCAGCAGCATTTATTTGCAGGATATCGCAATGGACATTGAAGAAGTTGGGAGTACAAAAACCCCAGCTCTTGGTGTCAGTGTATGCAATAAACCCCCCCCAGCACTGGGCTCAATGGACACAATAATAACCCCAGCACTGGGCTCAATGGACACAATAATAACCCCAGCACTGGGCTCAATGGACACAATAATAACCCCAGCACTGGGCTCAATGGACACAATAATAACCCCAGCAATGAACGCAATAATACCGTATATACTCGAGTATAAGTCGAATTTTTCAGCACTTTTTTTTGTGCTGAAAGTGCCCCCCTCTACTTATACTGGAGTCAAGCACTTTTCTGCAGCAAAAAAATTAATTTTCCGAACCAAATTTGGGGCACCGAATCTCAGGGCCACTTGGTGCTAGGAACCCCAAATTTGGTGTGCAAACCCAGTGGAACTGGTTCCACAACATATCCAAAGCTGGAGTTCCTAGCACCAAGTGGCCCCGAGATACGGGGCCCCAAAATCCATTCGGAAAATGTCATTCTCTGCTGCAGAAAAGTGCTTGACATTTTCTAAACTGTCTTTGGGGCCCCGTATCTCAGGGCCACTTAGTGCAAGGAACCCCAGATTTGGTGTGCAAACCCAGTGGAACTGGTACCATAACAGCTGGGGTTCCTAGCACCAAGTGGCCCCGAGATATGGGGCCCCAAAGTAGGTTCGGAAAATGTCATTCTCTACTGCAGAAAAGTGCTTGACATTTTCTGAACCGATTTTTGGGGCCACTTGGTGCTAGAAACCCCAGCTTTGGATATTTTATGGTGCTAGTTCCATTGGGTTTGCACACCAAGTGGCCCCGAGATACGGGGCCCCAAATTCGGCCAATTGTGTCCATATGCAGCAATGTCATTTCGGGACCCTTTGGGTTCAGAGACCCCAAATTTTGGCTGCAGCTAGGGGGCATCTAGAAACCCTTAACTACCGAGTTTGAAGTTCGGAGGACCTATGGCTGCAAATGGGCACAGTGAGGCTGCAAATGGGCATTGTTGACCCTCTTTTCCACTTACAGTAGCTGTGCATTTCTCACCCTCGTCTTATACTCGGGTCAATAAGTTTTTCACATTTTTTTGTGGTAAATTAGGGCCTCGACTTATACTCGGATCGACTTATACTCGAGTATATATGGTAACCCCCAGCACTGGTCTCAATGAATGCAATACTAGCCCCCAACATGGGTGTCAGTGGTAATATTTACACCCAGCACTGGTGTCAGTAATATTATCTCTATTAGTACATTTTATACCCCTGTATGTTGTGGTCTTTGAGGAATCCATCTAATAGTTTTTTTTTTTAATTATTGATGCTCCCTGATGATGCCACTGCTTGTGGAAGAGAATTCCACATCTTTACCGTGCTGACAGTAAAGAACCCTCTAAGTTTAACCAATTCCCTTATAATTTTAGTGAATGGTGCGTCATACTAAACTCCCCTTCACTGAAGAGTTTTTTTTCCCTATGTTAGGGTCACCAGTACGGTATTTGTACATCAATATGATATCCCCTCTCAAGCGTCTCCTCTCCAGAGAGAGTTCTTCTAAAATTGTATAATTATACTTTGGCTTCTGTACCTAATACCTTTCCTCCTCAGGAAAGTGACAAGATCTACATCCCTTTTTAGATGTGATTTAATCTTTTTGGGAGTATCTCACCAAAACTGAAATGTTAGTTGCAGGGGTTGCCTAAAATCTGACTTAAAGTGGATGTAAACCCAATGTCATCCTTTCTAAACTACTGCCATAGGGGTTATCTATAAGGATATACATGCCTCCTGCATGTATCTTTACCTGTCAAATGTCTCCCCTCTGTCTGTTATTAGACCCGAAAAACTGCAGATTCTGTGGGTGATGTCAGTAGACTCCCCCTTCACCTCTACACTCCCCTTGTCAATATGCATTTTCTCCTGTGTATTTCTTACACTGAACTTCTGCTATGATCTCTAACATCCAGTGAAAAGACAGGAAAGTAACCACATGACTTCAGCATGTCAAATCATGGTGAGGTGTGAAACAGCCAATCCTTGCAGAGCTGCTGAAGAAAGGAGTGGGGGAGGGAATTAAAAAATAATGCATAATAATCCATAATAACTTAGGCTAGTGCACAAGATATGTAAATAACCTGTTACTCACAGCAAGGGGGAGGATTTGACAAAGTTTGTCTCTGTTTGTCAAGTTTTATCTCACTGAACAATAAAAGAGGATTGCTCAGAGATGGATTAACTCTTTGTGGCAAGACTGGGCTCAAATGATAGGAAATCTTATACTCTACATTATGACATAAAAAAAAAAAAAAATTCGGTTTACATCCACTTTAAATTCCACATACAGTGGGGAAAATAATTATTTGACCCCTTGCAGATTTTGTAAGTTTGCCCACTTACAAAGAAATTAGGGGGCTATAATTGTTATCATAGGTGTATTTTAAATGATAGAGACAGAATATCAACCAAAAATCCAGAAAAAAACATGATACAAATGTTATAAATTGAGTTGCAGTTCAGTGAGTAAAATAAATATTTGATCTCCAAGCAAAACGTGACTTAGTACTTGGTGGAGAATCCCTTGTTGGCAAGCACAGAGGTAAGATGTTTCTTGTAGTTGGTTTCCAGGTTTACACACATTTCAGAACGGATTTTGGTCCACTCTTCTTTACAGATCTTCTCTTCTCTTCTCTTTCTTGGCTGTCACTTGACAACTCGAAGTTTCAGCTCCCGCCATACATTTTCTATAGGATTAAGGTCTGGAGACTGACTAGGCCACTCTAATGACCTTAATGTGCTTCTTCTCGAGCCATGCTACTTTGTTGCCTTTGAAGCATTTTTTGAAGACCCATTCACGACCCATCTTCAAGTGTTACCAAACACAGGACCCTGCATTCACCATATCTGGTCTCCCATAGCACACACCACATGGAAGTGCAATTATTTTAGTAAATATAAACTGCTATATACCTTTTCTCATCAGCAGTATATATCAGTCTTGTGACTTCTGTCCAGCCAAGCACTGGTTAAAGATTGTTGGAGGAGTTTTCTGATTGTCCTATGAGACTGTAAGACCCCTGACCCTCTGTCTGGACAGTGCCGATTGGCCCTATGCTGATCACATGCACCCTCCCAGGAAAAAAAAAACTCTCTAGCAATAAACACAAAACTGAGCATGTGCAGTCTGACACTATAGGCTCTATCAGGAAATTATCAGGGGACAATGGAATGAGGGGAGGACCTGAGAAGACAGGATCAAACAACCTTATAACACAATGCAGAGGATTACCCCTTAGGCTTAACAATGAGTATAACAAGCATGCTTTACTGCATATACAGACTGATTTTACTGTTGTGGGTTTAGTAACACTTTCAGTGTTCTGGCTGAGGGCAGAAGGCTCTCATCCAAGATTTTACAATACATGGCCCCGTCCATTGGCCCCTCAATGTGGCAAAGTCTGCCTGTACCTTTAGCAGAGAAACAGCCCCAAAGCATAATGTTTCCACCTCCGTGCTTGACTGTAGGGATGATGTTCTTAGGGTCATAGCATTTTTCTTCCTCCAAACATGGCAAGTCGAGTTCATGCCAAAAAGCGAAATTTTGGTCTCCGACCACAGCACTTTTTACCAATCCTTCTCTGAATCATTTCGATGTTCATTGGCAAACTTTAGACGGGCCTGCGCATGTGCCTTCTTCAGGAAGGGGACCTTGCGGGCGCTGCAGGATTTCAATCCATGGTGGCGTTTTGTGTTACCAATGGTTTGGTTGCTGTGATTCCCAACTGCCTTGAAAGCATTCACAGCTCATCCTGTGTAGTTCTGGGCTGATCTCTAATTTTTCTCATAATCATGAAATCTTGCATGGAGCTCCAGACCGAGGGCAATTGATGGGTATTCTGTATGTCTTCTATTCGTGAATAATCACCAACGGTTGTCTCCTTCTCACCAAGCTTGTTACTGATGATCTTGTAGCCCATTCCAGCCTTGTGCAGGTCTACAATCTTGTCCCTGACATCCTTTGACAGCTCTTTGGTCTTGCCCATGATGGTGGGTTTGAATGGAAGAAAGAGATTCTGTGGACAGGTGTCTTTTATACACATAACAAATTGTCATTAGGAGCGCCATCTTAAATTGACATAACTAATCTGTGTACCACATGAGCACCTACTGTATCCAGTCTGTGGGAGCCAGAATTATTGTTGGTTGGTAGGGGATCAAATCCTCTTCCTGGCCTTACCTCACATCAGCACAAATGGCTTAATGCCTCCTCTGGAGCCCACAGGACCACCTCTTCCTAGCTAAAGAAAAGACTGAAGTGTTCTGTTTTTTGGTCGTTCTCCAGGCCACCTGTTGATTGCAGTTGGTAAGTACTTTGGTTGCTGCAAGTATATCCCCCCTACTGTACCACCCCCTCAATATTCAGCCTCTAATGAAGTTGTAAGACCCTGAATGTTGAATGGTAAACCCTACTGAAACTTGGTGCCCTTTGTGCCGGGCTGCGGGCAATGTTGCTTAGCACGAATATTTTACAGATGTGGTATTTGTTGGCTCTGCAATCTCACCATTGGCCTCTCCCTTGGGGTTTTACCTGTCTTGTATAGGCAGCGTGCCACGCTGCTCTCCTGGCTTTATTTTCAATCTAAGAGCGGCGGTGGATGATGTCACAGAGGATAGAGAGAAGGGGCAGCGGGAGGTAGAGACCACCAGTCACCAAGCAGCAGCTTAAACAGTCTTAGAGCCGGTATTCTATCGAAAAAATGCCTCCGATGCGTCTGCGAATGCGCAGTACCAAACGTCAGTCCTGCTGATATGTTGATCAGCTAGCGTGGCATCAACACAGCGTACGCGCAGATCGTCGGAGGCATTATCCAACGCTATGCAAACAGCAGAGGGAGAACGTACTTGTCAGTTTCTGCCTCGCTGTTGCGGGGCGGGTTTAGTGTGTGTTGCAACCCACGCTTACAGACAGACCAAAACCTTTGTTAACACACGGAAAACCCACCCCGCAACAGCGAGGCAGGATCTGACGAGTATGTTCTCCCTCCGCTGTTTGCATAGCTTCCCCCTCCGCTGTTTTTATTACGTTGAATACTGTCTACCATCGAAAGATGCCACCGACGATCTGCGCATGCGCTGTGTCGACATCACGTCAGCTGATCAACATATCAGCTGGAGTGACATTTGGTACTGCGCAGACCCATCAGAGGCATTTCTCTATAGAACACCGGCAGAGGAACTGGTTTCTCTACTTCTCTCTGTAGTCCTGCCAGTTTTCTCTTGTGAGGTAAAGACTTGTTGCTGTTTGCTCCCCTTGCTGTGTTCCCGGGGGTTAGACAGTCTGACTGTTTTTTTCCCAGATCCTGTATCTCCTGTCTGCCTCAGGAAGGGCTGCCTGGGCTCACCTGCTGCTGTACCTGTTTTTTCTTGGTGAGAAAATTATGATTTTTTTCCATATTTTTTTTGCAGATATGAGCTCACCACACATGTCAGTGGTACAGAAGACTAACAATAGGTACAAGGGGGCAATATGGGACATGTTTTTAAAAGAGTGCTCAAGGAATGCAAAGCTCTCATATCTCCAGGGCAGCTGCGGAGTGGATTGCACAGGGGTCCTGTGCGTCTTTGGCTCAGTTTCAGGTCCGAATTCAGGTGAAAATTTGGGCCTGATTCGTCCCTAAAACAGAGAACAGGGACACACCAGACCCCTGCTGCGAGCCACATCTGGCATAAGTGTGAACCCAGCCTTAGTAGCAGAAGCCCTAAACGCAAACACTCCAGAAAACATAAGACCCGCCACTGGTCATCTCCTGACCAGGAAAATCTGCATTCCTCGGATTCCCGCACAGGGTGGCTTTCATGCTCCTCAAGCAGCTCACGTGGCAATGGCTCACATGTGCTTAAATCAGCGCAATAGGAAATGCCTTGCCCAGCCCAGGATGCATGTTGGGCCTGCATGTAGTTTGCAGTGATGGGAAATTAATCTGCATGGATTTCTTTGAATGGCAATGGATAAGGAAGCAGATGCACAAATTTCAAAGCCTATATAGGCTGTAGCAGAGAGTATGCAGCAAATATCAATGACACAGGCCCAATCATCGCAAAAAGCACAGATATTTTCAAATGTGAAAAAGGAAGGGCCTTCTTTTCCCATAATGAAAGAGAGTTAAAAGCTCATTGACGAAGAATGGGGGAGATCTGATAAGAATACCAATTTACAGTAAAGGTCTCCAAACTTTATCCAAGGAAGCTGGTTGATGCATGTTTAAGCAATGCAGTTCCAGGAGTGGATGGGGCTTGCCAGCGTCTGGTGAGCAAGTGTCTTTACCTTTCAATACCAGTGGAAAGGCAGTGGACAGTGGACTTAAGACTGGTTCACACCAGATGCAGGCCAATGCGTTTTTATTCTGAGTAAAAAATGCATGAAGAGTGTTTACCATGGATTCCAATGGCCTACGTCACACCAGTGTGTTCCAGTACAGTCAACTAAAGTAGAACATGTTGCTTTTTTCTGAATGGAATGCATCTGTAACATGGCAAAACACATTGAAAAAGCACCTGAACACTTCAAAAATATGCATGCAGAAAGACCTCTTCAACTTAGAAATTGTGATGGATTGGCCCTCAGACTTGTAGAGAATCTATACTATGGCAGGTTTTTGCCTATTGACTAGCAACAGCATAAACTGTGATGTTTAAAGCATTAAGAAATTATCTTTAAGTGGAATCTGCAGAAGTGGGTATGGTTTCTGGAAGAATTGAACCTGGCTGCTGACGTTTGGCGGAGGCTTCAATAGACCTAGTTCTAGGGTTGGCGCATTCAGTCACAGTCATGAGAGCTTTGTTGTGCACTGGAGGGTAGATGAATCTTCCACACAAGCCCTTTGTAACATTCTCCATAATGGGAGGTTGTTGTTTTGCAAAACGCTGGACGAACCTAGTGACAAGAAATGTTCTGACTGTGGCCACAGTCTAAGAAGAGGAAGCAGCCGTCTTTTCGGCCAAATTGGTCGATTTTTCAGAAGAGTTCAGGAGGCCAAATCCTATAGGCCAGGCTGAAATTTACCAGATCACAGTGAAAGGAGCTTGAACTTTCTTTTTACATGGAATCAAATCCAGAGCAGGCTGCTAGACACCTGGAAAGTCTTTTGAAGGTGGGCCCAACCAATGTCTTCCAGTGGGAGCTAGGATAGCCTCTGTTTGGAGGGTTTGGGCGACAAACATTAGAGGTAGTTAGGTGGAAGTACAATCACCAGTTCCTTTCATTCATGACCTACAGATCCCAAGTAGAAAGAATTATTGCAAGATCATGTATAGGAATTATACTGCAACAGTCCAAAGCGTGATTTGACCTGACCTGGGGGCTTTCACTGAGGGTACTTATTCGTAGAACAAAACCATTTCACACCATTTCAACATGCTATGAATGGTTCTGTGTGTGGACTGAAAACTTGTAGCTGAAGACTCCCACAGTAAAGCCAGTAGCATAGTACCAGAGTACTCATCTGACGGGCTCATTTCCGCATGTTGATGTATAACTTCCATCGATTGCTTGTGGAACGGAGGGACCGGAGTTATCGGAGGATCCATTTGTCCCCGCAGAGGGCTTAATCTGCTTGTGTGAATGACCCTGCTCTTTAGGGGGTCCACCAGCTCTGGTAAGAGTTCTCACTTATAGAGCTTAAATCTCAGGCAAAGATCTCCCCATCTATCCTGACTTCAGTGGACGGTGACCGGGAATTGAGCATTTACAAGCTTTTGATTTTGCCTCTCCATCTCTCCACACTTATAATAATATTGTGCACTTATGTTCTGTCTGGGACATGTATTTGTTTCAATTAGTGCACTGTTGGTGTATATGGACATTCAGATACACCCCATTTAATTTATTTATTCATTGTTTATATGATTCAGTATACTGTATATAATTTATTTTTGATTGGGATCATTCACTTTCAGATGCGATTGTTTATTTATGTGTGCCTGATACCCATTCGATTTCTGTCACTTATTCACACGGAGTCACTGAGTACACAGCAAGTGGGCTTCAGTCCCTTACACTTGGACAAGTTGCTACCACCAGTGTACATGCAAAGGTCAAAAGACGTGAGGAAAGTGGTCAATAGTTTCGTTTCATCGTCAGGTTCTCAAGTCATCTTCCACTGGTTTACCAGGCTGATTAGATTGGCATGCAGGAAGTAGGCCTTTTAGCTCAGGAACAGGTGCAAGCTCCTTCGCAGTGGTGTCACTAGGGTTGGTGTCACCCGGTGTCGAAAAAATCGGTGTCACCCCCCTCCACCAACTACCTCAGTACAGACCCCCCCTCCACTAACTACAGACCCCACTCCATCAATATAGCCCCCCTCCCTTAGTAAAGACCCCCTTCCATCAATATAGACCCCCCACTAAGTACAGACTCCCCTCCCTCAGTACAGACCCCCTCCATCAGTACAGACCCCCGCTCAGTGCAGACCCCCTTTCCTCAGTATAGACCCCCACTAAGTACTGACCCCCTCCCTCAGTACAGACCCCCCATCAGTACAGAAACCCTCCCTCAGTGCAGAGTCTGCAGACCCCCCTCCATCAGTATCAACCTCCCACCTCAGTGCAGACCACCCCATCAGTATATACACCCCCCCTCAGTGCTGACCCCCATCAGTATAGAATCCCCCCTCAGTGCAGACTCCCCCATCAGTATAAAATCCCCCCCCAGTGCCAACCCCCATTAGTATAGAACCCCCCTTAGTGCAGACCCCCCATTAGTATAGAATCCCCCCTCAGTGCAGACCCCCATCAGTATAAAATCCCCCCTCAGTGCAGACCCCCCATTAGTATAGAACCCCCCACAGTGCAGAGCCACCATTAGTATAGAATCCCCCCTCAGTACAGACCCCCATTAGTATAGAACCCCCCCTCAGTACAGACCCCCATTAGTATAGAATCCCCCTTAGTGCAGACCCCCCATTAGTATAGAATCCCCCCTCAGTGCAGACCCCCCCATTAGTATAGAATCCCCCCTCAGTGCAGACCCCCCCATTAGTATAGAATCCCCCCTCAGTGCAGACCCCGCCATTAGTATAGAATTCCCCCTCAGTGTAGACCCCCCATTAGTATAGAATCCCCCCTCAGTGCAGACCCCCCATTAGTATAGAATTCCCCCTCAGTGCAGAGCCCCCCATTAGCATAGAATCCCCCCACAGTGCAGAGCCCCCCATTAGTATAGAATCTCCCTCAGTGCAGACCCCCCATTAGTATAGAATCCCCCTCAGTGCAGAGCCCCCATTAGTATAGAATCCCCCCCTCAGTGCCAACCCCCATTAGTATAGAACCCCCTTAGTGCAGACCCCCCATTAGTATAGAATCCCCCCTCAGTGCAGACCCCCATCAGTATAAAATCCCCCCTCAGTGCAGACCCCCCCATTAGTATAAAACCCCCCTCAGTGCAGAGCCACCATTAGTATAGAATCCCCCCTCAGTACAGACCCCCCATTAGTATAGAACCCCCCCTCAGTGCAGACCCCCCATTAGTATAGAATCCCCCCTCAGTGCAGACCCCCCATTAGTATAGAATCCCCCCTCAGTGCAGACCCCCCCATTAGTATAGAACCCCCTTCAGTGCAGACCCCCCCATTAATATAGAATCCCCCTTAGTGCAGACCCCCCCCATTAGTATAGAATCCCCCCTCAGTGCAGACCCCGCCATTAGTATAGAATTCCCCCTCAGTGCAGACCCCCCATTAGTATAGAATCCCCCCTCAGTGCAGACCCCCATTAGTATAGAATCCCCCCTTAGTGCAGAGCCCCCCATTAGCATAGAATCCCCCCTCAGTGCAGAGCCCCCCATTAGTATAGAATCCCCCTCAGTGCAGACCCCCCATTAGTATAGAATCCCCCTTCAGTGCAGAGCCCCCCATTAGTATAGAATCCCCCTCAATGCAGACCCCCCATTAGTATAGAATCCCCCTCAGTGCAGACCCCCCCATTAGTATAGAATCCCCCCTCAGTGCAGACCCCCATTAGTATAGAATCCCACCTCAGTGCACAGCCCCCCATGTCCACCCACATATACATAAAGTTTACAGACCTCAGAACAGCGCAGACAGATACACACAGCCGTGTGTGTCCCTTGGGCTCCTCCTCCTCCTATGTGGATGTAAGCAGAGAGGAGGGGGAGGTGGCTTCAGTCCGCTGCGCTGAGGGACACAGCGCAAGACCTGAGGAGCAGATCAGGGCAGCGGGCAGTGTTAGCGGTGCGTGCCGCTATCTATGGGTGTCACCCCTCTGGCGGGTGTCACCCGGGTGCGGCCCGCACCCACCTAACAACGCTACTGCTCCTTCGACCTGAGGGGTGGCAGCCTTTGGGGCAGTTATGCCAGGATTTCAGTGGAAGATATGTGAGACAGCTAGCCCTTCATTTGACTTTACAAGCTAGGCGTGCAATCAGAAAATTCTGCAAAATTTAGGACAAGACATATAAATTATTTTTGTCTTTGGCAGCTTTTCTTTGATTGTCAATGTTTCTTTCATGTGTTCCCCCCCGCCCATTTATTCAGTATTAAGTTTATCCCATTGTGTGCTGACGTGAGGATAGGCCATCACATCTAAGAATTGCTAAGCTGCAATACAGTGGAAAATTGGATTACGAGCATAATCCGTTCCAGGAGAATACTTGTAATCCAAAGCACTCGCATATCAAAGCGAGTTTCCCCATAGAAGTCAATGGAAGCGAAGATAATTTGTTCCGCATTGACTTCTATTACATGCAATACCGCATGTGGCCAGAGGTGGGGGGGGCGCCAGAGAGCCTCAGAAATACTCGGGGACAGCTCGGCTGAACTCGGAAATCCTTGGAAAGGCTCGGAAACACTCGGGAACTGAGTATTTCCAAGTGTTTCCGAGTATTTCTGAGTCATTCCAAGTATTTCCGAACGAAAGAAAAAAGAAAACGAATCCAGCCATCACATTTTAGGATTGGTAAGCTGCAATATTATAAGTATTTGCTTTTGGTTTATTACTGCTTTAAAGTGGTTGTAAACTCTCACATATACCCAGTGAAGTGACTGGCCTCAGGTGATACACAGAGATGAAACAAATCCTCCTACATAAGTTGTACATGTATATCTGCAGTCTTCTCTTCTCTAAAGCTATTCAAAGTTCACAATTTAAAAAAGCTTGTCTGGGCTGTCAAAAAAAAAAAAGAAAAGGGTGTATAGAGCTGAAATTACACTCTGCGGAGCTCAGTGAGGAGAGGTCTGACAGTGTATTGGAGGGAAGGCACCCACCTCACCTCCTTTACACAGCACACATGAACAGAGGTGAGGCTGTCAATCAGAGGCTGTGTGCTGGAGCTCCCTCTTCTGTCACCATTTATCTCTTGGTGTCAGGAAAACTTGTCAGAAGTGATAGCAGAGGAATGAAGCAGCAGAAAAAAGTGACACCAAGTGCTCCTAATTGAGACAAGCACACACTATGGAGCGATATGCTTTGTTCATATTTCTTGTCTGATGTTTACAACCATTTTAATTAGGAAATAGATACATTTACAAAGTATATCATTAGACTGCCCTGGTTTGTTAGTATCAGAATTGTTGCAATGGTGGAGCTATGCTTTGTTATCCCTCCAAATGGGCCATTCACATAAATGGGTGCTGCAGAATCAAAGCCTGCTGAACTGTTCTTCATGAGCATGCAGTGAAGCAAATACTTTGCCATATGCACATGTATTGAGTGCAAGTTCTCCCACTTAAAAAGATGAGAGAGGCCTGTAATTGTCATCATAGGTATACCTCAACTATGAGAGACAAAATGTGGAAACAAATCCAGACAATCACATTGTCTGATTTTTGAAAGAATTTATTTGCAAATTATAGTGGAAAATAAGTATTTGGTCAATATCAAAAGTTCATCTCAATACTTTTTTATATATCCTTTGTTGGCAATGACAGAGGTCAAACGTTTTCTGTAAGTCTTCACAAGGTTGTCACCAATGTTGCTGGTATGTTGGCCCATTCCTCCATGCAGATCTCCTCTAGAGCAGTGATGTTTTTGGGCTGTCGCTGGGCAACACGGACTTTCAACTCCCTCCAAAGGTTTTCTATGGGGTTGAGATCTGGAGACTGGCTAGGCCACTCCAGGACCTTGAAATGCTTCTTACGAGGCCACTCCTTCATTGCCCGGGCGGTGTGTTTGGGATCATTGTCATGCTGAAAGACCAAGCCCCATTCCATCTTCAATGCCCTTGCTGATGGGAGGAGGTTTACACTCAAAATTTAACGATACATGGACCCATTCATTCTTTCATGTACATGGATCAGTCGTCCTGTTCCCTTTGAGGATAAACAGCCCCAAAGCATGATGTTGCCACCCTCATGCTTCACAGTAGGTATGGTGTTCTTTGGTTGCAACTCAGCAGTCTCTCTCCTCCAAACACAACGAGTTGTGTTTCTACCAAACAGTTCTTACTTTGGTTTCATCTGATCATATGACATTCTCCCAATCCTCTTCTGGATCATCCAAACGCTCTCTAGCAAACCTCAGACGGGCCCGGACATGTACTGGCTTAAGCAGGGGGACACGTCTGGCACTGCAGGATCTGAGTCCCTGGCGGCGTAGTGTGTTACTGATGGTAGCCTTTGTTACGTTGGTCCCAGCTCTCTGCAGGTCATTCACTAGGTCCCCCCGTGTGGTTCTGGGATTTTTGCACACCGTTCTTGTGATCATTTTGACCCCACGGGGTATGATTTTGCATGGAGCCCCAGATCGAGGGAGATTATCAGTGGTCTTGTATGTCTTCCATTTTCTAATTATTGCTCCCACAGTTAATTTCTTCACACCAAGCTGCTTGCCTATTACAGATTCAGTCTTCCCAGCCTGGTGCAGGTCTACAATTTTGTTTCTGGTGTCCTTCGACAGCTCTTTGGTCTTCACCATAGTGGAGTTTGGAGTGTGACTGTTTGAGGTTGTGGACAGGTGTCTTTTATACTGATAACAAGTTCAAACAGGTGCCATTAATACAGGTAACGAGTGGAGGACAGAGGAGCCTCTTAACCACTTCAATACCCTGCCATAGTCAAATGACATCCACAGATGGGATCTCCCATCCTGGGTGGACGTCATATGACGGCCTCGGCTTTCCGCCGCTACTGCGGGCCCCCGGGGGCCCACAGAGCGGCGATCGGGGTACCGTTGTGTCCCTCAGGACACAGCCGTTCCCCGATGGGGCTATTGAAGCGGCGGGCGGCGGCGGGCGGCGGCGGAGCGTAGGTAACGGCGGATCTGTCAATGCAGAACGGCATTGGGAAGCGGCGTGTATCGTCTCTTCCAGCGGTTCTGGTGACTGTAGAGCGGTGATCGGGGCTGAGGCTTTTCCCCTAGATACAGCTCAGCCCCGATCACTGTAGCCAATGACATGGCTCTTCATCACATGACCGGCTGTGTCCAATCACAGCCGGTCACTAATGTAAACAGCACAAACACTGTCAGTAACTGCTTTTGCTGGGCTCTTCTCCTCACACATCCATCCAGTGTGAGGAGAAGAGATCAGTGAGTTACCTAATATATGTACTACTGTGCCCAGATCGCCCCTCCTAAATAAAAAGAGTACCTGTCACCTCAGAGTACCTGTCACCTCAGAGTACCTGTCACCTCAAAGTACCTGTCACCTCAGAGTACCTGTCACCTCAGAGTACCTGTCATCTCAGAGTACCTGTCATCTCAAAGTACCTGTCATCTCAGAGTACCTTTCATCTCAAAGTACCTGTCACCTCAGAGTACCTGTCATCTCAAAGTACCTGTCATCTCAGAGTACCTGTCATCTCAAAGTACCTGTCACCTCAGAGTACCTGTCACCTCAGAGTACCTGTCACCTCAAAGTACCTGTCACCTCAGAGTACCTGTCATCTCAGAGTACCTGTCATCTCAAAGTACCTGTCATCTCAGAGTACCTGTCATCTCAAAGTACCTGTCATCTCAGAGTACCTGTCATCTCAAAGTACCTGTCATCTCAAAGTACCTGTCATCTCAGAGTACCTGTCATCTCAAAGTACCTGTCATCTCAGAGTACCTGTCCATCAGGAGTACCCGCCACCTCACCACCTGCCACCAGAGTACCCGCCACCTCATCACCTGTCACCAGAGTACCCGCCACCTCATCACCTGCCACCAGAATACCCGCCACCTCATCACCTGCCACCAGAGTACCCGCCACCTCATCACCTGCCACCAGAGTACCCACCACCTCATCACCTGCCACCAGAGTATTTGCCACCAGAGTACCCGCCACCTCACCACCAGAGTACCTGCCACCTCACCACCAGAGTACCTGCCACCTCACCACCAGAGTACCCGCCACCTCACCACCAGAGTACCTGCCACCTCACCACCGGCCACCAGAGTACCCGCCACCTCATCACCTGCCACCAGAGTACCTGCCACCTCACCACCTGCCACCAGAGTACCTGCCACCTCACCACCTGCCACCAGAGTACATACAGCCAGTCAGCCACTATGTCCAGAAAGATGTACACCCCAGAAGAGGCATACCAAATACTGAGTCTAACCGATGAGAGCAACGGGGAGCTCTCACCGCTCAGTTCAGATTCTGGTTCTGATTCGGAATATGAGCCCCCCGAAGGCAGCACATCAGGATCCGAATCAGAGGAGGAAGTAGTCCGTCCAAAAAGACGACGGTCTGAACATCAGGCAACTACCAGCGGTGCCAGCGGCGGTAGACCCCAGGAGGAGGGGCCCAGTACAAGCGCTGCTAGACCCCAGGAGGAAAGGCCCAGCACAAGTGGACACCAAAGAAGTAGGGCCCAAACCCAACTTCCAGATTCCTTGGCAAACCCATTGTGGCTGCCTTCTACCACAGGGTCAGCCACGATCCCCCCTTTTACAGCACAGCCGGGTGTGCAGGTCAACACTTCAGGATTTTCACAAATGCATTTTTTAAATTTATTTTTCCCTAACGAATTGATTCAAGGCATCGTGGACCAAACTAATCTCTTTGCCCAACAATTCATTGCAACCAACCCCAGCTCCAGCTATGCCCGCCCTTTTGAATGGAGACCCCTAACAGTAGTGGAGCTAAAATTGTTTTTAGGCCTAACCCTCAACATGGGGCTTACAAAAAAAAATGAAATTCATAAGTATTGGTCGACCAAACCCATCCACCATATGCCAGTTTTTTCATCAGCCATGTCCAGGTCCCAATACGAAATCATAATGCGCTTCTTGCATTTCAATGACAACTCACAGTGCCCCCCCCCGAAATCACCCAAACTTTGACAAATTATATAAAGTTCGCCCCCTAATTAATTTTTTTTCCCAGAAGTTTGCCGAAGTTTATGTCCCTGAAAAAAACATATCTGTGGACGAATCCCTGGTGCATTTCACAGGCCGGCTGGGAATCAAGCAATATATCCCCAGTAAGAGGGCGAGGTATGGCTTGAAGCTTAACAAGCTTTGTGAAAGCGCCACCGGTTATGTGCACTCATTCCGCGTGTACGAAGGCAAAGATTCCCAGCTCCAGCCCCCTGAGTGTCCCTCGTACATGGGAATAAGTGTGAAAATTGTTTGGGAGTTGACATTCCCACTCCTCCAAAAGGGGTACCATATTTATATGGACAATTATTATACTAGTTTGCCCCTTCTCCGCCACCTATATCTCAAACAAACTTTGGCCTGTGGTACAACAAGAAAAAAACGAAAGGGCTTCCCACAGTGTCTTGTCACCAAAAACATTCAAAGGGGGGAATCGACAAGCTTGAGGAACGAAGAAGTGTTGGCTGTGAAGTGGAGGGATAGAAAAGATGTGTACATCATGTCCACCATCCACGATGACACCTCGGTGGAACTTCACAGAAGACGCGGTACCGTTCGCAAGCCTACCTGTATCACTGAGTACAATAAATACATGGGGGGGGGGGTGGATTTAAATGATCAGTTGTTGCAGCCCTATCTTTCAACAAGAAAATCCTTATTCTGGTACAAAAAAGTCGCAATTTACTTTTTTCATTTGGCCCTTTTAAATTCTTTCATAATCTACCAAAAATCAACAGAAACACCCACCACCTTCATAAAGTTTATTGAAGACATTGTCACTGCCCTGATTTATCAGCAAGTATCCCCCCCAGAAAGCATTCGCTCCGATTCTGTCAGCAGACTACATGAGCGCCATTTCCCGGACCATATTCCACCAACAGGATCCGGAAGACGACGCCAAAAAAAATGTCGGGTGTGCACCAAAAAAGGAATTAGGAAAGATACCAGCTTCCATTGTACCGACTGTCCCTCCCAACCTGGCCTTTGCATCGGAGAATGCTTCAGGCGATATCACACTCTGGAAAATTATTAGTCCATATTTCTAATACTGCCATTTCCCCGTTTTTAATTTCTGTCCTGAATATTTCCCTTCCTCAACCAACCATATCATTGCCTTCCCTGTGAACCGACCCTGGCCTGTTTCTCGACTATGCCTCTGCCTACCGTCTGCATTGTTTTTCCGCCATGTTTTGGCCTTTCACGTGAACTGACCCTGGACTGTATCGACTATGCCTCTGCCTACCGTCTATTTCTGCCTTTTACCTGCACTGACCTCGGCCTGTTGACCATGTTTTTGCCTGCCCCTTGGATTGATCTTTCACCCTGCTACACAGGGGTTTCACATATGTGAGGGGCTCCAGAATAGTGTTCGGAGTTCAGAAAACCAGTTTTTGGTTTTCTGTGTTCCCATAACAGGGTCCGGTTGCCCGGAGGCTTCAAAGCGATTTGGGTGGGAGAAGCCTCTACCCCTGTCCCCATTCTTTCCTGACCAATGCCCTAAGCTTGATGGTACTGCCTGCTCCCTGGACAAATACTCTTGCTGTGCTGACCATACCTCTGCCTGCTGCATGTACTAACTATGGACAGTATTCCTGCCTGCTGCATGGACGATCCTTTGATCCTTTTGCTGCTGCTGACCACATCCCTGCCTGCTATCTGGACTAATGCTTTGGCTGTGCTGACATCTCTACCTGTACTGACTATTTCTGCCTGCTGCCTGTTTTGCTGTCGCTGTCCACGTTCCTGCCTGCTGCCTGGACCGATGCTCTTCTCTGTGGACCACTGCACTACTAAAACTGCAGGTAATCTTTTCTTTACCCTTTACTCAGCAGAATGTATTTTGGTTTGAAATTGGTATGTACAGTACATGCTATGTGTTAGAAATATGAAGGGCCTTCAACAATGTGATAGGTTGGCAGGAATTTGTGTGTAATGTATGCTCCTAGAACAACTGACAGTGCTACTTGGATGTTGGGCCTCTGTATGTGGCCAGACTATGTAAAAGTCTCACACATGTGGTATCGCCATACTCAGGAGGAGTAGCAGAATGTATTTTGGGGTGTCATTTTTGCTATGTACATGCTATGTGTTGGAAATGGACAACTTTGTGTAAAAAAAAATGCGTTTTCATTTTTTTTCCACAGTTTCCAAAAACTTCGGGAAAAAAATGAACCATTCAAAAGACTAATTATGCCTCGTAGATTATACGTTGGGGTGTTAGCTTTCCAAGATGGGGTCATTTTGTGGGCGTTTCCATTGTCCTGGTGCTCCAGGGCCTTCAAAATTGTAATAGGTGGTTGAGAAATGAGATGTGTAATTTATGCTCCTAGAATGCCTGAAGCTGCTACTTCAATGTTGGGCCTCTGTATGTGGCCAGGCTGTGTAAAAGTCTCACACATTTGGTATCGCCATACTCAGGAGGAGTAGCAGAATGTATTTTGGGGTGTCATTTTTGCTATGTACATGCTGTTAAGTGCAATTCTCAACTGAATTGCCTCTAGTTTATTTTGCTTTGCCAAATTTAGCTCTCAAAGAAGTAAGACACAGAATCAGGAGTATCTGTATGTCAGTTCCAGAGCATTAAAGGTCCCTTACTGAACTGAACTGCTTTATTTACAGTTACACATATATATACATATGTTTCAGCAAATTTCCATATAAGGTAACAAGCAGTATATTTCAACATACATCACGCTGGACTTTCATCTGGAAAACCTCAAGCTAGTCTTGCAACATATGCTGACACATACACATAATGCAGAGGAATGAAAAACAACTTAAGTAGAACTCTAGTCCATTATTTCCAACCTTATCAATTTCCCCCTTTGACATCATCCCTTCCACGATTCTGGGTCCTTGCAAACAAGTGAACAGCCGATACTTCAAAGAGTACTATCCCTGACCGCGGGTTGTCAGAGGAGGATAAGTCTTCTCTATTTACCCTCATCCCTCAAATCCATACCTGCATCTTATAAGCAAAGAGAATAGAAAAGGGGTGATGTCAAGTTACCCTTTTTGTCATTAGAGTTCCTAATACCTTTCTCTTTCTATTCTGTCTGTTTGTGCCTTAATCTTCCTATATAAGCAACAGTTTATCACGGTAAGCAGTACAAAAGCTAAAATTAGAATAAGTATCGGATTGAGCATCCAGTTAAGAATTGCCGTAGCAGTGGGTGACCATCCAGCAAATACATCATACCAATGATGTGTTGTTTCATCTCTTATTTGTGAGGATAAATGTATTAATTTCCCTTTATCTATAACCGCAGATATTAGATTATTTTGAAGGGTATGTTCTTGTGTCTCTATGTGTTTTCTAAGTATTTCGGACTCATTTAAGATTTGCCGTAAGGGCTCTAATAATATTATAAAAGGTGTAGTATCAGTAAGATTATCTACCGTCCATTCTAGATTAAATATTCTATGTGCATCTGGTTCAAAAAGGAAAGTGTCATTTTGCCATTTAAGCATTTTAACATTCTTTACGCATCCTGAAAAAGGGGCCGTTTTATTTAAACTTTCCATAGTTTCCTGATCATTTGTGACTAAACAAATATGTTGTGGTCCTATCTCCATAAATCTGTTTCCTACACTTACTGGTAATCTCTGAAACTTACATATGTTAGATTGATGTTTCAATAAGCAAGGTTCATAGACTGGAGAACTTCTTCCACAGACTATTCCCTTATTAGTTTTAGCACATAGACTTAGATCATGAGTCATGTTTTGTGTATCTACATAGTGTCCATAAATCTCAGGGTACCAAAATTCAGGTAGATCCTTTCCTATCAGGAGTGGCATCACTATTAACTTACACATTACCTGGACCTCCTCCACTTTGTATACATCAAACCTTCCAGCACACCATCTTTCCTCACATTCAACTTCTTTTCCTGGTACTTCAAACCATGTACTTTTTAAATTTAAACCCTTGAAATAGTTCATCCAAGTGCGATAATTCCCTAATCGTAGCTCATCTCGAGCTCTATTAATTTGAATGTGATAAGATAGTGTAGAAAAAGCACATTGAGTAATGTTTATGAACTCCTGATTTGCTTTCCACAACTCCAGACTGGCTAGTGCTGTGTGATTAACCATAATATTGAGATATTTAGTTAATTGTACCTGGCTAATTTGTGTTTCGAATGTTGTAGGTAACCATTTGCTTGTGATTTGGCTTTTATCCACACTACTGGTGATTCCATATTCTGCATCATGTAAAAAGGACCCTCCTGTCCTGACACCGTGAAATTTCCTACCGTATACCATTCGTAGTAAGGATATTGCGTTATACTCTTATCCTGATTTACCCATCTAAGATCAGTACTATTTTCATGAACTGTTACATTGATACCGGGAGTCCAAGCATAAACAAACATTTGAAAACATTCAAGCACTATTATCATAGTCAGAAGGATCTTCATTCTGTTTCTCTCAGTTCAAGACTCTTTTTGCAGTGTGATGCGTGGATCCAGGCTGCTTTTCCTTCCAATTTCACTGAGGTGGCTGTGGTCAAAAGCACTTGATAAGGACCTTCAAATCTAGGTTCCAATGGCTTTCTGGTGTGTTTCTTAACATATACATAATCTCCTGGTAGCAGTGTATGTGTACCTGCTATTGAGTTAGGGTCTGGAAGAGAAGAATACACACTTTTGTGGATCTTAGTTAGACGTTGTTGTAATTGTATCACATATGCAGTCAAACTATCACATTGCAATTGCATACTCTGTGGAAACTATATACCTAATCTAGGTGCATTCCCAAAAAGTATTTCATATGGGGACAATCCTGTTTTCCCTGTTGGAGTGTATCTTATGGAGAACAAAGCCAAAGGCAGGCATTCTGGCCATGGCTTGTTTAACTCTGGCATGGCTTTTTGTATTTTCAACTTTATTGTCCCATTTACTCTTTCCACTGATCCTGAACTCTGTGGGTGGTAAGGGAAACTTTGTTGAACCCCTAACATGGTCATCACATTCTGCATGATTTCTCCTGTAAAGTGTGTCCCCTATCTGATTCTATGGTTTCAGGAAGACCAAACCTAGGTATTAACTCAGTGATCAGTTTCTTGGCTGTGGCTTTTGCTGTAGCTGATTTTACTGGATAACTTTCGGGCCAACCTAAAAATAAATCGATACACACGAGGACAAAATCAAAGGGGCCGCTCTTAGGCATTTGTATGTAGTCAATTTGCAGTCTCCGGAAGGGGTATTGGGCCCGGACCTGGTGTTTTCGTGGGGTTTTTACTCTCTGTCCTGGGTTATTCAGGAGACAGATTTGGCAGGCTGCACAGTAGTTTCTCGCAGTACTACTGAATCCAGGGGCGAGCCATCCTTGGTTCACAATCCTATACGTGGAATTGAAACTGACATGTGTGGGTAGGTGAACTGCCGCTGCCATTGCTGGGTACAGAGAGGCAGGTAGGCATACTTTGCCTCCTTCCCTCCATACATTGTCAAGGTCTGGTGCTGCTCCCATCCTGACCCACTTATCTTTCTCGCTCTCCCCTGCTTGCTCCTGTAATTTACTCAGCTGCTGCCATGTTAGTTCTGGGATACTCACCTCTACCGCTGCTAAGGTCTCAGGGCTTCCTTCCCCTAGAGCTGCCTGTTTTGCAGTCAAATCTGCAAATGCATTTCCTTTTGCCTCAATTGTTTTTGCGCTCGTGTGTGCCGCTATCTTCATAATGGCCACTCGTTTAACCTTTTGAAGATTGTACATGACTCTCTTAATCCCTTCTCCATGTTTTACAGGTGTACCTGCTGCTGTCAGATAACCTCTAGCCCTCCATATGTGGCCATAATCGTGCGCTACACCATAAGCGTAGGCAGAGTCAGTGTAAATATTCCCTTCTCGTCCTTTTAAGTATTCTAGGGCTTGTTCTAAAGCTTTTAATTCGGCTTCTTGTGCTGACATGTGGGCTGGTAAGGGCTGTGCTTCAATCACCTGTGTATCAGTCACTACAGCATACCCTGTGTGATATTTACCCTTATCATCAGCAAACCTACTGCCATCTATGTACAAAGTGTGCTCAGCATTTAAGATTGGTGTATCTGTAACATGTGGGAATCCCATTGTCTCCTGTTCCATGAGCTGAAAACAATCGTGCTCATCTATCTCTTTAAACAGAAGGGTGTCAGTTTCCTCATCTCCTTCCTTATTAGCACTATTATTCCCCCTTGCCAAATCTGGTGACTGAAGAGGCAAAAAGGTGGCCAAATTTAAGGTTGTACAGCGCTGAAAAGTGACATTTGGAGGTAAAAGTAAAGTACACTGTAACCTTAATTGCCTAGCCATTGAAATGTGTTTGGGCTGAACTTGAGACAAGATTGCATGTATGTCATGTGTGGTGTGCACTACAACTGGATTGTCTAGAACAATTTCTGATGACTTATCTATGATAATTGACACTGCAGCTACCGCCCGTACACAGGACGGTGAACCTCTGGACACTGGATCTAATGCTGCTGAAAAGTAAGCATATACGGTACAATTTTCAAACAATCGTATAATGGCTGCATCAAAGCGCTAGCGTGTGGTATCCATTGTCTACAATATGACACAATACCTAAAAACATACGCAATTGTTTGAAATTCCGTGGGGGTAACATTCCCTTTATCACTTGAACCCTCTCCTCAGTGAGATGTCTTGTACCCTGTGATATACAATGTCCCAAAAAGATAACTTTTTCCTGACACACTTGCAACTTTTTCTTATTAACCTTGCAACCTTTTTCTGCCAAAAATCGCAACAAATTAAGGGTGGTGGCCAAACAAGTTTCCTTGTCCGGGCAGCATAACAATAAATCTTCCACATATTGTAACAATACACAGGAATCTGGTGGTAGCCATTCTCCCCTCAAGTACAGGATATATCTTTTGCGGTTTACATTCTATGTCAGTATATGGGTGTGGGATGGCTGAGCTGGGGTCAATCAGAGCCTCAACATTTTTTGTTCTTCTATCTTTCATATCCCAACCATCACAATCTGGATTATATTTCCACCCCTCTTCTTTCGCTCTATTTGAGACCTTAATTAAGCATTGAACCTGACGCATCCATTGCTTCTCTAACACCTCTCCTTGTCTGTCCCTTTTTATTTCACTCCATACATCCGGGTCTAAACCCGCTGCTCCTTTCACCTTAAATTTACGAAGGACATCCTTTAAGTCCCGCGCTTCATCTTTCCCATAGATTTTTTTAATTATCTGTGGCACCGTATAATGCGCCACAATTCCCTGACGGGGGTTTCGTGTTCTGCTGGCCCATTCTGACAGTCCGTGCCTAGGTAGCGTGTGGGACACTTAGTGTACAATACAAAGCACTGAAAAAGCTACACTAGTTCCTCGTTGCCTTCCTCCTAGGGTGCCAGAATACTAAAAACCTCTCCGGATGAGATTTCTGAAATCAAATTACTTTATATGCTAGCCAACTGACAAATATTATGACCAGACTGACAACTACAACATATATAAGCATTCCTTTAAGTGACCAGGTATCCGACTAGATCTCCGGGCTTATGGAGACCTTATTCCCCCCCGTATCTGGGATCCCTCTCGTACACTCTTATCCCTGCTTTATGGAGCAGACAGGGCTTATACTCTCAACCCGCCTATGGTTTATGAATTAGATGTGAGGTTAAGCATAAGCGTCAGACCCCCCGGAAGGGCGCATTCCGTTGCTTAGTTCGGCAATCCCCTTCTAACTCATACCATCCTTGACAAGGCTCATTCACTTTCTCAACAAGACAGTCAGACAGACAACAAATAATTCCAGCAATATAAACCAAAATGTGCAGTAATTCTAGACTCACCACTACAGAGGCTGGTGTTTTAAAACCAGGAGAACCGTAACTGACAGAACGGATAGGCACAAATCAGGGGAGCACAGAATATAAGAAAAATAAAGCTTTTTCTTACCTGGCCAGGTTTTCAATCTGTGGTTCCCGGAATGCCTGTCCTTTTGTTCCGTCAGTCTCATTCATCCACCTCTTGTAGTATCATCGGTAAGTCCCTGTTCGGGCGCCAGAAATGTTAAGTGCAATTCTCAACTGAATTGCCTCTAGTTTATATTGCTTTGCCAAATTTAGCTCTCAAAGAAGTAAGACACAGAATCAGGAGTATCTGTATGTCAGTTCCAGAGCATTAAAGGTCCCGTACTGAACTGAACTGCTTTATTTAAGCATTTATAGGGCTGGTTACAGAAACATATGTTTCAGCAAATTTCCATATAAGGTAACAAGCAGTATATTTCAACATACATCACGCTGGACTTTCATTTGGAAAACCTCAAGCTAGTCTTGCAACATATGCTGACACGTACACATAATGCAGAGAAATGAAAATCAACTTAAGTAGAACTCTAGTCCATTATTTCCAACCTTATCAATGCTATGTGTTGGAAATATCTTATGAATGGACAACTTTGTGTAAAAAAATTGTGCTTTCATTTTTTTTCCACAGTTTCCAAAAACTTCGGGAAAAAAATGAACCATTCAAAAGACTAATTATGCCTCTTAGATTATACGTTGGGGTGTTAGCTTTTCAAAATGGGGTCATTTTGTGGGCGTTTCCATTGTCCTGGTGCTCCAGGGCCTTCAAAATTGTAATAGGTGGTTGAGAAATGAGATGTGTAATTTATGCTCCTAGAATGCCTGAAGCTGCTACTTCAATGTTGGGCCTCTGTATGTGGCCAGGCTGTGTAAAAGTCTCACACATTTGGTATCGCCATACTCAGGAGGAGTAGCAGAATGTATTTTGGGGTGTCATTTTTGCTATGTAAATGCTATGTGTTGGAAATATCTTATGAATGGACAACTTTGTGGAGAAAAAAATGCGTTTTCATTTTTTTTCCACAGTTTCCAAAAACTTCGGGAAAAAAATGAACCATTCAAAAGACTAATTATGCCTCATAGATTATACGTTAGGGTGTTAGCTTTCCAAAATGGGGTCATTTTGTGGGCGTTTCCATTGACCTGGTGCTCCAGAGCCTTCAAAATTGTGAAAGGTTGTCATCAAATGAGATGTGCAATTTATGCTCGTAAAACGCCTGACGGTGCTAGTTGGATGTTAGACCTCTGTATGTGGCCAGGCTGTGTAAAAGTCTCACACATGTGGTATCACTATACTCAGGAGGAGTAGCAGAATGTATTTTGGGGTGTCATTGCAAGTATGCATGTGCTGTGTGAGAGAAATAACTTGTTATTATGACAATTTTGTGCAAAAAAAAAAAAAAAATTTCCAAGAATTGTGGGAAAAAATTACAACTTCAAAAAACTCACCATGCCTCTTACTAAATGGCTTGGAATGTCTGCTTTCCAAAAAGGGGTAATTTGGGGGGTATTTGTACTTTCCTGGCTTGTTAGGGCCTCAAGAAATGAGATAGGCCTTCAGTACATCAGGTGTGATCAGATGTGATCATTTTTCAATGATTTGCACCATAGCTTGTAGACTCTATAACTTTCACAGAGACCAAATAATATACACTAATTTTGGTTATTTTTACTGAAGATATGTAGCAGTATACATTTTATCCCAAATTTATGAAGAAAAAATACTTATTTGCAAAATTTTACAATAGAAACTAAAAAAAAGTGGGTTTTTTTCAAAAATTTCTCTCTTTTTTTGCTTATATTGCAAAAAATAAAAAAAACAGCAGTGATTAAATACCACCAAAAGAAAGCTATGTTTGTGAGAAAAAAATGATAAAAATTTGGTTTGGGTACAGTGTAGCATGACTGAGTAATTGTCATTCAAAGTGTGAGAGCGCTGAAAGCTAAAAATTGGTCTGGGAAGGAAGGGTGTATAAAAGCCCTGTATTGAAGTGGTTAAAGAAGAAGATACAGGTCTGTGAGAGCCAGAAATCTTGCTTGTTTGTAGGTGACCAAATACTTATTTTCCACCATAATTTGCAAATAAATTCTTTCAAAAATCAGACAATGTTACATAGTTACATAGTAGGTGAGGTTGAAAAAAGACCATCAAGTCCAACCTATGTGTGTGATTATATGTCAGTATTACATTGTATATCCCTGTATGTTGCGGTCATTCAGGTGATTATCTAATAGTTTCTTGAAGCTTTCAATGCTCCCCGCTGAGACCACCGCCTGTAGAAGGGAATTCCACATCCTTGCCGCTCTTACAGTAAAGAACCCTCTACGTAGTTTAAGGTTAAACCTCTCTTCTTCTAATTGTAATGAGTGGCCACGAGTCTTATTAAACTCTCTTCTGCGAAAAAGTTTTATCCCTATTGTGGGGTCACCAGTACAGTATTTGTAAATTGAAATCATATCCCCTCTCAAGCGTCTCTTCTCCAGAGAGAATAAGTTCAGTGCTCGCAACCTTTCCTCATAACTAAGATCCTCCAGACCCTTTATTAGCTTTGTTGCCCTTCTTTATACTCGCTCCATTTCCAGTACGATGGATTTGTTTCCAGATTTTGTCTTTCATAGTTGAGGTATACCTATGATGACAATTACAGGCCTCTCTCATCTTTTTAAGTTGGAGAACTTGCAAAATTGGTGGCTGACTAAATACTTTTTTGCCCCACTGTATACATAGAGAGGCACGGTACGCTGGTAGATGCTCGGCCAATGCAGGTAGACCCCATCCCGGAATCTGAGTCCAGACATTAAGTACAGATCACAATCACACTCATAGCTTCATCATGGCTCTCACAATACAGAAGGAAAATAAACTCTATCAAACATGAACAAAACTATTTCCAGGCATGATCACAGCTGGCACCTGTTATAAATATTCTGAGAAAATCATCTTTTCAGTTCCGTGCCTGGAGTTCCCTTGGGAGAACCTTTGCGCCGCGCTCGTGACTTACGGAACGGAACATTTCTTTTCTTCTGGGACTCCCCTGTATTGGAGTGATAACATCACCAGCTGAGGAGAACGTAGATATGTGAACAAACTCTGTCCTGCTTAGAAACGGAGAGCTCAGCCCGCTAGAACATCTTCACACGTTCCCTCTGTGACAATAACAGCTCTGGAGTGTCTCATGGCCAGAACACTGCGGGGGCGATGAACAAAAACACATTTCCTTCTTTTTTACTGCTATGGACCCTCTTCATCTTTGTAAGACTTAGAAAAGGAATTTCAATCCATACTTGAATTTTTCTAGTATCACTAGAACTACAAGTCCCAGCACTCTGGGGCCTTCCTTTGTCTATAGAACTATTATCCACAGCACACTCTACCTGTATTTCTCTTCTCTGCAGAACTACAAGTCCCAGGATGGTATGCTTGTATTTTTATTTCTACAGAACTACAAGTCCCAGAATGGTATGCTTGTATTTTTATTTCTACAGAACTACAAGTCCCAGCACACTATACGTATATTTTTCTTTCTATAGAACTATAATTCCCAGCACAGTATACTTTTATTTCTTCTTTCTATTGAAGCTGGCACTCTTTCAAACAACACATAGCAATGCACAATTATTAGATGAAATATGTATTTATTTAAATATATACAGTATATTATATTTAGATATGATTTATATATACAGTATATGCACATAAATACAGTATCTCACAAAAGTGAGTACACCCCTCACATTTTTGTAAATATTTTATTATATCTTTTCATGTGACTAACTCAACACACAGCCATTAATGTCTAAACCGCTGGCAACAAAAGTGAGTACACACCTAAGTGAAAATGTCCAAATTGGGACCAATTAGCCATTTTCACGGTGTTATGTGACTTGTTAGTGTTACAAGGTCTCAGGTGTGAATGGGGAGCAGGTGTGTTAAATTTTGTGTTATCGCTCTCTCATACTGGTCACTGGAAGTTCAACATGGCACCTCATGGCAAAGAACTGTCTGAGGATCTGGAAAAAAGACTTGTTGCTCTACATAAAGAGGGCCTAGGCTATAAGAAGATTGCCAAGTCCCTGAAACTGAGCTTCAGCACGATAGCCAAGACCAAACAGTGGTTTAACAGGACAGGTTCCACTCAGAACAGGCCTCACCATGGTTGACCAAAGAAGTTATGTGCACGTGCTCAGCGTCACATCCAGAGGTTGTCTTTGGGAAATAGACGTATGAGTGCTGCCAGCATTGCTGCAGAGGTTGAAGGGGGGGGTCAGCCTGTCAGGGCTCAGACCATACGCCGCACACTGCATCAAATTGGTCTGCATGGCTGTCATGCCAGAAAGAAGCATCTTCTAAAGAGTATGCACAAGAAAGCCCGCAAACAGTTTGCTGAAGACAAGCAGACTAAGGACGTGGATGAGCTACAGTTCATTGAGGGAACCATGAATGCTAACATGTACTGTGACATACTGAAGCTGACCATGAACCCCTCCCTTCGTAGAATGACCCAAAACACACCTCCAAGACGACCACTGCCTTGCTAAAAAAGCTGAGGGTAAAGGCGATAGACTGGCTAAGCATGTCTCCAGACCTAAACCCTATTGAGCATCTGTGGGGCATCCTCAAATGGAAGGTGGAGGAGCGCAAGGTCTCTAACATCCACCAGCTCTTTGATGTCCTTATGTAGGAGTGGGAGAGGACTCCAGTGGCAACCTGTGAAGCTCTGGTGAACTCCATGCCCAAGAGGGTTAAGGCAGTGCTGGAAAATAATGGTGGCCACACAAAATATTGACACTTTGGGCTCAATTTGGACATTTTCACTTAGGGGTGTACTCAGTTTTGTTGCCAGCGGTTTAGACATTAATGGCTGTGTGTTAAGTTATTTTGAAGGGACAGCAAAGTTACACTGTTATACAAGCTGTAGACTCACTACTTTACATAGCAAAGTGTAATTTCTTCAATGTTGTCACATAAAAATATAACATTATGACCACTGATAGGTAAAGTGAATAACATTGATTGTTTGGTTACAACGGCATCTAAGAGTGGGTAGGATATATTAGACAGCAAGTGAGCATGTTGTTCCTGAAGCTGATGTATTGAAAGTAGAAAAAATGGGCAAGCGTAAGGATTTGAGTGATTTTGATAAGGGCCAAATTGTAATGGGTAGTCGACTGAGTCAGAGCAACTCCAAAACTGTATCTGTTTTGAGATGTTCCCGGTCTTCACTGGTCTGGAACTACCAAAATTGGTCCAAGGAAGGAAAACTGAAGACAGAGTCATGGGTGGCCAAGGCTCACTGATGCACATGGGGTGCGAAGGCTGGCCTGTGTAGTCCAGTCCAAAAGAAGAGATACTGTAGCTCAAATTGCTGAAAAAGTTAATCCTGGTTCTGATAGAAAAGTGTCAGAACACAGAGCATTGCAGTTTGTATTGTATGGTGTTGCATAGTTGCAGACTGGTAAGGGTGCCCATGCTGACCCGTGTCCACAGCCAACAGTGCCAGTACAATAAGCACGTGAGTATCAGAACTGGACCACAGAGCAATGGAAGAAGGTGGCCTGATCTGAAGAAATTCAAGAATGGTTTGAAGAACACAACGAGTTTGAAGTGTTGACTTCTCCTCCAAACTCTCCAGATTTCAATCCAATTGAGCAATTGTGGGACATACTGGAAAAAAATACTGATCCTTGAAGGTGCTACCTCACAACTTACAGGACCCGAAGGATCTACTACTGACGTCTTGGTGCCAGATACCACAGCTTCCAAACTTGTATGTTTATCATAAATATACCATTGGTTCCAGTTTTTTCGCAGGTAAATAATATTCCCAAGAGTATTTAGTTGAAGCCCGCTGGATTTGATTAGGAATGTAGTATGAAACTTTACAGCCCAACTCCAGGCCCATCACCTGGTGTGCTGATAAAACAGTTTTAAAGGTACTTACAGACATTCCAATGTCCCAAATTTTATGTAGACAGTTTAAAATCAGAGGAACATTTTAAACAGTTTAGTTTAAAGTGGAACTCAGCTTCCCCTACAATAAAGATGAAATGCCCAGCAATTTGCAGCATAACTCAACTTCAGTCTGCTGCTGTTTCCTGCAGAAAGTACACTCCACCACTAGATGGCTCTATTCTTCCAGGTTAAGTGACGGTAAGCATGGCTGTCATTTAGTGCAGCAGTAAAGACTGCCCTGTGCTGCCAGCAGACTAGAAGAGGGGGAACCACTGACATCCCTGGACTGGAATGAAGACACTTGGATTTTCGTACGGCCGAATGTCCGTTTTTTGTGGCATGCAAGTCTCATGTCGAAAGGTGGTGGCTCTTTTGAGGGTTGGTAGCATCCAGCTACATAGAGTAGAGTTTGCTCAACATGTTTCGCTTTGCAGGAACGCTTCTTCAGGAGCTTTAAGGGTTAAATCTATTCATATTCTATGGGGATAAACATAAAATAGTCAGGTGCAAGGGTATATTCAAATACAGTAAATATGTACATCAATAACAGTGTATTTAGACTGTTAGACATAGAGTAGAGTTTGCTCAACATGTTTCGCTTTGCAGGAACGCTTCTTCAGGAGCTTTAAGGGTTAAATCTATTCATATTCTATGGGGATAAACATAAAATAGTCAGGTGCAAGGGTATATTCAAATACAGTAAATATGTACATCAATAACAGTGTATTTAGACTGTTAGACATAGAGTAGAGTTTGCTCAACATGTTTTGCTTTGCAGGAACGCTTCTTCAGGAGCTTTAAGGGTTAAATCTATTCATATTCTATGGGGATAAACATAAAATAGTCAGGTGCAAGGGTATATTCAAATACAGTAAATATGTACATCAATAACAGTGTATTTAGACTCACAAAAACAACCGTAAATCAAGCAGGGAAAGGGGTGGAACAGATGGCACAGAACCCCCCGTAAGTAGGCAGATATGGGGATACACCTAGGTGGATGGTGCAGGTAAAAATGAATACCAACATATACACAGGTAAAATGTAGAATAAAGAAACTGCACTATAAACTTACTGGTAAGTGTGTAACAATATACTAGGCCAGGGGTGTATATGCCCACATGTGTGATTCTATAGTCATATGGGCTGCTCAGATGTGATAGGGAGGAAATGCTCAGTATAGAAACTCACTGAAAACTGAGCATGTGCAGACCTGCCAAAACTGCTCTGCAAAATCCCTAGCTGAATTGGGGACATGAACAGCAGGGGGAGATAGAGAGCAGCAGGATCAACCAGGTTTTTTGCAGAATACAGAAAACGAATCTCATAGTGACTGAGTGAGTATGAACAGCATGTAATACACCATTTATTGATAGATTTTTTATGATGTGGGTTTAGTGACACTGCTTTACTGCATGCATATTAAAAACAAGGATTATTCTGCCACAAGTTAAGGCGTTCCTAAAACCGGACCTTACCACTTTTTGGCAACGCAGTGCACCAACATGCTTGTTAAAGGCTTAATAATTGATACTGGGCTTTTTTTGGCACAGCTTTCAGCTTCCAGAGATCAGGTCCTCTAAGTTTTCGAGTCTGTTGGGATCATCATTAGAGGTCTCTCTCTTCCTGCTGGATTTGTTAATTATGTTATATTGTGGGGAGAACAACGGGAGGAGGTTGAATACAGAAAGATGAACAGGAACAGCTTAAGCTCCCAAGTGGAAGAAGTCAGGTATGGAGATCTCACCCTTGGAGGCATAAAGGAAGCCAGGGGCTGATCAGGCTGGCAAGGTGCCACAAGGCTCCTCCAATAATTAAAATATCAGATATATATTTTTTAAGATGTGCTATTATTTTTGAAAGATGTCCCTCCGAATAATACAGTGGTACCTTTCTAATCTATCCTCCTAACTTCTTCTTTGTTCCATTTGAGTTTGACATTTCTGCTTCAAAGGAGTCACAATACTCTGGCCCTGTAGAGTCCCATAGTGTCCTGTATGGTCACTTAGTGTTCTGTATGGTCCTGTAATACAGGAATCCCCAACCCCCGGACTGGGGACCGGTACCGGTCTGTGGCCTATTGGTGACTGGGCCGCACAGCAGGAGGTGAGCGGCGACCACGGTCCAGACAAGGCTATTACAGACTGCGGTCATCGCTCACCTCCCGCTGTGCGGCTGTACCTGTGTCTAATCTCCTGCCCCATCGACGTTGTCATCCTATCAACAGGGCGGGAGGAGCTGGAGATCTCGCAGAGTGTGTGAGTCTACCCATATTAACAAGCAGGTAATCACTCGCTTGTTAATATGATAAGTTGGGCGGCTCCCGTCCTTCATACAGATCTTCAGCTCTACCCACCCCCTGATCTGGTAATAGGATGAAATCATCTGCGGGGATGGAGAGGAGACCCAGGAAAAGGACATACAGTCTGAAAACTGTCTCTACCCTGCCAAAAGTAGGACTGTGCAGCGGAGGCAAAGATTGTAATGGGGCAGTGTGATGTTAGAGAGGAAAGGGGGGGACATGACTGTAAGGGGCACTGTGATTGGGGGGGAGGGGGGCTGTGTGATGTAAAAGGGCAGTCCGCTTCACATCACAGCCTCCCTTTACATTACAGTGCAGTCCCCTTTACATCACAGCCTCCCTTTACATTACAGTGCAGTCCCCTTAAATTACAGCCTCCCTTTACAGTGCAGTCCCTTTGCCATTACTGCTCCCTCTTTACAGTGCAGTCCCTCTGCCATTACTGCTCCCTCTTTACAGTGCAGTCCCTTTGCCATTACTGCTCCCTCTTTACAGTGCAGTCCCTTTGCCATTACTGCTCCCTCTTTACAGTGCAGTCCCTCTGCCATTACTGCTCCCTCTTTACAGTGCAGTCCACGTTACATTAATGTAGAGGGGACTGCACTGTAAAGGGGCAATGTGTAAAGTGGGGCTGTGATGTGAAGGGGAGCTGTGGACATTGATATAAAGGGGGAGCTATGATTGGACGAGCTAAAATTGTCTGCCACGAAACCTGTCCCTGGTGCAAAAAAGTTTGGGGACTACTGCTGTAATGGACAAACTCTATTATTCAGGTACAAAAAGGGACAGATGAAGCTTGAAGAAAAGGAAAAGGGAAGGTTAGCATAACAGAATTCTGTTTTTTTTTCTCGAAGGGACTGCCAAGACCATTCCCTAAGGAGGATCTGCAGGGGGTTCAGAGAGTGTAATGTCTCCAAGGCCAAGGAGCGCATTTAGGCCGCACCATGATTGCTGTTTCTTTTTGCCTTCCTGCTGTGTACTCACATTACTTCATGCTGAGAAGTAGGAATTCAATTTCCATTATCTCTGTTTAATTGCTTTGAACATCTGGTAGGCTTGTAAGAACAAAAAAAAGGTGGCATTTTACACAATCTTAATAAAAATGACCACCTCAATGGCCAAAATGAGCAGCCAAAGGTTTTCATATGACATATAAGGTGGGCCTAGAGGAAAGCCTAACTCCTGTTTGCAAGGCATTACATTGCCCCCCATCTCACCTTAGGGCTCTGTGCAAGCTGTTGTATATATTTAGACCCTTTAACCACTTGACCTCCGGAAGATTTACCACCCCTTCATGACCAGGTCAGTTTTTGCAATACGGCACTGCGTTATTTTAACTGACAATGGCGCAGTCATGTGACACTGTACTCAAATAAAATTGATGTCCTATTTTCCCCCACAAATAGAGCTTTCTTCTGGTGGTATTTAATCACCGCTGGGTTTTTTTATTATTTGCGCTATAAACAATAAGACGACAATTTTGAAAAAAACAAAACAATATTTTTTTACTTTCTGCTATAAAACATATCCAATAAAAAAAATTGACAAAATCAAATTTATTCACCAATTTAGGTCAATATGTATTATGCTACATATTTTTGGTAAAAAAAATCCCAATAAGCGTATAATGATTGGTTTGTGCAAAAGCTATAGCGTCTACAAGCTATGGGATATTTTTTATGTATTTATTTATTTTTACTAGTAATGGCGGCGATCAGCGACTTATAAGGGGACTGCGATATTGCGGAAGCCATTCTGACACTAACTGACACTTTTTACACTTTGTGGGAACCAGTTACACAAATACAGAGATCAGTGCTAAAAATATGCACTGTCACTGTACGAATGACACTGGCTGGGAAGGGGTTAAACATCAGGGGCGATCAAAGGGTTAACTGTGTGCCTAACCAGTGTTTTTGTGAACTGTGGGAGGTGCTTTTACTAGGGGGAAGAGATGGAAATGTATTCCCTGCTTTGCAGTGACACAAACTCCATCCCTTCCCTCCTGTCAAAATGGTAATCTGCTTTGTTTACATAGGCAGATCGCAGTTCTGTGTCTCTGCCTGATGAGTGGAGGGTCCCTGGTATCCGCCGATCGCCTTTGGCTGTGTGTAATCACAACGGAATCGAGCTGACGGCGGCGCGCATTCGTGCCCCCTACCGGAAGTGTGGGATCAAGTGTATATACAGTGGAGACAGAAAGTATTCAAACCCCTTAAACTTTTCACTCTTTGTTATATTGCAGCCATTTGCTAAAATCATTTAAGTTCATTTTTTCCCCTCATTAATGTACACACAGCACCCCATATTAACAGAAAAACACAGAAATGTTGACATTTTTGCAGATTTATTAAAAAATAAAAACTGAAATTTAACATGGTCCTAAGTATTCAGACCCTTTTCTGTGACACTCGTATATTTAACTCAGGTGCTGTCCATTTCTTCTGATCATCCTTGAGATGGTTCTACACCTTCATTTGAGTCCAGCTGTGTTTGATTATACTGATTGGACTTGATTAGGAATTCCACACACCTGTCTATATAAGACCTTACAGCTCACAGTGCATGTCAGAGCAAATGAGAATCATGAGGTCAAAGGAACTGCCTGAAGAGCTCAGAGACAGAATTGTGGCAAGGCACAGATCTGGCCAAGGTTACAAAAAAATTTCTGCTGCACTTAAGGTTCCTAAGAGCACAGTGGCCTTCATAATCCTTCAATGGAAGACATTTGGGACGACCAGGACCCTTCCTAGAGCTGGCCGTCTGGCCAAACTGAGCTATCGGGGGAGAAGAGCCCTGGTGAGAGGTAAAGAAGAACCCAAAGATCACTGTGGCTGAGCTCCAGAGATGCAGTCGGGAGATGGGAGAAAGTTGTAGACAGTCAACCATCACTGCAGCCCTCCACCAGTCGGGGCTTTATGGCAGAGTGGCTCGATGGAAGCCTCTCCTCGGTGCAAGACACATGGACAGGCCCGGATTTACTCCCTTTGCCGCCCCAAGGCCGGGTCCTTCAATGCCGCCCCCCCCCCACACACACACACACACAAACACACACACACACACCACCATTCTCGTCCTTTATCGATGACTGCTACAATAGGTCAATTAAAAACATATCTCCACACCAGAGAACACTGAAAATAACTGGCTTTAATTGTACAGACTGAAAATACTTCAGGGTAAGTGCGCGAGGGGTAAGGATTTTTCGCGGGCAATGGCTGGTGTTAGTGCTTCAATCATCCCCGGCACCATGGTTGTTATGGTGTCAGGATGATTGAAACGCATTATTTCTATCATTACATTGTAATATAAAATGAAATAGTTCAACTCACCATAATGCAGAATCATTGGGAGCCCTGAGCGTGTCACTTGCCACCATCGCTTGTCACTTGCCACGCTGCCTGCCACCAGATGGGGATGTCACTTGCCTCTATGCCTCCCACCAGATGGAGATATCACTTGCCACTATGCCTGCCACCATATGGAGATATCACTTGCCACTATGCCTGACACCAGATGGAGATGTCACTTGCCACTATGCCTGCCACCAGATGGAGATGTCACTTGCCACTATGCCTGCCACCAGATGGGGATGTCACTTGCCACGCTGCCTGCCACCAGATGGGGATGTCACTTGCCTCTATGCCTGCCACCAGATGGGAATGTCACTTGCCACACTGCCACCAGATGGGAATGTCACTTGCCACGCTGCCTGCCACCAGATGGGAATGTCACTTGCCACGCTGCCTGCCACCAGATGGGAATGTCACTTGCCACGCTGCCTGCCACCAGATGGGGATGTCACTTGCCACGCTGCCTGCCACCAGATGGGGATGTCACTTGCCTCTATGCCTGCCACCAGATGGGAATGTCACTTGCCACACTGCCACCAGATGGGAATGTCACTTGCCACGCTGCCTGCCACCAGATGGGGTTGTCACTTGCCACGCTGCCTGCCACCAGATGGGGATGTCACTTGCCACCATGCCTGCCACCAGATGGGGATGTCACTTGCCACCAGATGGGAATGTCACTTGCCACGCTGCCTGCCACCAGATGGGGATGTCACTTGCCACCATGCCTGCCACCAGATGGGGATGTCACTTGCCACACTGCCACCAGATGGGGATGTCACTTGCCACGCTGCCTGCCACCAGATGGGGATGTCACTTGCCACCATGCCTGCCACCAGATGGGGATGTCACTTGCCACGCTGCCTGCCACCAGATGGGGATGTCACTTGCCACCATGCCTGCCACCAGATGGGGATGTCACTTGCCACGCTGCCTGCCACCAGATGGGGAGGTCACTTGCCACCATGCCTGCCACCAGATGGGGATGTCACTTGCCACACTGCCACCAGATGGGGATGTCACTTGCCATGCTCCCTGCCACCAGATGGGGATGTCACTTGCCACTATGCCTGCCACCAGATGAAGATGTCACTTGCCACTATGCCTGCCACCAGATGGAGATGTCACTTGCCTCTATGCCTGCTACCAGATGGAGATGTCACTTGCCACTATGCCTGCCACCAGATGGAGATGTCACTTGCCTCTATGCCTCCCACCAGATGGAGATGTCACTTGCCACTATGCCTGCCACCAGATGGGGATGTCACTTGCCACTATGCCTGCCCCCAGATGGGGATGTCACTTGCCACTATGCCTGCCACCAGATGGAGATGTCACTTGCCACTATGCCTGCCACCAGATGGAGATGTCACTTGCCACTATGCCTGCCACCAGATGGGGATGTCACTTGCCACTATGCCTGCCACCAGATGGAGATGTCACTTGCCACTATGCCTGCCACCAGATGGGGATGTCACTTGCCACTATGCCTGCCACCAGATGGGGATGTCACTTGCCACGCTGCCTGCCACCAGATGGGAATGTCACTTGCCACACTGCCACCAGATGGGAATGTCACGTGCCACACTGCCTGCCACCAGTTGGGAATGTCACTTGCCACGCTGCCTGCCACCAGATGGGAATGTCACTTGCCACGCTGCCTGCCACCAGTTGGGAATGTCACTTGCCACGCTGCCTGCCACCAGATGGGGATGTCACTTGCCACGCTGCCTTCCACCAGATGGGAATGTCACGTGCCACGCTGCCTGCCACCAGTTGGGAATGTCACTTGCCACGCTGCCTTCCACCAGATGGGAATGTCACCTGCCACGCTGCCTGCCACCAGATGGGGATGTCACTTGCCATGCTGCCTGCCACCAGATGGGGATGTCACTTGCCTCTATGCCTGCCACCAGATGGGAATGTCACTCGCCACGCTACCTGCCACCAGATGGGGATGTCACTTGCCACCATGCCTGCCACCAGATGGGGATGTCACTTGCCACCAGATGGGAATGTCACTTGCCACCATGCCTGCCACCAGATGGGGATGTCACTTGCCACACTGCCACCAGATGGGGATGTCACTTGCCACCAGATGGGAATGTCACTTGCCACACTGCCACCAGATGGGAATGTCACTTGCCACACTGCCACCAGATGGGAATGTCACTTGCCACACTGCCACCAGATGGGGATGTCACTTGCCACCAGATGGGGATGTCACTTGCCATGCTCCCTGCCACCAGATGGGGATGTGTGTCACTTGCCATGCTGCCTTCTATCAGATGGAGGAGGGCGGAACAGCGGTGCGGGCAATGAGAGATGTCATCTCTCTCCCCCGCTGCCGCACCGCTGACATTACATTGATTTTTTCAAAAATGGCGCCGGGCTGCGCAATCACGCTACTGCGCATGCGCCGCCCGGCCGAGCGCATACGAGCTTTCCCGAGCCCGGCCGGCTTCGGAACGGCGCATGCGCAGTTGCGTGGTTGGCTCGCAGCCATCTTTTCTATGGGCACCGGTGCCCCTAATAGAGTTTAATGGGCAGCCCGAATAGGGGGGCGGCCGCGAAGTCGCCGCAGGAGCGGCGCCGCCCCTGCACCACTGCCGCCCCAAGGCCTGGCCTCGGTGGCCTTGTGGCAAATCCGGCCCTGCACATGGAAGCCCACATGGAGTTTGCTAAAAAACACCTGAAGGACTCCACGATGGTGAGAAATAAGATTCTCTGGTCTGATGAGACCAAGATAGAACCTTTTGGCCTTAATTCTAAGCGTTATGTGTGGAGAAAACCAGGCACTGCTCATCACCAGTCAAATACAGTCCCAACAGTAAAGCATGGTGGTGGCAGCATCATGCTGTTGGGTGTTTTTCAGCTGCAGGGACAGGACGACTGGTTGCAATCAAGGGAAAGATGAATGCAGCCAAGTACAGGAATATCCTGGACGAAAACCTTCTCCAGAGTGCTCAGGACCTCAGACTGGGCTGAAGGTTTACCTTCCAACAAGACAATGACCCTAAGCACACAGCTAAAATAACAAAGGAGTGGCTTCACAACAACTCCATGACTGTTCTTAAATGGCCCAGCCAGAGCCCTGACTTAAACCCAATTGAGCATCTCTGGAGAGACCTAAAAATGGCTGTCCACCAACGTTTACCATCCAACCTGACAGAACTGGAGAGGATCTGCAAGGAGGAATGGCAGAGGATCCCCAAATCCTGGTGTGAAAAACTTGTTGCATCTTTCCCAAAAAGACTCATGGCTGTATTAGATCAAAAGGGGCTTCTACTAAATACTGAGCAAAGGGTCTGAATACTTAGGACCATGTGATATTTCAGTTTTTCTTTTTTAATAAATCTGCAAAAATGTCAACATTTCTGTGTTTTTCTGTCAATATGGGGTGCTGTGTGTACATTAATGAGGGAAAAAAATGAACTTAAATGATTTTAGCAAATGGCTGTAATATAACAAAGAGTGAAAAATTTAAGGGGGTCTGAATACTTTCCGTCCCCACTGTACGTGATCAGGCGCACAGCTGTGCCCTGTAGCGGTAAAACTGCGGATGGTCAGCAAGTATCGTACTTATCGGCGTATAACACGCACTTTTTTCCCCTTAAAATCAGGGGGAAATCGCGGGTGCGTGTTATACGCTGATCCCCTGCAATCCTGACCTGTCAGATCTAAAAAATCGCCGACCGCGATTTGAAAATGGCGCCACCGGCGCCGAAATACACAGTGCCGCTCCTCGGCCCTTCTCGGCCACTTTCAGCTTCACTCGAGCGCCGCCCGAACCTAGCCGAGTGAATGAGAGCCGCCGAGAACCGGCTCTGTGTATTTCGGCGCCGGCGGCGCCATTTTCAAATCGCGGTCGGCGATTTTGAAGCTCAGCGAGCTGCAAGGCTGCACTGGGGCAAGGCTGGACTGGGGCAAAGCTGCACTGGGGCAAGGCTGCAATGGACACTGGGGAAGGCTGCACTGAGAAGGCTGCACTGACAAGGCTGCACGGACAAGGCTGCACTGACAAGGCTGCACTGAGAAGGCTGCAATGATGGGCATTTAAATGTAAGTTTTTTCCCTTCAACTTCCCTCCTAAAAGTTTTTTTTTTTCTTAAAATTCCCTCCTAAATTGGGGTGCGTGTTATACGCCGGTGCGTGTTATACGCCGATAAATACGGTAGTTAAATACCTTAAATGTTCTCTCAAATTTGCAATTCTGTGACATTTATAGCTCCATAAATATCCTTTCTACCATCAGGCCATAGCTGGGTTGTAGCAGCACACACTCGTCATTCACCAGTGACATATGCCACCACTCAGGGACTACATGTCCCAATGGTCATTGCAGCATTTCTATATTTGCAAAGGTTCCTGGACAGGTTATACAGAACAGACATCTGCAACAGGCAGTGCCAACTGCTTGTAGTGCTGGCTTCATGACATCTCCATTGTGGTCCAGGGGACTCCAAGGGGTGAGTTTGGGTGAGGTGGGCAGGAAGGGCTGTGTGGCGCTGGGTGTCATACAGCTGGAACTAACTGGACAAGCATTCAGTGACAGATAGGGTTCAAACCTGCAGTGATGAGAAAACAATGCTGCAAGATCAGAGCTGGAAATGTTATAACCAGGAGACTATCCATCACTAAGGCCCCATTCACACCTAGCGATTTTAAGGCCTGATTCACACCTATGCAGGGTGCAGGTGCATTTTGCCTTTTTCAATACACGTTTTTGATCCATTGAAGCCTATGGAACCAAAAACCAGAAAAAAGTCCCTGGCCCTTTCCATAAAATGTACACCTGTGAACTACATCCATAGGAAACCATGTTAAATGGACTGTAGCATGTTTCTGCACAACTGAAAACGCACGAAAAAATGCATAGGTGTGCACCAGGCCTTCGTGTGTGTTTTTCCATGCTTTTTTTTTTATGCATTTTATATGCTTTTTTTTGCATTTTATGCATTAATTTCAATGGCCTGCCCTAAACATGAAAAATGCGGCAAAGTAGATTATGAAGTTTTTTGTTACGTTACGGTTTGTAAGTTTTTTACCGCATGGTTTACTAGGTTTGTTGTACATTTTTCAATGCAACAAAACACGTGTCTCCTTCCCATGTTTGGGGCACTATTAACAATTAATGGCACAACAAGCGTGACACGTGTTTTTTTACACGTTCAAGAAATGCGAAACGCGTGCTTCTGCACCTGTTCCTGGAATGTGCAGAAGTGAATGGAGTCTAAAGGCAGGCAAAAAATTTTGAGCTTGGAGTTGGGCTTTAACCACTTGCCAATCGCTTCACATAGGAGTATGGTGGCAGAGCGGTTGTCCTGTGCTGGATCACATATCTAGTACATGATCCAGCACTTCTGGGTACAGGGCACGCTGGCACAAGCTGATCAGCAGGTGCCGACCAATGATTGGCCGCCATCACTCGCTGATCGGCGAAAAGGATGACAGGACAGAGCTCTGTGAATGTAAACAATACAGAGCTCTGTCCTTTTAGCAGTGATGTGCTGGTTTTTGTTTCCCTGCAAAGCAGGGAATAAAAAGCAGCACACCCCTTAGTAAAAACAGCACACAGTGAATGCACTAAGCACTGTTAGGCAAACATTTACCAATTTGATCGCCCAAGATGTTAACCCCTTCCCAGTCAGTGTCATTAGTACAGTGACGGTGCATATTTTTAGCACTGATCACTGTATTAGTGTTACTGGTTTCCAAAAAGTGTCAGTTAGTGTCAGATTGCCTGCCATACTATTGCAGTACGACTATAAGTCGCTGATCGCCACCATTACTAGTATAAAAAGAAATTCCAGTATATATCCCATAGTTTGTAGACACCATAACTTTCTCGCAAACCAGGCAATATACGCTTATTGGGATTTTATTTATCAAAAATATGTAGCAGAATATATATTGGCCTAAATTAATGAAGAAATGAAATTTTTTACATTTTTTGGTGGGATATGTTTTATAGCAGAAAGTAAAAAATATAGTTTTTTTCTTCAAAATTTTGTGTTTTTTTTCGTTTATAGCGCACAAAATAAAAAATGCAGTAGGGATCAAGTACCACCAACAGAAAGGTCTATTTATGGGGAAAAAAATGATATAAATTTTATTTGGGTGCAGCGTTGCATGACCGCGCAATTGTCAGTTAAAGTAACGCAGTGCCAAAATGCAAAGAATGGCCTGGTCATGATCGCGGGTAAATCTTCCGGAGGTCAAGTGGTTAAAGCAAAAGTTTATGTATGGAAATTTTTACATAGCTGGGCCAATGTAAGTATGTATGTGCCCTACCTGTGGGATCCCTGTGGAAGCTGAAAATCACTGTAATAGGCACCACTAGTGATCTCAACTAACTTCTGAGTCGCTGAGACGCTGAGCTGCTTCCCTGTTGCATTATGAACACAGAAGGTTGCTTACTGGCACCTTTCAAGGAACCAGTGTTGCCAACCTATCAGATTGAAATTTACTGACACGACACCCAAAATTTACTGGCACAGCCATGTTTTTACTGGCATTTCCAAAAGTTTAAAAATTACTGTTTTAAATGCAAATTTAAGTATTTAGGCTACAAACAAGTACAATATGCCATTAGCAATGTGATTTAAGGTTGATAATATGGCAAAAAAACATATTTATTTTATTTTTCGATATAGTAAGTAAGTAGCTCAAGGACAGGAGGGCAAGAAATTAGAATGGGTCGGGCGCACACATGAAATGTTACTCTCAAAGTGACACTGGCAGCAGTACAGATGATGATGACACCTCACTGACACAACACCTCCCCTCCTGAGTCACAGTGACAGTCTCTCTCCAAGCCAGGTGGTCCCTTCAGTCCACTCCAGTCTAAACAGCACTAACGGTCCCGCTCCCGGCTTGCCTTGCTCCTGTCCCGCTGAGCCACGAGGCTCTGTCTGCTTGGCTCCCTTGCACTATGACATCACATGACATGCTCAGGCACCGCCTCCGCCAGAGCCACCTGAACACACTGAGGTGAGCAGGTACTCGGATGGTCTCGGCCAGCTCCGGACCGAGCCGAGTGTCACAGTTATATTTTTTACTGGCAACCTCTTCCTTTTACTGGCAGGAGAAACTTGCCTCTTTTTTACTGACTGCCAGTAAAAATATTGACGATTGGCAACACTGCAAGGAACATGCTGCATTTTCTCAATGAATGCAAAGCATTCTCTGGACAAGTAGAGAGGCGGAGCAGTAATGCCACAATCTCCACTTTATCCAATCAGATAAAAACTTTCCATTCATTTAAAAAATGAAGTGTTCTCAGAATGGCGCCCATGCTGAGCAAGTGACTTCCTGCGTTCAATAAGCAGCAATGCGGCCGCTCAGCACAGGACCTGGAAGTTAGTGGGGAACACTACAGTTTTTGCACTGTCCTGGGAGCTTTAGAGACACACAAGTGATGTAGCACCCGTGGGAAGGAAACCTCAGGCTACAAGCAGATCCAGGCATCCCCGGCTTAGACTCTATTCACACTTGGCATTTTGGGATTCTGCCCACGATCTCAGAATGTACTGCAATTGAAAAATGCAGGTTTGGGTGCCATTATTTTCAATGGCACCTAAGACGTGGTCCTGTTTTGCCACGACTGTGGCACGGGAATCGCGTGAAGCTTGTTGCCGTGACAATCGCTGCAAAACCGCACCATATTTTAGGTGCCATTGAGAATGAAGCATTTGAAGATCGCGGGCAGAATCGCAGCGATTCTGCTCAAGATCCCAAAACTCCAGTGTGAATGGAGCCATATCCTACTAATTAAGCGCATCATCATCACACACTCACATTTAGAGCACTCGGATTAACTTGAAGCATTTTGTGTAATAACATGTGTAGCATTAAAACTATTCATTCATTAACACATGTCAACTGAAGAGAAATCGGACATAGATCTTTTTTTTTTTTTTTTTTTTTCGCAGTGCACCACACAACATATGTATTGTGGTGCACTGCAGTATGGTGCCATTGGCACCTACTGTATTTATGTGTTGGGATGTCATTCTAAATGAGTTTATCTATGCATTATCACAATCAGGGGCGGCCCGTTTTTTGAAGCACCTGATTATAGCCAGGGGTTCTAATAGGCTTCAAAATATGGTGGGTTTGGGGTGCAGAGAATGCGAACCAAGCCCACCCAGGTGTGTTACAATAATAAATGAATATTCGCTATTGTAACACTGATCCTCCTCCCGGCCAATCAGGAAGCGGGTCTTGAGACCCGTCACCCGATTGGCTGAATGGACAGGCGATCCTATTGGACGCCTAGGAGGAGGGGAGGAGCCACACAGCGGAAGCCGCCGTGATGAAGGAGAGGACACAAGAGCCACTCCCCGCCACCTCCACCTAGATGGGGTATGTGCCGGGCCGACCGGCAGACAGCGAGCGGGGGGGGGGGGGAAGGTGCCGCCAGCCGCTCAGGTGAGTGGTTGTTTGCCACCCCCCTCAAAAAAAAAAAAACACCAGCTGCCACTAATCACAATGCATAGGTGTGAAGGCAGCCTTATTGTGGATTATAAATAATCTATCATTTTGAGAACATTCACCCCTGCTAGCCTCCAAATAAGCTTTTCTCCTGTCTGCTTTCCATGTTATTTTCTTTATGTAAATTTGAGCAGTTCTATTTTTTTTTTTACCAGGCTTTAGCTTGGCGGCCTCTGATAACCTCATTTCACTCGTCGGTTAATTACTGCTTCTAAAACTTTTTTGCTCTTCCTGACCTAGAAGCTGATTTGAACAGGATTAAGCATAAAGCGCTAAGCGATTCCAAAATAAAAACTGCATAACTGCACACGCCAGGAAATTAATAAAGCAGACGATTCTCTGCCATTAATATGACCCTTATTAGGTGTTTAAAAATAAAGTCTGCTGCCATAAACCGATTGTGCAGCAATAACCATTAGTTAATTGCCAGAAGAACCGGAGTTTACTAGTTTCCAATAAAATACTAGCTCTGGCTACTGTTAGCATTTTATTCCCACTAATTAATCCTGTAAACAAATGTGCTACATAGATTGGCGAGCCAGCCAGGAGGGGGTTACATTGTACACCAAGGCAAGAGCTAAAACAAAGCTGCATTTTATTTATCACAAATAGCTACATAATGAAAAAAACCTTCATGCTTGTATCTGAAAGTATAAGATCATATCTACACAGATTATAATTGCTCTCTAGGCAACACTGCAGCCATAACATAGCTTAATGAGCTCTAGAATCAATTTATACTGTACCCTTAGGTGGCAGCATAAAACAGAAAAGAGATCTGGAATTAGGTTATAGGAAATGTAGGAGCCATTTGTAATAGAATTCTGGAGCAAGTTTGCAGTGTTCTAATTGGTGTTCCAAGGTGCGCGCATTGTTTGATTGCATCTATTTATTAAATCAAAGCAAGATGCTCATTTAAAGGGAAACTGTAGTCTTTTTAAAACTTTTCTTAGCTACGTGTGTAACCGTGATTAGCCTAAAGTGGAAGAAAACACTAATGCCCCATACACACGGTCGGACATTGATCGGACATTCCGACAACAAAATCCATGGATTTTTTGCGACGGATGTTGGCTCAAACTTGTCTTGCATACACACAGTCACACAAAGTTGTCGGAAAATCTGATCATTCTGAACGCGGTGACGTAAAACACGTACGTCGGGACTATAAACGGGGCAGTAGCCAATAGCTTTCATCTCTTAATTTATTCTGAGCATGCGTGGCACTTTGTGCGTTGGATTTGTGTACACACGATCGGAATTTCTGACAACGGATTTTGTTGTGGGAAAATTTTATAGCCTGCTCTCAAACTTTTTGTGTCGGAAAATCCGATGGAAAGTGTGTGATGAAGCCCACACACGGTCGGAATTTCCGACGACAAGGTCCTATCACACATTTTCCGTCAGAAAATCTGACCGTGTGTACGGGGCATTAGTCTAGCTATTCCTAAAAACGTTACCTCCCCTCTCATCCTACCTATCCAGCTTCACCTTTGTGGGGATCTGCCATCCTCTGCCTGAATTTGTAAATGCCTGTAAATATAACATGTACAGTATCTCACAAAAGTGAGTACATCCCTCACATTTTTGTAAATATTTTATTCTATCTTTTCCTGTGAGTGAGTGTGAGTGAGTGAGTGTACAGCTTGTATAACAGTGTAAATTTGCTGTCCCCTCAAAATAAGTCAACACACAGCCATTAATGTCTAAACCGCTGGCAACAAAAGTGAGTACACCCCTAAGTGATAATGTCCAAATTGGGCCCAAATTGTCAATATTTTGTGTGGCCGCCATTATTTTACAGCACTGCCTTAACCCTCTTGGGCATGGAGTTCACCAGAGCTTCGCAGGTTGCTGGTGGATGTTAGAGACCTTGCGCTCGTCCACCTTCTGTTTGAGGATGCCCCACAGATGCTCAATAGGGTTTAGGTCTGGAGACATGCTTGGCCAGTCCATCACCTTTACCCTGAGCTTCTTTAGCAAGTCAGGGGTCATCTTGAAGGTGGGTTTGGGATTATCATGTTGGAATACTGCCCTGTGGCCCAGTCTCTGAAGGGGGGGGGGGCTCATGCTCTGCTTCAGTATCTCACAGTATATGTTTGCATTCATGGTTCTCTCAATGAACTGTAGCTGCCCAGTGCTGGCAGCACTAATGCAGCCCCAGACCATGACACTCCCACCACCATGCTTGACTAGGCAAGACACGCTTGCCTTTGTATTCCTTACCTGGTTGCCACCACACATGCTTGACACCATCTGAACCAAATAAATTTATCTTGGTCTCATCAGACCACAGGATATGGTTCCAGTAATCCATGTCCTTAGTCTGCTTGTCCTCCGCTAACTGTTTGCGGGCTTTCTTGTGCATCATCTTTAGAAGAGGCTTTGTTCTGGGACGTCAGCCGTGCAGACCAATTTGATGCAGTGTTCAGCGTATGGTCTGAACATTAACAAGCTGACCCCCCCACCCCTTCAAACTCTGCAGCAATGCTGGCAGCACGTGAACTTAACTTTTTTGGTCAACCATGGCGAGGCCTGTTCTGAGTGGAACCTGTCCTGTTAAACCGCTGTATGGTCTTGGCCACCGTGCTGCAGCTCAAATTCAGGGTCTTGGCAATCTTCTTATGGCCTAGGCCATCTTTAAACCAGAAGAAACTATTATAAACTATTAGGGTACAGATAGGCTGACTCTGCATTCCAATGGCACACTACATTTCTTGCCAGTGAGAAGCCCCATGTAGGGCTGTCAGACAACAGGTGGAGGATACTTCCATTATTATTTTATTATTATACAGGATTTATATAGGGCCAACAGTTTGCACAGCACTTTACAACATGAGGGCAGACAGTACACTTACAATACAAATCCATACAGGAGGGATCAGAGGGCCCTGCTCGTTAGAGCTTACAATCTAGAAGGGAGGGTCAAGTGGAAACAAAAGGTAATAACTGTGGGGGATGAGCTGATGGAAAAAATGAAAATACAGTTGTTAGGTGTGGGTAGGGTAGGCTTCTCTGAAGAGAAGGGTTTTCAGGGATTGTCTCAAAATTAATAAAGTAGGAGATAAGCGGACAGATTGGGGTAGGGCATTCCGTAGGATTGGAGAGGCTTTGGAAAAGTCCTGGAGGCGAGCATTGGAGGAGGTGATGAGGGAACTAGAGAGCAGGAGGTCTTGAGAGGAACGAAGAGAATGAGTAGGTTGGTATTTAGAGACTAAGCTAGTGATGTAGCTGGGGGTGAAATTGTGGATGGCTTTGTACGTAGTTGTTTTAATTTTGAATTGATGGCTAATCTTGTTTTCAGGTCTCTGACACAAAGACAGAGGCTGCATCATCTTCAGGGGCCCCTGCAACTGGACTTTTGCTGATAATACCTGTTAGTACATTGGATGTATGTACTGTTATTAATCTGTTTTTATAAAGACTGTTTTATTTCTATACCGCTGTGCATCTATTTGCTTATGGTTAATGTTATAAGCTGGTTGGAATATTACCTCTGATCCCAATTACTTTGAATAGATTAATGATTAATATCCCGGGTAGGATATCCCCTCTGTTCATAGAGACCATTTCTTCGGTAGAGACACTGCCAACTTTATTATCAAACCCAATCTTCCACTTAGCAAATGTTCTGGTTCTCTCATTTATCTGCATGTTTAGAGCAATATCCTGTTTAGGGAGAACCATTTCTCATAACCCCCCCAAAAGAGGGCTACATTAAAGGTCTGTGCTTCTAACTCTAACTCTAACCCTCCTTGTAATCCTTACATTAACCATCCATGTAACTCTAACACTAACACTTCCTGTAACCCTACCAATAACTCCCCAAGTCTCACACTAACCCTTCCTGTAACCATCACACAAAACCTCCCTGTAGTCCTAACTTTAATCCTCCCCGTAACCCTAACAGTATCTCTCCCTCTAACCCTCAAACTAACCCTCTCTGTAACCTTAAATGGGTTGTAAACCCTCGTGTTTTTTCACCTTAATGCAACTTATGCATTAAGGTGAAAAAACTTCTGACACTGACCGACCCCCCCAGCCCCCCAGTTTTACTCACCTGAGCCTGTTCGTTCCCTCGGCGGAGACGTGCTCACCTTCTCTGCCTGGGGTTCTTGGCTCTTGATTGGATAGATTGATAGCAGCGCAGGCATTGGCTCCCATAGTCTGAGCACTGACAGGCTGAACCCCCACCCATTCAACCTCTGCAGCAATGCTGTCAGCACTTATACGTCTATTTCCCAAAGACAACCTCTGGATATGATGCTGAGCACGTGCACTCAACTTCTTTGGTCGACCATGGTGAGGCCTGTTTTGAGTGGAACCTGTCCTTTTAAAATGCTGTATGATCTTGGTCACCGTGCTACAGCTTAGTGTCAGGGTCTTGGCAATCTTCTTATAGCCTAGGCCATCTTTATGTAGAGCAACAATTCTTTTTTTCAGATCCTCAGAGAGTTCTTTGCCATGAGGTGCCATGTTGAACTTCCAGTGACCAGTATGAGAGAGTGAGAGCGATAACACCAAATTTAACACACCTGCTCTACATTCACACCTGAGACCTTGTAACACTAATGAGTCACATGACACCGGGGAGGGAAAATGTCTAATTGGGCCCAATTTTGACATTTTCACTTAGGGGTGTACTCACTTTTGTTGCCAGTGGTTTAGACATTAATGGCTGTGTGTTGAGTTATTTTGAGGGGACAGAAAATTTATACTGTTATACAAGCTGTACACTCACTACTTTACATTGTAGCAAAGTGTCATTTCTTCAGTGTTGTCACATGAAAAGATATAATAAAATATTTACAAAAACGTGAGGGGTGTACTTACTTTTGTGAGATACTGTAAGTGCCATAAGAAAGCTCCATATAGCGGAGATATATCCCTGACCTGTATTATCTGAGCACTGGCTTCAGGTGGAAGAAGGCACAACTTTTTTCAATGTGATTTTGTAGAATCGTGTAATAAAGAGATGTTTTAGCATGATTTAGTTTAGGATTTGGACAAGGGCCCTGGAAGCTCCACATTGTTGTTCCAGTATTTGCGTAGTGTTTCATACCTGCAGTCACTCCTATTTGCAGCTGAAGCAGAATCGGGTAGGGTAGTCATTGAGGTAGCTCAGAATTAAGGTATAGGTATTATGAGGTAGAGCCGAGGCTCCAAAGAAATAAGAGTAGACTCAGAAAAGTCAGTCTCTCTCTTCAGGGTAAAGCAGTTCCATTCCATAGGAGACATCGACAGAACCAAAACAATGTTGAAGAAGAAAGTAGGCAGTAGGCAAAAAAATAGGCAATAGACATTATACTATAGTTGCTTGAAAATAGGGTTTCTCTTTAAAACACACAAAATACTGTATTAGAAGAAGCTATATGCATATGCTGCCATTAAGACAAAATACCAAATATATTTAATGTTCTCCAACCTATTCAAAATATCCACTCTATATGGATCCCAGTCTGCATGCTTCTTGAGATTATGCGTTGCTCTTTTCTATATATCACGATGTTGCTCCCAGCAGTATAATGAAGGCTGGATTTAGCATATTATTTATAAAAATGTTAACGATTCTTGGCACTCGGCAGCTGTGACTCCATGCTTTGCTCAGAACTCTGGAGTATTTGCTGACGAGTTCGAAAATTCAGACTGGCTAGTAATAATCTGGACATTTATGGGAGGTCACAAGAGATGCCAGACCACTTCAGATAGAAAAATTGGTTATACTGCACAAGGGTGAAATCAGTGCCAGTTCCAGTGCCGTATCTGAGATTTATACAAATCACTGCTGAAAACTTTGGAAGAGTTTTTTCTGGCCCCATTTTAAAGCGTTACTCTAATTTTAAAGATATCTTTCATAATAAATCACTTTAAAGCTAGCCACACGCTGCCGGTCCCTTTTGAATTTTGATTGGTATGTGGCTATTTTATCACTGCTACGTAATAGTTTAAATTTTTGGGGTTGTATTTGAGATGTGCAAAGAGAGATGACACAAACACTTGTAGGTATAACATTTAATTAAAAGGGAAGTATGGGTTTGTTTAACTTTGCATATTCATACTTACCTAGGTAAAGGCAGCATTGGTCCGATGCTGCATCTGTTCCCTGGGGCCTCTAAGAATGAGAACCGAGCAATCTAACACCACCAATCACTCGGTTCTCAGAACTCCCCGAGTAGAGAGCTGGTGACTGTCATTCAGCATGGGCACCCTGACTGGTCTGCGGCTATGCAACCCCATACATAACAAACTGCTATGCCCATTTTTTCTGCTTTCAACACATTATCTTCAGGAACAATGTGTTTACTTGCTATCTAATATATGCCACTGACTTTCAGATGCCATTGTAACAAGTTAATCAATGTTAATAAATTAACCTGTCAGTGGTCATGAAGTTATGGCTGATCGGTGTATGATAACCAAGGTCAAGTGTTGCATACCAGGAGAATGTGGGACTTCTTCTATTTTATTGCATGGAGAAAGCCCCAACAATTAAAATATTTTCAATTAAAGTGGAAACTCTCTGTAACGAGATGCTGTTACTTTAACTTATCAGTCTGCTGCTCTTTCATTGTCCAATCACCAACTGGGGGGGGGGGAACAAGACCTGCATGTAAGCCTCCCCTTGCCACCCTCTATAGTCATGGCTCTTCTAGCGGCCTACAGAAATACAGGGCTATCCAAGGCCATCTTCCCTATACTTTAACTTTTCCAAGTCCATGCAAACCCATTCTAATTTCTCACAGTGTGCACAGATGGTGAGCAGGGAAGTGGGCTTCTCTCTCATGTTTCTCCATGCGATAAATTGATGCTTGTCATTAACTTCACTCCCTCATGATGGGGTCAGGGCTGTTGCCTGGCACTTTCTAGCTTTTTTTTTTAAAGTTTTTTCTTTCACCACCCACTTGTCTCTCATAAACAAAGCAATAAATTCTGCAACACAGTCATGTTAAAACAAACATCTCGAATATAAACCAAAGTAGGATAAAAGAAACTCACCCTGCCTCACTCCTCCTACCTCAGCGCTCTGGAGTATCTGGTAACTAAAACTCAGGAAATTAAACAAATAGACTAAAAAATAGTAAAGGATAATGTTATCAGGAACTTCTGTCACATTCCAGTACCCATACTTAGTGGCTTCACAAAAGGATCCTGTTTTTAAGCATATGGGTGCGCTTTAGTGTATTCAGCCCAATTCTGGGGAAAGCTCATGTTTGAGGAAGCCCTACACTGGGAAAACTGAGGACACCTTTCCTGCCTCCTAATACTGAGGGGAATCTGCCAAAGAGGGAAGAACTGAGGCATCACTTCCTAGAAGGAACAAAGAAGAGCCCCATCCTTTCTACATACAGTAGAAGTGTTTTTTAAAGCTGAAGTTTAGGCATGCAATTGTTAAATACTGTAGTTTCATCGGTCTAGCTTGGGTCAATGTAAGTATGTGTGAGCCATACCTGTGGGATACTCATGTAAGCAGGAAATCACTATAGCAGACACTGCTACTCCAGTGATCTCCAGTTGCTTCTGGGTCCTGAGCCGAACGCCTGCCCTGGGGCATTGTGAACACAGAGGGTTATTGCTTGGCATGGGCTCTATGTAGGGAACACTTTGCATTTGCACAGAACACACACAAAAGCATGCTTGCTCAGCCCTGGTGCCATTGAGAACACTTTCATATTCTCAATGAATGAAAAGCATTTTCTGATCGGACGAGGTGAAGAAGCAGGATGATGACTTCACAATCTCCACTTCATCCAATCAGAAAATGCTTTGCATTCATTGAGAAAATAAAAGTGTTCTTTGAATGGCACCGGTGCTGAGCAAGCACCCTTTTGTGTTCAGAAAGCAGCAGGGCAGAAGCTCAGCATAGGACCTAAAAGTTAGAGGCAATTACTGTAGTAGTGGTACAAACAAATGGCCACTGCCCTCCCCTATAACTAGCCTTTGTCATATCCAGAGGTGGTCTTTGGGAAATAGATGTATGAGTGCTGCCAGGATTGCTGCAGATGTTGAAGGGGTGGGGGGTCAGCCTGTCAGTGCTCAGATCATACACCAGGAAGCCTCTTCAAAAGATGATGCACAAAAAAGCCTGCAAACAGTTTGCTGAAGACAAGCAGACTAAAGACATGGATAACTGGAACCATGTCCTTTGGTCTGATGAGACCAAGATAAACTTATTTGGTTCAGATGGTGTCAAGTGTGTGTGGGGGCAACCAGGTGAGGAGTACAAAGACAAGTGTGTCTTGTCTACAGTCAAGCATGGTGGTGGGAGTGTCATGGTCTGGGACTGCATGAGTGCTGCCGGCATTGGGGAGCTACAGTTCATTGAGGGAACCATGAATGCCAACATGTACTGTGACATACTGAAGCAGAGCAGGATCCCCTCCCTTTGGAGACTGGGCCACGGGGCAGTATTCCAACATGACAACGACCCAAAACACACCTCCAAGATGACCACTGCTTTGCTAAAGAAGCTGAGGGTAAAGGTGATGGACTGGCCAAGCATGTCTCCAAACCTAAACCCTATTGAGCATCTGTGGGACATCCTCAAACGGAAGGTGGAGGAGCGCAAGGTCTCTAACCAGCTCTGTGATGTCGTCATGGAGGAGTGGAAGAGGACTCCAGTGGCAACCTGTGAAGCTCTGGTGAACTCCATGCCCCAAAGGGTTAAGGCAGTGCTGGAAAATAATGGTGGCAACACAAAATATTGACACTTTGGACCCAATTTGGACATTTTCACTTAGGGGTGTACTCACTTTTGTTGCCAGCGGTTTAGACATTAATGGCTGTGTGTTGAGTTATTTTGAGGGGACAGCAAATTTACACTGTTATACAAGCTGTACACTCACTACTTTACATTGTAGCAAAGTGTCATTTCTTCAGTTTTGTCACATGAAAAGATATAATAAAATATTTACAAAAATGTGAGGGGTGTACTCACTTTTGTGAGATACTGTAAATACTCACATTGGTTTAAGTTGTACTAATGTAGCTAATATGTAATGTAAATTGAACTAATGTAATGTAAAAATCACCATACCTGAACTTCAGCTATAACTGCAGCAGATAGAGATCAGCTCTCCTGCTCTACTAGGTAGGGCTGTGCTATGTAGTACAGCTGTATAAATCCTAAAACTGGATGGATAGAGATACCAATCCTTTGGTAGGTAAAACAGCTCCCATATATGTATTTAATCTGTGTATTTAGCTGTTTGTCTGGAATTTATTTTCAAACAAGCCAGCTACTTCTCAAATGCAAGCTGCTCCTCCCAGCATCAAAAACTGATTACAGCATTGTTAATAGGCTGTATTCAAAGATTTGAAATGCTCTACCATCAGAAATGTTTTTTTTTATTAGAGCTGTGTTCTTCTTTAAAGACAGAGGATGAGCTAAGCCGCACTCTTCTAAGAGGTCGTACAGCAGAACTGTCCAGCTAAGATAAGTGGTTGTTTTTTTTTTCCTGCAGACCTTATTAGCATAGAATGCCGACGTTTCTCCAGCCATTATATTGGAGTATTATGATATAGTTCCCTTTAGTAAACAGAACAGCCCGCATGTCTGGCCCTGATAAGAGACATATGTTCTAGTTCTTCCCACATTATTAGCACACAGTGGAATGCATAATGTAAAAAATCTTGTTATGTTATGTTACAGGAAAGATTTGTTCTCAGAATGATCGAAATACAAGGGTGGCCTCTGGACTTTGGTTATCACTCTCTTAGAGAGCAGAAATGGAAAATTTAGAGCTCAAAACTGAGATTATCCCATCCTAATCCAAGGCCGTTTATAGACTGTCTTCATGTGTTCCAATACTGATAGTACCAAAGGATGATGGACACTTGAGTCTTGGCTAAGGTCACCCATTTGTGGTTTTGCATAGTGGCAAATGGGTTTTCTATTGGGATCAGCGATTGCACAACGTTTGCATAAACAGTATGCTGCTCTTGCTGCTCATCCCCCTTATGCCTAGTACACACGGGCCGAATGTTGGCGGCGACCAGCAGCCAACCTGCTCCTGATGGCTGAGAGCGCTAACCAGAGTGTTCTGGCGGGGGGGGGGGCATCCCCCTGTTAGAACACAATAGCTCAGTGGGCGAGATCGCTGTACTAATGTTGGATCGTTAGTCAGTTTTTTCGTAGCGCACCCCCTAAGGAGCAGCAAGTGTACTGGGATCCCCCACCCTGCACAGCCAGGCACATCAAATTTTCACAGGCACCCTGGAGTCAGAAAACAGTCCGTGACTTTGGTTTTATTTTTGTTGTTTTTTATTGAGGGTAAAAACTTGGATAGGAATAGGAAGATATGGGATGCCCATTTGTCTTCAAAAACAGCTTCAAGGACAACTCTTCCTCTACACAGTCTCTATATACAGCGCCTCTTCTTCACTCCAGCACACACTTGCTTGCAGAACTTAACTGGAACACTGCAAATGTCTGACAGTCACTTAGGTAACGCAAAAGCCCATTACAGGCAGGAACCCGAGGCCCCTTAGGTGTGTAGTAGAATTTCAGTTTCCAGCTAGCATCCCTCTTGTGGCTACTGATCCCAGCACCACATCTTCAGGCACTGCCAACCCACCTGGCTGCAGCTGCCCTTTTCCTAGCCCTCCAGGCTAACTTCTCCCCACAGTTCTCCAGACTGACACTCACCAGCCCACCTGGCTGACTCTCAGGAGATCTCTCAGACATGCTGTCCTGCTCCCGTGCCTCCAGGAAAGGATTCGTTCATGTGTTTTGGTAGGAATCTTCCAGCACCCGAGCCCTAGGTCTGAGGTCACCCTCCCCCAGACTAAGGAGCACCCTCAAGGGCCAGCGCCAGCCTCCTCAGCACTCCAGCTCCATCTTCCACCCAACTGCCCTTGCTGGCATGGCCATGTCTATTTATGAGGTAAGTAGGAGAGAAGTAGAGACCATGTTTGGGACTTTAAATACACCTCAACATACACTCTTTAGAATTAGAAAAATAGAGTTAACCAACAATAGAAAGATAGTTTCTCTAAAAAGTCATAATTTTATTTCACATAGTTAAAAAACAATGAGACACAGCTGCATAAAAGTACGTTACTGCCAGGGCTAGGCTCAGTCCTTCCTTCTCAGAGCTCTGTGCTCAGATGTCGGTTAATTGCCAAAGATTCTACCTTCCACAGTGACTCACCTAGTCTTCATTTCCTGCTCGTCAGCTAGAGCTGCTAATTATATAAACTCCTTGGATCAGATCTTCTGTGCCTTTGCCTTGGTCAACATATGCGGACTCTCTCTGCTGTGTTTTCCTGTGAAAGACTTTTCATGGCTGACTTCCCTTCTGGTTCCTGATCCCGTTTGCTGCACCCGACTTCGCTGATCTCTGGCTTGTTCTTACTAATGCCGTGTACACACGGGTGGACTGTTCGACCGGACTGGTCCGACGGACCGAATCCGGAGGACAATCCGACCGTGCGTGGGCTTCATCGGACCTTCTGCGGACTTTTTCTATCGAAAGTCTGACGGACTTTAGATTTGGAACATGCTTCAAATCTTTATGTCGTAACTCCGCCGGACCCAGAAATTCGCGTGTCTGTATGCTAGTCCGACGGACAAAAACCCATGCTAGGGCAGCTATTGGCTACTGGCTATCAACTTCCTTATTTTAGTCCAGTGTGCGCCATCACGTATGAATCTGTCGGACTTTGGTGTGATCGTGTGTAGGCAAGTCCGTGCGTTAAAAAGTCAGTCGGAAGTCCGTCAAAAGTCCGTCGAAAGTCCGCCGGAAAGTGTGTCAGACCAGTCGGGTCGAAAAGTCTGCTCGTGTGTACGCTGCTAAGCATCCTGGTTACCGAACTCTGGCTAAGTTTTGACTACGTTTGCTCTGTTTATACTATTTTATTAAATAGTGTGATTTTTACTGCACTTCTGTCTCAGTCTGATTCATGGTTCCTGATAGTTTGCCATAGCGTTACAGACGCTCTTTAGTCGCACTGTTCATTTGGAACCTCCCACTGTGGCCGTCCCTGCTGTTGCTTTGATCTCGGTGCTGGCACCCGCCTCGAATATTACTTCTATAAGAGGCATGTCTGGTTCGGCTCCGCTTCCCCAGAGTTTCGGGGGCGATCTAGTTCTATGCAGAGGGTTGAGACTTACTTTGAGATCCTGCCCCAGTTGTTTCCCATGGACAGAAGCAAAGTAGGGTTCATGTAGGAAAAAACCTTGCGCCAAACAATATTTAAATGATACCCAATGTACAAAGCTGCTCCTCAAAACAGTGAACTAAACACTGTGCAGTTGAACAAATGGGTGATAGGGGGCTCTAAGTGATTGTATTATATACCTTATATGACCATATGACATGGAATAAAGTGAACATGTGCATAAAATATACCTTATATCAGATAATATAACATGAAATAAAGTGAACATGTGCATAAATTAACCATATGTGATAAGAAAAAAGTGATCAAAATTCATTAATAAAAAATTTTAAAGTCCATAATATCCAATGTCTTGATTAGTAGACCCACACTGAAAAACAATAGGGAATTTGTTCACCATTTTTTAATGAAATTCACCCAATGTGCTCAGAATTGAAAACTACTCACCAGATGGATGTGACCTCTTTATTTAAAAAGAAGGTCTAATGCGCTATTGGGAAATCCCGGATTGGATACACTAGGTTAACAAATGTATCCTCTGTAGTATGATCTCCTCTCCTCCAGTTATCCCATATGGAAAAACGAAGGGACACTACATAGCGCAATACTGTATTTTATTTAAAAGCATACATAAACAGGAAGGATATCTGCTTACATTTGTGGGTGCCTTAGCCAGGCACTGAGGATAGCCTGCAAAGATTATTTTGGAAGCCACTTGCCACTGGGCTCTCGTCCAAAGCTGGCATGCGTTCCACTCATGCACAGGAGGAAACTGGAAGCTGGGATCCGGGAGTGATGTGACAGGACGTGCCTCTACGTTCGTTTCGTAATCAATACGTCATCAGGAAGCGTCACTTACGAAACGTACGTTGAGGCGCTTCCGGTCACGTCACTTCCGGATCCCATCTTCTGGTTTTCTCCTATGCATGAGTGGAACGCACACCATCTTCGGACGAGAACCCAGCGGCAAGCGGCATCCAAATGTACAGCTTTCCAGGAATTCATCAACGATGTCCTCCGAGATTTGTTGCAGCTATGTGTGGTGGTGTATTTCGATGATATCCTCATATTTTCCAAGTCCCTAAAGAGCCATCACACAGATGTCTGCCAGGTGCTGCAGAGGTTGAGAGATACAGAACAGGTTAAATTCCTGGGTTATGTCATTTCCACTGCTGGTTTTTCGATGGACCCAGAGAAACTTTCGGCAGTACTTCAGTGGCAGCGTTTTCTTGGCTTTGCAAATCATCAGAAGTTTATTCGAAACTCCTCATCTCTGGTCAAACCCCTGACTGATATGGCCTGAAAGGACGGTAACCCACAGAATTGGTCTCCAGATTCCATTAATGCCTTTGAGAGTCTCAAGGCTGGCTTTGCTTCAGCCCCTGTGTTGGTACATCCTGATCCTATGGTACCTTTCATCCTTGAGGTTGATGCACCTGAGACTGGAGTTGGTACCCTACTGTCTCAATGTCCTACCTCTGAGAGCGCTATGCATCCTTGTGGCTACTTTTCCAAGAAATTATCTCCTGTGGAATGCAATTATGAGAAGGGACAGGGAGTTGTTAGCGATTATTTTAGCCCTTAAAGAATGGAGGCATCTCCCTGAAGGTACCACTGTGCCAGTTCATGTTCTGACTGACCATAGGAATCTCACATTCTTGTCTAAGGCTAAACGCCTCTCTCCCAGAAGGGCGCAATGGGCTCTTTTCTTGTCAAGTTTCAATTACATAGTCTCATTCTTACCCGGTACTAAGAATGTAAGGGCTGATGCTTTGTCACAATAGTTTTCCTCCCCTTCCAAGATTGAGTGGGTTCCTGTTCCTGTGATTCCTCCCAATCATATTCTGGCTACGGTTCGCACCAGTCTCACTTCTCCTTTAGGTGACAAAAGTCTTGCTGCTCAGATCCATTCTCCTACTGAGAAACCTTGTGATTGCTGCTTTGTCCCTGAGAGTCTCCGTACTGCCGTGCTCCAGACTTACCATTCTCCCAAGCCTGCTGGCTACCCAGGGAAGAATCAACTCTTTTGGGCCATTTCCCAACAATTCTGGTGGCCTAGTCTACGTGCTGATGTAGCCGCCTTCGTAGCTGCTTGTTCCGCGTGTGCTCAGAGTAAGACACAACGACACCTTCCAGTGGGCCTCCTACAACCCATAACCAGTGGAGAGAGGCCTTAGACCCACCTGTCAATGAATTTCATTGTGGCGTTACCCAACTCTCAGGGCAACACAGTTATCCTTAAGGTGGTTGACCGATTCTCGAAAATGTCTCATTGTATTCCACTTAAGAAGTTGCCCACTTCGAAACAACTGGCTTCCATTTTTGCTCAGGAGATCGTTCGCTTACATGGGCTACCCAAGGTGATCGTCTCGGACAGGAGTAGCCAGTTTGTCTCCAGGTTCTGGTGAGCCTTTTGTGCACAGTTGGGAATTCAGCTTTCTTTCTCCTCTGCGTATTACCCCCAGTTCAATGGGGTCGCAGAATGAGGCAACCAGTCCTTGGAACAGTTTTTATGTTGCTACATTTCTGACCACCATAACAACTGGTCAAACCTCTTACCTTGGGCGGAGTTTGCTCACAATAGTGCCTTCAAAACCAATACCACTTCCCGATTGTCCCCATTCATGGCGAATTACGGTTTCCAACCATCCATGTTGCCTGACTCATTTGTTCCTTATAGCATTCATGTATTGGAGGAGCATCTCCGTTGTCTTCGTTTCCACTTGGGTACAGGTCCAAGAGTCAATGCAACGTGCCAATGATAGGTACAGACTCCATTTGGACAGCAGACGCCTACCTGCGCCTTCCTACCAAGTTGGGGATAGGGTCTGGTTGTCATCTCGCAACCTCCAACTGTGTGTTCCTTCATTTAAACTGGCACCACGGTTTATTGGACCTTTCCGTACTCATTCCGTAGGATCAACCCAGTAGCTTACGCTTTAGACCTTCCTTCTAATATGCGTATTTCAAATGTATTTCATGTCTCCTTATTAAAACCTTTGTTATGCAAACGTTTCACCACTTCGGTACCAAGTCCTCACCCAATTCAGGTTGAGAACCATGAGGAATATGAGATCCAATCTATCATTGATTGACGTAGCTTCCGTTCGGATGTACATGCTCCTGTCCTCCTCCGTGCCTTCCATAGACATTTTCCCCTCAAACCTGGTTGTCCTCCGAGGGGGAGGGGTCGTTGAGGAGGGGGTACTATCAGGGCTGGGCTCAACCCTTCCTTCTCAGAGCTCTGTGCTCAGCTGTCGGTTAATTGCCAAAGACTCTTCCTTCCACAGTGACTCACTTGGTCTTCATTTCCTGCTCATTTGATAGAGCTGCTAGTTATATACTCCTTGGATCAGATCTTCTGTGCCTTAGCCTTAGTCAAAATACCTGGACTCTCTCTGCTGTGTTTTCCTGTGAAAGACTTTTGCTTGGCTGACTTCCCTTCTGATTCCTGATTGCTGCACCCGACTTCACTGATCTTTCTCTGGCTTGTTTTGACTGCCGGCCCAATGCTGGGGATCGACCGAGGCCTCATCAATATGCATGCGCTCCCCTGCCACTCCTTCTCCCATTTCAGCTGGCACTAAAATCCCACATTGGCTGATATTAGATACCAGATAAAGCAGGGATATTACCCACTGTGTCATGTGATAGTGCTTGTAACTACTGATTGGCTGCTTGACCTCAACACTGTCACATGGAAGGAGGTCACATGCTCCCCTATAACCAGAAGTTCTGGGAATTTTAGGAGCAGTGCAGGCAAGGTGAATACCAGAGGGTCAAGACGGCTCCTCTGAAAAATCAATTGGGGGGATTTACCAAATCTGGTGCACACAGAATCTGTTGCAGCTGTGCATAGTAACCAATTAGCTTCTAGGGTTTATTGTCAACACTGTATTGAACAAGCTGAAGTTTGAATCTGATTGGTTACTATGCACAGTTGCACCAGGTTCTACAGTATGCGCATCAGTTTTTGTAAATCTCCAGCACTGTCACTTTGTCCTGAATGGGCAACTAACAATGTTTCTTTAAGCGATAACCAAATACACCAGGATTACAGTGTGCTAGGCAGAGTTTGTTTTAATAAATCTAATAATGCTTAATATTGTTTGCCTTCATTTGAATTTAGCACATTAACGAGTAATGCTCAAATAACAAACACATTCTTTATCCAGACAATGTATCCCAACTGCAAATAAACTGAATTCTAAATCCTGTTCATTTTAAATGCAAATTACAGACATATAAATGTCACATTTCAGTATTTCCACAATGGTAAAGTTAAAGTCTCATTAAATCTGAGCAGGCAAAGGACATGGGGAGGGGATTGTGTGAAAAGAAATATGTTGCCTTTAGATTAGATTTCAGCTACAATTTCTCATTCACACTGTTATGATTTTGTGCATTGCGTGCCTCGCGTTGGCATGCATTGCGTTAAGTCAACCCATTAATTTGAATGGACTTGTAATGCACCAGACCACACTAAAAATCACACATGTACCATTTTTGCAACACAACACACTACAACATAGAGTGGTGAGTTATTGTGTATTGTACTGTACACAGCAATGCATGTGCATTGGAGTGCCATTAAGAATGAATGGCTTGACATCAAAGTGTGTAGCATGTGTTACCACACTGTAGGATAGGGGCACAGGAATACCTGGTGTAGTTCACCAGTTTGGCCATGAGATGTTGCCATAGTTAGCTGTGAGAGTAGGCTAAAGGACAAAATGTCCTTGTTCAGTTAATGACGTGATTAGGTGAGGAACCCCATCCCACATTGTCCTACACTTTGGACAGCTAAATTAATTTAAGTCCATGCTGACACCAATGTACCCAGTGTGATTATGTTGTCCAAGATACAAGGAATTGCACATGTTGACTGGTAGATGATCAAAAGGACCCTTCTACCAGTCCGCAGAATGGACTAGTTAGTCTGTATTTTCAAATCAGTGATCTGCATGGGTCTGTGTTGAGGCACATCACATCACTCAACACCATCAGGGCCTTTGCAGATGGACAAATGCAGCATTCATCAAGCTTGCATTTGAGATCCTTCTGAGCTACTTCTGACCACCTTCCGAGCTGACCTTGCAATCCCATAGACTTGTATGCGGGAAAGGGAAGGGGGAGGGGGTGTCTATCACAAAGTACAGCTACCCATAGTTGGTAGAATTATTCTTTCATTAGTCTTAATCCAGAACAGTGAAACCTGACTGGTTGCTCTGGATTACAGCACTTTATACATCATCATAACCTTTGATCTGCTTTAGTACATAACTATGTCTATATAAAAATTCCATCGTCAAATAAGCTTTGCTGTAGACCTGCGGTCTCCAAACTTTCTAAACAAATGGCCAGTTTATTGTCCTTCAGACTTTAGGAGGGCCAGCAGGAGTGGAAATTTTCCTGCCATCAGTGGAGTGAACATTGGCATATTTTGTATTATGGGAGGAATAGTGCCCCATCATTGGTATAATATAGAGGGATAGTGCCCCATTGTTGGTGTCAGTGGGAGAAATGGTGCCCCATTGTTGATGTCAGTTGGCAGAATAGTGTCTTGTGTCAGTGGGAGGAAGAGCCGAATAAAAACAAGCAAAGGGCCACATCCGACTTCCAGGCCACAGTTGGTAGACAGTCAATGTGGCAAAAACATCACCTATTATGGTGTTCTCTCTCACACACTGACAATAAATCAGTTATGCTGTATGGGTAGGTGGGGTGTGGTTGGTCGTCATGTCCTCCATGTTTCATTCCTTGTTGGGTGCCAAGCAAAGGTCACATGAGAGGCCTACCCTGGGGTGGGTTCTTCTGGACTACTCTAGGCACTTTGAATAGGTTCACTGCCTTACAATAGGGTGTACCTTTCAGTGGCGGCTGGTGTCCTATTTTTGGGGGGGGCGGCCCCCCGCTGTTTGCCGGCCGGTCCGGCACTTACCTCGGCACTTACCCCATCATGGCGGGTGGCAGACAGCATGGTGCAGCGGCTCGGCTCCAAGCCCTCCCCTCCATGGCGGCTTCCATCTCCTCCCTTTCTCCTCCTAGGGGTCCAATAGTATCGCCTCTCCTTTCAGCTAATAGAGTGACTGGTGTAAAAACCCACTTCCTGTTTGGCCGGGAGGAGGATCATATTGAATATTGATTCGCTGTTGTAACACACCTGGGTGGACTCGGAGCGCACTCTCTGCGACCCGAGCCCACCCTATATTGAAGCCTATAAGAGCCTCGGACTCTAATTGGTGCTTCAAAAAAACAGCCTCCCCGCATTGGAATCCATGCACAGGTATCCTGAAAGGGGCCAGATGCATAGATAGGGGAGGCAGCGATGGACGGGCCACCCCTGGTACCTTTACTAGAACAGCCAGCTGTTCTCCAATAAACTCTTTTGAAGTTACTGTACATTTAGGAGGGACAGGCAGAACCCTTGCTGTGGGAGAGAGCAGCACACAGAAGGTTTTTTACTTTACGCAAACTTTCAGCCTTTACAACCACTTTAAGGCTGCTACAGGCGAAGTTAGTTCAATCAAGTTATTGCTTGGATCTACATTTACCTTCAAATGTTTTTCTGAACAGGCTTATAATTTAAGCAATTCAGAGCAAAATCAAAATCACTCTGAGCTGTAATAATGACTGTAATTGAATTGCAGATTTCTCAGACGTACAATCCATCCATCTTGTGCGTTTAATCACTCTATCTAAAAAATAACTAAACCTAAAATAAGACTAAGAGGTCAAAGGGACTTTCAAATGGAAAAACAACATCTATATTTTTCATAACTATGCACCCTGGGAAATGATTTGGATTTTGAAGCTTTAGAAAGTGTTCTTATTGCCTGTCAGGAAACATTTTTTAATGGCAACCCTTCGAAACACTTCAACATTCAATTCAGGTGTGTTTACGCCCATCTCCTGATCTGCCAGTGCCATGACAAACCACACCTGTCTTGCCAAATTGGTTCCATTTAGTTCTTTTTATACAAGCCTTAAAGAGTAGCTGTCACCAGAATATTCATTTCAGCAATAAAATAAGATTATTCCAATCAGCTGTAACATTATGAGCAACCAGCTAATATTGAATGGACTGTCGTAGAATGGACTCCACTAGATCTCTGAAGATATGCTGTGGTATCTGGCACCATGCCATCAGTAGCAGATCTTTTGAAGTCCTGTAAGTCACACTGCCTGCACATGCTTGCCTTCTTTCCATGGTGCATTCTGGTGCCATCTCTTCCCCAGGTAAGCAACGCACACACACCCGGCCATCCATATGATGAAAAAAAAAACATGATTCACCTGACCAGGCCACCTTCTTCCATTGTTCTGTGGTCCAGTTTTGATGCTCACATGCCCATTGTAGGCAATTTGGCTGTGGACATGGGTCAGTATGGGCACCCTGACCAGTCTGCGGCTATGCAGTCCGGTACACAACAAACCACAGTGTACTGTGTGTTCTGACACCTTTCTATCAAAACCAGCATTAACATTTTTAGCAATTTGAGCTACAGTAGCTTCTATTGGATCAGATTACACGGGCCAGCCTTTGCTCCTCATGTGCATCAATGAGCCTTGGCCTCCCATGACCCTGTCACTGGTTTGCCAGTCCCTGCCTTGCCACTTTTAGTAGGTCCTGACCACAGCCAACCAGGAACATCCCACATAAGCCATAGTTTTAGAGTTGCTCTGACCCAGTTGTCCAGCCATTACAATTTGGCCCTTGTCAAAGTCGTTCAAATCCTTACGCTTGCCCATTTTTTCTGCTTTCACTTTACCTGTCAGTAGTCATAATGTTATAGCTGATGGGTGTACGCGTGTTATTTACTTGTAAAAGCTTCCCTTGTGTAGACATCTGAAAGCCCTGAGACTGCTGCCATGTAACAACATCTTGGATTTGATGTCAGCAGCCTCAGCAGACCCAGAGCTGTCTCTGTATTAGAACTCTATAGCAGTGGCTCTCAGCCTAATTGAGACTGGGCCCAGTAAATTCTTCCAAAACCTTCCATGTCCTAACAGTAAAAGAATGTCACACAATAAAAGTAGGGGAATGCAAAAGATTCAATGAAATAATTGAAGGCTCTGGATGAAGCTGGGTGTCACTGTGGGGGAATGGTGCCTCGAGGGTGTTAGGGGAGGTTGGAGAGCACTGTGAAAGGTTGGGGGGTAGAGATTGGCCCGAACACCCCCCGTTCAGTTCGCACCAGAACTCCCGAACAGAGAAAAAGTTCTGACCTGAACGGTGAACCCTATTAAAGTCTGTGGGACTCGAACTTGAAAATGTAAAAGTCCCCATTTTGAAGGCTTATATGCAAGTTGCATTGGCCATAAAAAGGGTATTGGGTCTGGGTACTGCCCTGGGTGACATGTATAAATGCAAAACATTTTTTTTTAAAAGATTGTTTTTCTCAGAAGCAGTGATTTTAATTATGCTTAAAGTAAAATGATAAAAATTCCTTTAAATATAGTGCCCGGGGGTTCCCTTAGTCTGCCTGTAAAGTGGTGCATCTGTACCCTGTAAAGAACCTACTGCAGCAAAACTGACATTTCTAAAGAAAAAAAAAATTATGAAATGACATTTAAATTTCCGGCAATACAATACCATTGCCGGCAATAGAAAATGTAAAATAAAAATGGCACGGGGGTCTCCCCCAATCCATACCAGCCCTATTTGGGTCTGGTATGGATTTCAAGGGAAACCCCATGCCAAGATAAAAAATAAAAAAACAGCGTGGGGTCCCCCCCAAGATTCATACCAGACCCTTATCCAAGCATGCAGCCTTGCAAGCCAGGAAACCATACCAGGCCACATTCCCTCAACATGGGGGGTGCTTTGGTGCACCCTAAAGCCCCTTGTCCCCATGTTGATGTCCTCATTTTGCAGGGCGGAAGCGACGTCAAAACGTCACTTCCGCCTATAGCTCTTAAAGGGCCATTTTTTTTTAATTGTAATTTAGTGTAAATATGAGATCTGAGGTCTTTTTGACCACAGATCTCATATTCAAGAGGTCCTGTCATGCTTTTTTTCTATTACAAGGTATGTTTTCATTCCTTGTAATAGGAATAAAAGTGACAGAATTTTTTTTAAAACAACAGTGTAAAAATAAAAAATAAATTAAATAATAATAAAATTAGTTTTTTTAAATAGCGGCCGCATATGACAACGGTGTTCAAACCACATATGTGAGGTATTGCCGCAATCGGTAGAGCAAAAGCAATAATACTAGCCCTAGACCTCCTCTGTAACTCAAAACATGCAACCTGTAGAATTTTTTAAATGTCGCCTATGGAGATTTTTAAGGGTAAATGTTTGTCGCCATTCCACGAGCGGGCACAATTTTGAAGCGTGACATGTTGGGTATCAATTTACTTGGCGTAACATTATCTTTCACAATATAAAAAAAAATTGGGCTAACTTTACTGTTTTTTTTCTTGTTTTTTAATTCAAAAAATGTATTTTTCCCGAAAAAAAAGTGCGCTTGTAAGACCACTGCGCAAATACGTTGTGACAGAAAGTATAATGTATAATGTTTAGGGGTTCTAAGTAATTTTCTAGAAAAAAAAATGTTTTTAACTTGTAAACAACAAATCTCAGAAAGAGGCTTGGTCCTTAAATTGTTAATGTAGCATACAGGGCAAGGGGCTTCATAATCCAGGGTCCACCACAATCCTCAGCACCAGGCCCATTATGCTCTTAATCCAGGCCGAACGATCAAGGTCACAAAGGTCGACCTTGCAATCGGGCCCTGGTGTACCGCCACTGTGGCCACTTCTGCCACTAATATATTTTTTTACAATGGCACACAGTGAAATAATTAAAAAGTGCCATTATAAAAAAAAAAACACTGTGACAGATTGTTACACAATACACACAGAGTATATTGTGCATTTTATTTAATGACACTGCACAAAGCCATTAATTTTTTTTCTGTTTTTTTTGTGGGGGGGGGCGCAGGGGGGCTTATTGGAATCTGGAAGCCCCCTTTAAACATAGTAATCCTGTCCATTCACCAAAAAAGTGTAAATATAAACAAAAATAAACAAAAACAGGAGGCAGACCCTTAGAGAAATACAGACAAAAAGGTAGCAGGCAAGGCGCGATTTTTGGACCTGTCTGCTAACCAAAAAGTAGGAAAAATTGAAACGCCTCCGACTTTCCTCCAACTGGAGGAGAGGCGTTTATAATGGGGAGAGTAGTCAAGCAAGACAGAGATCTGAGCTGTGATACCATCGAAAGTGCATTCCTAATCATCCTAAAAGCAAACAATTTATTTACCCAATATAACATATAACATAAATGTTACATGTCTAGGCTCCAAGGCTAAGAGCATCACATGTCCGGTTGCTTAATCATTTCTCCTTAATAAAGGGAGAACTGCAGCCTACCCACTAATAACAACTCCAAAAAAGAATACAATAAGCAATTTTATATTCATGCTATAAGGCCACGGGTGCATTAGCTTAAATATGCAAAAAGTTGACCCCAACATCCTCCTGTACCCATACCTTAAGCTGATGAAGTCTCACAGAATAGGGGGGCCTGGGCAGATCCCCAACTATAAGTAATCTGCCTTATTGTTCAATCACCCGCAAGTCCCACCCCACAGCCCTTCACCCCCAGGCCCTATAGGGCTAGCAGTCTCAGCCTGGGAAGCCATAGTTACATAGTTACATAGTTACATAGCTACATAGTAGGTGAGGTTGAAAAAAGACACAAGTGCATCAAGTCCAACCTATGTGTCTGATTATGTGTCAGTATTACATTGTATATTCCTGTATGTTGCGGTCATTCAGGTGATTATCTAATAGTTTCTTGAAGCTATCAATGCTCCCCGCTACATAGTTTAAGGTTAAACCTCTTTTCTTCTAATTTTAATGAGTGGCCACGAGTCTTGTTAAACTCTCTTCTGCGAAAAAGTTTTATCCCTATTGTGGGGTCACCAGTACGTTATTTGTATATTGAAATCATATCCCCTCTCAAGCGTCTCTTCTCCAGAGAGAATAAGTTCAGTGCTTGCAACCTTTCCTCATAACTAAGATCCTCCAGAAACTATATTAGCTTTGTGCCCTTCTTTGTACTCGCTCCATTTCCAGTACATCCTTCCTGAGGACTGGTGCCCAGAACTGGACAGCATACTCCAGGTGCGGCTGGATCAGAGTCTTGTAGAGTGGGAGAATTATCGTTTTATCTCTGGAGTTGATCCCCTTTTTAATGCATGCCAATATTCTGTTTGCTTTGTTAGCAGCAGCTTGGCATTGCATTCCATTGCTGAGCCTATCATCTACTTGGACCCCCAGGTCCTTTTCCATCCCAGATTCCCCCAGCGGTTCTCCCCCGCAGTGTATAGATTGCATAATAACAATAACAATTGGCCAAACCCAGCCATGCTATATATTCACTTCAGCAAAGCCGTCTTAACATGGAGTAGTAAGGGGAAGCCGCCCCAGGCCCCTCATTATTGATGGGCCCTGCAGCACCTGCCCCCTGAGCCCCCGCCTCCTGTAGCCATTTGTCCCGTGTAACAGGTACCAAAAAAATTCCCCGCCTGCTCACCTAACCAGCTGAGCGTGATAGGGGATAAAGGCAAGCCATGGACCACATGCGCTATCGTCCTCTCGTTCCACCTCTCTCTGCACCATCACCAAAACGGGTCGGTGGTTTAAAATTCCCCAGCTCACCTACCCCCCCCCCCTCCCCCCGATCAGCAAGGCCAAGGTGTAAGACACCGGAGCAAGCCACAATTGGTCTCCCTCATCCCTCTCCGATCAGCAACATAAAGGAGGGGCGTAATGATACAGCAGCGGTAAGACCAATTCATCTCCCAAAAGGGGACACTGTAAACAGGTTACCGGAATTCATATGTAGTAATTCCCAACAGCCAGTGAGCGTATGGTGACAGTGTACCTTAACCTCTAATTACCCAATCATAAAACAGTGATTGTGTACTATAATCTCCACTGTCCCAATCTAGTAAACAGTAATTCTATGCTGGGAGACAACAACAGTGCAGGGTATCCTCCAAACCCCCAATCAGTGAACAACGGTGTGCAATAACCTCCAACAACTTACTCAATAAACAATAACGATGTGCAATAACCTCCAACATCCCCAATCAGTGAATGGTAACAGTATTCATAAAAAAAAAGTGATCGCTAGTAATAACAATAATCTTCAACCACCCTATCAGTGTCTAGGGAGGTAATAGTGTACAGTAAATCTTACAGCCCAGTCGGTGTGCAGTGATAATATACCCCAATCTTTAGTAGGGATGGGCAAACGGTTCGGCCCGAGCATAAATTCCGGCCAAACTTTTGCTGTTCGGACGTTCGGCGAACAGCCAAACAAACGGGTCGTTCAACCATTTGTTTGGCCCCCCAAATGAACCACAATGCATTGCGGCGCTGAACAGTGCATTGCAAGCCCTGATTGACTTCAGCCAATCAGGGCACAGAGCACTGTCAGAGCCATGACTGGACACTATCATCATGACTTTATCCAATCATGGCTCATTCCCACCCCACAGTATAAAAGTATTCTTTCAATGGCAGCCATTTTCAGTGTGATTTCGGCGTGGAGAGAGATAGAACAGGGCTCTGTTCAGTGCTATTAGTTAGTTAGTGTGCTATACTGTGCTATTTTGCTTCAATTGTCAGTGTAGAATATTAGTATTAGTTTAGTGTCAGTCTAGGGATAGTGTGAGTGTAGTGAGGAGGACCATCATTCAGCTTTGCATAGTGTGCAGCTAGAGTAGGGACAGCTCAGATAGTTTCACTGTAGTGTAGTAAGACCGTGTCATTCATACATACATTAGTGTAGAGGAGAAAGCTCAGATAGTTTCAGTGTAGTGTCAGTAATCTTTACATTAGTGTATAGCTAGAGTAGGGACAGTTCAGATAGCGTCAGTGTAGTGACGGTTGAACACCGTCTATTTGATTGCGTTACTGCCAGTTTAACGCCATTTCCTTCCGTGTGCGTTACTGGCAGTTTAACGCCATATAGTTTTGTGTGCGTTACTGCCAGTTTAACGCCATATAGTTCTGTGTGCATTACTGCCAGTTTGTGCCAGCTGCCATCCTCCTGTACCCATACCGTAAGCTGATGAAGTCTCACAGAATAGGGGGGCCTGGGCAGATCCCCAACTATAAGTAATCTGCCTTATTGTTCAATCACCCGCAAGTCCCACCCCACAGCCCTTCACCCCCAGGCCCTATAGGGCTAGCAGTCTCAGCCTGGGAAGCCATAGTTATATAGTTACATAGTTACATAGCTACATAGTAGGTGAGGTTGAAAAAAGACACAAGTGCATTACTGCCAGTTTAACGCCATATAGTTTTGTGTACATTACTGCCAGTTTAACGCCATATAGTTCTGTGTGCGTTACTGCCAGTTTAACGCCATATAGTTCTGTGTGCATTACTACCAGTTTAACATCATATAGTTTTATGCGTTACTGCCAGTTTAACACCATATAGTTTTGTGCGTTACTGCCAGTTTAACGCCATATAGTTTTGTGCGTTACTGCCAATTTAACGCCATATAGTTTTGTGCGTTACTGCCAGTTTAACGCCATTTACTTTTGTGTGCATTACTGCCAGTTTAACGCCATATAGTTCTGTGCGTCACTGTACGTTTGGCGCATTATATTGCAGTATATTATAGTGTATCCGTGGAGTGTGTCTGTGTAGTGTGAGTACTCAAATTAAAGTGCACCAAACACCTCTTTACATTGATTAAAGTGCATCTATGTACAGATTTCAACTTCTTCCTTACATTAGCTTATAAGCATCACCCCTCCCTCCCAATAATGTCTGGGAGGAAAACATGGAGAGGTAGACATTCCCTTGGCACTGTAAGGGGGCCAGCAACAAATGTGTCCACAGGTAAAATTCGACGTGGTGGTCAGTCCTCAGGCAGGACATCATTTCCTCTGTTTAGTGAGTTTGCCCATGCTTTCCAGCCACAGCATGCAGAGGAGGTGGTGGACTGGCTTACTAAACCTTCCTCATCCTCCTCATCCTCTGTCATGCAAGCAGAGACAAGTGTGCAGTCCCCTGCAGTTGCCAGAGTGGATAAACCTGCCTCCTTGTCCACATCTATTCCTGCCATAGCCCCAACATCAGCCTTTGAGGAGTCAGCTGAGTAATTTGACCACAATGTCAGCCACTTGCTCCTTGATGATGCCTAGCCATTACTGGATTCAGATGTTGGTTCTGAGGTTGAGGATGACAGGAACATGAGCCTAGAGAGAGGGAGGAACACTGGTAGACAAACTGGCATTCATGTTCCCCAAGCCGCAACGTATTGTCAAGTTGTCTCCAGTGGTATAGATGAAGATGGAGGAGATGAAGATGATGATGAGGTCACTGATGCGACTTGGGTGCCAGGAAACTGAAGGTGAGGCGGCACAACCCCAAGGAGGCCGACATCAAGAAAGAGTAGAGATCAGCCACCCTATTTCATCACATTCTGCAGCTGTTATCTCCAGGCCCACTCCCCAAAGCTCAGCTGTCTGGGCCATTTTCAGCACTTCTGCAGCAGATCGCACTGTTGCTATCTGCAAACAGTGTCTCAGGCACATCAAACATGGCAAAAACACCAACCATATGCATATCATTTAAATTTTTTTTGCCTTCATCAAGAGCACTTCTATAGAGTTACGGTGGGAAGGTGCCCCCGACACCCAAAGAGTAATTTTTCTGCACCTGTTTGACAGGTGCATATCATTGCAATTTTTTACAGCAAGGCCAATTCTTGCTTTCATCAAGAGTACCTCTATAGGGTTACGGTGGGAAGATGCCACAACACCCAAAGACCAATTTTTACGCACTCGTTACTTCCAATACAAAGTCAAATTGACACCAGAATGTATCCAAAAAATCTCTAATATTTTTCCCAGTGCGCTACATTGTGGCCTCATCATACACACTCGCTCCCCAGTTGTTGCTGAGCAAAATAAAGGCAGCTTGCAGGGAAAATGTCATATTTTTTTGGCTTTATAAATGCAATTGTTGCTGCAGCAGATTCTAGACATGGTACAGATCTGCCACTTTACAGGTAGACTAAGGGGACCCCCCTGCACTATATTGGAAGGAATTTTTCATTTTTAGGCTTTCACTTTAAAAATCAAAAAATCACTGCTCATTTAAAAATTATGTTTTTCACAAACTTTTTTTTTATTGATACATGTCCCCCAGGGCAAGACCTGGACCCCTATAACCATTGTATGCCCAATTACTTACATATAAGCCTTCAAAATGGGCACGTTTGGTTTTTGATGTTCGGGTCCCATTGACTTTAATAGGGTTCGTTGTTTGGGTCCGAACTTTCGCAGCATTCGGAAGTTCTGGTGCGAACCGAACAGGGGTCTGTTCGGCCCATCCCTAATCTCTAGCATCTCGATCAGTAAACAGTGATACTGTGCAGTATTCTCTAATAATGCATTCAGTGAACAATTGTGTACCAACCCCCCAACAATCTAAGTGAACCACAATATGTGCGGCTTCCCCCTGCAACCTAATCTGGGAGCAGTAATAGTGCAGGTCCATCGTCAGTCCCAAGCTGTCCAAACAATGGGCTGCAATAAGGGGGCTGAGGAAGAACCCCCCCACATTGGCTGTGTACTACAGAGTAAAGGAGCAAAAACATTGGGCACATGTTTCTAGACCCCAATCTCCTCCAATTTGCTTATTAAGAGCTCCCCCTATGGTTATGTAAGGCATGAGTTTATAATAATAAATCAAAAACAAAAAAGATAAACACTTTAACCTGAAAATCTCCAGAAGATAGTTAAAAAAGGAGGCAGGTCATGTATAGAATGATGAAAGGATTCCTGGGGCTGACTATGAAAATTAAACCTCCCTATCTTCTGAAACTTGCTGTTCAGACCGATTACATGGGCATCCTGAGCGGGATCTCCTTCTCTACTTTTGTCTCAGCTGTTGTTTGGAACCCCTTTCCACTAATGTTGGAATATCTGTCCAGTTGGGAACTTCAATAGCCTCTGAGCTCAGGAAATAGAATAAATCTGGCAGTTGAGCGGGATCATGTAAGTTAAAGCTGCGTTCATCCTTTTTGATGAATAAAAACAATGGGTAACCCCATCGATATGTAGCTCTCTTGGAGCGCAAATGGTCCAGTAATGCTCTCAGCAAGCGACGCCTGTCCTTTGTCTGGCGGCATAAATCAGGATATACTTGTATTTCTGCCCCCTCGAAATCCAATGGCCCCTTCTGGGAAGGGTTGCGAGCAGTTGCGACCTTATGTACCTGGTCCAATTCGATCAGGGTGTCCGGGGGGTTCTCTAATAACAGATTAAAGATGGCAGTCACTGTATCTCTCATAGCGGACCCCGCAATTACTTCCGAAATCCCTCTGATCCGAATATTATACCCCCTACTCCTAATTTCGGAGTCTTCTGATTGTAACTGCAGCATAATCAGTCTCTGATGTTGCATGTGTAGCCTTTCTTCCATAGCATCCATATGTGCATCGGTCGCACCTAAGCGGCACTGATTGGTGGCACTGGTAGGTGACACTGATAGGCAGCACTGATCGTGGCACTGATGATGAGGCACTGATGGGCATTGATTGGCAGCACTGGTGGGCAAAGGTAGGTGGCACTGGTGCGCAAAGGTAGGTGGCACTGTGGACACTGTTAGTTGGCACTATGGGCACTGGTAGTTGGCACTGTGAGCACTGGTAGTTGGCATTGTGAGCACTGGTAGGTGGTACTTTTGGCTACTGATAGGTGGCACTGGTGGGCACTGATGAGGCTGCTGCAGTTCTCTGTGTGAGGGAACGTTGTCCCTCTGACAGAAGCCGGTGATTGGCTTTTTTTCCCCTCACGCTGACAGCATGAGGGAAAAAAGCAATACTGATTACCAATATTCTGTATAAATCACGTGATCAGCTGTCATTTGCTGATAGTTGATAACGTGGTAAGGGGCCGGGATCAGCCCCTTACTCGGATCTGTGATCAGCCGAGTCTCATAGACTCAGTGATCACAGAGCGCGCCACTAGCAACCCGCAGGGATGCGCAGGCAGCTCATGCACGGGAGGACGTTCATGGACCCCCTCCCGGCAATTAAGGCCCGCGCTGTAGCCATCTTTCAGCTATATAAAAAGAAGAAGCAAAAAATACTCTTGCGCACAGGTGTATTGGCTAAAAAGTCCCGAGGGTTCAAGAAGGACTATGGATTTCGGTCTTGCTGCTCTCAAAGGATGGGATTGTCCTAGTGTTAAATGAAAAGAAGAAAAAGAGCGCACCAGCCTAGTGCATTATCCTTGACAGATTTATTAATTAAAAACAAGAAAAAAACTACTCACAAAGGTCGAAGAAAAAAATCGCATGGTATATGGCACAGAGGCAATTATTCCAGTGGTAGCAGTTTTCCAGGTCCCAGGAAGGAGGCATACAGACTACTGCTGGCTAACGCGTTTCGAAGGTTACCCTTCTTCATCAGAGCCTTCAAGGCTCTTTTCATCTTTCAGCTATAGCATGGGTGGCAAGTAGTTAAATAACCTGTGTGATAAACCCTGTATTTCTTTAATAGCAGACATGGAGCTGGACAAAGGGAGAGGTTATGGAGATGAAGAGGGGAGGAGCAACGAGGATAGGTTTGTGTTCTTTGTAATCAAATCAGATAGTAAGTAGGCAAGGCTGACACCACATGCTTAGGGATTCAGAGCTGTGTTGTCATGTCAGAGAGGAACGAAGGAACCAGCATACTAGATTTCTGCCACATCAACAGCTATTCTTCTATACTTGCAGTGTGTTTAAAAGGATAAAACATGGGGACATGTAGATGTGTTCCAGCAATGCTTTTTATGCTTTGATATATGCTTAAAAGTGTTTTTTTGTGATTTTTAATGTGTAGATCTGGGCAAAAAAAAAAACTCTACATTTCTATCGCTATCCCAATGCATGCACCTTTCCCACTGTTTTGTCTCTCTAAAAATGCTGCAAACTTAGAAAAATAACTCCTGATCTGCCAGAAATCCAGTGACTGTGAAGTTGATTTACTAAAGGGAAATAGACTGTTTACTTTGCAAGGGAATTTTCCCCATATCTTAGTGAATGCGGTAAAGCTCTGACAACTTCCTTCATTCAATCACAAGCAAGTAAAAATGTTGCAAGTTTTTTTTTTTGTTAATTTTCCTTGCATTGGTTAGGTATTCTTTGCAAAGTGAAATTTCATCACATTCAGTAAACTCTGGGGACAATTCCCGTGCAATGTGAGCAGTTTTTCTACTTTTAGCAAATCAATCCCACTGTCTCTGCTGCACTGAAAACTCAAGCGCTGTTATCAGCCCTGCACAACTCTCCTCTATGGACTACAGAACAACCCCCCTTATGTTACTCAGGTGAGATGAGGGGGGTCTTCTGTAGTTCGGAGGAAAAGAACTAGGCAAAAAAAAGTTTTGGGTTTACATACACTTTAAGTACTTCTCAGGTAGGTCATAATCAGTGTATACAGTGGAACCTTGAATTACAAGCATAATCCGTTCCAGGAGTATGCTCGTAATCCAAAGTACTTGCATATCAAAGCGAGTTTTCCCATTGAAGTCAATGGAAACGAAAATAATTTGTTCCGCATTGACTTCAATGGGATGCAATACTGCATGCGGCCAGAGGCGGGGGGGGGCGGGCGCCGGAGAGCCTCACAAGTGGCCAAAAAGGCCTGAATACACTTCGGCTGACCTCGGCAAACCTCGGAAAGACTTCCTACCCGAGATTTGCTGAAGTCAGCCGTGCTGTACTCGGGTCTTTCCATGCATTTCCGAACGTGACATTCGACTCTGCTCGGCTCCGGCGCCCCCCCACCTCAGGCCAAAAGCGGTACTGCACACCACTTTGGCCTGAATCGTGCTCATTTTGCGAGACAACACTCGCAAACCGAGTTACGATTTTTAAAAATACAGTGCTCGTATTGTGAAACGTTCGTTAACCGCGTTACTCGCAATCCGAGGTTCCACTGTATATCTCTTAGATTTGTTTTCAGTGTTTACCGGACTGTGCCTTTATAACCTTTAAAGCCAAAGCCTTTTGGCATACAACACCAACTCTCTGAGACACAGTATTCAATTCAGGGAGGAGGAAGCAGTTCTCCTGGATGTATTAAAAATATTATCAGTTAGGAGATAAAGATTGTCAGAGGAAATTCTTCACTATCTCACGCACCTTATTCCCCACTGTTCAACAAAAAAAAGCAAAACGTTAAAAGTTAATAATTGTTATTCAAATGAATTTTGATCAAGTGGCTGCCTGGTCTGCTTTTAAATACAGAAAAAGTGAAAAAATAAAAAAAGAGATATTTAGGTGTGAAAAATAAATAAGATAAACATCACATTTTATCATGAAAAGCACTTCAATATTATAATATAAAATATCTGATTGCCTCCTGGTGGATCAGGAAGGATTTTTTCCCCCCACTTGAGCAAATTGCATTATGATTTTCAATTTTTTTCTTCTGTTGATTAAACTAGATGGACTTATGTATTTTTTCAACCTATGTAACTATGCAATTATAATATATAATATTATAAAAAGCAGGTTTACATTCTATACAATGGAGAGATCCAGTGAAAATGGTGAAAGAAGACTGAATTATTTGAAAAAAAAATGATATATTCTACTTTTTGTTGTAAAAAAAAATACAATAAACTCAATTTTAGTCATACATTTAGGCCACAATGCATTAAGCCACATGTTCTGGGTAAAAAACAATTCAATAAGCATATATTTATTGGATTCCGTAAAAGTTATAGCGTCTACAAACTAGGGCACATTTTCTGGAATTTACACAGGTTTTAGTTTATGACTGCCTATGTCATTTCTTAAGGTGCTATAATGGCAGGGCAGTACAAAATGACCCCATTTTTGAAAGTAGACACCCCAAGGAATTTGCTGAGAAGCATGTTGAGCACATTGAATATTTTATTTTTTTGACACAAATGATTGAAAAATGTAAAAAAAAAAAAAAAAAATACTTACACAAAGTTGTCACTAAATGATATATTGCTCACACATGCCACTTTTTGTCACAAAGTTTTGAAAATTAAAAAAAAAAAAAAAAAAAAATCCTTTTCTTTCTTCAGTTTCAAAAACAAATGAGAGCTTCAAAATACTCAACATGCCCCTTAGAAAATAACTTGGGGTGTCTACTTTACAAAATGGGGTCATTTGAGGGCGTTTTGTGCTACCTTAACATATCAGGGCCTCCAAAACTGTGATAGGTAGTGAGGAGTAAAATCACCATTTTACGCCCTTAGAAATCCCGAAGGCGGTGATTGGTTTTCGGGGTCCTGTACGCAGCCGGCTAGGCTCCCAAAAAGTCCAACACATGTGGTATCCCCGTACTCAGGAGAAGCAGCAGAATGTATTTTGTGGTGTAATTCTACATATACCCATGTCATGTGTGAGTAATATATCATTTAGTGACAACTTTGTAAAAAAACATTGTGGCAAAATATAAAATATTCCATGGACTCAACATGCCTCTCAGCAAATAGCTTGGGGTGTCTACTTTCCAAAATGGGGTCATTTGGGGGGGGGGGGGGTTGAACTGTCCTGGTATTTTATGCACAACATTAGAAGCTTATGTCACACATCACCCACTCTTCTAACCCCTTGAAGACAAAGCCCTTTCTGACACTTTTTGTTTACATGAAAATTTTTTAATTTTTTTTCCTAGAAAATTACTTTGAACCCCCAAACATTATATATTTTTTAAAGAAAAGGCCCTACAGGTTAAAATGGTGGGTGTTGCAATTTTTTTTTCGCACAGCGATTTTTCAAACACAATTTTTTTGGAGAAAAAAATCTTCTTTAAATTTGAATGCACTAAAACACAGTATATTGCCCAAATGTTTGGTAAAATATAAAAGATGATCTTATGCCGAGTACCAAAGATACCAAACACCACATGCTTTAAAATTGCACAGATCCATGCAGCGGCGACAAACTACATACATTTTTAAAAGCCTTTAAAAGCTTTTACAGGTTACCACTTTAGATTTACAGAGGAGGTCTACTGCTAAAATTACTGCCCACGATCTGACATTCGCGGTGATACCTCACATGCATGGTGCAATTGCTGTGTATATATGACACGAGACCGACCCTTAGACTCTAGATCTCTCCTCTACCCTCAAAGCATCTGACCACACCAAAATCGGTGTGAAATGATGCTTTCCCAATTTCCCAATGGTGCTGTTTATATTGAAGCTGAAGTCATGAAATGCTTGTAGCTTCCGGTTTCTTAGGCCATAGAGATGATTGGAGCCGTTCTGGTCTTCTGTCAGCTCTACAGTCAACTGTTGGAATCGCTGGCTGCATTCTCAGGTTCCCCGGTGGGACAGGAGAGCCCGAGAAAACCATGGAAGATGGTGGGAAGGGGGAGGGGATGTTCCCTCCCACTGTTTGTAAAAGCAGTCTAGTGTCTAATTAGCCGTTACGATTGCTTTGACTTGAAAGCCGGCCACTGGCTGAAAAGAACGATACCAAGATGATACCCAAACCTTCAAGCATCATTCTGGTATAACTACTCAAAGTCCAACAACATACCAGTACGTTGCTGGTCCTTGTTGGGCATATATTGTAATGTTCTTTTTTTTCATGCAGCCTGTGGGCTGAACGAAAGAAGAGATGGATTTATTTGGGTATGCCCACCATTAGAATACCAACCTGCATCACCCCACTTCTAATGATGGGCATACATGCACCATTTTTTTTTTTTAACTGTAGAGGTGAAATCACCTCCTACAGCGTTGGAGTCGCTGATTTACATATCGTGAAAGGAAACGCTGTTGCTGTCAAGATAAATAAATCAGTGCTGCAGCAGAATGGCGTACCTGAAAAGCAAACGATGGTAACAATAAAACATTAACTCAATAAAACAACAACAATCTGTGCCAAAAAAAGAGTAAAAAATATATGTTGAAGCATGGGGGCAATCCGCCCCTAATGTTAGTAGCAAATCGCCCCTCCACCCCTGCCCCCATGTTTCGGCATATATGCTTTTTTTTAACTGTGGTTGTGAAATCACCTTCTACAGCACTGGAGTCACTGAGTTACGTATCGTGAGTGAAAACGCTGTTGCTGTCAAGATGGGTAAAACAATGCTGCAGCTGAATGACGTACCCGAAAAGAAAATAATGGTTAACAATAAAACACAGTAAACAGTAACTGTAAAGTATAAAACAATTACATACCTGAAAAGAAAACATGATAAAACATAGTAAAAATAAAACATTGCAGTTAAAAAATACAGTAAAAAGAGCAGAACAATAGAGGGAGAACAATAGAGAGAGAACAATAAAAAAGACAACTATTTTTGTCTTTTTTATTTTATATATATATAAATAATATATATATTTTAACTTTTTTTTTCTACTTTTATTTGCAACTGTAACTGTAATGGTTCCAGGTTCGGGTCTCTTAAAATGCGATGGCATCTTTGGAGACCCTGTGAAAGTGTACCCTAGACTGTGCTGTGCTGTACCCTACACTAATAATCCACTAGTGTGTGGTAGCGTTCGAAGCATTCACTGATGCAAAGACCAGGTTGGCCGGGAGAGGAGGGAGAATAATAGCGGGTGTCACGCCTATATCCACGCTCGCTACAGACACATCTTCTTTGGGGTGATCGTTGGGTAGGGGTACCAGGGACAGATACGGAAAACATACGGAAAATGCCTCTCATGCAGCCGGCTTACTGCATTTGGCTTGGGAAAATGGGCCACAGGGCTGTGATAAACTCTTCCTGGAATTTAAGGAAGGATCCAGTTTGTCCTGACACTTTGTATAGCACAGAAGCGTTCAGCAGAGCCAATTGGAATAAGTATACAGACACTTTTTTGTACCAGCATCTGGCCTTACGGGCAATTAAGTACGGCACCATCAACTGGTCGTTGAGGTCCACCCCTCCCATATTAAGGTTGTATTCGTGGACACAGATGGGTTTCTCCACAACACCAGTCGCCGTTGGACTTTGGACTGTCATATCTGCGTGAAGGGAGGATAGAATGAAAACATTCTGATTATCCCTCCACTTCACTGTGAGCAAATTATTACTTCTCAAGCAGGCTCTCTCCCCCAGTCTAAGTAGGGACTCTACAAGCTACTGGGGTAAGCCCCGGTGATTAGAACGCACGGTGCCACATGCGCCAATTCCATGATCAAACAAGTGAATAAAAAAAGGCACGCTTGTGTAATAATTGTCCACGTACAAGTAGTACCCCTTTCCGAATAAGGGTGACACCAAGTCCCACACTATCTTACCAGCGCTCTCTAAGTAATCTGGGCAGTTCTCCGGCTCTACGTGACTATCTCTTCCCTCCCTCCTTCTTTAATTTAGATCCATTTATTTTGCTTCACATTGCATGCTGGCAGTGTTTGTTTGATCTGGATCCTTGGGCGGTTGCCCACGTCACTTCCGAGAGCTGCAATGCACATCGCAGTATCTCCCGTTTTCCCTTTTGGGAGCATTGGACGTCTCCGCACTGTGCATCGACATCACGTCATGTGCAGCGTGCGTGTGGCGTCTTCTCCGCGCCGTCACGCCGCTAGTCTGATCCATCTGCGGCTTGTAGGGTTTCTCTTTTGGCGCCAAGCTCCGGACGGCTCTCCGTTCTGGTGTTGGCTCCCCCCCCTTACTGAGCACGCCGTATGTGGCGTTTGGGAGTGATTGTGGCATATGGGTCCCTATAAGTCTCATTTGGAGCAGACTGTCCATTGTGTGGGTCCTCCCTGACATCTTGGCGATACACTATATACCTTATACCATGGTTTCTTATGGTCGAATACCAGGTAATCTATACAAGTTTTTGTGCTTACAACTCCAGGTTGCTGCTATCATTTTAGCACCTAGTAGTTGGCACTAATGCTAATTACAAATCATATATTGATATTCTCTATAGAAGTCTCCTAAGATGAGCCTATTTACTTCCCACAACTATACTTCAGGAAACATTGCTCTATGGATATTTGTCTTCTCCCTACGTGGCTATGCGGGGGTCATGCCTCACACTACCACAGCTCCTGGAAAAGATGCCCTAAGGGGGGTTTCCAGCTCTCATTTTTTGCACTGTCGCATGGCGATTGTGAGTATTTTTCTGACAAGGTTAGATTCCTTGATCTACACTCCTCTTGTAATTGCTGTTTTATTTTTCATTTTTTCCTAGGCAGTGATTTTGAAACCCTTGTGTTTCATTTCATTTCATTTCAGATATTTACATTGCTGCTCCTGAAGAGTGGATATAAATACTTCACGAAACGCGTAGAACCTTTGTAATGCAATGTTTATACCGATCTTGTTATTATTCCTATGTATAATCTTAGATGTTCATGAAGTTCAATTATTCTGCTGCAACAGGAAGTTCTCAGGTTGTGTAGGCTCAATCCCTCTCCACTGTCATGTTCAATCATGTTCCTTTTGTGTATATTAATGAATTATATTGTAACATATTTAATGATTTTTATGAATTTTATGGTATGTAAATAAAGTACCTTGTCTTGACCCCTGACTGATGTCTACGTGTCTCACTCAAAGTCCCGCACTGTCCCCTTTATTTTGTCATATATACAAGGATGGAGGTATGAGACCACACTAGGTCTCTTCCTCATCTAAAGTCCCAATTTTTCCCTTGTCCCCCCGTTTTTTTCTATCTCTTCCCTCGTAAACCATAAAACTATATATATAGCCTGTTGCCCTGTCACAGAGCTTATACATCTTGACCCCATATCTGGCACGCTTGCTGGGAAGATACTGTTTGAAAGACAAGTGTGCAAAAAACTTAATCAAGGCCTCATCAACGCAGACAACTTGATCGGGAGTAAACAAGGCTGCAAACTGTTGGTTGAAGTGGTATAATTTGTGGAGCTGATCGTATTCAGGGACACCCCGAGGATGACAGAGTTCATTGTCATTAAAATGCATGAACCGCAAGATCTGCTCGTATCTAGCCCTGGTCATGGATGCAGAGAACACGGGCATATGGTGAACTGGGTCAGTGGACCAATATTACCGCAACCCCCCTTTTTTTAGTTATGCCCGTGAGGAGGGATATGCCCAGGAGAGTCTTAAATTCAGAAACCGTAATAGGTTTCCAACCTCTGGCAAGGGTCAACTGGGGATTAGCGGCAATGAATGGACCAGCATACAAATTGCTTTGGTCCACAATAGATCTATAGAGATCTTCAGTGACAAACAGCGAATAAAAATCAAGTGATGTAAAATCAACTGTTTCCACCTGAATTATGGGTTGGCCAGTGAATGAGGGAAGTACGGGTGCTGCAGAAGTGGTGGGCTCCCAATTCGGATTGGCAAATGCAGCAGAAAGGGCACTATGGGCGCGACGGGCCTGTCTTTGTCTTCTTGGTGGCTGTGGGTCACTTGTTGTGCTAGCCACTGCACCAGCTTGAATTGCACTTATGGGACTCGCCACGTCACCACGTGATACTGCAGTGCTGGATGTATGACCAGGATGTACTAGGCCACTGGTGCTTACCAGTTCACCAGAAGGATGAGCGGCACTAGTACTGGCTCTCTGCTCCATACGAGAGCCCTGTGGTTCTTGCACCTCAACAACAGAAGAAGAACTTGGTCAGGTATGCCTGACCTTAGCAGGGACCATTACTTCGTCGTCAAAACTATCTGTTAGGGTGCTGTTGCTGTCTACTGGATCATATTCTGAGCCTGAATCTTACAGATGGGTGACTTCCCCTACGCTCTCATCTGTCATGCTCAGAAACGTGTAGGCCTCTTCACTAGTGTACCTCTGTTTGGACATTTTGGCCTCTAAATTTACAGGTACAACTAGTGAAATTCACAGGCAAAAAGAGCAACTGGTTGTCAGGGACTGTTTCAATCACTACCAAAAAAACTGTTAGCGTTCACAGGGTTTAGACCTGACTCTGCGAATGCTGCAGTTATGTGTGTTGTGTTTTGTAAGCGACAATGATCTAGTGATACTGTACTTGGGTGGGCTGGGCTGGGCTAGGCGGAGGGGCTAAACGCAGGTGCTAGCAGTTATCTGGGCTGATCCAGCTAATGCTGCATTTTTGCAAACCCTAAACTACTGGGGACGCTAATATAGTTCTGATCAGATCAAAGATATTGATCTGTTCAGACATTATACTACTAAGGGAGGTATATGGTGCGTGCGTGGGTGTTAACGCTACTGGCACTAATCTGACGCTGACTGGGGCTGACCCTAACTGGTGTTAAAACTGATATCACCCACCGGGCGATCAGGAGGTTAAACCTTTATTAGGTAATATACGGGGGGTACACAGTTTTTTTTTTTTTAAATAACAAACATGTCATACTTACCTATACTGTGCAGTTCGTTTTGCACAAAGTGGACCCGATCCTCCTCTTCTCGGGTCCCTCATCAGCGCTGGATATATCCTCCCTGCATCGGGGGTGTACCTTGGGTGTACCCGTACGTGCGCACTCCCAAGTCTGGCTTATTCGTCCTTAGATACAGAAAGACGGACTCGGCCCTGGCACCCCGGCGCCCACATCATTGAATTTGATTGACAGCAGCGGGAGCCAATGGCTGCGCTGCTATCAATCTATTCAATCAGGACATGAGACACCAGCTAGAGCTGGTGTGCTCGTCCCCGGGGAGAAGAAAACTGGGTTCAGGGGCACTGGGGACACAGGGGCACTGGGGGGCTGCAGCACTACAGAAGGTTTTTCACCTTAATGCATACAATGCATTAAGGTGAAAAACCACGAGAGTTTACAACCCCTTTAACTAGGGGGCAATCAGGGGGTTAAAACCTTTATTTGGTAATATATGAGGGTACCCTGATGCCATAAAAACCTGGCGGTGAAACTAACCAACTAACTGGATAACTAGCGTCACCCGTGACACTAATACGGCAATCAGAAAATAGATCTACTAGTGACACTGGTGACAGGGGGTGAAAGGGTTAACTGGGGGGCGATCAAGGGGTTAAACCTTTATTAGGGGGGTTTAGGAGGGTACCCTATGCTTACCTGGGCATACTACTAGCTGCTCTAACGCTGATTAGTGTCACAAGTGACACCAATGCAGTGATCAGTGAAAAATCGGAAAACTGCAATTGGTGACACAGTGACGGGAGTGAAGGGGTTAACTGGGGGGTGAAATGTGTGCCTACATGTACTGTGTCAGTGTAGTGTTGGTGCAACTCACTTTTAGATGTCCTCTCTGCGCTCTGTAACCGAAAAGAATTCCAGGACAGGAGCTGACCTCACTTCCTTTGCCTGTGTTTACATTACACAGGCACAGGAGGCATTTCATTGGTCAGAAACGATCAGCAGGTCCAGGCCAGAAATCATTGGCTTGGACCTGAAGACTGATCGGTTCTGCAACGAATCCAAACGCCGTGGGCATGTAGGGGGGGGTTGCGCACGAGCGATGTACGGGTAGATGGTTTTTCGCACCCGTGCCATTCTGCCGACATATATCGGTGTGAGACGGTCGGGAACTGGTTAAGCACGTAAATTTATGGGAAAGTTTTACTAAAACTGGAGCACTTAAAATCCGGTGCAGCCGTGCATGGTAGCCAATCAGCTTCTAAGCTCAGCTTGTTCAACTAAGCTTTGACAATAAAACGTGGAAGCTGATTGGTTTCTATGCAGAGCTGCAACAGATTTTGCATGTTCCAGTTTTAGTAATATCTCCCCTTATATGTTATAAGACTTTGCAGATATTTGTACATGGAACTGTTCATCCAACGCGTTTCGTAGAACAAAGTTCACTTACTGAACGATGCATGGGCAGCTCACAGGATGTATCTCATCTAAATAATTACAGTTCTTGCATACGGGCTGGCTGAGCCAGTTAAGCATAATTGCAGTCGTCTTTCATCCACCTAGGTAGTCCAGCTGTAGCCTGCAGCCTGTCATTTAAATAAATGGCTGTGTGCCGCTGTACTCACATATATGGCGGTGCTATCATTTTCCCAAGAAATGCGTTGGCTGAACAGTTCCAGGTACAAAGAGATATAAAGTCTTATAAATTATTGATATACATGATTTAACTACTTGGTTATACACAGCACTTCGCCCTTTTCACTGTATATATATCCACAGCATATCCATATCCATTATATAGAATTATGCCTATATTTGAACCTACTTTTTATCAATATTGGAGAAGGATATGTAATAAAGCTAAAATTGTTTTTGTTAATAACATTTTATGTTTACCACATTTATCTTTCACACCTTAATATCCCGTATTCATTTTTTTTCTTTTTCTGAATTTAAAAGCAGAATAGTCACTTGTTCAATCTGCATTTCAGATTGAATAAATCCATAATTCTAAAAAGAACTCTGTAGAGAACTTTAAAACAAACAACTACAATAAATTATACAAATCTTCAAATGTATTATAAATAACCTTCTTGCCACATTGTTTTGTATATTTGTATTTTGTGGTAGGACTGCTGCTGTGTCTTGCTTTAAGGGGCAACCAGTTGCACATGATTTCGCACTCGGCAATCCAATGTGACTTGATGATTGGTAGGTTTTTAAAAGTTGGTTCCCCTTACAGCTGTCATTATGAATGTTACAATGAATTCCAAAATAACGTGTTGAAAAGGCAGCACTTTGGACTTACATGGAAAACCAACATTTGTATGTATTCTTGTCAAAGAAATCAAAGTAATAGCACAGAGAACTAATGAATGTTAGAAATCTTAGGACAGGAGAAATACGGGCGGCCAACATTACCTTGCCTGGCTGAAAATTGTGGACATAATGGAGCCTTGATTACCCACCTTGGTGACCTGAAGGTATCTTTCTTTCTTTCTTTCTTTCTTTCTTTCTTTCTTTCTTTCTTTCTTTCTTTCTTTCTTTCTTTCCCTTACTAACCCCTAGGTCACTACAGGACATGTTGAGGTAGTTAGGAACAACAACCAAAAAGATCTACACTCCTCGAAGTCTCAATTTTTCCGCTGATTGCAGAGAAAGATTTTTTTTCCTTGGATGGAGCACTGGTATAGGCACGGTACCACTGCACCTTATAAAAAAATACCATTCATGAGCTCCAGTCTTTAGACCTCTGGTGCTCAACCTGCCGTCTGAAGGCCACATACAGCCCTTTGGTATACTATGTGCGACCCTCAGACCATCACCACAGCCGTCTGTAGTAGGAACATTGATTAACCACTTCAATACAGGGCACTTTCCCCCCTTCCTGCCCTGTCCAATTTTCAGCTTTCAGCGCTATCACATTTTGAATGACAATTGCGCAGTCATACGACTCTGTACCCAAACGACATTTTTATCATTTTTTTCACACAAATAGAGCTTTCTTTTGGTGGTATTTGATCACCAGCGGCGTTTTTATTTTTTGCTCTACAAATAAAAAAAGACCAAAAATTTAGAAATAAAAAAAAGATTTTCTTTGTTTCTTTTACGAAACATAGTAAATAAGTAATTTTTCTCCTTCACTGACTAGCACTGATAAGGCAGTATTGATTGGCACTGATAAGGTGGCACTGATAATCTCACAAAAGTGAGTATACCCCCTCACATTTTTGTAAATATTTTATTTTAAATTATATATATATATATATATATATATATATATATATATATATATATATATACACACACATATATATATATATATATATATATATATATATATATATACATATACATACAGTATCTCGCAAAAGTGAGTACACCCCTCACATTTTTGTAAATATTTTATTCTATCTTTTCATGTGACGACACTGAAGACAATACTGAAGACAACACTGTAAATTTGCTGTCCCCTCAAAATAACTTAACACACAGCCATTAATGTCTAAACCGCTGGCAACAAAAATGAGTACACCCCTAAGTGAAAATGTCCAAATTGGGCCCAAAGTGTCAATATTTTGTGTGGCCACCATTATTTTCCAGCACTGCCTCTTGGGCATGGAGTTCACCAGAGCTTCACAGGTTGCCACTGGAGTCCTCCTCCACTCTCGCATGACAACATCACGGAGCTGGTGGATGTTAGAGACCTTGCGCTCCTCCACCTTCCATTTGAGGATGCCCCACAGATGCTCAATAGGGTTTAGGTCTGGAGACATGCTTGGCCAGTCCATCGCCTTTACCCTCAGCTTCTTTAGCAAGGCAGTGGTCATCTTGGAGATGTGTTTGGGGTCGTTGGTCATGTTGGAATACTCCCCTGTGGCTCAGTCTCCGTCCTAAGGGAGGGGATCATGCTTTGCTTCAGTATGTCACAGTACATGCTGGCATTCATGGTACTGTAGCTCCCCAATGCCGGCAGCACTCATGCAGCCCCAGACCATGGCACTCCCATCACCATGCTTGACTGTAGGCAAGACACACTTGTCTTTGTACTCCTCACCTGGTTGCCGCCATACACACTTGACACCATCTGAACCAAATAAGTTTATCTTGGTCTCATCAGACCACAGGACATGGTTCCAGTAATCCATGTCCTTAGTCTGCTTGTCTTTAGCAAACTATTTGTGGGCTTTCTTGATGCAGTGTGCGGTGTATATTCTGAGCACTGACAGGCTGACCCCCCACCCCTTCATCCTCTGCAGCAATGCTGGCAGCACTCATATGTCTATTTCCCAAAGACAACCTCTGGATATGACGCTGAGCACATCCACTCAACTTCTTTGGTCGACCATGGCGAGGCCTGTTCTGAGTGGAATCTGTTCTGTTAAACCGCTGTATGGTCTTGGCCACCGTGCTGAAGCTCAGTTTCAGGGTCTTGGCAATCTTCTTATATCCTAGGCCATCTTTATGTAGAGCAACAATTCTTTTTTTCAGTTCCTCAGAGAGTTCTTTGCCATGAGGTGCCATGTTGAACTTCCAGTGACCAGTATGAGAGAATGAGAGCGATAACACCAAATTTAACACACCTGCTTCCTATTCACACCTGAGACCTTGTAAAACTAATGAGTCACATGACACCGGGGAGGGAAAATGGCTAATTGGGCCCAATTTGGACATTTTCACTTAGGGGTGTACTCACTTTTGTTGCCAGTGGTTTAGACATTAATGGCTGTGTGTTGAGTTTTTTTGAGGGGGCAGCAAATTTACACTGTTATACAAGCTGTACACTCATTACTTTACATGTGGAGCAAAGTGTCATTTCTTCAGTGTTGTCACAAGAAAAGATATAATAAAATATTTTCAAAAATGTCAGGGGTGTACTCACTTTTGTGAAATACTGTACTGCCCCCGCGGGCACGCGATCGCGGCTTAACCTGCTGAATGTCACATGACGCCCAGTCAGGATAACAGAACCACTTTCCGGCCTTCATTTTGCTATATGGCAGGAGGGAAGTAGTTAAAGTAATAGCACTGATATCTACTAGGCTCATGTAACATGTTCCCAGTTGCATACTTTCTTCTGCAGCATATCCCCAGTCAAGGTATCCTGTCTCTCTGACACTCATTTCCTCTATTAGGCCTGAAGTCTCTGACAGTCCTCGCAAGCATTACATATATTGAACATTATGGTGATATCAGGGACAGAATTTGAGGCCCTTTTTAACTCATAAGTTGATAACCACTGCTTTACACTCTAGTTTCTAGACTTTACCTAGGCCCCCCAAAAAAACAATTGAGCACCAGCTACCACTGTCTGTGAGATATATACCATACATGAATTTTATATTTTTCACCTTGTCAGGTGTTAGCATTTTTTAATTTTTTCCACTTATGCCGCGTACACACGAGCGGACTTGCCAACGGGCTAAACTCCGTCGGTGTTTCCGATGGAAAGATTTAGAACATGTTCTATATCCGAGTCCGTCGGAAATGCCGACAGACAAAGTCCGATTGGGCATACACATGGTCGGAATGTCCGAGCAAAAGCTCCCATCGGACTTTTTCTGTCGGGAAGTTGGCCGTGTGTACACGGCATTAGATGGAATTGAAGGTCTGAGTCACGCTTCTCTTCCCTACGCATAGCTTGTTGTGCCTCCAAGCTTGACACCTTTGACACCAACTTCTCCTCTTGCTGGCTTGCCATCTACCCTAAATTCAGGATCTTGAGGTCTCTACCGGTTCAGAACACATATCCTCTCCCTTTCCAGGGAATTTGGTTGTAAGCGATGTATGAATTTTCATGTATTAATCAGAGTTATATGCAATTATATGTACATATGTATAATGTGTAAAATTATTACTATTTCCTATTATTTTCTCTTCTTTCTCAGCTACTATTCCTAACAACACCCTCCACCCCTGTGGAAGCTATTACTGTGAAACGCGTTGGGTTGTATCATCACCTCCCTTTTGACTTTGTGCATTCCATTTATTAGTATTTGTATACATTCCTTTCTGATTAATCTTTGAGGGAGGTTGATGTTGAGGATGACTGAACAGTATATCCAATATGTTTATTCTAAATGCATTTTTATGGGTTAAGATTCCCTAATGCTACTTTCTAATGGATTTCTTACAATAAAGTTATTACTTTTATAAATATTAGACATGTGCAGTGCCGAAAAATTTGTTGGTTTTCGTTTCTTTTGTTTTTTTATTTTTTATTTTATTTTTCAGGTCATTCATTATGAACACAATTCTAAAATCGAAAATTCGTAAATTCGTAAACTCGATAATTCAAAAATCCAAAAATTAAGAAAAAAAATTTGAAAAATTTGAAAGAATAACTAACTAACTAATAATAACTAACTATTAAATTATAGGTATTGGAATTTCCTTTCAAATTTGGCTGTTAGTGAACGTAACAAATACAAATTTATCCGAAATAATAAATGCCGAATCTAAACAAATGGAACGGAACAAATTAATAATAATAAACAATAATAATAATAATAAAAAGGTTTTATTAATATTATTGTTATTTATTATTATTAATTTGTTACGTTCCATTCGTTTAGATATGGCATTCGTAATTTCGGATACATTCGTATTCATTACGCCAAATTTGAAAGGAAATTCCAATACCTATAATTTAATAGTTAGTAATGGTTATTATTAGTTAGTTATTATTTCAGATTTTCAGTTTTTCGAATTTCGAATTTCCGAATATTCAGAAAAATCCATTAAACAAGTAAATATAATATACCTTCCTGTCTATTTACTAATGCTAGCAGCATTTGGATTAAAAATATTCAATGTTGATTAAGTCAGGAAAGTTCCTTTAAGTGCCTGTTAGTCCCGTCTACCAGATTGTTGGATGGACTCATTGTTAGAGCATTCTGAGACACAAGGTTACATCGAAAATGAATAAACGAGAGCTTTATATCAATATCAGTAATCAGTACTTGCACCTATGTTGTCACTTCAAACATCTGTTTATTACTGCACTTTAACACAATAAAATCTTTAACCTTTGGTATCAGATCGGTGAACACTCAGCGCCATTCCGCCATCGTATGTCCTTAATGTCCTCTTCTCTGCCTGCTTTTAATGACGTTCATGCTGCACTGCCTGTAATTTATGTTGTTTTGGCCAATTACCTTTTTATTAGCAGTTTTCCTCTGACTTCCTCTCTATTACCGCTGTGATCGATGCTTATTAGTGTCAATGTTACAGCTAGAGATGTGGGTGATTCATTTAGACGGCTGTTATCTAAGGAACATTATTTAACAGGGTTATAACGGGGATGCTTTATTACACTGTCACCGGGTATGATACCTGTAATTGTAGCCTTCCATTATGGTTAGGCATTACCTAGCAGGGAGAGGCCACTGATAAAAGATATTAAAAGATATTGGGCAAATGTACCCACTGGCATCCACCCTAAACTTTAAGGTGGTGAACCTCAGACATGAAATATAAACAAATTATATCCCTCTATAGTGTGTACTTGTCGTAATTTCTGTCTGCTGCTTCATTCCTCTGCTATCAGCATGAATCACTTCTGACAAGTTTTCCTGACACCAAGAGAAAAAAGGTGACAAGGGAGGGACCTCCAGCTGATTGACAGACTCAGCTGTGTGCTGTGTGTGGGGGGGGGGTGTCCCTTCCATCCAATCAGCTCTCAGCTATCCTCACTGAGCTCTGCAGAGTGTAACTTCAACTCCCTGACGCCTTTTTTTCGGAACTCTCAGACAAGCTGTAAATTCAGCACTTTGAATAGATGTAGAGAAGACTGCAGATAGACAGATACAACTTATGTAGGATGGTTTGTATCACCTGAGCCCAGTCACTTCACTGGGTGTACAGTGAGTATAGAAAAAAAAAACCCTCCCTTAAAATAAACATATGTTGTTGTTTTGCAGCCTTAAATGAAGACAGACACAGTTTTTGTTTTATTAGCAGCAACGTATAACATGAAAGTGAAAGGAATAATACCAACATGTCAGAAAAAAAGTTAAAAAATAATAAAAAACAGAATCACTAAGTTAGAAAAAGGATCACCCCCCTTCTAAAAATGACTTGTAAACACAATCAGGTGTAGCAAATCCATTTGAAAGCCATTTGACTTTCAACTGTGATCAGCTGTGGTCAATTTGATTAGCTCAGCATGAAAAGAGCTTTCCTGGAGCATTTCAGTCCCTGGTAGTGCAACTGAAGCAAACAATCAACTATGGGTGGCAAGGCACTGTTCCTTAATTAGGAATACATACATAAATGGATTGTTTTTTTTTTAAATCCAGAGTTTAGTGTGACACTAAAGTGACTTTAAACATCTGTATTTGGTGGATTTTGTGCCTATAAAAATAAGATTTGCTGTAGTCACTTAGAAAAATTGCACCGACTATTGTCACAATGCAGATTGGGTACTAAAAACCAAATTGCCTTTGTCCTTCATTAAATAGTTTTGGATCAAGTCAAGGAAAAGTATAATTTCTTTAGGTAGCTCAGCAACATTTATCCTTCTTATCTTACCTTAAAGAGGTGCTTCAGTTCTGAAAAAATAAAAAAAATAAAAAAATATTCTGAAAAAATTAAAGTCAGTAGTTACAAAAACTGTAGCTACTGACTTTTAGTAAATAGACGCTCACCTGTCCCAGGATCCAGCGGTGTCCTCACCTGGCCGGTTTCTTCACCAGGCTTTGGCCCATGGCACTGGCATACTAAATGTGGTCAGCTGGCTGTGACTGCTTGTGGCTTCACAGACGGCTGCCCACTGCGCATGCGCGAACTGCGCTGCATCATCTGATTGGTTCCGCAAATTTCGGGGACCTGTGTCATGTACCACAAGGCTGGGGGGGGGGAGGTGCCAATTGTGAAGGAGGAGAAGGAAGAGTGGAACTTCCCTTATTGGGTGAAGTTCTGCTTTAACTTATCGATTTGGCCATTGATTGCCATGGAAGAGAAATGGCCATGTAGAGCAACTAAGATTTAAAGTGGATCTCCATCTTAATACAATTTTTTTTAAAAGCTTTATTTATTACAGGTACTATAACATTGTCAATTTACACAGCACTTTACATATATATATATATTGTACATTTATATCAGTCCCTGCCCTCAAGGAGCTTACAATCTAAGGTCCCTAACTCACATTCAGGGACAATCTGACAGGTGCCATTTAACCTACCAGCATGTCTTTGGAGTAAGCCCACGCAATCACAGGGAGAACATGCAAATTCCAGGCAAGTAGTGCTGTGGTTGGCATTCGAACTGATGACTGCTAGGCGGAAGTGCTAACCACTTAGCCACTGTGTTGCAATACCTGTTGAATTTAAAAAGCAGTTTTTGATAGACTACTTATCTTCTCTCCAGTGCTGATTCACTACTCTGCCGGTCCTGGTCGCAGCATGTTGCTCAGTGTCATCTGACTGGGGTCCTGCAAGTCCAGGCTGTCATTGATACACTCCATGGGGCATGTCATTACACGGCCGGGGTTCAAAGTATTTCTGGACTAAATGCCAATGGCACTTCATTATGTGAACGCCGCTTACTCTAGAAGGATTGACCATCCATTACTGCTGCCAAGGTAGAAGATGAAGGATCTCTGGTGTCACCGGACTGGCCCAGAGACGGAAGGAAAAAGTTATGCGTAGGGTTAAATTGGAACTTCACTCTCTCAATCTACATTGACTATTTTTAATCCTTATGCTGCTAGCATTAGTAAATAGATAGGAAAGTATCATATTTACTTGTTTAAAACCTTTTTTATCCATTTCTTCAGTTACTTTCTGGATTCTATGCCTAGGCAAATGATATCATACATCCCAGGAGTCTTTAAGAGGGGAGGATGGGCTTTCTCAGCTAATCACACTCTTCTACCTGCATGCCTGAGCTAAGAGCAGATGGATTCCAGGAAGTAAATGGTGCATGAATCATCTGCCCTTACTCAAGATGGCCACAGCCAAAAATGCTGTTTTTTGGAGTGACTTCTCTGAAAAAGAAACATGGGGACATGGATGGATGGGTGGGTTTGATTTGAATACTAAAAATTAATTAAATAGTGTTTTTGTTTTGTGGTGGTCAGATACAGTGTAGACCCGCTTTAAAGAACAAAAATGTCTAAGGGGGGCTTTAGAGAGGGTGAGGAGTAGAGTCTGGTTTGAGACTAGAGTTCCCCTTTACATTTCTGCCTCTCCAGCAGACAGTGAAAACTATTGAAAATATCAAAAATATCCACTTTCTTAACCACTAAGCCACCACCCACCGTCATATGACGGCAGGACGAGGCTTCTCTTGTTCTGAGTGGACGTCATATGACGTGATCGCCCTCCCGAGCCACTAGGGGGCGCGCGTGTGTGCCCGCTGCGTCGCTCGGGACCCGGTACGTGTGCCCGGCGGCCGCGATGTCCGCCGGGCACCCGCGATTGCCGGGTAACAGAGCAGGAGCGTGGATCTGTGCATGTAAACACAGATCCACGTCCTGTCAGAGAGGAGAGGAGACCGATGGTGTGTCCCTTGTACATAGGGACACCGATCGGTCACCTCCACCAGTCAGTCCCCTCCCCCCACAGTTAGAATCACATCCTTAGGTCATATATTAACCCCTCAAGCGCCCCCTAGTGTTAACCCCTTCCCTGCCAGTCACATTTACACAGTAATCAATGCAATTTTATAGCATTGATCCCTGTATAAATGTGAATGGTCCCAAAAATGTGTCAAAAGTGTCCGATATGTCCGCCGCAATATCGCAGTCACAATAAAAATCGCAGATCGCCGCCATTACTAGTAAAAAATAAATAAATAAATAAAAATGCTATAAATCTATCCCCTATTTTGTAGACACTATAACTTTTGCGCAAACCAATCAATATACGCTTATCGCGATTTTTTTTACCAAAAATATGTAGAAGAATACGTATCGGCCTAAACTGAGGGAAAAAATTGTTAAAAAAAAAAATTGGATATTTATTATAGCAAAAAGTAAAAAATATTGTGTTTTTTCAAAATTGTCCCTCTTCTTTTGTTTATAGCGCAAAAAATAAAAACCGCAGAGGTGATCAAATACCACCAAAAGAAAGCTCTATTTGTGGGGAAAAAATGATAAAAATTTCATTAGGGTGCAGTGTTGCATGACTGCGCAATTGTCATTCAAAGTGCGACAGTGCTGAAAACTGAAAAATGGCTTGGGCAGGAAGGGGGTGAAAGTGCCCTGTATTGAGGTGGTTAATCAACCTGTTGCCATCCATGTCTATAGAAATCTGCGCATTTAGACCTCATGACACAGTGTCCATGTACAGTGCCTTGCAAAAGTTTTCACCCCCTTGGCTTTTTACCTATTTTGTTACATCACAGCCTATAGTTCATTTTTGTTTTTAATCTGAATTATATGTGACGGATCAGAACACAATAGGCTAAGTTGGTAAAGTAAAATTAGAAAAATATATACATAAAACTATTTTTCAGAAAAAAAAACCCCGATAATTGGCATGTGCGTATGTATTCATCCCTTTTGTTATGAAACCCATAAAAAGCTCTGGTGCAACCAATTACCTTCAGAAGTCATATAATTAGTGAAATTAGTGAAATGATGTCCACCTGTGTGCAATCTAAGTGTCACATGATCTGTCATTACATATACACACCTTTCTGAAAGGCCCCAGAGTCATAACCAAATGGAAAGAACATGGCATAACAGCAAACCTGCCAAGAGACGGCCGCACACCAAAACTCACGGACCAAGCAAGGAGGGCATTAATTAGAGAGGCAGCACAGAGACCTAAGGTAACCCTGGAGGAGCTACAGAGTTCTACAGCAGAGACTGGATTATCTGTACATAGGACGACAATAAGCCGTACGCTCCATAGAGTTGGGTTTTATGGCAGAGTGGCCAGAAGAATGCCATTACTTTCAGCAAAAAACAAAATGGCGCGTTTTGAGTTTGCGAAAAGGCACGTGGGAAACTCCCAAATGTATAGAGGAAGGTGCTCTGGTCTGATGAGACTAAAAATGAGCTTTTTGGCCATCAAAGAAAACGCTATGTCTGGCACAAACCCAAAACATCACATCACTCAAAGAACACCATCCCCACAGTGAAACATGGTGGTGGCAGCATCATGCTGTGGGGATGTTTTTCAGCAGTCGGGACTGGGAAACTGGGTTGAGGGAAAGATGGATGGTGCTAAATACAAGGGATATTCTTGAGAAAAACCTGTACCGCTCTATGTGATTTGAGGCTAGGAAGGAGGTTCACCTTCCAGCAGGACAATGACCCCAAACACACTGCTAAAGCAACACTTGAGTGGTTTAAGGGGAAACATGTAAATGTGTTGGAATGGCCTAGTCAAAGTCAAGACCTCAATCCAATAGAAAATCTGTGGTCAGACTTAAAGTGATTGTAAGGGTTTGTTTTTAAAAAAAATAACAAACATATCATACTTACCTCCACTGTGCAGCTTGTTTTGCACAGAGTGGCCCCGAACCTGCTCTTCTGGGGTCTCCCGGCGGCTCTCGCGGCTCCTCCCCACATCGGATAACCCCCTGGGAGAAGCACTCTCCCTGGTGATTACCTTGCGGGCGCACTCCCGCATCCAGCATTCGGCGTCCATAGAGGTCGAATGCGGGACTCGGCCCCGCCCCCGGCGCCCGCGTAAATGGATTTGATTGACAGCAGTGGGAGCCAATGGCTGCGTTGCTATCAATCTATCCAATCAAGAGCCGAGAACCCCGGGCAGAGAGACAGCGCGTCCCTGTGGGTCAAGTTCCAGGGCTCAGGTAAGTAAAATGGGGGGCTGGGGGTCCGGTCACTGCTAGGTGTTTTTTAACCTTAACCACTTCCGGACCAGCCGCTGCAGGTTTACTGTGGCAGGCTGGCTCCCCTGCGCAAAATCACGTTACTGTACGTGATCTCACGAGGTCCGGATAACACAGCGGGGGTGCCGATGGTCGTGGCCGGCGGTCACGATGACCGCTGGCCACGAGAGATCATGACCAGGAGACACAGAAACACACACTTCCCTGTTCTGTTCTGACAGGAGTGACAGATCGTGTGTTCCTATTAGCTAGGAACCACGATCTGTCACTTCCTGTAGTTAGTCCCCTCCCCCTTCAGTTAGAATCACCTCCCAGGGAACATAGTTAACCCCTTCACTGCCCCCTAGTGTTAACCCCTTCACTGCTAGTGACATTTTTACAGTAATCAATGCATTTTTAATTGCACTGATGGCTGTATGAATGCCAATGGTTCCAAAAATGTGTTAAAATTGTCCGATGTGTACGCCATAATGTCACAGTCACGATAAAAATCACAGATCACCGCCATTACTATTAAAAAAAAATAACACTAATAATAAAAATGCTATAAATCTATCCCCTGTTTTGTAGACGCTATAACTTCTGCGCAAACCAATCAATATACGCTTATTGCGATTTTTTTTTTTCAAAACTATGTAGAAGAATACATATCGGCCTAAACTGAGGAAAAAAATTGTTTTTTTTATATATTGTTAGGGGATATTTATTATAGCAAATTGTAAAAAATAATGCGTTTTTTTTCAAAATTGTTGCTCTTTTTTTGTTTATAGTGCAAAAACTGCAGAGGTGATCAAATATCACCAAAAGAAAGCTCTATTTGTGGGAAAGAAAGGACGTCAATTTTGTTTGGGTACAACGTCGCACGGCCACGCAATTGTCAGTTAAAGCGACGCAGTGCCGAATCGCAAAAAGTGCTCTGGTCAGGAAGGGGGTAAATTCTTCTGGGGCTGAAGCGGTTAATGCATAGGCTGCATTAAGGTGAAAAAACATGTATGTTTACAACCCCTTTAAAGATTGCTGTTCACAAGCGCAAACCATCCAACTTGAAGGAGTTAGAGCAGTTTTGCAAGGAGGAATGGGCAAAAATCCCAGTGGTAAGATGTGGCAAGCTCATAGAAACTTATCCAAAGTGACTTGGAGCTGTGATAGCCGCAAAAGGCGGCTCTACAAAGTATTGACTTTAGGGGGGTGAATAGTTTTGCACATTGACTTTTTCTGTTATTTTGTCCTATTTGTTGTTTGCTTCACAATAATAAAAAAAAATCTTCAAAGTTGTGGGCATGTTCTATAAATTAAATGATGCAATCCTCAAACAATCCATGTTAATTCCAGGTTTGTGAGGCAACAAAACACGAAAAATGCCAAGGGGGGTGAGTACTTTTGCAAGGCACGGTATATACCTCACATGGTGACGGGCAGCCTGCTGGGAAAGGTATAATCACCCCATAGCCCTTTGGAAGATCCATTTAGAACTGGCTATGTTGAGTGCATACTCTACACCCATATAAACATTGCATTATTTTCATCTTACATGCACATATACCTGTGAATATCTCGTTCTGAGATGTACCTTTTTTTCCCCCTTTTTTCTTTGAGGCATATATTTTTTTTCGTAATTACCCCCCCCATATTTTTACAATATATGTACAGCCTATATAGGGTGGGGACGGAAAGTATTCAGACCTACTTAAAGGGTTCTGGTCGTTCCAAACATCTTCCATTTAAGGATTATGGAGGCCACTGTGCTCTTAGGAACCTTAAGTGCAGCAGAATTTTTTATGTAACCTTGGCCAGATCTGTGCCTTGCCACAATTCTGTCTCTGAGCTCTTTAGGCAGTTCCTTTGACCTCATGATTCTCATTTGCTCTGACATGCACTGTGAGCTGTAAGGTCTTATATAGACAGGTGTGTGGCTTTCCTAATCAAGTCCAATCAGTATAATCAAACACAGCTGGACTCAAATGAAGGTGTAGAACCATCTCAAGGATGATCAGAAGAAATGGACAGCACCTGAGTTAAATATATGAGTGTCACAGCAAAGGGTCTGAATACTTAGGACCATGTGATATTTCAGTTTTTCATTTTTAATAAATCTGCAAAAATGTCAACAATTCTGTGTTTTTCTGTCAGTATGGGGTGCTGTGTGTACATTAATGAGGGAAAAAAACCGAACGTAAATGATTTTAGCGAATGGCTGCAATATAACAGAGTGAAAAATGTAAGGGGGTCTGAATACTTTCCATCCCCACTGTATATGTGTATACGCAGATGTATACATATATATTTGTCTCTCTTTTCAGCCTAAACTTATACCACCACTCACTGTGAGGCCCTCCATTCCACAATGGGTCCCTAGGTGCAGGTAGGCATGACTACATCTAACTCCCTGTATGCTTTTCATATACAAGCTTCACAGCCCTCAGGACACAGATACTACTCAATATTTTTCTAAATTATAGGCCCACGTGTGCTAGGCCTCAGTGTCTCCTGGTTTCCCTAGGTTGAATGGAGCGCTCTTGTTGGTGCTACTCTCCACTACTGGGTGGTCCCTGGTAAAGGTGGTTGGTCCCTTCGTGGTGACAGCTTCCCTTCTACCTCCGACCACTGACAGATTCTCCGGCCGGCAGAATTGTCACTTTTGGTTGGACTGCAAGCTGCAATCCCAACCCTGCGCTGCCCTCTTACTTCTGGATAGGCCCTCACCCAGCCTGGCAGCCTGAGGCCCAATCTCCGGCCTAGCAGCCCGGAGCGTACGACACACGTCTGCCCAGACGGCGGAATGGGTGGCACACAAGAACACGGATCACCTGACCTCACCAGAATATATAGGCTCTCCCAGCAGGCCAATGGATTCAATAAAATCCCTGCCCATTGGCTGAGATACCCCATATACCCATAACCTGACCTTGAGTTGTCCTTCTCAACCTAATACCTCCAAGTGCCTGGCCACCTGGTGGTAGAAGAGGAAAGTACAACCAGGCCAAACTTAGGGAGAAGTCAATGGATCCCTAGTAATTACCTACAGTAGCTACGCCTGACAAGAAATTTGGTGAGGAGCTCCCTGACTAAACCCCAGGGCGGTACACTAGGGAAAAAAACTCTGTGGTGCCCCCCTCCCTAAGCATGGACTTATTTTGTCTGTTGGTTAACCAGCCCTGCCAATGAAGCTATAGAGTTGCTTGTCAAAATCTTCTGCGCAACACCCACAAATGCGCTTGTAGGCAGGCAGGTGACTTTCAGTCTATTTTCTCCACTGCAGGTGACTTTCAATGCATTGCAGAGAGAGAGGTAGTCAGGAGGAACATGGTTCCTCAATGGTTTCCTGAGTCAATGGGGCAGCGATCCGGTTGGATGCTGATTGCCCATGTGACTCTGGTGGCCATCTTGCGTCAAGCAGAGACTATTTTCTGACCACTACTGATTCAGTGAGTGGTGCTGACTTCTGTAAGAAAAGTCTAGTACATGCTAGAACAAGAAGACTAATGCATGCCCATGATGTGCATGTTCATAATTTCAAGCAAAGGCTCACTGTAAGACATGTATTAGTGTGTATTAGTGTGCACGCTAAGCAGAATGTGCATAGGCACACGTGCATGCTCGGCACTGATATTGGCACCAAACGGGCTATTTAAGTTGGATTGTGGCATGAACAGATTGCTGAGTGATCTTCAGCCAGTTCCTAATTTACCCATAAAATACTATACAATAGCTGCGCTAAAAAGTGAACATGGTGTATGAGAAAACGTCACATAAATAACAATATAGTGTGCACAAAAAATATTATTAGTAAAGTGGTAACAGAGAAGAAAAAAGTTGCATAAAAAGTCCAAACAGCCTGCCGTTAGCTGGGTTCAGAATAAGAGAGTGCAATCTTCCATCACCAGTGAATGTGAATCACCAAATCAAATGCACGCTTACCAGAGGCAAGGAAGAATGAGCTTGCAGCTATAAACCCTGCCAGGGCCTTTCCTTGGGACATCAGGAATCACACTCTCAGAGGGAACTGATCCAGGGACGGCACACCGTACAGTGGATGGAAGGGGCCCTCAGGTGCCATATCAACAAGGCATGAAAGAAAAAGGACTTCCCATAGTGTGATACCGTAGATAAAGTTTAATTAGTTAACACTTACAAGCATGAGTAAAATCAAACACGAAAAACCGGCCAGCTTGCGAGCGCCCATGACACTCCGGGAACCACACGCGGTACGTCAGTGCGTCCTAACCGCTGATTCACCCATGACCTGACATGCTACATTTTGCCCTCCTTTGTACGACCTAGCTTGCCTTTGAACTGTGTTTGTATTCCTGCCTACTTGTTGTGACCCTGGCCTGTGTTTGGACTCTGTATCCTGCTTCCTGTTTTGGTATCTTGCTGCCCGGGTGTGAACCGACCTCGGCTTATATCCTGTCTCTGTCTCTATCTCATGTTCCTGCACCTCACTGTCCGGCTGTTGATGACCTTAGGCTTGTGTCCTTGCTTCTTATCGTGTGTCACCATGTTCTGGCCTTTGGTCTTTGTCTGGTGGTTCGCAATCATCTGTTTTGCACCCAACAGTTGGTGCTATATCAGCCTTCATGCCATTCTGTGTCCTCACATCCCCCGTTACCACTACAAGAGGGGCAAGACAAGCCCACTCTCCCACTCAATCTTCTGAATGAAGGGTGGTGTGATGAAGCCCCCTTAGATGGTGGGGCCATGATGCCCTGAATTCATTGCATGTCCTTAGTTTTCTATGGTAAATGATGCTGGGTATCATTTAACCCTTGTGGTGAAATAGATGTACTGCATGGGAACAGGTTCAAACTGAAAGTGAGCTGCTTACTTTTTATTTTTTACACAGGTTAGAGTTAGACATTAACAAAGAAAATTAATCATGGTCCACATCAGATTGTTAGGGCATAGACCTTTCAAAGGGTAAAAACATTCACAGACACTGATCAAGAATTTACTTCCATCAATTTTCTAGGTCATAGGATGAACTCTACATCTTACAAGTTCTATTTTTATAGACACTATTAGTGTTGATTACTGGATACTAACAAGCAATCTCACTTTTTAATAGTGTGTAGCAAAAAGTACTGTGATGCAGGCAAGCACTGACATCCAAAGTACGAAGGTAGATGGAGAGAGCAGAGAGGTCACTTTTAATGAGATATTATCTTCCAATAATTGATGATGTTGTAGGCAGGGATTCTCGAGGTAATTGTCTTCTATAGATTTACAGATCAAATGTACAACAAAATAAGAAACGCTTATGTGTTTAGCATAGACTTTATTGTATTTACAGCATATAATCTCTATCCTTTTTTAGAAATAAAACTTTAAGGATAAAAAGGTCAAAAATTTTCATAGGGATCAGGTCAGTCTGTTTTATGTTCACACATAAAAAGAACCATAATTAACAAAACTGTCACTGCAAAATTACTGTTCAGTTTTTTTTTTTTTGAATATGAAAGTTACATATAATTTATTTACAAAATGTTACTTTGTACTTCAGTTTTTGGCAGTGTTTTATGAACAAGTGTTACAGTTAAAGTGATACTAAGGCCTCTTTCACACGGGGCAGATCAGTGATGATCCGCCCCGTGAACATCCGCTTGCTCAGCGGGGATAGCTCCGCCGATCCCCGCTGAGCAGGAAGATGACAGGTGCATCGCTGCACACTGTGCAGCGACGGACCTGTCAGAGCGCCGCTCTCCCCTATGGGGGGATCGGATGATGACGGTCCGTAGTGTCCGTCGTCATCCGATCCGATCCGAAAACGGAGGAAAAAGTAGGTTTTTCCTCCGTTACACTTTTCGGATCGGAGCGGGTCGGATGTCAGCGGACATGTCACCGCTGACATCCGACGCTCCATAGGGATGACTGTATGTCCGTTTTTCATCCGAAAACGGATGGATGAAAAACGGACATACGGATCATCCGTGTGAAAGAGGCCTTAAGGTTAATTTTGTTTTTCATACTTTCCTCCTCTGTGCAAGGGTTTTGCACAGAGCTGCCCCAATCTCTGGGGTCTTCTGGGGTCCCTCAGCGGCGCTCCTGGGTTCCCCTCTTCTCGGGTGCCCTCTCGGAGACCCGCATTCCAAAGGGACACCCGTGCCGGTGCGCTCCCGAGTCCTGCTGCTGCATCCATTGACAGACAGCAGGACTCGGCCCCGCTCCCGTGCCACTGGATTTGATTGACAGCAGCGGGAGCCAATAACTGCTGCTGCAATCAATCTATCCAATGAGGACGCGAGACACCGGCTGGAGCTGCTGTGCTCGTCCTCGTCGCTGGAAAGACCGGGTTCAGGTAAGTAAGTAAACGGGGGGCTGTGGGGGGCTGCTGCAGCATGGAAAGTTTTTCATCTTATTGTATAAAATGCATCAAGGTGAAAAACACTGAGACTTTACAACTCCTTTTAAAGCAGCTTAAACACAGCAGTTTAATTAAAGCAGTAAGAAGATACAATAACTACAGTATGCTCCACTTGGGAAACACTACAAGCAAACCAAAATTTTGTAAATCATTTCTTATCTTCTACCTTCTCAAATAAGTGTCCTCTGTCCTCAAATTTCCCTTACTTTGCCCCTCCTCTCCACCCCAAAGTTTATATATAATACCTTCACTCCTACACTCTCCCTATTATTGCACTCATCACCCCCTGTAGGACAGGGAGGTATGTGCACTCATATACACAATATTACCAAAAGTATTGAGACACCTGCCTTTACACATGAACTTTAATGGCATACCAGTCTTAGTCTGTAGGGTTCATTATTGAGTTGGCCCACCCTTTGCAGCTATAACAGCTTCAACTCTTCTGGGAAGGCTTCTGTTTGACCATTCTTCCAGAAGCTCATTTGTGAGGTCAGGCACTAATGTTGGACGAGAAGGCCTGGCTCGCAGTCTCCGCTCCAACTCATAGCAAAGGTGTGCTAGCGGGTTGAGGTCAGGACTCTGTGCAGGCCAGTCAAGTTCCTCCACCCCAAACTCACTCATCCATGTCTTTATGGACCTTGCTTTGTGCATTGGTGCACAGTCATGTTGGAACAGGAAGGGGCCATCCCCAAACTGTTCCCACAAAGTTGGGACCATGAAATTGTCCAAAATGTCTTGGTGTGCTGATACCTTAAGAGTTCCCTTCACTGAAACTAAGGGGCCAAGCCCAACCCCTGAAAAACAACCCCACACCATAATCCCCCCTCCACCATATGATTTGGACTAGTGCACAAAGCAAGGCTCATAAAGACATGGATGAGCGAGTTTGAGGTGGAGGAACTTGACTGGCCTGCACAGAGTCCTGACCTCATTCTGATAGAACACCTTTGGGATGAATTAGAGCAAAGACTGCAAGCCAGGCCTTCTCGTCCACATCAGTGCCTGTCCTCACAAATGTGCTTCTGGAAGAATGGTCAAACATTCCAATAGACACTCTTTTATAACTTGTGGACAGCCTTCCCAGAAGAGTTGAAGCTGTTATAGCTGCAAAGGGTGGGCCAACTCAATATTGAACCCTACCGACTAAGACTGGGATTCCTTTAAAGTTCAAGTGTGTGTAAAGGCAGGCGTCCCAATACTTTTGTAATATAGTGTAAATCCCACTCTCATTTTACTTTCCTCATCTCTGTGGATGTTTCCCCCAATCCTGGCCTTCCATTTTCTAACTGCAACCCCCACATCCGGCACACTTCCTCTTCTGGCAACAGCCACAATCCACTCACTAATTTCTATCCCCATGCTTCCAAAAACCAACCCCCATCTCTTATGCCTTCTGGAATGCATGCCCTTTTTTCTCCCATTATTTTCAACATACTTGCAATTACTGACATCTGGCTTCAAGATTCTGACTCTGCTTCTCCTGTTGCCCTCTCTCATGATAGCCTCCGCTGGACTTACTTCGCTAACTTCTGTACAACCACCCTGTCGGGTTTTTTTTTTATGAGCGTTTGGTGTTTTTTGTGGTCAGAGAAACGACTCCTGAACGCGATTTTATGGCGTTCAGAAAACAGCCCATTAACTCCACTGCTGATAAAAGTTTAAAAACGTCCATGTGTGCATGGACAAAGAGGATAACATAGAGTGAAGTTTATGAAGTTTAAAAAAAAAACGCCCAAACTCTAAAAAACGGCCGTTTATGGGCTCCAGTGTGCATGGAGCCTTATTCCTATTACAAGGAATGTAAACATCCCTTGTAATAGGAATAGGGCATGACAGGTCCTCTTTACGGATAGATCTGGGTTCAATAGGTCCCCACGTATCTTCTCTATGCTGGAAAGCCTGAGATAAAAAAATCTCAGGCTTTTAAAAAAAAAACGACAGTGTTTACATCCGTCATGCCGGAAGTCGCTTTCGGCCTCTGAGGGTCATAGAGCTGGTCAAGGACCCTCTAGTCCCCAGCCATCTCTATGGAAAGCTGCCGCTGCCCATGAAATCATTCTCCGGGTGACCCCCGGGGAGGCACTGGAGAGCGGCGGGGGTTTCCCCTCCCCCACGCTCCCGCCGCCTGTAAAAGCCATCAAGCAGCCAAACAGCTGCTATGATGGCTTTTACACTGCAGGGAGTCGCTGGCTGCAGGCATTATCCAGATATCTCCACTCAAAGTCCAGGACGTCATATGACGTCAACCCAGGGAAGTGGTTAAAAAAAGTAACCAGCTATTTTTTAAATATTGTTTAGGTTATGCTATGTTAATGGAAACAGGTAATAAATATAAGGTAGGTGTTATGCCAATTGGGCTGCAAAGTGGAAATCCACTTGAATTTCAGAAGGAGTTAATGAATGCCAATTTGGGTAAAATTTGGGATTCAGCAGGTCCATTGTTTTGTATCCATCATCTTCCCCTCCAGTTCTCCAGACAGCTACACAGAGCAGAACTTTGGCCTGTTACAAGAAGCTTGTTCCTACATGTCTTTTTCCCCAGTTTAGTGAACACCATTATCACATGCCTTACTACCTGGCAGTTTAGTTTGTTCTTTTATAACCAGACTCCTGGGTCTTCACTATTCCAAAAGTACTTTACCCGTATAACAATCTATATATCCATTGTGCAGAGGAAGAGTCATGGCTGTGAATACAGCAGCGATCGCTGGGACTAAGAGCCCTTGTATTAATTGATACCGGGTGACCTTGGTGCTTGTGCGCCAATTGACTTGACAAAGGTCAGTAAATAAATTACAAGGCCTAATAAAGATTACATGGCTGCACCAGTCTCCGAGGTTTAATACAGAATTATCGTCATTCTAAAAATCAATGTCATTTGGGGAAAACATGTCTTCATCTAAGGAATGCATTAACGTGAAAAATAATCGCTGTTTTCTGTAAAGGTTACAGAACACGCAATGTGTTTTATAAATTCTGTCACATTTTGACAAAGGAGCTAAAGAATTCATTTCCATAATTTGTATGAAGATTCCAGCAGGCAGGTATTGGCACAACTTTTAAAGGTGAGAGAGATGGTAAAACGCATGGCATTCTCAAATAATGGAAGTGTCTAGATCTCTAAGATAAAAAATCTAAATATGTTCATTTTTAATCCTTACGCTGCTAGCCTTAGCAAATAGATAAGAAAGTATATCATATTTGCTTGTTTTCAACTTTATCATCTTCTTTCCTTTTGTTGCGTCCTAGTTTCTGGCCTCGGGCAAAATGATGTCATACATCACAGGAATCTTCGGGAGCGGAGGAGGGACTTTCTCAGCTAAGCACACTCTCCTGCCTGCAAACCTGAGCTAAGGGCAGATGGATTCCAGGAAGTAAATGCTACATGAATCATCTTCCCTTACTTAAGATGGCAATGAATAGAAATACTAGGTGGGGGGTGTGTTTTAAAGTGATTTCTCAGCAAAATAAAGGATGAATGGGTGGGTTTGTTTCGAATATTAACCACTTAAGGACTGGAAGGATTTGCTTCCTTAATGACCAGGCCATTTTTTGCGATATGGCACTGCGTCGCTTTAACTGAAAGTTGCGCGGTTGTGCGATGCTGTACCCAAACAAAATTTGTGCCCTTTTTTACCCACAAATAGAGCTTTCTTTTGGTGGTATTTGATCACCTCTGCAGTTTTTATTTTTTGCGCTATAAACAAAAAAAGAGCGACAATTTTGAAAAAAAAAAAACTTTATTTTTTACTTTTTGCTATAATAAATATATAAAAAATAAATCTAAAAAAAAAATTTCTTCCTCAGTTTAGGCCAAAATGTATTCTGCTTCATATTTTGGTAAAACAAAAAAATCGCAATAAGCATATATATAGATTGGTTGCACAAATGTTATTGTGTTTACAAAATAGGGGATAGATTTATGGCATTTTTATTTATTTTTTATTTTGTCACTGGTAATTGCAGAGATCTCTGATTTTTAGCAGGTTTGTGACATTGCGGCGGACAGATCGGACACTTTTGACACTTTTTTGGGACCAGTGACATTTATACAGCGATCAGAGCTAAATATAGCCACTGATTACTGTATGAATGTCACTGGCAGGGAAGGGGTTAATGCTAGGGGGCAATCAAGGGGTTAAGTGTTCCCTAGGGAGGTGTTTCTAACTGTATGAGGGCTGGGCTGACTGGAGGAGGAGAGAGATCGCTGTTCCTAATCACTAGGAACAACAGATCTCACTCTACTCCCCTGACAGAACAAGGATCTGTTGGTTTACACTGACAGATCCCCATTCTGCCTGTCTCTGGATCGATTGCGGGCGGCCCGCTGGTTGGCTCCCCAGCTAGCGAATGGACGTGTGCGCGAATGGTCACGCGCCGACAGATCGCCGTGTACGCGCCTAACGTAAAATGACAGCGATTTGCGCAGGGGGCCCAACCTGCCCCAGTACAACTGCGGCGGCTGGTCCGTAACTAATTAAACATGAATTAAATTGTTTTTTCAGTTTGTGGTGCTCAAAGACAGTGAAAGTGTTCGTAAACCTCAGACATGAAATATAAAATAAGCATATCCCTATATAGTGTATATTTGTCTCTATTAAGAGCACTAAGGGGGAGATTTACTAAAACTGGGGCACTCAGAATCCGATGCAGCTGTACATGGTAGCCAATCAGCTTCAAACCTCAGCTTTTTCAATTAAGCTTTGACAAAAAAAACCTGGAAGCTGATTTGTTACTATGCAGAGCTGCACCAGATTTTGCACTCTCCAGTTCTAGTAACTAGTCTTTTTGCGATATAAACGAAAAAAGACCCGACAATTTTGAAAAAAAAAAACAATATTTTCAACTTTCTGCCATAAAACATATCCAAAAAAAAATCAAATTTCTTCATACATTTTGGCCAAAATTTATTCTGCTACATGTCTTTAAAAAATCCCATTTAGTGTATATTGATTGGTTTGAGTGAAAGTTAAAGCATCTACAAACTATGGTATAGATCAGGGGTAGTAAATTAAAATTCAAGGCGGTCCGGTAACTAAAAAAATGTTTTAACCGAGGTCCGAATCACAAGTCTGTGCCAAGAAAGATTGTACGTGTCTACTTTCCTTTTTTTGGCGCAAGCCACTCTCTGTGGCTCTTTTCTTGCCATTTCCTCCACATACTCTAGTAATACTCTGTAAATGTCAATGTAAATGTCCCCAATAGTGTTCCCTCTTACATCAGGTGCCCCGACCAATGTATTTCATTACCTTGGGTGCCCCCATCAGACTACCCCCATAAATAAGTTGCCACCGTCAGAGTATCCTCTTATATCAGGTGTCCCCATCAGAGTGCCCTCTTACATCAGGTTTCTTCATCAGAAGGCTTCCTTACATCTGGTGTCTCCCGTCAGTGTACCCCCTTACATCATTTGTCCCCATCAGAGTGCCCCCTTACATTAGGTGCCATCATCAGAGTGCCCCTTTACATCAGGTGTCTCTATCATATCAGGTGTGCCCATCAGTCTGCTCCTTTACATCAGGTGTCTCCATCACAGTGCCACCTTACATCAGGTGTTCCCATCAGCGTGCCCCCTTACATAAGGTGTTCCCATCAGCGTGCCCCCTTACATCAGGTGTTCACATCAGAGTGCCCCTTTACATCAGGATTTCCTCATCACATCAGGTGTCCCTATCAGAGTGCCCCTTAACATAAAATAAGGGGCATGCTGATGGACACATTTTATGTTAAGGGGTACTCTGATGGGCATATTTAATGTTAAGGGGTACTCTGATGTGTCCATTTTATGTTAAGGAGCACGTTGATGGCCACAATAAAATGTGCCCATCACCGTGCCCCTTAACATAAAGTGTGCCCATCAGTATGCCCCTCAACATTAAATGTGCCCATTAGTGTTTCCCTTAACATAAAATGTGCCCATTAGTGTGCCCCTTAACATTAAATATGCCCATCAGAGTGAACCTTAACATAAAATGTGCCCATCAGAGTGCCCTTTATTTTATGTTAAGGGGCACACTGATGGGTATATTTTATGTTAAAGGGCACTCTGATGGGCACATTTTGTTGTGCCCATCAGAGTGAACCTTACATTAAATGTGCCCGGCCCATCATTGTGCCCCTGTAAACTCCCCACATACCATGAGGCAGGCAGGGATCTGGAGCCAACAGAGGTACAGTATCTCACAAAAGTAAGTACACCCCTCACATTTTTTGAAAATTATTTTATTATATCTTTTCATGTGACAACACTGAAGAAATTACACTTTGTTACAATGTAAAGTAGTGAGTGTACAGCTTGTATAACAGTGTACATTTTCTGTCCCCTCAAAATAACACAACACACAGCCATTAATGTCTAAACAGCTGGAAACAAAAGTGAGTACACCCCTAAGTGAATATGTCCAAATTGGGTCCAATTAGCCATTTCCCTCCCCGGTGTCATGTGACTCGTTCGTGTTACAAAGTCTTACGTGTGAATAGGAAGCAGGTGTGTTAAATTTGGTGTTAACGCTCTCACTCTCTCATACTGGTCACTGGAAATTCAACATGGCACCTCATTGCAAAGAAGTCTCTGAGGACAAGATAAAAAGAATTGTAGCTCTACATAAAGATGGCCTAGGCTATAAGAAGATTGCCAAGACCCTGAAACTGAGCTGCAGCACGCTGGCCAAGTCCATACAGCGGTTTAACAGGACAGGTTCCACTCAGAACAGGCCTCACCATGGTTGACAAAGAAGTTGAGTGCACGTGCTCAGCGTCATATCCAGAGGTTGTCTTTGGAAAATACATATATGAGTGCTGCCAGCATTGGTGCAGAGGTTGAAGGGGTGGGGGGTCAGCCTGTCAGTGCGACCACTGCCTTGCTAAAGAAGCTGAGGGTAAAGGTGATGGACTGGCCTAGCATGTCTCCAGACCTAAACCCTATTGAGCATCTGTGGGGCATCCTCAAATGGAAGGTGGAGGAGCGTAAGGTCTCTAACATCCACCAGCTCTGTGATGTCATCATGGAGGAGTGGAAGAGGACTCCAGTGGCAACCTGTGAAGCTCTGGTGAACTCCATGCCCAAGAGAGTAAAGGCAGTGCTGGAAAATAATGGTGGCCACACGAAATATTGACACTTTGGGCCCAATTTGGACATTTTCACTTGTACTCACTTTTGTTGCCAGCGGTTTAGACATTAATGGCTGTGTGTTGAGTTATTTTGAGGGACAGAAAATTTACACTGTTATACAAGCTGTACACTCACTACTTTACATTGTAGCAAAGTGTCATTTCTTCAGTGTTGTCACATGAAAAGATATAATAAAATATTTACAAAAATGTGAGGGGTGTACTCACTTTTGTGAGATACTGTAACAAGCTACAGGGGACAAGAGCTGCGTCGCACCCAGGAGTCTTGCTGAAGGGGGCGTGGCGCGCATACACATCATACCTTGCGGCCGGCTGAGTGAGAGCCAAGAGCCGCGAGATAACAAACAGAAGGGGACGGGGGCGTGCACGTGACGTCACGGTGTATCTCGCGGCCCTGCGGGAAGCCACGAGATTGTAAGCAGCAGGGGGCGCACACGCGACATCATTGGTTGCAGGGACACTCGTGGTCCCAGCAACCAATGACTGCTGAACAGAAGAGTGGGATGTGGCGCTGTACACTGGCGGCCTGACAGTCCGGACTGGAGCGTCGCTGGGTCCGTGTTCGGACCGCGGGTCGCCATTTAGTGATGGCTGGTATAGATACTGGAATTTGCATTTATTTTTTAATTTGTTATACTAGTAATGGTGGCGATCAGCAATTTATAGGGGGACTGTGATAGTATTGCGGTCAATCTGACACTAACTGACACTTTTTGGGAACCAGTAACACTAATACAGTGATCAGTGCTAAAAATATGCACTGTCACTGTACTAATGACACTGGCTGGGAAGGGGTTAACATCTAGGGCGATCAAAGGGTTAAATGTGTGCCTAACAATGTTTAGTGTGTGTACTGTGTGATAACTTTATCAAGCCATGTGCCACTTTTTACTCCCTGCCTTGCAAGGAGAAAAACAAAAATTGCTGCTGTCTGTAGAGAGCCCTGTGCTGTTTACCAACCCAGGGCTTTTTTCTGTCACCTGCTCAGCCGATCAGCGGGTGCTGGCCATAAATCATTGGCTGGAAAGGTTGTGCTGCAGCATATGACAGCACAGCTGGGGCGGCACACGTGCGCGCCTCCTACCCGGAAATACCAAATCACGTACACGTGTGTGAGCCATTGCAGTGGTGCCGGCCCTGCCTTAGTATAAGTGATTGTGCCTGTATGAGCCGACCTGCCGCAGTAAATGTACTGCGGTGGGTCAGCAAACGGTAAAAAAAAAAAATCCTCTTGGTGAAACCTTTAACGGAAATAAAGTACATTTAGAGGTGAAAAATACGGGAAGATCACAATAATAACTTTGCCTCCTATTGCAATAAATATTGCTGGGAGAAAGTGAGCCAGGCAAGAATTTGGCAGTGCAAGTTACCATCCAGGAAGCAGCAACACTCTGTGCCCAGCAGGTGGCTGCAAAAGCAAATAAAACCCTGTGATGTACAAAAAGGGACGTACATAAATAAATATGAACACATTAAAAAAAAAATCTGATACAAATATAGTTTTAGTCCCGTATAAATTACACTCGTAAAGCCAAAAGGTAACAAGAGTATCCCAGTACAAGGGGATATAAAGCATGACTTATAAGGGTTTTTTTTTTTTTATATCAGAAAAAATACATTTTTAGGTGGATCCAAAATCTACAAACAGGTTCACAATTTATAACTCCCACCACAGCCAAAACACTTGAATATGTTGATGCTCATCTGACGTCTATTCCAGGCTGCTGACTAGGCAGAGCCAATCAATACATTGAGACACACAAAGTTGGGTGAGAACACCCGGAAATCCCGTGTAGTCAGGAACAGAGCTGGGAATTATATCAGGGAGTACTCATGGCTGGATTATAAAAGATGTATAATGCCGCGTAGACACGAGCGGACTTTACGTCAGACTTGGTCCGGCAGACCGGACTCCGTCAGATAATTCGATCATGTGTGGGCTCCAGCGGGCTTTTTTTCCCCAAAAGTTCAACGGACCTAGAAACGAAACATGTTTCAAATCTTTCCGACGGACTCGAGTCCGGTCGAAAAGTCCGCTTGTCTGTATGCTAGTCCGACGGATAAAAACCGACGCTAGGGCAGCTATTGGCTACTGGCTGTGAAACTTCCTTGTTTTAGTCCGGTCGTACGTCATCACGTACGAATCCGTCGGACTTTGGTTGATCGTGTGTAGGCAAGTCCTTTCATTCGAAAGTCCGTTGAAAAGTCCACCGGACCTAGTCCATCGAAAAGTCCGCCCGTGTGTACGCGGCATAAGAAGCCAGGGGATTACTCAGTCCAGCTGACTCTACCTATAATTAAAATATCACCTTCGAGTTGACTGACACCTTAACATATAGAATGACCTACAAGTACAGTGGCAAGAAAAAATATGTGTACCCCTTGGCATTAAATAGTTTTCTGAAGTAATATGCCATAAAATGTGATCTGATCCTCATCTAAAAATACTGGATGGATCCTCTGTACACTGCTACACCCTTTCAAGCAAACTTTGCAATAAAAATAGGGATATTTAGTTCACAAATATTGCAATAAAAGTTTAAGTTGGCCAATCGTATCAAAGTAATTTTTCTTTAGTCAGTCCTACTCTGCACTGCCACTGCAAATGCTACTGTGGACACAATGCCAACATTGGGCAAAAAGACACAAAATGGGGGATAGCTACACGGTTTAGCACCTGGTAGATTATATACATGGACAAGCTATTGGGATCTGAGCACAGGTATATCTTTTCTATTGTATTGCAGGTCCGTGGCCAGGCCTAAACCGTGTAGCTTTCCCCCATTTTGGGTCTGTTTGCCCCAGGTTGGCATTGTGTCCACAGTAGCATTTGCAGTGGCAAAGCTGTGTAGGACTGGCTAAAGAGGGATTACTTTGATGCAGCTGGTCAGCTTAAACATGTATTACAATATGTGTGAACTATATATCCTCATTTTTATTGCAAGATGTAGCGATATGGACTGTCAGCAGAAAGCACTGTACCTTTCCGTGTTCTAGACATCGCTTGTCCCTTTGGTACTCAGTGCAATCAGTGACCACATATCTGTGCGTCCGCCAAAGTGAATTATGGGACGTGTAGTTCTCCTTCAGATTGTTACTATGCAACCATGTACCCTAAGACTACACATCCCAGAGATCTCCGCGGTGACATAAAGGTTGCTGGGAGTGACCATAAAAGGAGTGAGAAGCCCGCGCAGAGGTTTCTTCCTCCTGGACCTGATGCAAGACGGACCTCTCTGTGTAACAGGGAGAGAGAGGTTGCGGCCTACCACGCTGAGCTTTACTTCCACCTCCGAGGCCTGAGGGGCCTAGCTCTGTTATCTGCTGTTGGACATCCTGCCATTAACATCACTTGGATCACCTGCCTGTTGGGGGTGGGTGCGTGGGACACTACATTACATCTTTCTCAAAGTAGACACATAAGTAGTTAACTGAAACATCTGCTAGGAGGTGACTTCAGATCTAAGTGTAGTGTACATATATGTATATATGATACTGTTCATTGCTGAATCATTGTTTGTGTCCTTGGGAGGAATTTGTTTGCTGAGTTGGCTCAACTGATTTATTATCTCTGTTTGTGAAATAACTTCCTCTAATTGAGTAAAATATTTCAGAACCTAATATTACTGAGTTGTTTGATTCTTGCTGCACAGTGTTACAAGGATGTCTGAACCCAGAGTGTCAGGTGGGTTGAAATGTTCACTTCGTCATGGCTGTGTAGATGAGCAGATAATTCTCAGCAGTCCTCAAGGGTGCAGTGCTACAAAAGTTTGCTCCTTTATTGAACACACCCATTACACATTCACAGTGATGGAGGAAAAAGTAAGTTACCCCCCCCCCCCCAAGGTAATAAAGGTAATAGCTGGTTGAACCTCCTTTTGCAGCAATGACTTTAAGAAAGAGCTTTCAGTAGCTCTGAAACAGATCTGCACAACAGACTCAGGGAAAGCTGGGTGAGGCAGCATCACTGAGACCTCCTACTTATTTCCAGAACATGCTGGAATCTTATGGAAAGGAAGGAGGAGAGGTGGAGCTGCCTGGAGTATTCTGAGGGCCCTGACCAATCCCCAACTTGGATTGGCAGGGGGCAGGCCCCTCAAATACTCAGGGTCAGCCCAGCTGGGGAGGAGTTGTGATTGGTGGAAGATGGAGATGCAGTGTTAGGCTGTCTGTGCTTTTGAGGGAGCTCCCCAGTCTGGGGGGAGGTGCAGACAGGACCCTCTTACAGCCCACAGAGGTGTCCTGAACAGGAGGGACGGGAGGAGCAAGAGAGGACAACAGGAGAGCACTGCCGGACAAGACTCCAGGAGTTCCACAGAGGCAGCCAAGAGGGCTGGTGAGTGTTCACACAGTCAGGAGGACTGAGAGGCACGCCTGAGAGGACTGGGAGAGTGCAGTCTGGGATAGGTACAAAGCCAGTGGAGTGGACTGTGGTGGCATGGGCAGTGGAGAGAGGCAGCTGCAGCCGGGAGGGCTGGCAGGGCCTGAAGATGTGGTGCTGGGATCAGTAGCCACATGGACAGCAAGCACTAGGACTACCTACATTTTTGCTACACCAAAGGGGCCCATGGTCCCTGCCTGCAAAGGGCATTTGCTGAGGCCTGGCGGAGCCAGTGTCAGGCCTAAACTATGGTGCTAGCTGGTTCTGGGTGTGATAGTCTGCAAGCAAGTTTGTGCTGGAGGAAGAGAGGAAATTGTATATACTGGAAGTGTATATAGTTCTTAGTCCCTACATTGTTTCTTTGAAATCTACTGAGCATCCCATATCTCCCCTATGCCCATTCAAACTGAATTCCCCAATAAAAACAAAAAAACAACAAAGTGCATGGACTGTTTTCTGTCTAACGAAAGACTAAAGATTGTGTGCCTGGCTGGGCAGGGTGACAACAGACGAACCACGACTATCAGCAGCCCTTACGAGGGTACTGCTACAAATGTTGGTAATATCCCCCCCCCCCCCACTCGTACCCTCCTCCTTGACTTTTCCATCAATAATACAGCTATCAGTCCATCCCTCCCCTCACCCCAGGGTACTAGGTGTAGCCCTAGACTCTGACCTGTCCTTTTGGCCCCAAATCCAATTGCTGTCAAAAACTTGTAGATTTTAGCTGTGTATCATCTCTAAAATTTGCCCCTTTTCACTAGTGAAACCACCAAACTACTCATTCACTTCCTTGTTAGCTCTCGCCTTGACTATTGCATCCTCATAGGCCTACCACTATGTAGGCTTCAGTCGATCATGAATTGCTGCTGCCAGACTCATCAACCTTACCGAACGCTCAGTGTCTGCCGCCCCTCCACTGGCTTCCGTTTGCCCAGCAAATTAAATTCAAAATACAAAACTACAACATACAAAGCCATTTACAACTCTGCCCCGAGTTACATCACCAATCTTGTCTCCAAATATCACCCAAACCATCCTCTTCGCTCATCCCAAGACCTTCCGCTCTATAGCTCTCTTGTCTCCTCCTCCCATGCTCGTCTCCAGGACTTCTCCAGAGACTCCCCCATCCTCTGGAACTCTCTACCTCAATTTATCCAGCTTTCTTTTACCATAGAGAGGGGTTGGAGAAGAGAGAGCAAAGCCCAAATCTCCTGCCAACATCACTCTCCTCCAATAGTGGTGACTTTTTCCCCTGCCCTCTGTACAACTGTAGTACAAAATGTTTTTGACAGTATTCCAATCAACTAATTAACACATGGGACAGCCAAAGGAAACCATCGATTAGCCAGAGCCTCTGGATTAGGTCTGGAGAATTCCCACCAGCTATGCAGATGGGTGAAACTTTGAGCAAGAGGATGTGGAGTGCAGTAGGTGCCCATAAGCACCAGTGAGGTCTCATTTTTCATTCACTGGTAAACTAGAACAAAACATTTAATGCAACAAAAATTTAAATTATAAGCATCACTGCTAAGTGGTCCAGATACAACTTTATCCCAATAAAAGTCAGGGGACAATCTAAAATGTAGCCAATGTGTTTTCTGAGGTTCAAGAGCACCCTCTATCACTAAAGGTGCAGTTCTCGTCTAGTCTATTCACATTGTTGTCAATCAAGCCCTGATGACGGGGACACTCTTGGATCTTCGAAGTGTGTTGAATACTTCCTCCTGACTTTTATTGGAATAAAGTTGTATCATTATATCAACATCAATTCTTTACTATAGCAATACCAATTAGATAACCCTATGGGCCAAGTACTATTTTTCCCTCTCCTCAAGAAATGTGATTGGCTGCTATAGGCAACTGCTTCACTTATGTCTAGGTAGCCTCACTAAAGCTTTTATACCTCAGCCCCTACATACCCAGAAATATGGATAAAATATACTATACCCATACCAGCTTATAGTTGTACAGTGAGATGGATGCATACAGGATTATAATTACCTCTAAACAGCAATATTCCCAGCATCCCTCGCCACAGGAAGCTCGTTTCCCTTCCATCATTATTCATTTTCATTGATTTGGAATCTTTTTGCTGCCAGATGTGACTCCAGCTGGCAGGATGGCTGTGCATGACATTCACCGTAAACCGCTGCTGCTCTCTTGACATTTTTTTTTTATTTTTAACAAATGGTGAAGATGGCAGCAACTCAGTTTTCAAATGTTTCCAGCAAATATGTGAGAGATTGCGGGGAGCCAGAGGCACTTTTACCCGTGCCAAGAGCTGGATGATTGTGAAATATCACAGCAGCTGACAGATATTCGTAGGTACTCACTGCTGTCAGATTAGGGAATTATTTATAGATGCCGTACACACTATAATGCCGCGTACATACGATCGGACATTCCGACAACAAAATCCATAGATTTTTTTCCGACGGATGTTGGCTCAAACTTGTCTTGCATACACACGGTCACACAAATCTTGTCAGAAATTCCAAACGTCAAGAACGCGGTGACGTACAGCACGTACGACGAGCCGAGAAAAATGAAGTTCAATAGCTAGTGCGGCTCTTCTGCTTGATTCCGAGCATGCGTGGAACTTTGTGCGTCGGAATTGTGTACACACGATCGGAATTTACGACAACGGATTTCGTTGTCAGAAAATTTGAGAACCAGCTCTCAAAATTTGTGTGACGGAAACTCAGATGGAAAATGTCCGATGGAGCCTACACACGGCCGGAATTTCCGACAACAAGCTCCCATCGAAAAATCCGACCGTGTGTATGGGGCATAAGAGAAAAAAAAAAATAATTTGTGTTTTTTAAATTGCTCCATTGGTGAAATATGTCAACTTTCAATTCTCAAATTTTCCCTTCATATTAAAAGAGGTTTAAAGTTGTGTTCTTAACTTTACAAACTTCCCTACATATTGGGAGGAATGGGGAGTGGATCATTGTTCTCATTCACACACCATTTTTAAAAATTAAAAAAAATAGATTTCTTACCTTTTGGATGTTACTTATGCTATGTGCACACGACTGGACTTTCCGGCCGAAAAGGTACGACAGAATCATTCCGTCAGACATTCCGATCGTGTGTGGGCTTCATCGGACCTTTTCTTTCAAAAATTCTGAAGGACCTAGGAATAGAACATGTTTCAAATCTTTCTGATGGACTCGATTCCTATCGAGAAAACCGTTCGTCTGTATGCTAGTCCGACAGACCAAAAACGACGCAAGGGTAGCTATTGGCTACTGGCTATTGAACTTCCTTTTTCTAGTCCCGTCTTATGTCATCATGTTCTAAACGATCGGACTTTGGTGTGATCGTGTGCGGAACTCCATCGAAACTCCGTTGGAAAGTCCATTCGTGTGTACGCGGCATAAGAAGGTGTCTTGGCTGATTCTAAGAATTTTGAAACAGCCTCACAGTGTCACTCATTAACATACAATCAGGGCCATCTTTAACATGGGTTGGGACCTAGGCAAACATTTATTTTGCCCCCCCCCCCCCCCCCCCAATGCAATTTTGCTCTTCACCTCAACATCTCAAAAAACAGACACACACATAGAATTATCTAAAAAAAGCTTTGCAGACCCCCTTCACAGCAGTCCCACGGTCTCCTCAGTTCCCTTTCATGTCACAGCACTCCAATACATTGCAGCCTTTTCACATCACAGCACTCCAATACATTGCAGCCTTTTCACATCACAGCACTCCAATACATTGCAGCCTTTTCACATGACAGCACTCCATTACATTGCAGCCTCTTCACATCACAGTGCCCCATTCATAGGTGTGCACAGCCTATTGCATTAGGGCAGTGATGGCGAACCTTGGCACCCCAGATGTTTTGGAACTACATTTCCCATGATGCTCTTGCACTCTGCAGTGTAGTTGAGCATCATGGGAAATGTAGTTCCAAAACATCTGGGGTGCCAAGGTTCGCCATCACTGCATTAGGGTGTGCACCCCAAATTTTTTAAAACATGGACGGTGTTAGTAGAGCAGTGGATGGTGTCAGGAAAGCATTGGATTTGTCAGTAGGGCAGTGGATGGTGTCAGTATTTTTTTTTTTAATTATTTTACTTTTTTATTAATTAAAAAAAATATATTTAGGAGCCCCACTGGGGGGCTTTGGTGAAATATCAGCAGGGAGAATCTGCGCCACACAGGGTGATTAGGGTGTGCCCATGCACACCCGGCACACCCCCTGCGCACGCCTATGGCCCCATTACATTGCAGACATTTTCACATTATAGTGCCCCTTTACACATCACAGCGCCAGTGTTGCCAGCCGTCAGTATTTTTACTGGCAGCCAGTAAAAAGCAGGCAACTTTCTCCTGCCAGTAAATGCCAGTAAAAGGAAAAAGTTGCCAGTAAAAAATATGATTGTGATGTTCGGCTCGGTCCAGAGCCGGCCGAGACCATCCGAGTCCCTGCTACAGTGTGTTCGGCAGCTCTGGTGGAGGCGGTGTCTGAGCGCGTCGTGTGATGTCATGGTGCAAGGGAGCCGAGCAGAGCGGCCAGAGCCTCATGTGCGGGTCTGCAGGGCAGGTCAGGAGTGGGACTGTCAGTGCTGTTTAGACTGGAGTGGGCTGAAGGGACCAACTTCATGTGCGTGTGCCTTTCTATTCTAATTTCTTGCCCTCCTTGAGTCCTGTCCCTAAGCTACTTACTTACTATAACGAAAATAAAATAAGAAATATGGTTTTTGCCCTAATATCTACCTTAAATCACATTGATAATTGTATATTGTACTTGTTTGTAGCCTAAATACTAAAATTTGCACTTAAAACTATAATTTTGTAACTTTTGGCAATGCCAGTAAAAACTTGGCTGTGCCAGGAAATTTTGGGCGTTGTGTCAGTAAATTTCAATCTGGTAGGTTGGCAACACTGGATCTGAGGTGTGAAGGTATGGGAATTGGGGCTGATCTGAGGTGTGAAGGTGCAGGAATTGGGGCTGATCTGAGGTGTGGAGTTGCAGGAATTGGGGCTGATCTGAGGTGTGAAGGTGCAGGAATTGGGGCTGATCTGAGGTGTGGAGTTGCAGGAATTGGGGCTGATCTGAGGTGTGGAGTTGCAGGAATTGGGGCTGATCTGAAGTGTGGAGTTGCAGGAATTGGGGCTGATCTGAGGTGTGGAGTTGCAGGAATTGGGGCTGATCTGAGGTATGAAGGTGCAGGAATTGGGGCTGATCTGAGGTGTGAAGGTGCAGGAATTGGGGCTGATCTGAGGTGTGAAGGTGCAGGAATTGGGGCTGATCTGAGGTATGAAGGTGCAGGAATTGGGGCTGATCTGAGGTGTGAAGGTGCAGGAATTGGGGCTGATCTGAGGTATGAAGGTGCAGGAATTGGGGCTGATCTGAGGTATGAAGGTGCAGGAATTGGGGCTGATCTGAGGTGTGAAGGTGCAGGAATTGGGGCTGATCTGAGGTGTGAAGGTGCAGGAATTGGGGCTGATCTGAGGTATGAAGGTGCAGGAATTGGGGCTGATCTGAGGTGTGAAGGTGCAGGAATTGGGGCTGATCTGAGGTGTGAAGGTATGGGAATTGGGGCTGATCTGAGGTGTGAAGGTGCAGGAATTGGGGCTGATCTGAGATGTGAAGGTATGGGAATTGGGGCTGATCTGAGGTGTGAAGGTGCAGGAATTGGGGCTGATCTGAGGTGTGAAGGTACAGGAATTGGGGCTGATCTGAGGTATGAAGGTGTAGGAATTGGGGCTGATCTGAGGTATGAAGGTGCAGGAATTGGGGCTGATCTGAGGTATGAAGGTGCAGGAATTGGGGCTGATCTGAGGTGTGAAGGTGCAGGAATTGGGGCTGATCTGAGGTGTGAAGGTGCAGGAATTGGGGCTGATCTGAGGTATGAAGGTGCAGGAATTGGGGCTGATCTGAGGTGTGAAGGTGCAGGAATTGGGGCTGATCTGAGGTGTGAAGGTGCAGGAATTGGGGCTGATCTGAGGTATGAAGGTGCAGGAATTGGGGCTGATCTGAGGTATGAAGGTGCAGGAATTGGGGCTGATCTGAGGTGTGAAGGTGCAGGAATTGGGGCTGATCTGAGGTATGAAGGTGCAGGAATTGGGGCTGATCTGAGGTATGAAGGTGTAGGAATTGGGGCTGATCTGAGGTATGAAGGTGCAGGAATTGGGGCTGATCTGAGGTGTGAAGGTGTAGGAATTGGGGCTGATCTGAGGTATGAAGGTGCAGGAATTGGGGCTGATCTGAGGTATGAAGGTGCAGGAATTGGGGCTGATCTGAGGTATGAAGGTGTAGGAATTGGGGCTGATCTGAGGTATGAAGGTGCAGGAATTGGGGCTGATCTGAGGTATGAAGGTGCAGGAATTGGGGCTGATCTGAGGTGTGGAGTTGCAGGAATTGGGGCTGATCTGAGGTATGAAGGTGCAGGAATTGGGGCTGATCTGAGGTATGAAGGTGCAGGAATTGGGGCTGATCTGAGGTGTGGAGTTGCAGGAATTGGGGCTGATCTGAGGCGAGTGCAGGATGTTAATTTTTCACTACTAAAGTAATTTACAGCATTTACTTTATAAAAAACCCTTTTTGTGGTTGAGAGTGTGACACTGCACACATTAATTTGAAGTATAAGGTTAAAAATGGAAAAAAAGTTGAAATGGAAAACAAATTTCAACTGTAATTTTCCATGTCAAGAACTTTTTGCTGACTGATTGCTGTGATTTTTTTCCCCCTGCAGATTCAAGCCCAACCATAGATATTCAGTCAGATAAACAAATTCTAATGACATCCATTTTTATGAGTTTACCTCCGGTAACCTGCTGTATAGAGTGAATGTCACTATGCAATCCATTAAGTACAAGACCCTGACTGTGCTGCCCAATGCACATTGTATACACCCCCTCAGCACTTCAAGTCTGCATGAGGATGCTTTTGATGAGGGCTGTAGTCATTACTAAGCTTTGCCAGCATAGAAAAACAGAATGGGAGGAGAGGAAGCACTGAGAAAGAAAGCCGTTTAGGGGGTTTTTCTTTAGACAAATTTCTGTTAAAATTCATCACAAAGTACATGACTATAAAGGGAAAGAAAGCTGTGGGACTTTATATGAGCATTAAATGGCCTAAGAGTGGATGGTACACTTTATTTTTAGGTCCTGTCCCAGTCTTTCTCAAGCTTCTTACCCCAGAGGAACCCTTGAAAAAAAATTCAGGTCCAGGAAAGCCCTAGTAAGAATAGTCTATCAGGGGTCATTAGGAAAATGCCCCATACATTGGTGGTGGTACATGGGAGAAAATGTCCACTGTACAGGGGTGGCCAAAATGACACCCTTGCAGCCATGTTAGACCTGGAACTATACAGGCACCATCAGATGGGAGGTCAGTTAGCCACAGCTCAAGGAACCCCTTGCCACCTCTTGAGGAACCCTATAGCTACACAGATACCTGGTTAAGAATGGATGTCTATCCAAACCAGTGGCGGCTGGTGCTCAATATTTGGGGGGGGGGGGTGGCGGAAGACAAACCCGTCCCCTCACACGCACATACCGCCGCCACTCCCCAGGCCCAGGCCTGCCTTGGTAGGTACTCACACTGCTCCTCGCTCTCCACACCAGCTCATCGCTCTCCGCAGCGGCTCCCACTCGTCTTCACAGGCTCCCACTTGTCTGCACCATCTCCCCGCTCATCCGCTCCATCTCTTACCTCCCTCATTACCTGCCGTTGCTTCTCCTCCCGGCCAAACAATAAGTGGGTCCTGAGACCCGATTGGCCGGGAGTCCTAAGACTCGCTGCCCAATCGGGTCTCAAAACCCGCTTCCTGATTGGCCGGGAGGAGAAGCAGTTAGACATTAACGAATATTAGTACCACTAATGTCACAAAACTGGGTGGGCTCAGGGCGCAGTGCTCTGCGCCCCGAGCCCACCCTTTTTCAAAGCCAATTAGAGCCTCAGGCTCTAATCATGTGCTTAAAAAAAAAAAAAAACCCCATTAAAATCCATGCGTTCAGCGCCCTGCATGTAGATCAGGGGCCGAGTGCATGGATTAGGGGGGCGGCGCCCCTGCGCCTCTAATGGAGCGGCCGCCACTGATCCAAACCCTTAAATCAGATCTACAGCAAAAAATAACAAGATACAAATAAATAAATTAAAACCAATGCTGGACATTTTCAAGCAAATAGGCACGAGGTTGTAAAATAATTGGACAAATGGCGGGGGGGTTGTCACTTCCCTGGGGCACGTGTACTAGCATAGCGGTGACTTTACTAATATATAAAGTGAAATATTAACCACTTAAGCCCCGGACCATTTGGCTGCCCAAAGACCAGAGCACTTTTTGCGATTCGGCACTGCGTCGTTTTAACTGACAATTGTGCGATTTGGCTCCCAAACAAAATTTATGTCCTTCTTTTCCCCACAAATAGAGCTTTCTTTTGGTGATATTTGATCACCTCTGCGGTTTTTATTTTTTGCACTATAAACAAAAAAATAGTGACAATTTTGAAAAAAACGCATTATTTTTTACTTTTTGCTATAATAAATATCTCCAAAAAATATATAAAAAATTTTTTTTTCCTCAGTTAAGGATTTTTCTACATATTTTTGGTAAAAAAAATGCAGTAAGCGTTTATTGATTGGTTTGCGCAAAAGTTATAGCGTCTACAAAATAAGGGATAGATTTATGGCATTTTTATTATTATTATTATTATTTTTTTATTAGTAATGGCGGTAATCAGCGATTTTTATCAGGACTGCAACATTGCGGCGGACAGATCTGACACTTTTGACACTTTTTTGGGACTTTTTACATTTATACAGCGATCAGAGCTAAAAATAGCCACTGATTACTGTGTAAATGTAATCGGCAGGGAAGGGATTAAACACTAGGGGGCGATCAAGAGGTTAAATGTGTTCCCTCAGTGTGTTCTAATTGTAGGGGGGAGGGGCTACCTAGAACATGACAGAGATCACTGCCCCTTGTAGAAAAATAATTATACCATTATTCATATCTAAAAAAAGGTCAAATATGTTATGTGGGATGTGTATGTATGCTTTTCCGCACATGCTTACATTAGGAAAAGTTCAAATACATTCCTTTGCATGTCTAACTATGATATTTCATCCAAAATCCCAATGCAGATAAATAATAATCACATTTTTATCAGAAATGTATCAGTTTGAGTCCTTTACATGTGTAACCTATCATCTTCATTTTTATAACATCTTTTTCCAGGTTCCTAATAAAATAGGTAGTACTGTACACATACATGTACTGTATGAAATCCATAATCTAACCTAGAAATATATTGAGTATTTTTTCATTGATTCTGTATACTTTACTATAATTCTATTGTACAGCTGCATATATATCAGCAAGTGAATAGTTAAAGTGATTGTAAAGTCTTGTTTTTTTTTACTTTAAAAATAACAAACATGTTATACTTACCTCCTCTGTGCAGTTGGTTTTGCACAGAGCAGCCCCGATCCTCCTCTTCTGAGGTCCCTCTTTGGTGCTCCTGGCCCCTCCCTACTGTTGAGTGCCCCGAGCCAAGTCACAGCTCCCTGTGTCCATTCAGAAACGGAGCTGTGGCCCCGCCCCCTTTTTCTCCTGGTTGGCTGACTGATTATGCCATGGAGCCAATGGTGCCATGCTGCCGTCTAAGCCAATGAGAAGGGGAGTCCCAGGCAGCTGAGATACTTGTGCAACAACGCTGGATAGAGATGAGGCTCAGGTAAGTATTAGTGGGGCTGCTGCATACAGAAGGCTTTTTATCTTAAAGCAGAGTTGGACCCAAAAGTGGAGGCTCCGCTTATCTGCCTCCTCCTCCCCTCCGGTGCCACATTTGGCACCTTTCGGGGGGAGGGGGGAGCGGGTACCTGTTTTTGATAGGTGCCCCCCCCACACTTTCCAGAGATCTCGCCGCGGCGAGATCATTTGAAAGTTCGGCACCCCCTCCTCCTTCCACCGCTGCCGGGCCATTCAGAAAGGGCAGCATGCTTCGCGCATACGCAGTAGGGAACCCGGCTTCACTGCCGGTTTTCCTTAAAGGCAATTGCGGCGGCATGAACCCAAGAGCCAATAGAAACCTCGGCTGGGGTGCCGACAACGCTGGATTCCAGGACAGGTAAGTGTCCTAATATTAAAAGTTAGCAGCTACATTACAAATAATTATTATTTGTTGGGGGGGGTACGGAACTCCTCTTTAATGTATAGAATGCGTTAAGATAAGAAACCTCCTGTCTTTACAACCCCTTTAAATATTAGCAAGTACTTCTCGCAACTTAATAGTATCAAGCACTGCAGAAAAGAATAACATATCTTGAGTATCAACAGAATCATTACCATATACCCCTGATGGCGAACCTTGGCACCCCAAATGTTTTGGAACTACATTTCCCATGATGCTCATGCACTCTGCAGTGTAGTTGAGTAGGTGAGCATCATGGGAAATGTAGTTCCAAAACATCTGGGGTGCCAAGGTTTGCCATCACTGCCATATACTGTATGAGGGCCAGTTCACACCACATGCAGTCCAGTGCATTTTTTTCTGCATTAAAAATGCATTGAAAGTAGGCTATATAGTTTTCAATGGCATAGTTCACACCAGTGCTTGCAGTTCCAGTGTGTTCCAGTTCCAGAAAAAATAAGAACATGCTTCATTTTTCCTGCACTGGACTTTACTGGAACGCTGTCAAATGCATCAAAAACGCACCAGAACGCACAGATCCATATTTAAAGTTAAGAAAAGAGAGGGGAAAAAATGCACTGGACTGCATAAAAAAACTCACCAAAAACAAATCAAAAATGCACTGGAACGCATCAAAAACGCGCATGCAGATAAGCATCTGGAACGCATCCGGACTGCGTTTCTATGGTGTGAACTGGCCCTGAGTGTAAAAAAAAAAAAAGTATACTGACACCTAGAGAGAGTACTGAGTATTGCAGCCAATTATACCTTAACCCCTTCTTGACCAGCCGCCTCAGTCATACTGCGGCAGGTTGGCTCCCCTGGGCGAACCGACGTAGCTGTACGTCGGTTCGCCTTTTGACCACTAGGGGGCATGCGCACGACGCCAGAGCCAACACGCATGCCCAGCGATCGAGATGACCACCAGGCACCTGCGATCACTCCACACAGAGACAGATCTCCATGCTGTCAGAGGTGAGAAGAGCGTTCTGTTGTTCATACTAAGTATCGCTCTCCTCACCCAGGCAGTCCCATCCCCCCACAGTTAGAATCACTCCCTGGGTAACACAGTTAACCCCTTGATTGCCCCCTAGTGTTAACCCCTTCCCTGCCAGTGACATTTACACAGTAATCAGTGCATTTTTATAGCACTGATCACTGTATAAGTGGCAATGGTCCCAAAAATGTGTCAAACGTGTCCGATCTGTCCGCCATAATGTTGGAGTCCTGATAAAAATCGCAGATCGCCGCCATTACAAGTAAAAAAAAAAAAATGAAGAATAAAAATGCCATAAATATTTCCCCTATTTTGTAGACGCTATAACTTTGAACAAACCAATATATGCTCATTGCGATTTTTATTACCAGAAATATGTAGAAGAATACATATCAGCCTTAACTGAGGGAAAAATTAGCTTTTTTAAAAAAAAAAACTGGGGACATTTATTATTTTAGCAAAAAGTACAAAATATTGTTGTTTTTTTTTTCAAAATCGTTTCTCTTTTTTTGTTTATAGCGCAAAACATAAAAACCGCAGAGGTGATCAAATACCACCAAAAGAAAGCTCTATTTGTGGGAAAAAAAGGACGTCAATTTTGTTTGGGTACAACATCACAAGACCGCGCAATTGTTAGTTAAAGCAACGCAGTGCCGTATTGAAAAAAATGGCCTGGTCATTGAGCTGCCAAATCTTCCGGGGCTGAAGTGGTTAATGCCATTATCCCAATATGCAATTTATTACATCCACAATTTATGCTCCCATGAGAATAGTATTAATGTAATATAAGTTCAGGATATCTTCTGGAAAGCATGGCGCTGCATGGAGATAACATCAAAGAAAAACGAAGTCTGAATTCCTTATGAGGTAGAATTCTTTTAACTAAATCCTAAATGTATATCTCTTATATAAGCTATAAAAACAAAGTTTAAATGATGTAATACAACAAGAAAAATATATTTAGGATGCGGAGACATAATGACAAAGGAAGCTAAAACAAAACATACAAATCTTCACAAAGACTGTCAAGGAAAACTCTAGTGTACAGTACAGTATCTTTTTAGATATCATTGACTGCAAATAAAAGATTTACCTGAATCTCCTGGTTTCCTAAATGGACATTTCTACTTTCATTTCCTAAATGGACAAATTGACTTATTTTTTTAGTTTGGTCAGACTTGACTTGTGTTGAGAGAAAACATGCAACACAGTGCTTTTGCTGCATAGCTAACACTCAAAGAACTTGGAGGAGATAGTAACACGCGCCTACTGTTAAAATTAGTTTTTTTTTACTCCTATTTTTATCAAAAAATAATAAATTATTATTATTTAAGGTACTTATATAGCACTGTCATAGTTACATAGTTACATAGTAGGTGAGGTTGAAAAAAGACACAAGTCCATCAAGTCCAACCCATGTGTGTGATTATGTGTCAGTATTACGTTGTATATCCCTGTATGTTGCGGTCATTCAGGTGATTATCTAATAGTTTCTTGAAGCTATCGATGCTCCCCGCTGAGACCACCGCCTGTGGAAGGGAATTCCACATCCTTGCCGCTCTTACAGTAAAGAACCCTCTACGTAGTTTTAGGTTAAACCTCTTTTCTTCTAATTGTAATGAGTAGCCACGAGTCTTGTTAAACTCTCTTCTGCGAAAAAGTTTTATCCCTATTGTGGGGTCACCAGTACGGTATTTGTACATTGAAATCATATCCCCTCTCAAGCGTCTCTTCTCCAGAGAGAATAAGTTCAGTGCTCGCAACCTTCCCTCATAACTAATATCCTCCAGACCCTTTATTAGCTTTGTTGCCCTTCTTTGTACTCTCTCCATTTCCAGTACATCCCTCCTGAGGACTGGTGCCCAGAACTGGACAGCATACTCCAGGTGCGGCCGGACCAGAGCCTTGTAGAGTGGGAGAATTATCGTTTTATCTCTTGCGTTGATCCCCCTTTTAATGCATGCCAATATTCTGTTTGCTTTGTTAGCAGCAGCTTGGCATTGCATGCCATTGCTGAGCCTATCATCTACTAGGACCCCCAGGTCCTTTTCCATCCTAGATTCCCCCAGAGGTTCTCCCCCCAGTGTATAGATTGCATTCATATTTTTGCCACCCAAATGCATTATTTTACATTTTTCTACATTGAACCTCATTTGCCATGTAGTCGCCCACCCCATTAATTTGTTCAGGTCTTTTTGCAAGGTTTCCACATCCTGCGGAGAAGTTATTGCCCTGCTTAGCTTAGTATCGTCTGCAAATACAGAGATTGAACTGTTTATCCCGTCCTCCAGGTCGTTTATAAACAAATTAAATAGGATTGGTCCCAGCACAGAACCCTGGGGAACCCCACTACCCACCCCTGACCATTCTGAGTACTCCCCATTTATCACCACCCTCTGAACACGCCCTTGTAGCCAGTTTTCAATCCATGTACTCACCCTATGGTCCATGCCAACGCACCTTATTTTGTACAGTAAACGTTTATGGGGAACTGTGTCAAATGCTTTTGCAAAATCCAGATACACCACGTCTACGGGCCTTCCTTTATCTAGATGGCAACTCACCTCCTCATAGAAGGTTAATAGATTGGTTTGGCAAGAACGATTCTTCATGAATCCATGCTGATTACTGCTAATGATATCGTTCTTATTACTAAAATCATGTATATAGTCCCTTATCATCCCCTCCAAGAGTTTACATACTATTGATGTTAGGCTAACTGGTCTGTAATTCCCAGGGATGTATTTTGGGCCCTTTTTAAATATTGGTGCTACATTGGCTTTTCTCCAATCAGCTGGTACCATTCCAGTCAATAGACTGTCTGTAAAAATTAGGAACAACGGTCTGGCAATCACTTGACTGAGTTCCCTAAGTACCCTTGGATGCAAGCCATCTGGTCCCGGTGATTTATTAATGTTAAGTTTCTCAAGTCTAATTTTAATTCTGTCCTCTGTTAACCATGGAGGTGCTGTCTGTGTTGTGTCATGAGGATAAACACTGCAGTTTTGGTTACTGAAGCCCCCCGATTCACTTGTGAAGACTGAGGAGAAGAATAAATTCAATACCTTCGTCATCTCCCCATCCTTTGTAACCAGATGTCCTTCCTCATTCTTTATGGGGCCAATATGGTCTGTCCTCCCTTTTTTACTGTTTACATACTTAAAGAATTTCTTGGGATTTTTTTGCTCTCCTCCGCTATGTGTCTTTCGTGTTCTATCTTAGCCGTCCTAATTGCACCCTTACATTTCTTGTTGCATTCATTATAAAGTCTGAATGCTGAGGATGATCCCTCAACCTTGTATTTTTTGAAGGCCTTCTCCTTTGCTTTTATATGCATTTTTACATTGGAGTTAAGCCATCCAGGATTTTTGTTCACTCTTTTAATTTTATTACCCAATGGGATACATTGGCTAATGCCCTTATTTAATATGCTCTTAAAGCAAACCCATCTCTCCTCCGTATTCTTTGTTCCTAATATTTTATCCCAATTTATGCCTTTTAGCAAGGTTTGTAGTTTAGGGAAGTTGGCTCTTTTGAAATTCAGTGTCTTTGTGTTCCCTTCATGTTTCCTATTTGTGTGATTTATACTGAAACTAATTGACCTGTGATCGCTGTTACCTAAATTGCCCCGTATTTCCACATCCGTGATCAGGTCTGTATTGTTGGTAATCAGTAGATCCAGTAATGTTTTATTTCTAGTTGGTGCGTCTACCATCTGACCCATAAAATTGTCCTGCAACACATTAAGGAACTGGCGAGCCTTAAATGAATGCGTGGTTCCCTCCGCCCAGTCTATGTCTGGATAATTAAAATCCCCCATTATGATAACACTTCCTATCCTTGCTGCTAATCCATTTTGTGATAGGAGATCCATCTCCACTTCCTCCATCAGGTTAGGGGGCCTATAGCATACTCCCAGTATTATTTTCCCCTTAGCTTCATCCCTTTGGAGCTCTACCCATAAGGATTCCACCTCCTCTCTAGTTCCCTTAGTGATGTCATCTCTCACATTCGCTTGTACATTATTCTTGATTTATAGGCATACCCCTCCCCCTTTTTTACCCTCTCTATCCTTGGGGTATAGGGTATACCCTTGAATGTTTGCCAGCCAATCATGAGAGCTGTTGAACCAGGTCTCTGAAATTCCCACAAAATCCAAATCCTCCTTGTACAACAGTATCTCTAGTTCACCCATCTTGTCCGCCATGCTCCTGGCATTGGTGAACATGCCACATAGTTTAGGCCGGTCGCATATTGTCCTCGTATTGGGTGTTTCGAGATTGCAACTAGGACTTGCTACTATACTCACCTTGGGTTTTTGTGCTTTGGTTAACCTACCACTAATGCCCCCAATACTACCCTCTGGAATATCTTCCGCGCTGGCTATCTCTGTCTCTGGACCCTCCCCCCCATCGCCTAGTTTAAAAACCCCTGTGTCGCTTTACACAGCGCTTTACATTGTACATTGTACATTCACATCAGTCCCTACCCTCAATGAGCTTACAATCTAAGGTCCCCAATTCACATTCATATACTAGGGCCAATTTAGACAGAAGCCAATTAAACCTATCAGCAAGTCTTCAGAGTGTGGGAGGAAACCGGAGTACCCGGAGGTAACCCACGCAGGCACAGGGAGAACATGCAAACTATCATGTAGTCGGTAGTGTCGTGGTTGGTATTTGAACCAGCGACCCTTTTTTACTGCTAGGTGAGAGTGCTATCTACACCACTGTGCCGCTTACGATTGTTTTGTTATTTCTTATCTCTTGACCTTCCCTCTTAAATTGTAAGCTCTAAGGAGCAGGGCCCTCTGGTCCTACTGTATTAAAGTGTATTGTATTTGTACTGTCTACCCTCAAGATGTAAAGCGCTACGTAAACTGTTGGCACTATATAAATCCTGTATTATAATAATAATAATAATAATTGTTCCAGAGGGGTTTTTTTTTTTTTGGTAGTTATTATTAGAAAACATCATGTATGATCACAATCATGCATGTTGTGATGTACCACCCACCCCAAAAAACATGTCAAATAAGTACAAAGGCCTTTTTGTTGGAGTTTTAGGCACTAAGAATTTTTTGGGAAATATAGTCTGCAGGGATACTGAGCCTGTATTACAGATAGGTCCAGGAATTACAGATTCCAGCATTACCAGGCCTCCAGATAGAGGATAAGGAGGGACTATTCCTGTGCTAGGCACAGTCGCAGAGAGAAAGCAGTGGAGAACGTTGTGCAAGAGACTGGTGTCAGGTTAGTTTGCCGCAGCGTTGGGGACGCAGGAAGGCTGAGTAGGTAGGCTCTATTCCCTGGTATCTTGGAACACCACTGTCACTGCCTGATCGTGAGGAGGATATTACTGGGGCTGATACCACAAAGCCCCAGAACGAGAGTGGAAGGAGCCAAGTCAACACCTTAGAAGCTGGTGAGAGGCCGCTGGCTATACTCCACCACAACTTACTTAAAGTAACAGCATTGCCCACGGGGGACAGCTTTCTGGCACCTATATCAACGGACTTAAATCTGAGAGCTCCAAAGCCAGATTTGAGCCCATAGAGAAGGGTTTGACAAAGAATGCCGGACCATTGTCATATCATTGCCCCTTAGGCTGGAACCTTCCTCAGTATAGGGTTTAGGGGTCATTCACTGGTCCATTTCTTTTTAACAATTGTATACTTTTCTTTTCCCAATTTACATACTTGCTTGAGTGATTGCTGTTTTCCTTTGTCTTTGGTTATTGTATTATCATATATATTGTTTCAATAAATGTCCCCTCTTCAGCCTGGGTGTGTCGGAGAGAGTGGTGCTGCTTGGAGAGTCATGGGCACTGGGAACAGGGGACCCGAGAAAACTGTGGTTTTCTCAGGTTTTCTGTGGTTTCTCAGGGGTTAGCGCTACACATACTCCACTATTTTGAAAGAAAGCGATAACGATTTGGGGTCCTTTTTATATATATTTTTTTAGGTTTATGAGTTTGCCATTTAGAGCAGAGGGACAATATCTGTGCAAAGCCCCCCCCCCCCCCCGGACTCAGTGATGCACTGCTTGCCAGTGCTCCCCCACCTTCTTCCATTGCAGCAGGCACTAAACTCCCAAGTGGAGATGTAAAATTCTCAGAAATTTTGAAGCCATGAGAAATAAATATTAGTAGATTTACAAACTGAAAGTCATTTTGTTTGTTTTGTTTATCTTCAAGGTTATAAAGATGAACTAATTTGTCAGACAAATTGACCCTTTTACCTGTCAAATAAGGCCTCAGAGTATAGAAACTATCATCTATGTATCCCAACAATCACCCAACTGTAGGAGGTGAAAGATGGAGCCAGCAAGCAAACTCTTCATGTTATATAGTTTGAATGCCATGTCATAGATATATTATTTATCATTGTAAAAGAACATATTCAAAGCTCCTTTTTTTCAATTGTTCTGAAAAAAAACAGCTTTGAAAAAAAACCCATAAAAATGTTTTTTTTCCCAGTTTTTCCATTTTTCCCCCAGGCCTTCCCATCTCTACTCTCAAATGTCGGCAGCAGTGATGTCACTCCTTGTCTCATGTGACAGTGGTAGGGCCTAGTGATTAGTCATATAGGAGGAGGTCACTTACTCCCCTATACCTGAATGCACCAGGTACTGTCACTGACTGTAGTAGAAGAAGCACTGGGGAGGGAAGCTGACATGATGAGTTTGAATGTGTCGGGGGGCCCTTTGCAAAGAAACTCTCACTTTTCCCCAAATGGGCATTATCCTAAAATTTTATAACTGTTGTTACACTATTTTTATTAAATATTTCTTAGAAAAAGAAAACATTACAACAGGTACAGTACATGAGGAAGCTTGGAAACTCAGCAAAAGAAATGAAAATCCGGCATGGAATTCAACATACCAGCAACTGCACTAATCTGAAATATCAAATTTGCAGGGAATTGGTCTGTGTAAGCCCCTGGGGATGTGACGAAACACATCAGTGGGGCGTTGTAAGTGGAGTAGCACTGGCGGAGGCCACCAAACACTTTTAATGGATCAGGTCAGGAGGGGGGCATGCAGGATGTTTGATATTCCTATCACTGGACCTTCATGATTGAAATAGCTAAAATCCAATGAATGAAAGGGGTGGGCCAGGGACAAAAAAGGCTGGGAGAAAAAAGGCTAGATGATGTGGACATTCTCCAGGTAGAAAATGTGGAGGATTCACATGCTGATATGCTGTATCTTCTAATGCCCACTATGAAGTGCCCACATTGTGCATTGAAATCAGAGTAAGCAACATCAAAAGAAGAAAGGAGCTTGTGCAACTTTGCAAGATTGAAATGGAGGCTGGATTTATCGTTACATTTTTATAAGGGTTCGGATATAACGTTATATTCCATTTTCCTTACAGGCAGCACATACAGAGCCCTTTCTTTGCAGTCTCTTTTGAAATTTGCATTGTGCAAGGAGAGAGAAGCTATTCTGCAGTAGTTCCTATAGGCGGTCCCCAGGTTCCCATTCTGGTCTCTTTCATGAAGGGATTAGACTGGTAATTGGTACTTTCTTGTGATCACAGTTCTCCTCTCTACTGTATCTCTGCAGCTCAGATAATTCTGCCTCGTCTCCGCAGGATCGCCATTATTTAGCGGAAGCCTCGACAGTTCTCATTTGTCTGGATGTGCAGCAGTGACCTGCCAGTGACTCTGCGCTCTTATACCCAGGAGATGCTTCCAGTTTAAGTAGAGTAAAAAGTATTTAATCCATACATGTGCCATAGGATTTGAATTGGTTTACACATGAGTGATCCTTGCAGCCTACCATGCCTTATGTGGATGTCACTGTATAATGTAATATATAAGTCACTAAGAGCTGCCTCCCCTGTACCAAAGGGCTCATTTATAAAGGTGGCAACATTAATTATTTTCTTTACTTTTTTTAATTAATTTGTAAGAAATACTCTAAAACGTATAATATATATACAGTATCTCACAAAAGTGAGTACACCCCTCACATTTTTGTAAATATTTTATTATATGTTCTCATGTGACAACACTGAAGAAATGACACTTTGCTACAAATGTAAAGTAGTGAGTGTACAGCTTGTATAACAGTGTAAATTTTCTGTCCCTTCAAAATAACTCAACACACAGCCATTAATGTCTAAACCGCTGGCAACAAAAGTAAATACACCCTTAAGTGAAAATGTCCAAATTGGGCCCAAAGTGTCAAGATTTTGTGTGGCCACCATTATTTTCCAGCACTGCCTTAACCCTCTTGGGCATGGAGTTCACCAGAGCTTCACAGGTTGCCACTGGAGTCCTCTTCCACTCTTCAATGACGACATCACGCAGCTGGTGGATGTTAGAGACTTTGCGCTCCTCCACCTTCTGTTTGATGATGCCCCACAGATGCTCAATAGGGTTTAGGTCTGGAGATATGCTTGGCCAGTCCATCACCTTTACCCTCAGCTTATTTAGCAAGACAATGGTCATCTTGGAGGTTTTTGGGGTCATTATCATGTTGGAATACTGCCCTGCGGCCAAGTCTCCTAAGGGAGTGGATCATGCTCTGCTTCAGTATGTCACAGTACATGCTGGCATTCATGGTTCCCTCAATGAACTGTAGCTCCCCAGTGCGGGCAGCACTCATGCAGCCCCAGACCATGACACTCGCACCACCATGCTTGACTGTAGGCAAGACACACTTGTCTTTGTACTCCTCACCTGGTTGCCACCACACATGTTTGACACCATCTGAACTAAGTTTATCTTGGTCTCATCAGACCACAGGACATGGTTCCAGCAATCCATGTCCTTAGTCTGCTCGTCTTCAGCAAACTGTTTTGCGTGCTCACTTGTGCATCATCTTTAGAAGAGGATTCCTTCTGGGATGACAGCCATGCAGACCAATTTGATGCAGTGTGCGGCGTATGGTCTGAGCCCTGACAGGCTGACCCCCCACCCCTTCAACCTCTGCAGCGATGCTGGCAGCATTCATACGTCTATTTCCTAAAGACAACTTCTGGATATGACGCTGAGCACATGCACTCAACTTCTTTGGTCGACCATGGCGAGGCCTGTTCTGAGTGGAACCTGTCCTGTTAAACTGCTGTATGGTCTTGGTCACCATGCTGCAGCTCAGTTTTAAGGTCTTGGCAATCTTCTTATAGCCTAGGCCATCTTTTTTTTTTTTTGAAAATTCTTTTTATTGAGTTTGTTTAAAAAATAAAACAAAAAAGTTACATAATACAGCCTCTGGGCATACCCCGGCTGAGGTAACAACCATTAAAACAATCCTATACATTTATACTTATCTATAGAACTTCTATAACTTAAAGTGGATGTAAACCCAATGTCATCCTTTCTAAACTCCTGCCATAGGGGTTATCTATAAGGATATACATGCCTCCTGCGTGTATCTTTACCTGTCAAATGTCTCCCCTCTCCCCCGAAAAACTGCAGATTCTGTGGGTGGGTCTGTTGTCTGGAGCTCGGTGGGTGGAGTCGTGATGTCAGCAGATTCCCCGCCCACCTCTACACTCCCCTTGTCAATATGCATTTTCTCCTGTGTATTTCTTACACTGAACTTCTGCTATGATCTCTAACATCCAGTGAAAAGACAGGAAAGTAACCACATGACTTCAGCATGCCAAATCATGCTGAGGTGTGGAACAGCCAATCCTTGCAGAGCTGCTGAAGAAAGGAGTGGGGGAGGGAATTAAAAAATAATGCATGTGTCTTAGGCTGTCACTCACAGCAAGGGGGAGTATTTGACAATGTTTTTCTCAGTTTGTCAAGATTTTTCTCACTGAACAATAAAAGAGGATTGCTCAGAGATGGATTAACTCTGTGTGGCAAGACTGGGCTCAAATGATAGGAAATCTTATACTCTACGGTACGATAAAAAAATAGATAAATAAAAAATCGGGTTTACATCCACTTTAAACTACTCGTGTCATTAAGATTGAGAGGGCGGGGGAGGATAGTGTGTCATGTATTTCAGGTGACCACATCGGGAAGTGCTGCTGAAGTTGAGGATAACGCCTTTAGGAGAACCTTCAGATAATGGCAAAGTTAGGTCTTAACTGCTACAAGACTTTTAGCTGAAGTAGACAATCAATGGGAACAGTGCCTATTGTGTTGCGATCGTGGTGTCTGATTCTAACCATACGCGCCATATTTTGTCAAACTTGGCTGGGCAGCATCTGGCGAGATAGGCCTCTTTGTATAGTGGCACCGCTGAGTTGATCAGCGATTTCCATGTGTTCAAAGTAGGTACCTCCGTTTGTTTCCATTTAATGAGTAGAGCCTTCCTAGCGTAAGATAATAGAAGTCCTATTAGTGTTCTGGTTGCTCGGCAGTGGGCCAAGGAGCCCACCAGACCAGGAAAACAGATCGATACATTCAGGGGAACATGAATCATGGTCAAGGTTTCAATGAAGGTCGTGACCTCTGCCCAGAAGGGCTGGATTCTGGGACAGGACCACAACATATGGTTGAAGTCAACATTTGCCATATCACACTTCCAACAGTTGGAGGAGGAATTCGGGTTCATTTTGGATAATCTTTGGGGTAACAAATAAACTCTATGGATCAGTTTAAATTGTATCAACCGATCTCTGACAGAGATGAGCTGTAAGAAAGGATATTTCCAGGCGTCCTCCCAGTCTTCTGAATCCAGATCCGGGATCTCGCCCTGCCACCTAGAGAGCAAATCCTTCAGACCAAAGTGGACTGAAGGCAATAAAGCTTTGTAAATGGTGGAGGTGGGTTTGACCAGAGGAGTAACCCTTAATGTGGATTCAAGTTTGGACCGGAGGAGAAGTACCGGGGTGGGACCAAATTGGGTAGCGAAGGCGTAGCGAATTTGAAGAAATCTAAAGAATTGTCGGTTGGTGAGCCCGAATTTTTGCTTGAAGGAATCAAAGGTCAGAAGGGAGCCACTAATACAGATATGCTCCAGGTTTTTGATACCTCTAGTAGCCCAGAACCCTGGGTCTGGGATAGTCAGAAACGCTGGTAAATGCGGGTTGAGCCACAGGGGGGAGTGTCTGGAGATCTAGTGTGAGGGTCCCTTTGTAGTTTACAGATCAACAATTGCCAAGCCCTGATCACGCCTTCATGGAGGGTGTGAGAGGATAGGGGGCTCTGACTCCCCTCTATAAAGCATTATTCAGCTCCACGTAGGAACCAAGGTGGGCGGCCTCAAGGACTACAGCAGCATTAGTTACATCTAAGGGCTAGCCAGTTATGGGCGTGTGACAGTAGTGCAGCAATGAAATATTTCTGAAGATCCAGACAAGCTAGGCCACCCTCTGTCCAGGGCCTTTTGAGTATAGATTTGTTGATTCTGGTGGGGTGAGATAGCCTAGGCCATCTTTATGTAAAGCAACAATTCTTTTTTTCAGGTCCTCAGAGAGTTCTTTGCCATGAGGTGCCATGCTGAACTTCCAGTGACCAGTATGAGAGAGTGAGAGCGATAACACCAAATTTAAGACACCTGCTCCCCATTCACACCTGATACCTTGTAACACTAACGAGTCACGTGACACCGGGAGGGAAAATGGCTAATTGGGCCCAATTTGGACATTTTCACTTAGGGGGTGTACTCACTTTTGTTGCCAGCAGTTTAGACATTAATGGCTGTGTATTGAGTTATTTTGAGGGGACAGAAAATTTACACTGTTATACAAGCTGTACATTCACTACTTTACATTGTAGCAAAGTGTCATTTCTTCAGTGTTGTCACATGAAAAGATAGAATAAAACATTTACAAAAAATGTGAGGGGTGTACTCACTTTTGTGAGATACTGTATATACAGTATATAGATGTAGCGATGGTGGACTATAATCGTAATACAGTATGTTTCCTTGTCATTCCTTGCCTGAAGTTGGTGTCTCTTTAATGCTGGGCACCAGTGACTGTCATCATATTGGTGAGTCTAACCCAATGGATTGTGGGATTAGTAGTCTTTCTGACCAGTGATTCCATTGCCTAACCATACACCAGGACTACGCATCCCAGGGATCCTTGTTACCAGTTGAGGAGACTTCTGAGTAAGCCTATAAAGGGGGCCTTCCTGGGCCTTGCAGAATGCACATCTCTCCGTGACGGGGAGAGAGAGGTTGCAGCCTACCACGCGCTGTCCAACTGATTCCAGCCTGGCCTTGGAAGGCCCAATTCTGCTTGCTGTTCATCAGACACCTATGTGGCACCAACTGAGCAGTGCGACATCATGTTCATCCACGCTCCGCACACGTCATCGCTGGTGGTGTCTGGCTTCTGCAATTTTTCCTTGGTTACTTTATTTGAACACTGTGTACAGACACCTTTACTTTGGGAACACTTTACTACAAATCCTATTTGAACACTGTACATAGACACCCTTACCTACAAGCCAATCAGTCTGTTCATGCATCACTGTGCCTTATTGGATATAATCTAATTAGCTCCAACCGCTGGTGAAGACTATCAGGCCTGCACCTCGGACATTGCTGTTGTTGCTATTTAAAGAGCCCTACACTATCCTTATTCTGTCTGATCTCTCATTATGATTCAAAGGTTGAATAGGCCAGCCCGGGGTTGCCCTTTAGAGTATACCAACTACATTCAAAGTTTAACCCTTTATTGTCCTACAGGTCATGTTTCAGGTGGTATCTCATTGGACATATGTGTGTATTGTATCCTCCCATTGTTAAACTGTTCTTAAGTTGTCTTTGGGGAATTCTTCTACCGAGACTGGGCTGTTATCCAGAATTCGGTTCATCTATTGCCCTTCCCTTTTATGAATTAATACTACTTTGCTTATTCCAGTAAAAGCTGAGATAATACAAATATATTGACGTGTGTGATGTGTCATTTAAAGGTGATGTGAAAGATGTCTGAACCCAGAGTGTCAGGTGGGTTGGAAGGTTCACAGGGTCATGGCGCGGCAGATGAGCAGGTAAACCCAAGCAGTTCTAAAGAGGACCATGCTGTATATATATATATATACACACTATATTACCAAAAGGGTAGGGTTCAATATTGAGTTGGCCCACCCTTTGCAGCTATGGCAGCTTCAACTCTTCTGTGAAGGCTGTCCACAAGGTTTAGGAGTGTGTCTATGGGAATGTTTGACCGTTCTTCCAGAAGCGCATTTGTGAGATCAGGCGCTAATGTGGAGGAGAAGGCCTGGCTCGCAGTTTCCACTGTAATTCATGCCAAAGGTGTTCTATCGGGTGGAGGTCAGGACTCTGTGGAGGCCAGTCAAGTTCCTCCACCCCAAACTCGCTCATCCATGTCTTTATGAACCTTGCTTTGTGCACTGGTGCACAGTCATGTTGGAACAGGAAGGGGCCATCCCCAAACTGTTCTCATAAAGTTGGGAGCATGAAATTATCCAAAATGTCTTGTATGCTGACGTCTTAAAAATTCCCTTCACTGGAACTAAGGGGCCAAGCCCAACCCCTGAAAGACAACCCCACACCATAATCCCCCCTCCACCAAATTATTTGGACCAGTGCACAAAGCAAGGTCCATAAAGACATGGATGAGCAAGTATGGGGTGGAGGAACTTGACTGGCCTGCACAGAGTCCTGACCTTAATCCAATAGAACACCTTTGGGATGAATTAGAGCGGAGACTGTGAGCCAGGCCTTCTCGTCCAACATTAGTGCCTGACCTCAAAAATGCGTTTCTGGAAGAATGGTCAAACAATCCCATAGACACACTCCTAAACCTTGTGGACAGCCAGAAGAGTTGAAGCTGTTGTAGCTGCAAAGGGTGGGCCAATTCAATATTAAACCCTACAGACTAAGAGTGGGTTGCCATGAAAGTTCATGTGCATGTAAAGGCAGGCGTCCCTAATATATACAGTATATTAGGGATGCACCAATACCATTTTTTTACGAGTATGAGTACCAATACTTTTTTTTTAGTATTCGCTGATACCAATTATCGATACCTACCTTACACTTCAGCTGTCAGCAATGGACATAGAATTGAAAAGTTATTTACAAATGAAATAAATACTTTTTTATGTGAAATGTGTAAATATATGTTAAAGGTGTAAAAATATTAACAAAGCAAACAAAAACAAAGTTTTATTTATTAATAGTTTATAAAATAAAAGTAAACAAAAAAAAAAATCAGCAGGAAAATAACAATTAAATGGAGGAGAATAAGGAGTTAATTAAGGCTGATTAGAGTAAATTAAGAGTCAATAAGGGGTTAGACCAGTGGTTCTAAACCTGGGGGGTAAATGATGATTTACCAGGGGTCAACAAATCCTGGGCTGTTCCTGAAGCCCGCACCACTCTCCCAACTGTTTTGCGGACGCTCAGCAGGGCTGTCCCTGGAGCCTGTGGCCGCCCAGCTGGGCTGTTCCTGGAGCCCGCGGCCACCCACTCAGCTTCTTCACAGCCGCCCATTCAGTTCAAGGAATGGCTGGGGGCAGAGACTAGAGGTCAGCTGACTGGTGAGGAATGTGAAGTGGGAGGGGCTGGAGGAGACCCTATCTCCTGATTTCGGGATAGGTGTCACTGCTACGAGACACCACAAAGTCGGAGACAGAGTGAATCCGGAGACACAGTGAGCAACACTACCTGGGATTATAGTTGCCATTAAAAGCCCCCACTACAGTTCTCAGATCAGCAGATGACCTTGATCAAGAGCATCTAAGTTGGCTGATCAGAACCCCCCCAGCATTGCCACTCATCCCATTCCCCCCACCAAGGAGTAAGAGAAGGAATAAAAATAGAGAATACATGGAAGGGAGAGGAAAAGAGGGGGAAGAACAAAGAAAAAGGGAGAGAAAGAATAAGAGAAAGAACAAGAAAGAGGGATAGAGAGAGAGATGGGGGAAAAAAAAAAAAATTAGGATAGAGAGGGATAAAAGGGAAAGAAAGGAGAACTAAAATCTACCTTAAGGGGTTCTAATACTGGAAGGAACCCAGGAAGCGTTAAATACTCGTGGGTTAGGGGCGCAAATTACTTGTCTTGTCTTGGGTGCTGACAACCCACGCTACGAAAATAAATTTACTGTTAGGGGTCCCCACAACTTGGGAAATTTTATCAAGGGGTCGCGACACTGGAAGGGCTGAGAACCACTGGGTTAGACAGAGGAACATTTAATAAAAAACCCACAGAAACATTTTTTTTTACTTGACAGGTTGCTTTAAACTGACTTCATCTGCAGATCGAAATTCATCCCTTTGATCTGTACAGGAAGAAACAGAAAGATACAAAAAGAAACAATGTTTCTTTTTATCTTAGGGCTCTTTTACACTGCTATGTTTTCCCTGCGTTTTTTCGCAAGAAGGAAAATGTTCCCCTTTAAATCCTATGGGACTGTTCACCCCGCTGGTTAGTGGTGCAGTGCATTTTGAAAAGTCCTGCATGCTGCATCTGTGGTGTGGTTTTGAAACCTGCACCAAATACGCAGCTTCTCATTGAAATGAATGGAAAATGTCAACATTTCGCGTTTTTGGTGCATTTGTGAGTCACATGCCTATTTTTCATAGGTGCAGGCAACCCAAAAACGCACCAAAAATGCACAGAAAACACATATAAAACACAGCAATTGTGTTTTTACTGTAATTTTGCTTCAGAGCAGTGCGAAAATACCCTTAGTGTTTTAGCGGGCTGAGCAATGTTGTTGATAAACATTGCCCTGCTGCTTTTTTTAAAAAAAGACGGACTTCTTTAACACTTGAGCTGTCAACAGGTGAACCCCACTGACAGCTGAATGAGTCATTGGTTGCTAAAGAAATGGCGGCCCCGCTCCTTAACCACTTCAGCCCCAGGAGGATTTACCCCCTTAATGACCAGGCCATTTTTTGCGATACGGTACTGCGTCGCTTTAACTGACAATTACACGGTCGTGCAACATTGTACCCAAACAAAATTTGTATAATTTTTTCCCCACCAATAGAGCTTTCTTTTGGTGGTATTTGATCACCTTTGCAGTTTTTATTTTTTGCGCTATAAACAAAAAAAAAAAACTACAATTTTGAAAAAAAAACAATATTTTTTACTTTTTGCTATAATAAATATCCAAAAAAAATGAATAAAAAGAAATTTCTTCATCAGTTTAGGCCAATATGTATTCTTCTACATATTTTTGTTAAAAAAAAATTGCAATAAGCGTATATTGATTGGTTTGCGCAAAAGTTATAGCGTCTACAAACAATGGGATAGATTTATGGCATTTTTAAATTTTTTTAGTACTAATGGCAATGATCAGAGATTTTTAGCAGGACTGCGACATTGCAGTGGACAGATCAGACACTTTTGACGCTTTTTTGGGACCAGTGACATTATTACAGCGATCAGTGGTATAAAAATGCACTGATTACTATATAAATGACACTGGCAGGGAATGGGGTTAACACTAGGGGGGCAACAAAGGTTTAAGTGTGTCCTAGGGAAGTGCTTTCTAACTGTAGGGGGATGGGACTGACTGGGAGTACAGAGAGATCGCTGTTCTTGTCAGAACTGGGGTCCGCCTTGTTTACATAGGGAGATCCCCATTCTGCCTCTCTATGGAGCGATTGCAGGTGGCCAGCAGACACCGCGGCCACCCACCACGCACATTAGGTCTGGTGGCGCGCCGTGGGCGCTGTATCTATTACATGAAGCGCCGTACCGGTACGGCGATTTGTGCAATAGAGCTGCCCTGCCACAGTATATCTGCGGTAAAAGTGGTTAACAACCGATAATTTCTGTTTTTGTTTTTTTTTTTAAATTTCAGCTATCAGTGGGGGAATCCCGCTGACAGCTGAAAGAACCGAGCCTGAAAGTATCGGTTTCAGGTATTGGTGCATTTGCATGAGTACCGATACTCGTGCAAAAGCTTAGTATCGGTACTGATACTAAGTATTTACCAATACTGTATATAGTAGTACCGATACTGTGTGTGTGTGTATATAAGTACACCCCTCACATTTTTGTAAATATTTTATTATATCTTTTCATGTGACAACACTGAAGAAATGATACTTTGCTACAATGTAAAGTAGTGAGTGTACAGCTTGTATAACAGTGTAAATTTGCTGTTCTCTCAAAATAACTCAACACACAGCCATTAATATCTAAATTGGACCCAGTTAGCCATTTTCCCCGGTGTCATGTGACTTGTTAGTATTACTAGCCCTCAGGTGTGAATGGTGAGCAGGTGTGTTAAATTTGGTGTTATCGCTCTCACTCTCTCATACTGGTCACTGGAAGTTCAACATGGCACCACAGGGCAAAGAACTCTCTGAGGATCTGAAAAAAAGAATTGTTGCTCTACATAAAGATGGCCTATAAGAAGATTGCCAGGACCCTGAAACTGAGCTGCAGCATGATGGCCAAGACCATACAGCGGTTTAACAGGACAGGTCCCACTCAGAACAGGCCTCGCCATGGTTGACCAAAGATGTTGAGTTCACGTGCTCAGCGTTATATCCAGAGGTTGTCTTTGGGAAATAGACATATGAGTGTTGCCAGCATTGCTGCAGAGGATGAAGGGGTGGAGGGTCAGCCTGTCAGTGCAAGCTGTACACTCACTACTTTACATTGTAGCAAAGTGTCATTTCTTCAGTGTTGTGACATGAAAAGATATAATAAAATATTTACTAAAATGTGAGGGTGTACAGTATTTATATATATATATGGAAGCAGAGCCATTGTGTAGTATAAAGACATGTTAAAAAAGGAACCATAATCTGAAAGATTTCACACTGAGGCACTTTACAGGAGCTACAGCACTAAAAATAGCGCCTGCATAGCACCTGTAAAGAGAATCTCCTCTCTCCCCAGTGTGAAAGCCTGTGCTCTTTCACACTGGGGCGGTGCACTTGCAGGGCGGTTAAAAAAAGTCCTGCAAGCAGCATCTTTTCAGCACTGTAGGAGCGGTGTATACACCACTCCTAAAGCGCCCCTGCCCATTGAAATCAATGGGGCAGCGCCGCCAAACCGCCGGCAAAGGGCCACTGCAGCGGCGCACTGCTAGCTAGCGGGGATTAAAACAGCTAGCAGCCGAACAGCGTAGCTAAAACAACAGTAAAGCGGCGCTAAAAATATGGGGTCCGGTAACATTATTACAGTGATCAGTGCTAAAAAAAATCCACTGATCAATGTCTAAGTGACACTGGCTGGGAAGGGGTTAACACTAGGGGGCGATCAATGGGTTAAATGTATTCCCTGGGTGTGTTCTAACTGTGTGGGGGATGGTCTCACTGGCACAAAACAGAGATCACTGTTCCTGACCACTAGGAACAGCAGATCTCTGACAACCGCCCACCCGCCCCAGTGTGAAAGTAGCCTTAGCGACGCTTTTGTTACATAGCGTTTTGTGCAGTTAGAAAAAATAAATTTGACTGCGTCCAGGACCGATTTAGTGCAGCTATCTGCACATAACCGCAGGTAATCGCAGTGTACTAATTCTCCTGCAGATAGCAGCGGCAATGAGGAAAGAAAAACAGGAAGCACATCAGAAATGGTAAGAATGTTCCACCGCAGCTCAACGCAGCCACATGTAAACGCACGTAAACGCTGCTAATCGCAATGTTCAACTGCAAGTGATCGCTGTGCCTGGAGTCTTGGAATTCTAATGTAGCACTAACTCTCGGTGGAGCTGCTGGTTTAAAGCGGGCTTATTACCTTCACTCTTGATACCTCTGTTTCACCGGCATCGGGTCTTGTAGTTGAATGCGCTCCCCTTGTGGGATTCAATCTTTGCCCGCCTGGATAGACCTCTCTCACTTGTCTAGCAGCTAGTACGTAGCACGAACAAAAGTCTCTGCCACAGACTTGTTTGAAGTGAAACCCGTATGATCCTCTGCCACAGGATGTATTGGTTTGCGATGAACATCAGACACAGTACTTGAACCTTTAAGCCAACCCGGCAGTACTATGCAGTAAGATTACTTCAGGATACGTCCTCCGAACGAGTCACCAGGCTCCTCTCCAGACAGCACTCTGCATGATCCTTCCATGACGGGTCCTCCCCTGGGATCTCCTCGGTTGTCCAGCTTCTTCTCTCAGGATAGACAGCTCAGGACCATTCCTCTTCTGCTGTGGTAGTCCCCAGACAGGCTTCTGTGCCCACCCACACGCCGCAGCGACGTGGGCCTCCGGAACGGAGGACCACGAGGTGGTACTCTTAACACATACCTGTCGGCCAGGAGGGCCAGCAGGTGGCTGAAAACGAACCCCTAAACATGGCGTCTGTCCCATAAATACCCTCGCTCAGAATGCAACTCAGAGGACCACCTCCACCGAGTTGTCTCCGGGATAGAGGAGCACCCATACGCTTCAACACGTTGCTTTTTCAACACCAGCCGATGGTGACAACAACACCCACCGGCACAGTGTGGAACTACATGCAACTCAGCCAAGCTAGAACAGAGGCAAATATAACTTCCTATAATAAGTGACTCACTAGATTTACCTATCAGCGGTAGATTAAAAAATCTACCAGCGCTACATACTCCCCCCACTACAATAGACATTGTCCTCAACGTCTGTCACAAAAATAATAACTCCAAAGCCTAAGAGCAGGTATTTGAGCTTATAACTTGGATTTAGGTAAAGAAGAAGGAAATGTGATATAAATGAGAAGCTGCGCTGACCAAAATAAAAATATGTGAACAATGTGATGTATAGCAGCTAGCACACAAACAAACCAAGTTACATTAAATACATACAAATAAACATGCAGCGCTAACCAAAAAAGGAAAAAAATGAAGATATAAAAAATAAATCAGTGATTTGAAAGCAACTATAAATAATGTTACTCAACACAATACACGCCTGTGAGGTGTAAGAAAGTGTCCAAAGGAGATACACTAAGTGTAGGAATGTCCAGAGGCAATATTTTAGCTCAACACACTAGAGCCAAAAGACCAAAGTTAATAAGTGTGCATGGAAGGAGTCTTCTCAGACAGGGGAGGTGCTTGGACACAAGATGTTGACTGAAGACTGGATTACACAGCAATCAGAGGCAAAACGTCATAAACTTCTAGAGTTAAATACTCTTACCAGATCCTGTGGGACATATCTGCCATACGGCAGTACGTCTATCAGAGCTTATGGAGATGGCCTCCCATGTACTCTCCCCAGAGGTTCTCCCTACGGTCACGATCTCCAATGGGTGAAGTTAACCTTGGGTCGCGGTCACCGATAGCCAGGACAATTGCCGGTGGGGGTTGTCAGCTCGCTCACACACTCTCTGATTCCAGGCAGGTTCAAGGGGTCAAAAACAACCCATCATGGATATAATCATGGAGGAAAAAGAAAGAAAGGGGCTCCACATGGCGTAGGTCAAAAAAATGTCAAAGGGATTTATTGAATAAAAACCTTACAAATTAAAAAGTGATCACTGGATAAAAGACAATGGCAATGTGGGAAGCTAAAACGCCCTACGCGTTTTGACTAAAAAGCCTTCAACTGGGGCAAGTGCGGCCCCAGTTGAAGGCTTTTAGTCGAAACGCGTAGGGAGATTTAGCTTCCCACATTGTCATTGTCTTTTATCCAGTGATCACTTTTTAATAAAGGAAATACAGGAACAAATAAAGGAAGTAGCAGGAAAGAGGCAGAAGGAAAGCTGTAGGGAAGCTCAAATACCTTTCCTTAGTATTCTTCAGAACATCCTTAGTAATTAAACACTTGTAGTTGAATGCGCTCCCCTTGTGGGATTCAATCTTTGCCCGCCTGTATAGACCTCTCTCACTTGTCTAGCAGCCAGTACGTAGCACGAACAAAAGTCTCTGCCACAGACTTGTTTGAAGCAAAACCCGCATGATCCTCTGCCACAGGATGTATTGGTTTGCGATGAACATCAGACACAGTACTTGAACCTTTAAGCCAACCCGGCAGTGCTATGCAGTAAGATTACTTCAGGATACATCCTCCAACCGAGTCACCAGGCCCCTCTCCAGACCAGCACTCTGCATGATCCTTCCATGACGGGTCCTCCCCTGGGATGTCCTCGGTTGTCCAGCTTCTTCTCTCAGGATAGACAGCTCAGGACCATTCCTCTGCTGCTGTGGTAGGCCCCAGACAGGCTTCTGGGCCCACCTACACGCCGCAGCGACGTGGGCCTCTGGAACGGAGGACCACGAGGTGGTACTCTTAACACATACCTGTCGGCCAGGAGGGCCAGCAGGTGGCTGAAAACAAACCCCTAAACATGGCGTCTTCCCATAAATACCCTCTCCCAGAATGCAACTCAGAGGACCACCTCCACCGAGTTGTCTCCGGGACAGAGGAGCACCCATACGCTTCAACACGTTGCTTTTCCAACACCAGCCGATGGTGACAACGACACCCACCAGCACAGTGTGGAACTACACGCAACGTCAGCCAAGCTGGAACAGAGGCAAATATAACTTCCTATAATAAGTGACCCACTAGATTTACCTATCAGCTGTAGATTAAAAAATCTACCAGCGCTACACTAAAATAACAAAACATGCTTTTAACAGCGGCAGAAGAGCCGCCCGTGTGAAAGAGGCCTTAAAGTGAATAGAAGAGTTGTGAAATGTGTTCTCTCCAAATTGTCCTTGTTAGAAATATCAGATTACTCGCCTGTTAAATTGGTTGTAAAGGCTAAATATTTTCCATCATAATGCATTCCCTGCATTAAGGTAAAAAATCTTTTATGTACAGCCCCCCCAAATCCCCCTAAATACTTGCCTGAGCCTGAGCCTGATCCAGCACTGACCAAGAGCATTGGCGCTGCTTTCTCTCCCCCCTGACTGGAAGACATTGGATCCTGATCCTGCTGCTGTCAATCAAATCCAGTAAGGAGGGGACGAGGCCAAGCTGCACGGTGTGTGTCAATAGATGCAAAGTGTGGCTCGGGATCCATCCCACACAAATGCCCCCCATAGCAAGCTTTAGAGAAACAAGTCCCAGACTCAGACAGGTAAGTGTAGCCGCTTCCCGACCGCCTCATGCAGATATACTGTGGCAGAAGGGCACGTACAGGCAGATTAACGTACCTGTATGTTGCCCTTTAAGAGGCGGCTCGCGGGCACGAACCCGCCGAGAGCTCCGTGACCATGATCGTGGGTCCCGCGGACTCGATGTCCACGGGGATACCCGCGATCGTCTCACGGTGAGGAAGAACGGGGAGATGCTAATGTAAACAAGCATTTCCCCCGTTCTGCCTAATGACACTCTCACTGATCACAGCTCCCTGTAATCAGGAGTGGTGATCAGTGACGTGTCACACACAGCCCCTCCCCCCCACAGTTAGAATCACTCCCTAGGACACACTTATCCCCTACAGTGCCACCTAGTGGTTAACCCCTTCACTGCCAGTGACATTTTTACAGTAATCAATGCAATTTTTTAGCATTGATTACTGTATTAAGGCCAATGGTCCTAAAAATGTGTCAAAATTGTCCGATGTGTCCTCCATAATGTCGCAGTCACGATAAAAATCGCTAATCATTGCCATTACTAGTAAAAAAAAATTATCAATAAAAATGCCATAAAACTATCCCATATTTTGTAGACGCTATAACTTTTGCGCAAACCAATCAATAAATGCTTATTGCGATTTTTTTTTTACCAAAAATATGTAGAAGAATACATATCGGCCTAAACTAAGGAAAAAAACTAGAGCAAAAAAAAAATGCGTTTTTTTCAAAATTGTCGCTATTTTTTTGTTTATAGGGCAAAAGATAAAAACCGCAGAGGTGATCAAATACCACCAAAAGAAAGCTCTATTTGTGGGAAAAAAAGGACGTCAATTTTGTTTGGGAGCCATGTCGCACGACCGCACGAAATTGTCAGTTAAAACGACGCAGTGCAGAATCACAAAAATTGCTCTAGTCTTTGGCCAGCTAAATGGTCCGGGGCTTAAGTGGGTAGACAGGAAGGAAAATTGCTTGATTCCTCCATCAACACAGTCAGTGTTGATGGGGAAATGCCTCCTGCAGCGCTATTGTGTTCTGCCGACAGGGAGGGGGGGGGGGGGGGCGTCAAGCCTTCTCAGCCAGGAGAACACGGAGCCTTCTCAGCCAGGAGAACATTACTACTAATGGCTACACTTGAAGTTGAATGTAAAAAAAGTTAATAGATGGATCGACTTGGGTCATCAAGCCTGGTCCTTCCTGAACCAGCTGAATTTCAATCCATGTATGGCCGGCTGTAGGCCCCGTTCACAGTCACACCATGGTGAAGAGACGTGAGTTTTTTTGCATGTGTTCTGCAAGGGCACAAAAAAAAAAAACAATGGTTCTCTATGTGCCCTGTTCACATCACAACACTGGTATCACGTACAGATTTTTTTCTGCACAGGAAAAAAACTGATATGACACCAACATTGGTGTGAATAGGGCACATAACTGACACTCATAAAAACTGATGGAAACTGATGACGGTTTTCCCATCAGTTTCCACCAGTTCTCATGCACGTATGGTGTGAGCGAGCCCCTAGACAATCCCAGAAAAAAATACTAAATTAAGTAATTAAAATGTAGTGAAAACTTTTTTAATTGCATTTTTGTATTTGGATGGCCTGTTGGTCCTCTAATAGGTCCTCTCACTGACAATTTTTCTTTAGAGTTGACCTTTACTCAAAAGCTGAAAATCTGCTATTTTAAAAGGAACATTTAAAAATGTTAATTAAGCCTAAACAGTATCCTGAACAAAATCTCGTGTTTGTCCTAATACAGTTCAGAGTATATAGTGCAGTCCGTGTAGTATATATAATACTGTTCAGAGTATATAGTACAGTCAGTGTAGTATATATAACACAGTTCAGTGTATATAGTGCAGTCCATGTAGTATATATTATACAGTGCAGAGTATATAGTAAAGTCTGTATAGTATATATAATACAGTGCAGATTATATAGTGCAGTCTGTGTAGTATATATAATACAGTTTTGAGTATATAGTGCAGTCCATTTAGTATATATAATACAGTTCAGAGTATATAGTGCAGTACGTGTAGTATATATAATACAGTTCAGAGTATATAGTGCAGTCAGTGTAGTATATACACTACCGTTCAAAAGTTTGGGGTCACCCAAACAATTTTGTGTTTTCCATGAAAAGTCACACTTATTCACCACCATACGTTGTGAAATGAATAGAAAATAGAGTCAAGACATTGACAAGGTTAGAAATAATGATTTGTATTTGAAATAACATTGTTTTTACATCAAACTTTGCTTTCATCAAAGAATCCTCCTTTTGCAGCAATTACAGCATTGCACACCTTTGGCATTCTAGCTGTTAATTTATTGAGGTAAGCTGGAGAAATTGCACCCCACGCTTCTAGAAGCAGCTCCCACAAGTTGGATTGGTTAGATGGGCACTTCTGGCGTACCATACGGTCAAGCTGCTCCCACAACAGCTCAATGGGGTTCAGATCTGGTGACTGTGCTGGCCACTCCATTACCGATAGAATACCAGCTGCCTGCTTCTGCTGTAAATAGTTCTTGCACAATTTGGAGGTGTGTTTAGGGTCATTGTCCTGTTGTAGGATGAAATTGGCTCCAATCAAGCGCTGTCCACTGGGTATGGCATGGCGTTGCAAAATGGAGTGATAGCCTTCCTTATTCAGAATCCCTTTTACCCTGTACAAAGCTCCCACCTTACCAGCACCAAAGCAACCCCAGACCATCACATTACCTCCACCATGCTTAACAGATGGCGTCAGGCATTCTTTCAGCATCTTTTCATTTGTTCTGCGTCTCACAAATGTTCTTCTTTGTGATCCAAACACCTCAAACTTGGATTCATCCGTCCACAACACTTTTTTCCAGTCTTCCTCTGTCCAATGTCTGTGTTCTTTTGCCCATCTTAATCTTTTTCTTTTATTGGCCAGTCTCAGATATGGCTTTTTCTTTGCCACTCTGCCCTGAAGCCCAAAATCCCGCAGCCGCCTCTTCACTGTAGATGTTGACACTGGTGTTTTGCGGGTACTATTTAATGAAGATGCCAGTTGGGGACCTGTGAGGCGTCTGTTTCTCAAACTAGAGACTCTAATGTGCTTATCTTCTTGCTTAGTTGTGCAACGCGGCCTCCCACTTCTTTTTCTACTCTGGTTAGAGCCTGTTTGTGCTGTCCTCTGAAGGGAGTAGTACACACCGTTGTAGGAAATCTTCAATTTCTTTGCAATTTCTCGCATGGAATAGCCTTCATTTCTAAGAACAAGAATAGACTGTCGAGTTTCAGATGAAAGTTCTCTTTTTCTGGCCATTTTGAGCGTTTAATTGACCCCACAAATGTGATGCTCCAGAAACTCAATCTGCTCACAGGAAGGTCAGTTTTGTAGCTTCTGGAAGGAGCTAGACTGTTTTTAGATGTGTGAACATGATTGCACAAGGGTTTGCTAATCATCAATTAGCCTTCTGAGCCAATGAGCAAACACATTGTACCATTAGAACACTGGAATGATAGTTGCTGGAAATGGGCCTCTATACACCTATGTAGATATTGCACCAAAAACTAGACATTTGCAGTTAGAATAGTCATTTACCACATTAGCAATGTATAGAGTATATTTGTTTAAAGTTAGGACTAGTTTAAAGTTAGCTTCATTTAAAAGTACAGTGCTTTTCCTTCAAAAATAAGGACATTTCAATGTGACCCCAAACTTTTGAACGGTAGTGTATATAATACAGTGCAGAGTATATAGTGCAGTTAGTGTGGTATATATAATACAGTTCAGAGTATATAGTGCAGTCCGAGTAGTATATATAATACAGTTCAGAGTATATAGTACAGTCAGTGTAGTATATATAACACAGTTCAGAGTATATAGTGCAGTCCATGTAGTATATATTATACAGTTTAGAGTATATGGTGCAGTCAGTGTAGTATATAAAATACAGTGGGGAGTATATAGTGCAGTGAGTGTAGTATATATAATACAGTTTAGAGTGTATAGTGCAGTGAGTGTAGTATATATAATACAGTTTAGAGTGTATAGTGCAGTCAGTGTAGTATATATAACCACTTAAAGACCAGCCTCGTTTTGGATTTTAGGTGTTTACATGTTTAAAACAGTTTTTTTTGCTAGAAAATTACTTAGAACCCCCACACATTATATATTTTTTTTTTCTAGCACCCTAGAGAATAAAATGGCGGTCATTGAAATACTTTTTTTTGCACCGTATTTGCGCAGCTGTCTTATAAGCGCACTTTTTTTTGAAAAAAATTCACTTTTTTGAATAAAAAAATAAGACAACAGTAAAGTTAGCCCAATTTTTTTTTTTATATTGTGAAATATAATGTTACGCCAGTAAATTGATACCCAACATGTCACGCTTCAAAATCCCGCTCGTGGAATGGCGTCAAACTTTTACCCTTAAAGATCTCCATAGGCGACGTTTAAAAAATTCTACAGGTTGCATGTTTTGCATTACAGAGGAGGTCTAGGGCTAGAATTATTGCTCTCGCTCTACCGGTCGCAGCGACACCTCACATGTGTGGTTTGACCACCATTTTCATATGCGTACGCTACTCCCGTATGCGTTCGCTTCTGCGCGCGAGCTCGTCGGGACAGGGCGCTTTAAAAAAAATTTTTATTATTATTTATTTTACTTTATTTTATTTATTTTTTCACTGTTTGAAAAAAAAAATTTGGATCACTTTTATTCCTATTACAAGGAATGTAAACATCTCTTGTAATAGAAAAAAGCATGACAGGTCCTCTTAAATATGAGATCTGGGGTCAAAAAGTCCTCAGATCTCATACTTAGACTTTAATGCAAAAAAAAAAAAAAAGTAGTTTAAAAAAATGACACAAAAAAAATGTGCCTTTAAGAGAAGTGGGCGGAGCTGACGTAATGACGTCGCTCTGGCCGTGCTATGGTATGGAGACGGGTGGGCGCCATCTTAGCCTCACTCGTCTCCATACTGAGGAAGTGAGAGGACCCGATCGCCTCCGCCGCTACTGACGGCTCCGGTAAGCGGCGGAGGGTGTGGGAGAGCGGCGGGAGGGGGGGTGGCACCCGCCGCAGAGACCACCATTATCGTGTACAGAACCGCGGGCCCTAAAGATGGATACCTCAGTTGTGGCAGCAGCTGCTGCCGTTACCGAGATATCCATCTTTAAAGTAATGACGTATATATACAGTGGCCGGTCGGTAAGTGGATAATGCAGTTGAGAGTATATAGCGCAGTCAGTGTAGTATATATAATACATTGCAGAGTATATAGTGAAATCACTTTACCATATATAATACAGTGAAGAATATATAATGCAGTCAGTGTAGCATATATAATACAGTGCAGGGTATATAGTGCAGTGCAGAGTATGTAATAAAGTTGTTAAGGGGAACCCTATGACAGAATTAAGAAAAAAATGGCATGGGGTCCCCCCTTGGGGTCTGGTATAGATTTAAAAAAAAAAACAGTGTGGGGTCCCCCCAAAATCCATACCAGGCCCTTTGGGTTTGGCAAAGATTTTAAGGGGAACTCTACAACAAAGTTTAAAAAAAATTTGGCATGACCCCCCCCAAAATCCATACCAGACCCTTATAAGAGCATGCAGTCTGGCAGGCCAGGAAAGGGAGGGGAGAAGTGAGTGGCACCCCTCCTCCTGAACCATACCAGGCCACTTGCCTTCAATATGGGGAGGGTGCTTTGGTGTGCCCCCCAAAGCACCTTGTCCCCATGTTGATGGGGACAAGGGCCTCTTCCCGACAACCCTGGCCAGTGGTTTTCAGGGTCTGCGGGCGGGGGGCTTATCAGAATCTCGAAGCCCCCTTTAAAAAGGGGGCCCCCAGATTCTGCACCCCCATGTGAATGGGTATCCAGTAAAGTTGTACCCCTACCCATTCACCAAAAAAAGCGTCAAAAAGTAAAAACCACCAATTCCCGCAATGTACATCCATCTTCAATCACGCCGCCCCATGGCCTCAAAGAATTAAAAATATTAAGAAAGCTCCACCTTGATGGGATGCCTCCTGTCTCTTGGCTTTGACAGCTGTTATATAGGCAATGTGACATCATGTGACGTCATATGACATCAGAGGGGGCAGGGTCATCCGTTTACATCAGCGGGTGGCCCCGCCCTTGATCATATAAGTGCTGTCAAAGCGAAAAGACAGCAGTCACCGGGAGGCCTCCTCTATTTTTCGAGTCTGTTGAGCGGCGTGATTGATGGTGGATGTCCATCGAGGGGCACTTTTTTTTTTTTAATAAAGGAATTGTCAAAAACTGTCTCTTGGGGTACAATATACCCGATACCCATTCACATGGGGGTCAGGATCTGGGGGCCCCCTTGTTAAAGGGGGCTTCCAGATTCTGATAAGCCCCCCACCCACAGACCTCGACAACCACCAGCCAGGGTTGTTGGTAGGGATGAGCTTGATGTTCGTGATTTTTAGCGGTATTGCGACATTGCGGTGGACAAATCGGACACTTTTGACACATTTTTGGGACCAATGACATTCATACAGTGCTATAAAAATGCACTGATTACTGTGTAAATGACACTAGTAGGGAAGGGGTTAACACTAGGGGGCGATCAAGGGGTTAAATGTGTATTCTAACTTTATGGGGATAGGACTGAGTAGGAGAGGAGACATTTTGCTGTTCCTACTTACTAGGAACAAATGACATGTCTCCTCTCCTCTGACAGTACAGGGATTTGTATGTTTACACACACAAATCCCCGTGCTGGCGCTCGTGCACGCGATCGCGCGTGGCCTGCATTGGGTCCACGCTCCACGCTCCACGCATCGGCTCTTAAAGGAAACCCTGTATGTATACGGGATTTCGCGCAGCGGTGCCATTGTGCCACAGTAAATGTACGCGAGCCGGTTGGGAACCGGTTAATGTTCTCCTTGCTGGAGGATAAGCTGCACCTGAGGACCTGCAGGGCAAGAATCTCCCTACTTCTAATTCATTCATTCTGTGGATCAGTGCTTCCTTGATTATTTCTCACCAGTCATCAGAACAGAAGTAATCGGGGGGGGGCAGCTCTAACATGAAAAAGCAAATCCCTGCTCCTCTACCAAGACAGCCATCCCACACAAAAACAGTGCAGGATAAGACATGGTAAGTCAGCTACAGGGAACCAACAGGTAATACTGGTGACTATCTCTTTGTCCACAGCTTCCACAGCACAGGTCCTCTTTAACTGGAGCCTGTTGGATGATAATTTCTAAACTACAATTAAAATAGCAATCAACTAGATCATTTTAAAGTTGATATCTACAGCAATATCAGCATTCTGTGGAATCAGAATTCACTGGATAACAGTTACTCATCAGGAAGTGCTAAAAGCATTCATTGACAGGACATTTTCACACGATAGCCGAGACATAAGATATGGTGCAAAAACCATTTCAGCGTGGCAACTGGCTGGGAATTCTTGAGATCCAGACTGCCCTATGTGTCCTTCAGCTCATTTGATGTTCTCTATTAGGGTCATGCAAAGGATAGCCAAGATAGCCTAATATTTGTTAGTAAATTGCACTTCTCTTTATATGTACAAATAGCAGTTACCTTTCACTCCCTTCATCAATATTTCAACAAACTGACCGGAGAAGAGGCTAGAAAACATCATTAGGGCCCTCAAAAATCAGGGTATATCATGTGTCAGTAATCCGTATTATTTTAATGGTGGGCTGCAATAAAAAAAAAGGATGCCCTAGCAATTGACTGTATCAAATATATTTTACAAAGATGTGTGCCATATGTGTAATAGCTGGTACCTTCCAAGTAAGTAAACAGTGAATTGGGAGTTTGTTTCACCAACATTTCAGCAAGAGTCAAGATTTTTTGGCAAAACAACGCTATTTTATCGAAATGCATTCGAAAAGCAAAAATGCAAGGCCAACTTATTTACTGAGCACCTACCTTTCATGCCAAAGCACTGCAGTTAAACTTAAAAAAAAAGTTAAAGTGGAACTAAACTTTCTCAATTAACTTTAACCATTTTAATCCTCATGCCGCTAGCCTTAGTAAATAGATAGGATATTCTTTAAGCTGGGCATAGATGGCTAGAATTTTGTTTAAATTAAAAAAATTCAGGATCAGTGTATAGATTCGTATAAAAATGCAGAATATTTTCATTAGTTTGCCATTGCAATGTAACAATTTTTTACATTCAGTTTTGGGATGGACGGAAGTGATGTCACGTTTATGACTGACATTAGTAATCACTCCCCCATACTACTGTATTTAGGCTGTGTTTGTGCGTGCTACGGCCATTCTTTCGCGCAACGCATATTCATTTGCTGGAGCATGTAAACAGGGGCAAGTCAAGGTGACAGGGTGGTCATCACGTCCTCCATGTTTCTCTCCTAGTTGAGCGCCAAGGAAGGGTCACATGAGAGAGCTACCCTGGGGTGGGTTCTTCTAGGCTACTCTAGGCACTTTGTACAGGGTCACTATCATAACTAAACATGAACAAATTCTAGTAACCCTGTTGATGTATTAGGCTTCACCACAATCGCTTGTGCATATAGGAGGGCCACGTGGAGCTCTAACATGAAGAATGCCCTTTCCACCTGTCCAGCGTATCATGCTACCTCACTCCCAATAATGGTATGGGGTCCCGCCGTGCACCCAGCGTGCAGTCTATGCGGGCACTTCACTTAACTCTTCCTCTTCTGTAGCTGTGCACAGGTTGAGGGCCTCGGCGGTGCAGATCTGCTCCCGTTGCTATGGGAGACAGATTGTTGCCAAAGCAGTGCCGACAACATCTCCCTCACCTGCCAGCCTAACGACAGGCTACTAGAGAAACCTTTGTTACCCTTGGTAACCACTTCACACTGTATAAGCTCTTGTACTGTTGTCTTCATACCCCAAAGTACTTAGTGACTTGAGCTGTAGACTATATGTGCTGGTTACTTGCATTGCCCCCTCTAGTAACTTCAGACCAGGCAGAGTTTCAAACATTTTACTTGAAGAATAAATTAACATGATGACAACAACAATCAACAGTCCAAGATAAAGTGCAGACATTCCCTAACGTCCCTGGTCCCTAACTACAGGCATGTAGCTGCCCCAGCATACCTGTTTTCAAGCAAAGTCCAATACTGGTTGAGTACATAGGCGTGCACACAGGGGGTGCCAGGTGTGCCTGGGCACTCCCTAATCCCCCTGTGTGGCATAGATCCCCCCTGTTTAGACCCCTGATATTTCACCAAAGCCCTCTAAAGGATCCTAAAAAATTGTAAAAAAATTATAAAAATAAAAACTACTGACACCGTCCACTGCCCTACTGACACCGTCCATTGCTCTGCTGACACCATCAGTATATACACACATGCACACACACACAAATATGTTTGAGCTAATGCAATAGGCTGTGCACACCTTTGGTTGAGTCCATGTCTGGAATTTAGCTCCAGCAGGACAAAGGTCATCCAGACTCTGGCAATGGAATCAGGCAGAGCATCCCTCTGTGTGTGTGTGGAAATCATTGTACCCCCCCCTCCCCCCACCCCCAGAGTCCGAGCCCTTGTCCCTTTGTATAGCACACAGGACCGGAGGGTAGCACCCAAGAAAGCCCGCTGGGAACAGCACAGGCTGCATGTGAGGGGAAGAGGGAGCAGCTAGGCCAAACATGGAACAGACCATGGAGGTACCAGGGAGGAACATATGTGTAGCTATTTACTGGTTGTTACAGCGGACCTTCTGTCATTTTTTCATCTTTCCATCTATGAAATCTGCCCTTGTTGTTTTAACTTTGGATAGTAAAACATTTTTTTTTTTGCCAGTAAATACCTTATACAGCCCACTTCCTCTTTCTTGTCTGCTCGTTGATCTGCGGACACCATCAGTATATATATACAAATCCACACACACAAATATGTTTGAACTAATGCAATAGGCTGTGCACACCTTTGGTTGAGTCCATGTCTGGCTTATGACATCATGCACAGCTCTCTCTCTCACCCTCGTGAGAGTTTGCAAGGCAGGGAGAGGGGATGAGTCATAAGAGGGCCAATGAGAGCTGCAGGGCTCCAGAGCTGGAGGTGCACCTCTGTGTGTCTGTGAAAATCCAGGAAGTGAACAGGCAGTAGCTTCAGCTGCCCACAGTTAAAATGGATGCAGCCAAACTCAGTGGAGGGAGATTTCTGCAGCATATTTGTCAAGTACAGAATCACAGTATATATGAAATAATATGCAAAGTGGTTGGAGGGAAGTTTCAGAATAGCAAAGAGGTTTTTGTTTCAAATTATATGAGCAGACTGCAGTTCCTCTTTAAGGACACCGGCAGGTGCTGACTTCTTACCAAACAGCATCAAGAAAAAGTGTCATGTGACCCCAAAAACACACCAAAAAATACACCCTTAGTGCGTTTTGGGCGCATTTCCATTGACTTACAATGGAAGGTGCGTTTTTGGTGTGCTTTTTGAAAAGTGCACCAAAGATGCTGCAAACGCGTCTTTTCAAACCGCAGCACAAACGCAGCACAGCAGTGAGAAAAGTCACATGGGATTTAAAGGGAAATACTTTTGATGCGCTTTCGTCATGTTGCAAATGTGCCTTCCAGCGTGGCAAAAGCGCAAAGGTGTGAAAGGGCCCTAACCCGACAACTACACACTACACAGGTGATTGTTATCAGGGTCCCTGCTTACACTAAAATCAACATGCTGCTGAATGAATGACTATCAGCAAGTGGTTAAATCTCTCCGTAGGAATAAGACTTTATGTAGCCCCAGCCAACTCAATAAAGCAAAGGCAAGTGTGCTAAGTGCCATAACTGAGAGCAACCAATCCGAATGTGTTGTAAATGCTCGGGCTGCATCTGGACACAAGATCTGGGCCTAAATTAAGTCTCTTCGGTAACAGCTGTGTGTCATGTGTGCAGTAAATACTAACAGTGCACCACTCCTTGATAAATAGGAGTCCACAGCTGTTTACTTTTATAGGCAGTGCTGTGAAATGCAACAGCCGACCGTTAATCTTTCATTCCAGAATGAAAAAAAATAAAAAAAATCAGCTTGAACCGTGTTCTTAAATAAATCTATTTATGCTTGTGCGTTCTGGCAAGCTTCCATATACTAACAAGCTTTCCTCACCTAGCTTGAGAAGACTTTCCTTCCACTGGGGCCTAACATTCTGCCGGCTTACTCTGTCCGGCTAGAAAAGGTCAGCCCTCTGGCAATCCAATTATATTTCCTACACTATAATACCATCGACATAGAGCATGGACTTCTCTAGTGTAAGAACAGGCCTTGCGAGGCGCACCAAAACTGTTATCAGAGTCCACTCTAAGATAAAGAAGAATCGATTTTTATGCAAAATGGGTATTTTAATCCATAGTTGCTCATAGTCCTAACAGCTCAACTAAATTTTATATAGAAAAGTTATAGCTAGGCAGAACACTAGGAATGTGGCAAAGCGTGAGTCGAATATACAGAATGTAACTTCAGGCTTAAGCGTTGTCCATTTACTGACCTTTACTTAGCATTACAGCTCAAGTCTCTGTAGGCACACCTGCTCTAATCAAGAAAGCTAAAACAGGCTGTTGGACATTCAGCTTTTCAACTTATGCTTGATCTGGCTAGTCCCCTGAATAGAGGTATGTCTGATGCCGCGTACACACGAGCGGACTTTACGGCAGACTTTGCCCAGCGGACGGGGTTTCGTCGGACAATTCAATCGTGTGTGGGCTCCAGCGGACTTTGTTTTCTCAAAAGTTGGACGGACTTAGATTTGAAACATGTTTCAAATCTATCCGACGGACTCGAGTCCGGTCGAAAAGTCCACTCGTCTGTATGCTAGTTCGACGGACAAAAAGCCACGCTAGGGCAGCTATTGGCTATGAACTTCCTTGTTTTAGTTCGGTCGTACGTCATCACGTACGAATTCAACGGACTTTGGTTGATCGCGTGTAGGCAAGTCCGTTCATTCAGAAAGTCCGTCGTAAAGTCTGTCGAAAAGTCCGCCAGGCAAAGTCTGCCGTAAAGTCTGCTCGTGTTTACGCGGCATGATTCTAACTTCTATCTGACTGTTCATACCCTGGAATACACCTTTGATCATTTGCACTGCTTTTGTATTTGGGTTGTCTGTGATTATCCTGATCACTGGCCTGTTACCCTTGCTGTTGTCAGTCACTTCTTTATCTACCTGGACTCTGTTTAGGATAATTTTTTATGCCTTAACCAGACCATCAGCCTAATCTTTGCTCTAATCATCAATGTGAGGACACTGCTCCAGCATAACTGTTAGTCGGCTGTTGCCCCTGGAGACACCGCGGGTCCACCAATCTCCTTGAAATAGGACAATGGGTAAGTTCATTGTAAGGGATGTAAGGGTCAGAAATATAGCAGTTTATCTTAAACATTCATGTGTGTGAAGTAATCTCATTAAGCTAGAGCAGTAGTTTCAAAACTGTGGCCTGTGGGCCAGATGGGGCCCTTTGTTTGCCTTTATCTGGTCTTTGGGGCACTATTCCTCCCACTGATATGAGGCACTATTCCTCCCACTGATGTCAACAGTGAGGCACTATTCCTTCCACTTCACCAAAGATGGGGCACTATTCCTCCCACTAACACCAAGGACCATTAACAATTTGGCACTATTCCTTCCACTTCACCAATGATGGGGCACTACCCCTCTAACTAACACCAGTAATAACCAGCAACGGAGCACTATTCCTTCCCCTTCACCAATGACGGGGCATTATTTCTCCCACTAACACCAATAATCACCAGCATGGGGGCACTATTCCTTCCCCTTCACCAATGACAGGGCACTATTCCTCCCACTAACACCAATGACCACTAGCAATTTGGCAATATTCCTTCCACTTCACCAATAGCGGGGCACTATGCCTCCCACTGAAACCAACAATGGAACACTATAAGCTCCACTAATGATGGGGCACTATTCCTCCTCCTACTGACCACAGGCTTTACGTAATTCTTTTAACACCCTCCCACTGACCACCAAACCTGAGACATAAAAAAAAAAAAAAATTTTTAATTAAGTTTACGATTTTGTGTCAGGTCACATTCATAGCCGTCTTAGGCCGCATGTGGCCCGTGGGCCGAGAGTTGGACACCCCTGGATTAGAGCATTGTGTGATAATGCAAGATTGATAGGTATTACATGTTGTTTTAAAAATATGCTTGAAACTTTAAAGTCAATTTCTAGTGGCTGCAAAAAATATAAACCCCATCAAGGGTTGCATAGAAGATACCATTATTCAGGACTTAAGCACCACATTGGGAAATGGAGGGGACGGGCCTGTTCCAGTCATACCTCGAGTGTCCCTGCTTGGACATTCGCAAAATTTAGTGTGTTTATGGCTAAGCTGTAGCCAGCTGAGCTGAAATTAAATTTTTCTTGGTTCTCCCTAAACCTGGTGAGTTCTATACTTTTAAATAAAAAGGTGTAGCGCTACACCTTTTTATTTAATTTCTTAAGCAATTTCGTAGCCTCTCTGACGGTATTGCCGAGTGTGTCTCGGCTTAAATTTCAGCACCATTAGCGGTAACCCCGAGCCACACTCAGGATTACATTGCAGGATCCTGGTGCAGTGTTACTTACCTTGTCCCCAGGATCCTGCGATGTCTCCCTGTGCTGTCTGTGGGCTCTGTCCTCCTCCCGAAGCCTCTCTGTGCCAGGCTCCATTCCCTGCGAGCGCCGCGACGCACGGGGGCGGGGCCTGGCGGCAAATTAAAAAAAAGTAAAAATCATAACACATACAGTGTACTGTAATCTTACAGATTACATTACTGTATGAAATCATTTCACATCCCTTTTGTCCCCGGTGCTTTGTCCTATGCCCTGCTTGCAGTTTTATATTATATATACTGTTCTTTCTGCCTGGAAACTGGAGATTGTCCATAGCAACCAAAAAGTGTCCCTTTATGTCAAAAGTGGCTTTAGACCATCTAGAAAACAGCAATAGTAAATTAGAACACTTGCAGAATTGAGCGATAGTGAATTGTGGGGAAATTTATTTTATTATTATTATATTATTATATTTTTTAATTATTTATATTTATTTATTATATTATGATTTATGTTTTTGTGTTTCAAACTTCATCATACCCGGGATATCTACTAGACTCTTGGTGGACAGATTTAAGTGTGTTATTGTTAAGAATTACAGATCTACAATATAAAACACCAAATTTCCTTGCAAAATAATTGTACCGCTTTCAGCACCTAAAATCCGAAATAATCATACCGCCAGGGAGGTTAAGCAGGGACTTTCTTACTTTAACCACTTGAGGTCCGGGCCATAGCCGAATGATGGCTACAGCGCGGACCTCAATCTCCGGGAGGACGTCATATGACGTCCTCCCCTATGCACGCGCATCCGAGTCACGGAGACTCGGATGATCACAGATCCGAGTAAGGGGCCGGTCCCGGCCCCTTACCATGTGATCAGCTGTCAGCCAATGACAGCTGGTCACATGATGTAAACAAAAGCTCAGTGATCGGTTTGGTTTTCTCCTCACGCTGACAGCGTGAGGAGGAAAAAAAAGCCGATCACCGGCTTATGTCAAAGGGACATCGGTCCCGAAGAGGAAGGAGGCACAGATGCCTCATCTGTGCCTCCAAGTGCCATCTGCCAGTGCCCACAAGTGCCACCTATTAAAGCCCACAAGTGCCACCTATCAATGCCCACAAGTGCCACCTATCAATGCCCACAAGTGCCACCTATTAGTGCCACCTAGCAGTGCTGCCATCAATCAGTGCCCAACACTGCCACCCATCAGTGCCCATAACCGCCACCCATCAGTGCCCATCACTGCCACCTATCGGTGCCCATCAGTGCCGCCTCATCAGCGAACATCAACGAAGGAGAAAAATTAACTGTTTGCAAAAATTGATAACAAAATATAAAAAAAAATATAATTTTTTTTTTTAAATTCTGTCTTTTTCAATTTTTTTAACAAAAAATAAAAACCGTAGAGGTGATCAAATACCATCAAAAGAAAGCTCTATTTGTGGGAAAAAAATGATAAAAATTTCATTTGGTTACAGTGTTGTATGACCGCACAATTGTCATTCAAAGTGCGACAGCGCTGAAAGCTGAAAATTGGTCTGGACAGGAGGGGGGTTTAAGTGCCCAGTAAGCAAGAGGTTAAAGAGGTTTCCTCTTACTTCCTTTGGTGTCTATAAGTCCTGGGGAATCTTCCCAATGGCACACAGATGAAAAAAAAAAGCTGGCAGGAATTTTTAATGATCCCTATAAAAAATGTTTTAGCTTTAGAAGTTATTAGAGATTAGAAGAGAGATGTGTTGTTTGTGTGAGTGAATTTCATAGAAGAGATGCAGCATGGAAGAAACACTGAGTGGAACATAGATATAAGAGCGGGTTAGTGCTGTAGGTCATTATGAGGTTAGAGGGTAGGTGGGAAATAAGAGATGGATCAATACTCTGCAGGCCTTTGTGATGGTGAGAAATTCTCTTCAAATCTGGCAGTAAATACCATACTCTTACCCTATTATTATTGCAGAGAGAAGATGACTGCAACATCTGCAGTATATTACTGCAATTATTCTTTGTGGAGTTAGAAAAATAAGGGGAAAGGAGCTGGGGAATACTTGAAGAAACTGAGTAAACAATAAATATGGATGAGGTTTAGTTCACTAACTCACTAAAGGCCATTTTCAGTGGCAGGCAAGGTACATAGACAGGAGAAAATCCATTGGTTTCAAGAAAGTTTTTGCACCAAGTTGTGGCAATTGCAGTACGTGCATGCTGCTTCTCTCGGTGTGTTGACCTGCAGTTTTCATTCAAATTAATTTAAATCGAGTTTTTTCAAACATTCAGTCCACTCAAACCAAATTGTGGGTGATGTCTTCCTAGTATTTTCCTCCTTCTGTCAATTCAATAAATATGTTCACTTTCCCAGTGTATGAAACATGTTAAGCTGCATACACACGAGCGGAATGTCCGAGAGAAAAAGTCAGACAGAATCTTTTCATCGTCTATTCCGATCATGTGTAGGCCTCATCAGACTTTTTTTTTTTGAAAATTCTGACAGACCTAGAAATAGATCATGTTCTAAATGTTTCCGACGGAACCAATTCCTATCTGTAAAATCGATCGTATGTATGCTGTTCCGACGGACCAAAAACGACACATGCTGTGAAGCAAGTACGAGACGGAAGCTATTGGCTACTGGCTATTGAACTTCCTTTTTCTAGTCCCGTCGTACGTGCTGTACGTCACCGCGTTCTGGATGGTCGGCCTCGTGGTCTTGTGTCTCCTTGGGGGGTGCCTGTGTTTGTCGCTGCGGCGGGGGTGCCTGCCTCAGCTGCCGGTTGCAGTGTCTTCGGACGACCTGCCACATATGGCCATTCACCACCAACTTATGCTTTCAGTGAGTACTCTTTATTTTCCGGGGGCTTATCTGCCCTCCTGTACCCACTCTAACTTTTTTACTCATTCTAATATTATAATTTTCAGAAACATGGCGTGTCCGCTCCTGATGAGTGGTCGTGAACCACGAAACGCGTCGAGCTACCAGTCCCTTTTTATCTACCCATTCATATATACACGTTATTGCTTCTCTAACAGGATTTTTGAGGCCAGAAATCAGGCAGGCTCTACCTCATTATTAATTGTTAACCTTCTCTGACGCTGGTGGTCCCTTGTTTTTACCTAGCAATGATGTTTGTACCAATGTTATTATGTACTGTATCTGCTGTGACATTTGATGTTAGTAATTTTTATGCTGATCCTCGGTTATCAGTGCTATTACGCATCCTATGACATTTTACCTAGTGTTAACCATACATTGTTGGATACCATTGTTTGTATTTAACTATTAATAAAGTTTATTGACCCACCGTTCATGTGTCGGCTTGCAAACCATTGGCTTCATTTAAAGTCCCTTTCCTTTTACTCGCTCGCTCAATGCTTGTGGGTTTCTTAAAGTACAGTTGGACTTTGGTCGGACTTTGGGTTGACCGTGTGTGTAGGCAAGACCGCTTGAATGGACAGCATTGTGCACAGGGCCTGTACTTCCGATCTTTGGTCCATTCGCACCATAAGGCCTAGAGGTACATGGCGATAGTCAGCATACCTTGATGCAGGGAAAGACAGTTTTTTTTTTTAACACTGTATATTACACAGAAAATACGTATCCATGTGTTGTGCTATAATCCTGAGGCATTGCAGCACATTGTACTGTAGATGTGAATTGCGGTACAGTTAACATTGAATGGAAGGAAAAAAATGATGGGGGGGGGATAAGGGGGAGGAATATATTACAAGCATGGTTCAAGAAAGATTGAGATTGAGGGAATTGTGTGGCAATCATACAGATATGTCGCTCAGTAAATTTGTGATAGGTGAGGAGATCAAGGGGGTGAGCTGGGGAGTAGAGAGATAGATCTGTGTGTGATCGGTTTAGAGGTGGTATTGGAAGCAGAGAGAGAAGAGGTATATAAAAAAAATGAACAAGACACATTTTTGCTGATTATTATGCAAGCCGTAACTACATTTTCGTAACAGATTTGTAGCAAGCCCAATGTTAATCTAGAGTTCTGCTTCAAGTTGATATTCAGATTTTTGCTTCCCACTTTCTTTTCAAGCTGTAAGAATTGTCAAGTATGTAAATTGCATCATTATGCCTCATGGCTGTCTTCAGTGGCACGCAGTAATATCATCCATACCATATGGCCTTTTTCTAGCCTCACCAAAATGGACAGAGATTTATTCACCGATGTTTTACAGCTCTGACTTTTTTTTCCTGCAGCCTTTTCCTTCTTCTGATATTGATTGGGATGCAGTTTTAGTGCCGTTGTGCAGATTGCGCTCAGGGAGACATATACAAACAGGTGAACGACAAGAATTTCCCCTCTTTTATTCATCAGCCTGACACAATAGCCCTCCAGAGGCAGATTAAAATATACTAAGTTTTATTGTGTTTTGTCAGAGTTATTAGTTCTCGGCTTCCCTCCTCCAAAATTTTAGCATATCTTACAGTCTCAGGGCAGCATTTGAATCTTCGGCTTTATGAGTTGCTGTGCTGTAAATCTCAAGTTTCACTTTTTAGTGTTTTTAGACATAGGGTGAATAATACCCACAAAGGTGCCACTTTCAGAGACTTCTTAAAATGGAAGTTTTAGGATTGTTAGATTTAAGATTACTTAACCAATTGTTAGGCAAGCATGAAGTCATGCAAATCAGATAGGAAGCAGTGTTCACTATTCTATTAATTCGTCCATCCATCCATCCATCCATCCAGACATCCATGAATTTTGATAATGTGATCCCCCCCCCCCCTTATTGCTCTGCTTTCCTCTTCCCACCTATTCTACTCTCCACTCCACTCTTCCTCTGTCCTCTGCTCTTCTCTATTCACTAAGTCCCTTCTCTCTGCTCCTCATCTCTCCTTTCTTCTTCACTCTTCTCCCTTGCTCTGCTCTCCCTTTCCTCTCCTCCTTCCCTCTAACCCTCCCCTTCACTCCTTTCACCTTCCTCTTTTCCCGTCCCCCCCTCTTCTCACCTTACCCCTCACCTTTCTTCTACTCTCCCTTTCCTTACCTTCCTCTTCCCAATTCTGCTCTTGTTTCCTCACCCCTCCACTGTTCTGCTCTTGTCTGCCCTCCTATTTACTCTTCTCTTCCTTTCCACCCCTCCCCCATCCTCTCCTCTCCCCTGTCCTCTCTCTTCTTCTATGCTCTCTCTCTTCCTTTTCATCTCTCCCAATCCCTCTCCTTATTTTTTTTCCTCTCTCCCCTGCCAACCACTCTTTTCCCCTCCATTCGCCTCCTCAGCTGTCTCCCATCTTCTCCTCTCCTCTCTTCTTCTCCACCGTTCTATCAACTCTTCATCTCTTCTCTCCTCTCCCCTCTTCTCATTTGCTCTTCTTTCTCCTCCTTCTTCTGCTCTCCTCTCCCCTTATCTCCCCTGCTCTCCTCTCCCCTCTTCTCCTCTGCTCTCTCCTCCCCTCTTCTCCTCTGCTTCTCTGCTCTTCTCTCCTCTTCTCCCCTTTCTCCTCCTCTCCCCTCCCCCCTCTTCTCCTCTCCTCCCCTCCCCTCCCTTCTTCTCCCTCTCCCCTTCTTCCCTCTCCCCCTCTCCCTCTCCCCTCTTCTCCTCTTCCCTCTTCTCCTATCCCCTCTTCTCCTCTCTCCTCTTCTACTCTTCCCTCTTCTCCTCTCTCCTCTTCTACTCTTCCCTCTTCTATCCCCTCTTCTCCTCTTCTACTCCTTCCCTCTTCTCCTCTGCTCTCCTCTCCCGTCTTGTCCTATGTTGCCCCCACCCCACTTCCCACCTTGTCTGCTCTCCTCTCCTATTATTTATTTTGCTCTCCCTGTCCCCACACTCTCTCTCTTCCCGTCCTTGCATTTTCCTCTTTCCTTTCCTTATTTTCTTCTATTGGTCTCTATAGTTCTTTCTCTGTTTTGTAATCACAAAAGTTATACTACAAAAAACAAAAAACAAACAAAAAAAAACAATCCATACTCACAAAACATTTATATTTAACAGGTAACTCTCAATCCCTTTTGGATTGTATAAATTAGGACTTTGCCACTAAACACAGACAGCTGGGATGTATTTAAGCTTTGTTATATTCATGATTGTAGAAGTGCAAATTCATGTAAAAAAAATTGGAGAAATGTCCAGCCACTGGAATTAAATAATGAATGAGAAAAAAAAGAATTATGTGCTAATAAATTTCTGAATAAGGCTTGGGAGGGGGAGAGAAGAAGGAAAGGAAGGGAAAGGAAGGATGGAAGAAAGGAAAAGAAAGGAAGAAAGGAAAGGAAAGGAAAGGAAGGGAAGGGAGGGGAAGGGAAGGGAAGGGAAGGAAAGAAGGGAAGGAGGGAAGGGAAGGAGGGAAGGGAAGGAAAGAAGGGAAGGAAAGAAGGGAAGGGAAGGGAAGGAAAGAAGGGAAGGGAAGGGAAGGAAAGAAGGGAAGGGAAGGAAAGAAGGGAAGGGAAGGGAAGAAAAGAAGGGAAGGGAAGGGAGGAAAGAAGGGAAGGAAAAGAAGGGAAGGGAAAGAAGGGAAGGAAAGAATGGAAGGGAAGGGAAGGGAAGGAAAGAAGGGAAGGGAAGGAAAGAAGGGAAGGAGGGAAGGGAAGGAAAGAAGGGAAGGAAAGAAGGGAAGGAAAAGAAGGGAAGGAAAAGAAGGGAAGGGAAAGAAGGGAAGGAAAGAAGGGAAGGGAAGGGAAGGAAAGGAAAGAAGGGAAGGGAAGGAAAGAAGGGAAGGAGGGAAGGGAATGAAATAAGGGAAGGAAAGAAGGGAAGGGAAGGGAAGGAAAGAAGGGAAGGGAAGGAAAGAAGGGAAGGGAAGAAGGGAAGGGAAGAAGGGAAGGGAAGGAAAGAAGGGAAGGGAAGGGAAGGAAAAGAAGGAAGGAAGGAAGGAAGGAAGGAAGGAAGGAAGGAAGGAAGGAAGGAAGGAAGGAAGGAAGGAAGGAAGGAAGGAAGGAAGGAGGAAAGGAAAGTGCACTGCATTTTTCTTTTCAGCAAACTTCAACAAGCATGTCAAACTGAGTAACTGATTGAAGTTCATGAATCATCTGAAGCCCTGAACCAGTTGAGAACCCGCATGATGACCACTGTGACATTTCATGTAAAAAAATAGGAAGATTAAGTTATAGTGATGTTTTTGCTTTATTTATTTGATATAACGGGAAAAGAAAATCCATTATTGACTGCAGAACCAAGCCTAATGTGTTGGTTGAGCAGCTCGGAAATAACGCCAGGGTAAACGCAAATTGATTTACTGGAGCAGAAGGGAATTTGGGAATGAACCTTAAGAAACATCGGTGTTAAAAAGCAATTATCAGAGCACCGGGGATCCGGAATAGTCTCTGAATACAAGAAATAGCAGAGGGATTCTATTATCATTACCTCTGCCGGCCCCGAGCACAAAGTGTTCTCTTCTCCTATAGATCAGGCTAAATAAGAAAAGACACCGAGAAATCTGTAGAGAAGCCTGTATGTCGAGAACATGCCCTGCCTGTCGACATCTTTGTGAAACTTTTAGCAAGTTCTCTTGAATAACATCCATGAAATCTGTCAAAGTCGCGTCAAAGAGTGTCTGGCCATGCACCCATTCAGTTTAATTCGAAAAACTGAACATGACTCTATAAAGCTGTCAGTGTCCTGATTTGTAACAGATTAATACATACAACGTTCACTGTGGGTGCAGCCATTGTAAATACTCATCTTCAGGGTTTAGGCACCAAGCACTGAGCTCCAGACATCAGGCCATCTTTGTTACCTCCAGCTTCATTGAATCGGGAGAGGGCAGAGCCCTTGCCAGACAGCATGGAATAACACGTATACCCTAAAGTGGACCTGAAGTCAAAAAAGTAACATTTATAGAGGACATCTAGAAATATTAATTGTGCCCAAGCTGTACCCTAAGCTCGTTCACACAGGAGGCCAGGGGATAGAGTGGTAAAAGCAAACAGTTGAGCTGTGGTTTGAGATGTTGAGATGTGGCCATGATACTTCACTTTACAGCCACTGCAAAAACAAAACAGCATTTTGTCTGCCACTGAACATGACCCATGTAAGTGTATGGGACTGCACCGCAACCGCTCTGCAACCCTGTGTGATGCACACGGTTGCAGCAGAACCACATGATGTCTCCTGGGCATAGGCGTAGCAGCACTCCTGGAAGAACCACTAAATCGTTTTGTGATTTCTCTGCACACCTAAAGATGACACACCTTGCTCACCCAGCACTTACTGACACACCTTGATGTACAGTATTTCACAGAATTTATAGGTTAAGAGTAATCTAAAAGAAGAGGATTATCAAGTATACTTACACAAACAATCAATAAGACAATGAGGATCCTCTGAGACAGACCTATGCAAATTACGGCCCTAGGGCCACATCTTGCTATTTGGCTGTCCCTATCCAGCCCTCAATGCCTCCACCCAGCACTCCTCAATGAGCCTGTTAGTGTCCTCATATTTATTTTATTTATTTATCTCAGGTACTTATATAGCACCATCAATTTACGCAGCGCTTTACATATACATTGTACATTCACATCAGTCACTACCCTCAAGGAGCTTACAATCTAAGGTCCCTAACTCACATTCATACATATTAGGGACAATTTAGACAGGATCCAATTAACCTACCGGCATGTCTTTGGAGTGTGGGAGGAAACCCATGCAGACACAGGGAGAACATGCAAACTCCAGGCAGGTAGTGTTGTGGTTGGGATTCGAACCAGCGACCCTTCTTACTGCTAGGTGAAAGTGCTGCCAACTGCACCACTGTGCGTCCTCATATGAGAGGTATGCTGACAGGTCCATGTGGAGAGCTGCTAAAACTTGCCTGAGGAGCTGAACGGTACAGCAGGAAAGCTCAGTTCTGGTGGGATAGCGTTGCCCAGGAGACATCCAGACGCTCCCCCGCCACTGTGCAACCCCGCCAGGTTCTTCCTGTGTAAGCGCCTGCACACTGCAAACCCGAGGAGCCTTGCACCTGTTCTTCACTCCAGATCACTCCAAATCACTCCAGATCAGGATCTGCGGAAATCCCAGCTGTGAAGCAAAGCATCGCAGTCAGGGCATGTGAACAACCCCACCCATCTGTTATTTTCACAGTTCTCAGCCACGTGTTTTTACCACCCCCAACCGCCCAACTGAAAGAGACTTATTTCATGAGTTGTTGTACCTATTATTCCTAGCGCCAGGTGTTTATTTTCTATATGATTCGATATTTACGGACCTTCCCAGGTTATTAGGCTCATTTTGGCATGCGCAGTGATATCTAACGTGTATGGCAAGTGACGTTTTCATACGCAAGCACCCCAACTGCTGCATTTATGTTTGAGTGTGCATGTATGGGGGGGCAGGGCGGGCTAAAAAAAATTTGGGGGGGGGGTTTAGTTTTTTGGGTGCAAACATTTTTTTACTTTCACTAAAACTACATCACAAAGGGGACACAAAATCCCCTATATTATATAATATACAGTATTTAAGACAGGTTCTCTTTGAGAAACCAGAAACATCACTCCTGGATTCATTCTAGTTAGGGGAGATCAGTTAACAAAAGTTTACTGGTCTCCCTCCTCTCCACCTGGTAACGCCCACCATGCGGACGGGAGTGTCATGGGGGGGAGTCACTTTCTAGGGGGGGTCACAGAAGGTGATTGGTAGGCCGTACAGCCACTGGATCACTTTCATTAGGAAGCCGACAGTCAGCTTGTGTTGGAGTATGTGTGAACCCACCCCCACCCCCACATACTGTAAGCCTTCCGGTGGGGGCAGTACAATGGTTAAAGCTCAACTGAACTTTCAGTTTAAAAAAAAAAACTAAATATATTCATGGTGCAACAAAAGCAAAGGTGTGCAAAGTCTTATAGTTTATTTTCTTTAGAAAGCAGCTACAGCCTGAATAGAAAAGCCTGTGTCCTACCCCCCGATAAGAGAGCGGATCCAGCAGGTTAAGAAACCTGCTGAAATAGAGGACCTAATTCACCAAGCCGGAGAGACCCCAGACAAATATTGTAAAATCTGGGCTTGTTGGCTGAATTTTACAGAGTCTGTAAGATTTAAACCATAAGATTTAAAACATGTTCTATTTCTAGGTCCGTCAGAATTTTCGAAAGAAAAAGTCCGATGAAGCCCACACACGATCGGAATATCCGATGAAATGATTCTGTCGGACCTTTTCTGCCGGAAAGTCCGGCCGTGTGTACGCGGCATAAGTCACCGCATTCACCCTTGCTAAAAGAACATACTATTTGAAAGTATCTCAATACCAATCACTAGACCCATTCCTCCTACCTTTCCATATTTGATTTGATTCCCCCTTTTACCCCATCCCCTTCACAATGGAATTACCTATTTGGATACAGAAGACCCATAAATTCACAGATTGCTGCATAGTTATGCTCCTTTCCCAAGTTGGGTTACAATGCAACAATTCAATTGGCTCTTGGCTACACCCATTAACCTACTGCTACTGCTCTTATTTGTTTTACTTACTGAATTTGTTTTGTACTTTTACCTTATTTGTAATGCCTGTGCTCTTTGAATCCTCAGTTTGTGCTGATATGATTTTCACTTACTCATTCTCTTGCAATTGTGAATGTTTTTCCTTTAACTCAATAAAAAAAATTTGGAGGAAAAAAAAGAAAAGCCTGTGTCCTGTCAGCATGCCTCAGTGCTTTCTGTGTGGAAGCAGTGGTCTCTCTGTAAAGGTCCAACATGCCATCTGCTGACTCAGAGCTTGAGATCTTCAATCAGCAATGGGTGGGAGATCTCTAATGCCGCGTACACACGGGCGGACTTTTCGGCAACAAAAGTCCGACGGGCTTTCCGACGGACTTTTGATGGACTTCCGATGGACTTTCGAATGAACGGACTTGCCTACACACGATCACACCAAAGTCCGACGGATTCGTACGTGATGACCTACGACCAGACTAAAATAAGGAAGTTGATAGCCAGTAGCCAATAGCTGCCTTAGCATCAGTTTTAGTCCGTCGGACTAGCATACAGACGAGCGGATTTTTCGACCGGACTCAAGTCCGTCGGAAAGATTTGAAACATGTTCCAAATCTAAAGTCCGTCAGATTTTCGACCGAAAAAGTCAGCTGCAGGTCCGATGAAGCCCACACACGGTCGGATTGTCTGACGGATTCGGTCCGTCGGACCAGTCCGGTCGAAAAGTCCGCTCGTGTGTACACGGCATAACTCTGACTCAGCAAGGGGTGTGCCTTACCCAAGGGTCCTTCTATGCAGCATGCTGGCAGGGGATAGGCTTTTCTACTCAGGCAGTGGCTGCCTTCTAAAAAAAAAAAATAGCTATAAGACATTGAATGTCTTTGTTTTTAAGCATCTTGAATGCATTTAGCTATAAACTGAAAGTTCAGATGGGCTTTAAGTTCCATTTTATAGCTCCTGCTTTTATAATTGCCTTTTGTTTATGGATGTTTGTAGCGGTTTAATTTCCACTGAGAAGATCCACATTTGTAAAAAAAAACAAAAAAATGCTGGCATTTGTAGAAAACAGTGATTTATCTGCATCCTGGAAATATATTACTCCATCCATCTTAATCACTGTAGCACAGTAAAAACTTAGATTTGCTTCCTTTCAGTTAATTTAACAGTCAGAACATTGCTGAGGATAAAATATGTAATTAATTGGGGAGATACAATAAGCCCCATAGCCAGCCACCTAGCTCTGTCTAGAGTTTTTGCAGCACAACAGACTGTGACTGAGTGGCAATGCTTACAATGTATATAGAAGCTGTCATCATAGGGTGGTGCTGTGGACAGCATGAATAGGCTATGCCATGTCTTTAATTTAACTACTTCAATACCAGGCACTTATACCCCGTTCCTGCCCAGGCCAATTTTCAGCTTTCAGCGCTGTCACTGTTTAAATGACAATTGCGCTGTCATGCTACACTGTACCCAAACAGAATTTTTATCATTTTGTTCCCACAAATAGAGCTTTTTTTTGGTGGTATTTGATCACCTCTGCGTTTTTTATTTTTTGCTAAACAAATAAAAAAAGACCTAAAATTTTGAAAAAAAAAAAAGTTTTTCTTTTGTTTCTGTTTTAAAATTTTGTAAATAAGTACGTTTTCTCCTTCACTGATGGGCAGTGCTAAGGCGGCACTGACGGGCACTGATAAGGCGGCACCGATGAGGCGTCACTGATGGGCACTGGTAGGCGGTACTGATGGGTGGCACTGATATGCAGCACTGATAGACGGCACTGATGGGCACTGATAGGCATCGCTGATGGGCACTGGTAGGCGGCACTGATGGGTGGCACTGATATGCAGTACTGATAGGCATTGATAGGCGGCACTGATGGGCACTCATGGGTGGCACTGGTGGGCACTGATAGGCGACACTGATGGGCACTGAAAGGCTGCACTGATGGGTAATTATGGGTGGCACCGATAGGCGGCACTGCTGCGTATTGATGGGCACTGATATGCGGCACTGATAGATGGTATTGATAGGCATCACTGATGGCACTGGCAGGCATTGGGAATGGGCACTGATTGGCAGTTGCCTGGGCACTGATTGGCATTTCCCTGGTGATCTAGGGTGGCATACCTGGTGGTCCAGTGTGATGGCAGTCCCTGGTGGTCCTGGCAGTATCCTGGTGGTCCAGTGTGGGCATCCGAGGGGGGGCTGCGCTGATAAACAATCAGCACAGACCCCCCCTATCAGGAGAGCAGCCTATCGGCTCTCCTCTACTTGCGTCTGTCAGACGCGAGTGAGGAAAAGCCATTCAACGGCTCTTCCTGTTTACATCATGATCAGCCGTGATTGGACACGGCTGATCACATGGTAAAGAGCATCCATCAGAGGCTCTTTACCGAGATCAGCGTAGCGGTGTGTCACACTGACACACCACACCACCAATCGCCACGATGCGTGCCCCCACGGGCGCCCGAGAGTGGTCGTTCTGGAGGATCGTCATATGACGTCCACCCAGAACGAGAGCCATGCTGCCCAGCCGTCATTTGACGGCCGGTGGGTGGGAAGTGGTTAATAACATATACAACATATACTAGGGCTTTGAAAGAATGGACTTTATAGGGATACTTAAAAATATATAATAAAATATTTTATTAGAATTATAACAACAAGATACTAGACACACATGAGATAAAATACATGTAAAAGTGATTAAGACCTTCTCCCCTGTCCACCATCCATCCAGAAACCAGGGCTTCAAGGATACAATGGGGGGCCTAGGGAGATTCTGGGTAAAGCAAATAACCCACAGGTAATAGCATAAATGGTGACCTAGGCAGGTCAATTCCTAGAGGTAGTCAAAAATTGTGCATTTATTGGCGCCAAACTAGTCGAGCAAGCTACGTATATCTTGAAAAGCAGTTATGACACCAATTGAGTCGGCTTATGTGACCCATTTTTGACTACCTCTAGGAACTGACCTGCCTAGTTCACCATTTATGCTATTACCTGTGGGTTATTTGCTTTACTCAGAATCTCCCTATGCTCCCCATTGTATTATTATTATTATTATTATGATTATTATAAAGGATTTATATAGCGCCAACAGTTTACGCAGCGCTTTACAATATACTACCTCACGGACAACAACCTTCTCGACCGCCTACAGTCTGGCTTCCGCCCAAAACATTCTACTGAAACTGCCCTACTAAAACTCACCAATGACCTACTAACTGCTAAAACCAATGGCCACTACTCCATACTCATACTTTTAGACCTCTCTGCTGCCTTTGACACAGTTGACCACCTGCTCCTCCTCAGCAAATTACACTCCCTTGGCCTCCGTGATTCTGCATTATCCTGGTTCTCCTCCTACCTATCTCAGCGCACTTTCTGTGTCAACTCCATCTTCTCCGCTCCCCTTCCTCTTTCTGTTGGGGTACCCCAAGGATCTGTCCTTGGGCCTCTCCTATTCTCACTCTATACCTCTTCCCTGGGCCAGTTGATAACCTCCCATGGCTTCCAATACCACCTCTATGCCGATGACACCCAGATCTATCTCTCCACTCCTCAACTCACCCCCTCGATTCCCCGTGACGTCAGAAGGGGTGGGGTTACGTAACGGGTGACCCCGCCCCCACTGACGTCATGGGGAATGCCACAGGGAAGTCCCCGTCAAGTCCCCATGCGTCAGAGTCCATTATTTAAGAACCGTCAGAAGAGGAGAAGCGTCACACAGCGGGAGCCTCCCTCCATGCCATCATGTATGCGGAGCGGCCCGAGGAGAAGAAGATAAGAAGACGCCATGGATGAAGATGCAGGACGAGAACACTGTAGGAAGAACCAGAAGAACCAGAAGAAGAAAAAGATGGAGGAAGAAACTGAAGCAAGAGAGAAGATAGAAGATAGAAGAAAGAAGAAAGAAGAAGCATTTAAATAAAGGAATTGTCAAAAACTGTCTCTTGTCATTTTTAACATTTTTGACAGTTTTTTTGTGAAATGGTAGGGGTACTTTTGTACCCCATTACCATTTCACACAGGGGGGAGGGCCGGGATCTGGGGGTCCCCTTGTTACCAGACAATACCAGACCCTTACCTGAAGGGTCTGGTATAGATTTTGAGGAGGACCCCACGCCATATTTTTTTTTAAATTTTGGCCGGGGTTCCCCTTAATATTCATACCAGACCTGAAGGGCCTGCTATGGAATTTAGGGGGACCCCCCACGTCATTTTTTTTTTTTAAATTGTGGTTCGGGGTTCCCCTGTGGGGAATTCCCATGCCGTTTTTATCAATTAACTTCAATTAACAGTAGTGAACTGTACTGTAATTGTGTTGTCCCCCCTATACATTGTAAAGCGCAGTGTAAACTGTTGGCGCTATATAAATCACGTATTATAATAATATAAAAGGAGACAATACAGTTACAATACAATAAAATACAAGAGGATTAAGAGGGCCCTGCTCAGAAGAGCTTACAATCTAATAGGGTGGTGCAGGTGGTACAAAAGGTTGTAACTGTGGGGAATGAGCTGATGGAAGTGGTAGGAGATTAGTTGGAGACATGATAGGCTTTCCTGAAGAGATGAGTTTTCAGGGATCGCCTATTGTATCCCTGAAGCCCTGGTTTCTGGAACAAAAAAAATGCAGTCACAACGTCCATGGACTGGTAAGCTGCATTAAAGCTGAATTTCAGAAATTCAGCTCCTTTCTAAAAAGTGAAGGCACACTATGGGGTTGACTTACTAAAGGGAAAAAGACTGTGCACTTTGCAAAGAGCAGTTGCTCCAGAGCTTAGTAAATGAGCAGAAGCTCTGCTGACTTTCATCATCCAATCATGTGCAAGCAAAAATGCTATTTTTTTTAATTTTCCTTGCACAGGATTGGGTACTCTTTGCAAAGTCAAGCCTTACCTCATTTACTAAGCTCTGGAGCAATTGCACTTGCAGAGGGCAACTGCCCTCTGCAAAGTGCACAGTCTATTTGCCTTTAGTAAATCAACCCCTATGAGTTAAGTCTAATGCCCCGTACACACGGTCGGACTTTGTTCGGACATTCCGACAACAAAATCCTAGGATATTTTCCGACGGATGTTGGCTCAAACTTGTCTTGCACACACACGGTCACACAAAGTTGTCGGAAAATCCGATCGTTCTGAACGCGGTGACGTAAAACACGTACGTCGGGACTATAAACGGGGCAGTGGCCAATAGCTTTCATCTCTTTATTTATTCTGAGCATGCGTGGCACTTTGTCCGTCGGATTTGTGTACACACGATCGGAATTTCCGACAACGGATTTTGTTGTCGGAAAATTTTATCTCCTGCTCTCCAACTTTGTGTGTCGGAAAATCCGATGGAAAATGTCCGATGGAGCCCACACACGGTCGGAATTTCCGACAACACGCTCCGATCGGACATTTTCCATCGGAAAATCCGACCGTGTGTACGGAGCATAAGATGCTGCCTGATAAATGATCTCCTGGGCTTATCTCTATTATTTACATCTGAAAGTTTTTTTGCACTCCAGGATGAAGGCTATCGCTGTATTTCCAGGAGCCAGATTCTGATGCTTCAGGTCTAAGCATCTTCAACATTAGAGTCGGTACAGCTGCTATGCCTGCCCCTCCCCTCCGCATGCCCAATCAAAGAAGCCTTTGTTTACTCATGTACAAAATACAAAGGCTTCTCTGAATGGTCAGCAGAGGAGAGGAGCAGGCATAGCTGCTCTGTGTGCTTCTCTCTCTTCTCTCATACCCAGGGTGTAAGTGTATGCTTCCTGCAGAGCCATAAACTGTCAGTGATATGTCATGCATTCCCAATCCTCTCTGCCCAGACTGGAGATGTCAGTCCTCCATTGTTCCCACAATCTATTAATTTTAGTTAAGTCCATACAGAGAAGGGAGGCATACCAATACGGTAAAGGTTTTCGGAGTATTCTGCAATACCTTAGACCTTAGGGACCTTAGATTGTAAGCTCACTGGGGACAGAGACTGACATGAGTGTACAATATATATGTAAAGTGCTGCCTAATATGTCAGAGCTATATAAATACCTACAAAAATAATATAGCATATACAATTGCTACGCAAACCATATTGTAATTTAATGCTATTAGAAATTACATTTCCTTTTCAGCCCACAGCGCTGTAATTTTCTTAAAATTCCATGCAATATGGCAACCTGGAGGTATTTCCTGCTTGTGTGATTGGCTCACTGACTTTCCCAGAAGTCTGCAGTAAGATACAAGTAAAATTTTAGGCATCTTCTGCAATAGGAATTTTAGTTTTGATGAGATACACTACTTGGGTTAAATACTTCTAAAGTGATGCAGACCCTGTAGTTTTTCTCATAAAAACACTAATGCCCCGTACACACGGTCGGATTTTCCAACGGAAAATGTGTGATAGGACCTTGTTGTCGGAAATTCCGACCGTGTGTAGGCTCCATCACACATTTTCCATCGGATTTTCCGACACACAAAGTTGGAGAGCAGGAGATAAAATTTTCCGACAACAAAATCCGTTGTCGGAAATTCCGATCGTGTGTACACAAATCCGACGGACAAAGTGCCACGCATGCTCATAATAAATAAAGAGATGAAAGCTATTGGCCACTGCCCCGTTTATAGTCCCGACGTACGTGTTTTACATCACAGCGTTTAGAATGATTGGATTTTCTGACAACTTTGTGTGACCGTGTGTATGCAAGACAAGTTTGAGCCAACATCCATCGGAAAAAATCCTAGGATTTTGTTGTCGGAATGTCCGAACAAAGTCCGACCGTGTGTACGGGGCATAAGAGTACACCAGCTGATTATAACAAACCAGTCCCTTCCATTCAGAATCAGTACCCAAAGGATGTAGTTAAAAAAAAAACAGCTATTTCTTCAGAGAAGAAAAAGAATGGTGCTCATTTAGTGATGTCTGAGGGCCATTCTGTGGAGCAGTATTGTGAGTTCAAGCTGGTGTGAAGACGCACCTCCTTAGACTGTCTCAAAGATGGACTGGGCTCAAAGATAGTGAGTTGAATAATGTTGGGTGTCATTCAACCTGGGAAAAGACTGGTGGTGGACCACCGAACAGTGTGATTGTGGGGGACATCTCCAGAGAAGGGATGAGTATTGCAGCAAAAGATTTTGTTTAACACATGCTTGGCTATTTATATTTTTATTAATCCGAAGAGATAGCGCTGAGCTTTACAGTGAACCTAAACTCAAGTGTATCCATTAAGCTCTGTTGATATTATTATTATTGGGGTGGATATATAAAGTGTAATGGACAGGTTGAAATACAGAACCTTGCTGGAGAAAATGCTACTCCAAGATGCCCCAACAAGGTTTGCCCCAACAAGGTTTTAAGGTAACATATAGGCTGGATTCACATAAAAAACAAAAAACAAAAAACAAAAAAAACAAAAAAAACAAAAAAAAAGGGTTAGGGGGAATTGGACTTTCAAGTAAAATTTTAGGTTTACTTTGGATTTAAATAGTTTGTTTGTGCAAAGCTGGCCCAAGCTAACTATTTCCATTACCAACTGATGTGGACACTGTGTGCACTGTAATATATTGTATTGCCACATGCAGTAAGTGGCGCTGTGTTCTGCAGCAGCACAGGCAACTTCTATATACTAAGTCAGCCTGAATGCTTCTCCACCATTTTCATGTGTATTTTTACCAAAGAATACAAGGCTTCCTTTAATTGGCAGAGGTGGGGAGGGTGTCCCAATTTCCACCTCAGCCAATCAGAGGAAACCTTGTATTCATTGCAAAAATACAAGGTTTCTCCTGAACGGTGGAGAAGCATTCAGATTGACTTGATTTAGTTCCAGCAGCAGACAGGAAGTTGGTCATAGCGCTGTGGAACACAGCACAACATACTAGAGCAGTGGTCTCCAAACGGTGGCCCGGGGGCCAGATGTGGCTCTTTTTTGCTTTTATCCGGCCCTTGAGGAACTATTTTTTCATCCACCGATTACCAACAATGGTAATAATAATTGCCCCCATTGTCACCAAAGAAGGGGCAGAATTCGTCCCGATGACACCAATGATGGGGCACAATTTCCCCCCCAGTGACACCAAAGTTGGGGCACAATTCCTCCCAATGACACCAACAACGGGACACAATTCCTCCCACTGACACCAATGATGGGGCACTATTCCTCCCACTGACACCAACGATGAGGCATTGTTTATTCCCACTGACGTCGGGAAATTTTCTACTCCAAATGGCCACAGTCCGGTCCCCCTTAAGTATGAAGGGCAGTAAACTGGCCTTTTGTTTAGAAAATTTGGAGACCCCTGTACTACTATAGCACACCACACACAGTGGCCACATCAGTTAGCAAAGGAAATAGTTAGTTTGGATCGGCTTGGCACAAATAAAGTATTTAAAGCTATTTTTTTTTTCTAAATACCTTATGTAGCGGTGCCCCCGTGGGGTCGCTGCGTGTTTCACCATCTAAACATCAACCTGCTTGGTCAGACATCAATTTTAGGCACACTTTCTCCAGTCAATGAACAGTCTCTTGCTTGTTTTTGTTGTTTTTATTAGGGGATTAAACTTGGATGGGGAAAAGGGACATGGGATGCCCACATGATGAATCCTGAAATAAGTGAAATAAGGGTAGTTGAATCCAAATTGACAGTCTCTGCTACTTCACATCTCCTCCAGCACACTACTTGAGATCACTTGCTTTCCTCTTACTGTCCAATTCTAGATTCCTGTCATTGTTAGCACATGGCTAGGCCTCACTCTGAATAAGTCCTAACATTTTCCTAGTAGCCATTTTTAGGCAGGGTTCTGCAGTCCCCTCTGTGGTAGCAACCATTTTAGATGAAGAAGATAATTGTGCTAACTGATACTTGGTGGACTACTGCTCCCAGCATGTCCTATGCAAATCCTGCCAACCCTCCTGGCTGCAGCGAGTTAACTTCAACATCACCACAGTCTCTCCCTCTGGCTCCACATCCAATCCTGGCATGTCTCTCCCAGAGCTTCTCACTGTGCTTCTCACTCACCGACCCTGGCATGGATCCCTCCTGAATGACTTTCCGGGCAGTGCTCCCAATTGTCCTCCTCCTGCTCCTGTCCCAAGACACCTCTCAATGACCGTGTAAAGAGAGGCTCCCTCCCAGCTTCTGAGCTCCAGGCCTGAGTTCACACCCCCCCCCTGTATATAGGAGGCCTGCCCCCTGCCAATCCTAGTTGGGGATTGGTCAGGGCTCCCAAATACACCTCATGTCACTCCAACCCCCAGCCCTGCCTCTTTTCCAGAACCTTCTCACTGGAAACAGAGGAGGCGCCAAACAGCTGAAGCACATGTCAGTCACCTGCTGCTACACTAAACCACTCCCCTGCCCCCAGATCAAAACAAACAGGCCTAGCTCACAGCTAGGTTGCTTAAATTTACCTGCACTGGCAGTAAAAACACAAAGACTACTCTGGCACCTACCTACCTAAGGTAGAGGGTGCTATACTTATTTGCAATGTGTTTACGCAGCACTACTAGTCCAGCCGCTTAGCCGATGTTGTCATAAGGCGATTCCCTCGTTCTCCTGGGATATCGCCTTTCATCTATCCTAGGAGTCCGTGGGAATCGCCTAACCCTGAAATCTCGTGTGATTTCCAGACCTGGAGGAGTTAGGCGCCATTTTCCAAGAAGAGTATCTGCTGGGAGGAAGTGGAGCCTCTCTGCTCGGGACCACGCCAGTACGCAGTGGCATTACTGCACAGTCACGAGATTGAGAGGTGCATGCTGGATAGCCGGATGCACCGAATCCCGGAAAAAAAGAAAAGTTGGCTTTAGATGCCCACAACCGCGATGGACCCTGCCTGCTTTCAAGATCAGGTTATATTTAATGATTTCAAACAAACAAGAAGGAACACATTAGTGACATTATCCAAATATTAAAGTAGAAGTGTTACCAATGACGGGGGAGCATTTACAAAATAATTAATTTGGGGACTTTAGCTCTGCTTTATAGTCATTTATATTGCAACTTTATGAATCAGGGCCATAAAGGTACAAACTATGAAAGAAAATAATGATCGTGTATGTACATATTTCTAAAGGGTCATTTAAACCGTAAAATTTCAAAGAAATTTCCAATAACATTCGCCAGTGTGTGCATAAAAGTACCATATGTGTAGGGAAACAATGATATCTCACATTGAATTTAACGTAAATCAACTATTTGAGCTATATTACTTCCTTGCACACACAAGATATGTGCAAATTTGTTCCAGAGTTTCCAATGTGTCTGTTTTTTTTTTTAAATAATGTATTATATAATTGTAAATGATGCTGTGACCTACATTTGGGCTGGATACCACTCATCTTTTCCAGGTAGTTACTATACTTTGCTGGGAGCAGGGAGGTACCTCCAGATACAGGGTGTGGGCTTACATTCACCGTAGGGCTGAGTCCATGGCTATAATGAGAAGTTAGAACAAATGCGGGCGCCAGTCACTTTAGGTATTTTTCAATGCTTTAATTAAAACTTGAGAAAGATTGTAGGAAAGAGGTTGAGGGGAGGTTTCAGATACCCTTTTTAGCAGATCACTTACAGACTCCTTGAATCAAAGGACAAAACAGCTTTTCTCCTAACAGATCTTGAATATCTGGGTAGATCTCTCACATAGACCTAGCAACCATTAAGTGCCTGGGTAAGCCTCTCTCACAGACTTAGGAGCCAGTAGATGCCTGGATAAGTCTCTCTCACAAACTTAGCAACCAGGAGCTTGTTACCTTGATTGAATTGTAGAACAGCTTCACAGTACCAGAACCTTTAAGCCATCCGGCGGTACTGTGCGGGTAGTTTAGATGTAGGTGCGTCCTCCCACCGAGTCACCAGGCCCTTCTGAGAGACCAGCCTTCATCCTGGCTCTCTCCAGCAGGGGTCCTCCCCTGGATCTCCTAAGCTTGGCTCGGCTTCTTCCATTCAGGCAAGACAGCCTAAGGACCACCTCAGGAGTAGTAGGCCCCAGACAGGCTTCTGGGCCTACTTGCAGAGCTTGCACCAACGTAGCCTCAGGCCTGGAGGGCCACGAGGTAAGAACTGACTAGATCACATGGCCTCTGTCCAATAAATACCCCTTTCTCAGAATGCACAGCTGCAGGAACCTCCTACTGGGCTGTTTCCGGAAAAAGAATATTCATTACAGCTCAACCTAGTTGTTATTTTCAAACTGTCCTGTGGTACCAGTGACACCTACTGGCAACAGTGGGAAATGCACAACACAGTCAAGTTTAGAACAGAACCAATAAACTATGTACAATCAATCTGAGCTGTTTACAGCTCAGCCAAAACCTAAATTTACACTATAGCCCCATTTTTGGGTACATATACTTGTCCAAGCCTTTACAATAGGCTGCTATGGAAAGCCAGATCAGAACAGTTATCAATAGTGGATTAAAACTATTGTGCGCCCTGGGCAGTAACAAGACAGCGGCACTTTAGTACACACAGTTCAGCTCTCAGATCAATTACTGAAATAAACACACTCCTTAAAATAAACTCAGAGTACAGAGCAAACATACACAGTTGATATACTGTACAAGCATTTCACTCTATAATTCTACTCAGTCCTTCTTGTGATATAGGAAGTTAAGCAATACAGCTTGGTCACCAATTAACCTGTTCATTGGGTAGTGAAGGAACATCACTAATGAGGACATTGCTCTGTTCATTCTGTTCTCCCCTCCTGTTGACAAGTTTCCACTGTTAGACTGACAGAGCTTTAATCAGTGGTAGAACTTAATTGGCTTACTGCACTGCCCCTCCCTCTTCAATCATATCCTAATGTACAGAAAACAAATATCAGTACAGATTCAGGTCTGTATCTTAATTGTATTTAGAAATTGTAATAATACATAAGCACAGAGCTGAATGAAATTAGTGTTGTTTATAATCTGCCTGGAGTCCAGTTTTAATGCCTTGACTTTGTATCTTGATTATCTGGTTCATTTTACAGCTTTTATTTTTATTTTTTTGCATGATAACCACTTTCCGAGGTCCCAGCAGGACTGTGGGTGGCCTGTGTGACAACCCTGCTGTGCAGATGCAATCTCAGCAAATCCACAGGCTGGGCTACATTTACGATTGGGAGCCGATAGGATGGGTTCTCAATCACTTAATCACTGCAACAGCCAATCACAATGATGACGTGACTGGGAAGCTCATGTTATGCCACCAGCAAAATGAACTTTAAAAGAGTCTGTAGGCTAGGTGCAGCGTGATGCGGTAAGCAGTGAGCACACAGAGTCCAAGTTCAGCAATAGTAATGTTTTTTAGACAAGTTCAGCAAGCACACTCAGGCCCAGCAGAGAGACAATCTGTCCGGAGCCACTTACAATGGTAACAGCGGTGGAGCAGTAGTCTGGAGACCTGGATATGCTGACAACGTCTGCTACAAGGAGCAGAATGTGGCCTGGCCCGTTAAAACCCAATGGGAAGGCATCCTAGAAGTTGACGTAGGCCCTGTACATTTCCTACTCCTCCAGAACCTTTCCCTGACTCTATTTACTGTCCTTGACAGACAGGGGTCCCATCCCTACGCTAGCCGCTCGCAAAATGTAGGTGGCCTGTGTGACAACCCTGTTGTGTAGATGCAATCACAGAGGATCCACATGCTGGGCTACATTTACAATTGGAAGCCGTTAGGATGGGTTCTTAATCACGTGATCACTGCAACAGCCAATCCCAGTGATGATGTGACCGGGAAGTCCAAGTCATGCCTCCAGCATTATGAACTTTTAAAGAGTCTGTAGGCTAGGTGCAGTGTGATGCGGGAGGCAGTGAGCACACAGAGTCCAAGTTCAACAATAGTAATGTATTGTTGACAAGTTCAGCAAGTTGTCATGGTTATGCAATAGAGTTTTGTCTGTCAGCTTACCTGTCTCCATGTGTTCATCTCTAAAGACCAGCTGCCTCTCACCTGACTGGTTTTATACCCTCTCCTCTAAGCATGGCCCCACCCCAGGCCCTATCAGGGAACCCTACATTAACCTGTGCACTGTAAGCCAGCAGTGCTGATCAACCATTGTGTGTTAGCTTTCGTGTGTACTTGCTGTGTTTCCTGCGTCTGATTCCAGTTACCGACTTTGGCCTGTTCTCGACTATTCCTGTCTGCTCGTGACCCTGACCTTTGACGTGTCCCCGACTATCCCTGTTTGGCTGTGACCCTGAACCTTGGTGTGAACTCTGTTGTCCTTGTCTGCTTGTGGCCCTGACCTTGGCTTATTCCCTTACTATCCCTATCTTCCTGTTTCCTACTGTGGGTGTGAGCTGGGGGACCCTGGGGGTCCCGACCTGGAGCCAGTTGCAGCCCAGTCCATCCTCACCACTAGAGGCTCTGGTGAACACCTGCTGGCTCTTAGACTCCGTGCCCCAGGAAATCTTACGCTCTAACCTCGGTGGGATCAGTGCTGGGGATCCGTGCTGGTGTTCCAGCGGCCCTGCCTTCCTTACCACCCTGACTCCCGTCCGCAGCAGTCAGCCGTAGGGTCCACTACCTTGCGGTGCACTCCTGATCCCTACGGTGTGCATCTGTCACCTAGCCTCAAGGTGACCTGACAGTTTGATCAGCCATGGACCCGGCTGATGTGCCGCTACCCGCAGATGATCCGTTGCAGGGCTTAGTTTGCAGACTTGAGACCAGGAATCGCATCAGACCCAAGTGATGCGATTCCTTCAGGATTTGGCATCCTGTTTTGAACAGGTTCAGGTCTCATTAGGACCCCCGGTTCAACAACCTCAACCGCTATCTGCTGCTGCACCTATCGCACCAGTCGCAGCCACACATTCAATACAACTGCCAGCTCCGGCCCGTTTCTCTGGGGACTCCAAGGCTTGCAGGGGGTTCCTTAGCCAGTGCACAATTAATTTTGAGCTTCAGCCCCAAAACTTCCTGTCCGATTGAGCAAAAGTAGCCTATATTATATCCCTCCTGTCCGGCGAGGTGCTAGCTTGGGCTGCCCCTCTGTGGGAACTGAATGATCCAGTGGTTTCTAGCCTGTCTGATTTCTTGAAACTTTTTCGGAATATCTTCGAGGAACCAGGTCGTGTCTCCTCAGCGGCTAGCGCTCTTTTACGTCTCCGTCAAGAGTCCGCTTCTGTGGGACAGTATGCTCTTCAGTTCCGTATCCTCACAGCTGAATTGAGCTGGAATAATGAGGCCCTATTTGCAACCTTTTTACATGGCCTCTCTGAGAGTGAAGGATGAATTAGCAGGAAGATCCCTTCCTGCTGATCTGGACGGTGTCATCACCTTGTGTAACCAGATCCATATTCGCTTTCAGGAGAGGGCCCTGGAAAAAAGACGCCAGTACTCCCCGTTCCTTAGGCAACCTGAGCTCCCAGTCCCTTCTCTTCGATCCGAGGAGCACCCCCTGTCCGCTGAGGAACCTATGCAGCTGGGCTGGACCAAGTTGTCTCCTGAAGAACGCGCTAGACGCAGAACTCTGGGCCTGTGCCTCTATTGTGGGGCCAAAGGTCATTTTCGTGACACTTGCTCTCTTCGTCCGGAAAAACGATCGGGGCTAATACATCTGGAAGGTAGAGTATTAGACCCTGAAGTATCACCTTCACCTTCTTGTCTTCTTCTTTCTGTGTTCCTTCATGTCGGCGCTTCCTCTCGTTCGGTCTCGGCACATCTGGATTCTGGAGCCGCTGGCAATTTCATGGATTGGGAAACTGCATCTTCCATGAGACTTACCCTTTTGCCCCTTTCAACACCATTGGTGGTCTTGGCGATTGATGGCACTGTTCTCCCAGGGGGTCCTATCCACTTCCAGACCCTCCCTGTTAAGATGTCGGTAGGGACACTCCACCAGGAGTGGATATCCTTCCTTGTCTTACCTAAGGCTTCATCTCCTATCATATTAGGTCTTCCTTGGTTACGGTTCCATTCTCCACACATTGACTGGACTGCTGGACGGATCCTGGCTTGGGGTTCCTCCTGTTCCTCTTTCTGCCTACTCAAGGTTACCCCAAAAGAGAAACTTCCTGTTGCCACCATCCCAGTATCTTCTGCTCTTCACGCTGCATATAGCGATTTCTGGAATGTCTCCTGCAATAGTCGGGCTGAGGCACTCTCTGGGTCATGTGGCACTCTGGGTGAGGAGCCCACCTGTGAACTTGAGCCGATCATTCACTCCAGTTTGCATGGTCATTTACCTTTGCCTGTTCCTGGACCCCCTTGGATGCACACCCAGGCTGACTCGTCTACCAGTTCCACAGTCGCTACGCCCTGTGATGCGATTCTGGTGGTCGCTGCACCTGGCAATGCTGTTCAGTCGGCCTCTGCACCAGTTCAGCCTATGCCCAGTGAAGCTATCCAGCTTGACTTCTGTGACACATCACTTTCTAACCAACCTGGTCTCAGGGATCCACTGACTTCTTCCCAGTCTGATGATCCTGTGCTGGATGTCCAGCTCATCTTTAAGGGTCTGGGGGACCCTGCTCAGACTCCTGATGGTCTTCTTATGCCTTTACCCATTCCTAAGAAGCCTTTAGCCCTCAAAAAGTCCTCTCGTCCTCTCCCTACTTCAGTTTCGGTCTCTGAGGATAATCTTAAGTACGAGGTACGCGCCGTAGAGGCATTCTTCAGTACCTCGTACATTGGGAAGGGTTTGGTCCTGAGGAGAGGTCTTGGATCACTGCATCGGAGATCTTTGCGCCTCGTCTGTTGAGGAGGTTTCATCTGGAGTTTCCCTTTAAGCCAGGGACCAAGCGGAAGAGGGGGAGGCCTCATAAGAGGGGGGCTACTGTCATGGTTATGCAATAGAGGTTTGTCTGTCAGCTTACCTGTCTCCATGTGTTCATCTCTAAAGACCAGCTGCCTCTCACCTGACTGGTTTTATAACCTCTCCTCTAAGCATGGCCCCACCCCAGGCCCTATCAGGGGACCCTATATTAACCTGTGCACTGTAAGCCAGCAGTGCTGATCAACCATTGTGTGTTAGCTTTCATGTGTACTTGCTGTGTTTCCTGTGTCTGATTCCAGTTACTGACTTTGGCCTGTTCTCGACTATTCCTGTCTGCTCGTGACCCTGACCTTTGGTGTGTCCCCGACTATCCCTGTTTGCCTGTGACCCTGAACCTTAGCGTGAACTCTGTTGTCCTTGTCTGCTTGTGGCCCTGACCTTGGCTTATTCCCTTACTATCCCTATCCTCCTGTTTCCTACTGTGGGTGTGAGCTGGGGGACCCTGGGGGTCGCGACCTGGAGCCAGTTGCAGCCCAGTCCATACTCACCACTAGAGGCTCTGGTGAACACCTGCTGGCTCTTAGACTCCACACCCCAGGGAATCTTACGCTCTAACCTCGGTGGGATCCGTGCTGGTGTTCCAGCAGCCCTGACTTCCTTACCACCCTGACTCCCATCTGCAGCAGTCAGCTGTAGGGTCCACTACCTTGTGGTGCACTCCTGATCCCTACGGTGTGCATCTGTCACCTAGCCTCAAGGTGACCTGACACAAGTACAATCAGGCCCAGCGGGAAGGCAATCCGTCCGAATCCAACTTGCCGACAATATCTGCTACGAAGAGCAAAATGCTGCCTGGTCATTTTAAACCCAATGGAGAGGCATCTTAGGAGATGTTGACGTAGTCCTTGTACTTTCCCTACTCCTCTGGAACCTTTCCCTGACTCTAATTACTGTCCTTGACAGACAGGGGTCCCATCCCTACGCTAGACACTTGCAAAATGCACACTAAGTCCAGGAGCCAGGGCCTTAAATAGGCTCTGCCCTCATCCAAGATGCCGGCCAAAGTCCTAGTTGTCTCCCTGTGACCGAGGAAATCATAGAGGAACCAAGTTCCTCACAACTTCCTCCCTCATCTGCATTGCCACTGCCCTCAATCGCCACCTGTAGTGGAGAAAATAGAATGCACCTGCCTACAAGTTGGCTCCCATTGACTAGAAAGGGTTAACTGTAGGATCGCAAGGTATTCTTTTAATAAAAGCCACAGATTTAAAAAGATTGAAAACATTTGAAATGACATTAATATGTTAAAGGTTTTAGTGGCTGGGTTTAGATCTACTTTAAAATGTAATTTTGCCGTTTGCCGTGAAATTACCGAATATACAGCGCTTGGCGTGGAGTGAATATAATCAGTTTGGTTTCTTGCTTTTTGAGACTGATTTTGCTTCTCAGGAATGAGTTATATATAAGTCTTTGTTTTATTTCTATTGTCTTGAAAACAGAATGTTCGTAGCTCATATTTATAGACACAGTAAGTTTGCATCCTACACTTCTTATACCGGCATTTTCTCCCCAAATGATCCATTTTGGGCTGAAATTTATTATAATTACATGTGAACTCAGGAAACAACTTAATTACATATTTATACAGAAGATTAGTCTTAGGAGATTCGTGCCTTTGGAGAACTTCATTAAATATTAATTGGGAAAGATACTGGGCCAAGTTTACAAACCAGTAAACAGTTGCCAGTTATTTATTCCTGTTCCCTGTTTACCCTAAATAATTAGAGCAATTTATTAAAGGAAAAGGCAAAAATTTCAGGCAGTATAACTGAGCGGCATGATGTAAAATCAGCAATCAGTTGCAGCCGCCTTAAAACGTATTTAAACCCAGTTACAAAAATGTATTGTATTGCAGCTTGCCAGACCTTAGATGTGGTGGCTGCATTAGTTTTATTTTTTTTTGGCTTTTTGCCTTTACTGTAACCCAAGAATCGTGCCAGTTACACACTTCCTGTTCAAGATTGAGAGAGTTCACTCACTGTACTGTATCTAGTGAGGGGCAGAGTTGTCATCTATAATATCTACAATAATACCCCCCATTTCTCTGCTCCATAACATAGAGGGGAGGGTCTCTGTAGTCCTAAGAGTTAGCTTTGAACAATAAAACTGATAACAGTCATCACAAACAGAAAGCACAGGAAGGTATCAGCAGATGAGATTTCTGGAAGGGTCAACGGATAACTTTAATATTATTGCTTATCAAACAGATATAACAAAATGCTTTCAGTGGTGTATTCAACTGACCAAAAGGGAACATACAAGAGAAGTTCATTGTTTTAGTGTTTGCAACAAATCACATATTGCTTTCATTAGTCTAAACCTGGGGTCCCCAAACTATGGCCTGCTGGTGGGTGCATGCAAGGCTTTCTCTTTGCAAACCATAGTGGGGGAACCGCTATGTGCAGAGTGGAAGTGGGTGCCAGATGTGGGAACGCATATCTTTCCAGCACCTGACAATATAACAGGCACCTTTGGGCAGAATGATCTCCTTCTCAATGGTGCCTGTATAGTCCCAGACGCAATATCATATAGGAGCAGTATAGGACATTTTAAGGCAACCTTCAAGGCAAGATTCACTGAACAACAATGCTGTGGGGGATATTTCCTACTGACAAGTGGGCACCATTCCTTTCACTGACCACTGACACAGGAGCACTCCCAATAACCATTGGAATAGAGACCAGTGACCTTTGCCACAGGAGGACCATTCAATGACTAATGACACAGTGGTACCCTTCCTCCCGCTAACCACTTACACAGGGACAACATTCTGACCACTGACACAGTAGCATCAAATTGACCTCTGACACAGAGGCACCATTCCTTCCAAAAACCATTGACACAGGGGCGCTATTACTCCCACTGAACTCTCACACAGGGGCAACATTCCTCCCACTGAACTTTCACAAAGGGGCACCAATCCTCCCAGTGACCTCTGACACAGGGGCACAAATCCTCCCACCGATCTCTCACAAAGGGGCATCATTCCTCCCAATGACCACTGACACAGTGGCACCATTCCTCCAACTGACCTTTCACAAAGGGGCATCATTCCATCCAATGACCACAGACACACTGGCACCATTCCTCCCACTGAACTTTCACAAAGGGGCACCAATCCTCCCAGTGACCTCTGACACAGGGGCACAAATCCTCCCACCGATCTCTCACAAAGGGGCATCATTCCTCCCAATGACCACTGACACAGTGGCACCATTCCTCCAACTGACCTTTCACAAAGGGGCATCATTCCATCCAATGACCACAGACACACTGGCAACATTCCTCCCACTGACAGCTTCCACAGGGGCACCATTCATTCCACTCACCCAGAGGCATCCTTCCTTTCCAATAACCATGGACACATGGGCACTGTCCTTCCCTGTGACCTCTGACACAGGGACACCATTCCTCCCACTGACCACTAATTCAGAGGCACCATTCTGACCACTGACAGAGGGGCAATATTTCTCCCACTGACCTCTCACACAGGGGCACTGTTCCTTCCACTAACCTCTCACACAGGCACCATTTCTCCAACTGACCACTGACACAGAGGCTCTATTCCTCCCACTGTCCACTCATATAGGGTTACCATTCCTCCCACTAAACACTCATATATGGGTACCATTCCTTCCACTGACACTTGGGCACTATTCTCTCCACTGGCCACACTGGACACCATTCTTCCTAGTGATTACTGACACAAGGGCACCATTCCTCCCACGTACACAGGGGCACCATTCTTCTTACTTCTTACTGATACAGGGGCACAATTCCTCCCACAGACCACTGACACAGGGGCACCTTTCCTCCCACTGACACAGGGGCACCATTCCTCCCACTGACACAGGAGCACTTTTCCTCCCACAGACCACTGACACAGGGGCACCTTTCCTCCCACTGACACAGGGGCACCTTTGCTCCCACTAACACAGGGGCACCATTCCTCCCATTGACACAGGGGAACTAATTCTTCTTACTGGCGGAGGGGCATCATTTCTCCCACAAACCACTGACAGAGGGTACCATTGCTCTCATAGACACAGGGGTACCATTCTGACCACTGACAAATGAGCTCCTTTGCTCCCAGGAGCCAATGACATAGACTAGAAAATAATAAGGAAAAAACAAAACACTGACAAGTCATGAATTCTGATCACTCTGCTCTCTCCTGTCTTCATGTTCCTTTTCAGAACATGTACATACCGCAGAACCTCATACACTGTTTCTCAGCTCATTGTGTATAAAGTCAGGGATTTGACAGAGTGGCATATGTCAGACTTTAGGTGAGCTTCTGCAGCTATTTAAGAAGATGGTCACAAGGTGCCTCTACATTCAGAGGTTATGGGCATGGAGTGCCTTGAAACATTGGGAAGCATCCTAAGACAACATCTCTAGTGTTGGACCAGTGGTGGTTATGGGCTGGGTTTTGGTGGCTGCATTTTGGCACTAGTGAGGCAATTATGCAGGAGCCAGATAAAAATGTCTCCACCCAACTATACCTATATGCTGTGTCTAAACCAGACCACCCTCCTTGAATACAGGGGGTCCCCGGGTTACAAACAAGTTAGGGACTGTAGGTTTGTTCTTAAGTTGAATCTGTTTGTAAGTCGGAACAGGTACATTTTTTAAGTGTAGCTCCAGCCAAAAAAACAATTTTTAAGCTTTTTGGAAAACATAGGGAAGGGTTATCACCCCTGTAACATTTGTTTTGCTGTGTGTGCACCTCTTCAGAAGATTTCACCTCACTTTCTGTCCCAATGACAATTGGATTTTGAAAATTTTGGGTTGTTGTGGAAACAAGTCTTGGTGATAAAGCATCAGTGGAGGTACCTTTTCCCCATAATAGCTCTTACAGGAGTTTATTTGTCTTCCATGGGGTAGATTTCCTCTCACTTCCTGTTGTCTCCCTCCGTTTGTAAGTAGGAGTCGTTTGTAAGTCGGATGTTTGTAACTAGGGGACCCCCTGTATTTGCATGTTGATATACTATAGATATGACTACTTTATCAGATGGTTGTAAACCTTAGTACCTGTTTACCTCCCTCTCCATGTTTGCCAATTCAATATTCTTGTGTAATCTACATTGCCTTTCCTTAGGTGTAATGTACAACCATCAGAGGCGTATCTAGTGAAAATGGCGCCTATGGCAAGCACTGAAACTGCGCCCCTGTCAACAAAAAAAAAAAACAAAAAAAAAGAAACAGCTAACAAAACTACAAGTCAAGCTCTTTAATCTTTCTATTAACAAATTATGGATTAGTACTACATAAACTGCCCAATGGATCAGTTCGCCCCTGGTCATTAAACATTCTACATTCAGTGAAAGTTCATGCACTGCAAAGTTTGCACTGCATGAACTTTCATTGAATGTAGAATGTTTAAGGAGCTTGTTGCACAAATCACTTTATAAACTTTATAATATCTATTTATTTAATCCATATTGAGCACTATTTGATTGTGTGTATATGCCAAGCAGAAGCAGCCAATCAAATATGGTGCTCAATATGGATTAAATGAATATGCACAGCCATAAATATCAGAAATTAAAGTGTAATAAAGTGGTTTGTGCAACAGCAGGTACTACTTTTAAATAGACTGAGAATGTGACTACAGCTGATGACCAGACTGCAAATGTGACTACAGGTGATGGCCAGACTGCGAATACAGGAGATGACCAGACTGCGAATGCGACATACTACAGGAGATGACCAGACTGCGAATGCGACATACTACAGGAGATGACCAGAATGCGAATGCGACTACAGCAGATGACCAGACTGCGAATACGACTACAGCAGATGACCAGAATGCGAATGCGACTACAGCAGATGAGCAGACTGCGAATGCGACTACAGAAGATGACCAGACTGCGAATGCGACTACAGCAGATGACCAGACTGCGAATGCGACGTACTACAGGAGATGACCAGACTGCGAATGCGACGTACTACAGGAGATGACCAGACTGCGAATGCGACATACTACAGGAGATGACCAGAGACTGCGAATGCGACTACAGCAGATGACCAGACTGCGAATGCGACATACTACAGGAGATGACCAGAATGCGACTACAGCAGATGACCAGACTGCGAATGCGACATACTACAGGAGATGACCAGACTGCGAATGTGACTACAGGAGATGACCAGAATGCGACTACAGCAGATGACCAGACTGCGAATGCAACTACAGCAGATGACCAGACTGCGAATGTGACTACAGCAGATGACCAGATTGCGAATGTGACATACTACAGCAGATGACCAGACTGCGAATGCGACATACTACAGGAGATGACCAGACTGCGAATGTGACTACAGGAGATGACCAGAATGCGACTACAGCAGATGACCAGACGGCGAATGCGACTACAGCAGATGACCAGACTGCGAATGCGACATACTACAGGAGATGACCAGACTGCGAATGCGACTACAAGAGATGACCAGACTGCGAATGTGACTACAGGAGATGACCAGACTGCGAATGCGACTACAAGAGATGACCAGACTGCGAATGTGACTACAGCAGATGACCAGATTGCGAATGTGACATACTACAGCAGATGACCAGACTGCGAATGTGACATATTACAGGAGATGACCAGACTGTGAATGTGACTACAGCAGATGACCAGACTGCAAATGCGACTACAGCAGATGACCAGACTGCGAATGCGACTACAGCAGATGACCAGATTGTGAATGTGACATACTACAGCAGATGACCAGACTGCGAATGCGACTACAGCAGATGACCAGATTGCGAATGTGACATACTACAGCAGATGACCAGACTGCGAATGCGACATACTACAGGAGATGACCAGACTGCGAATGCGACTACAAGAGATGACCAGACTGCGAATGCGACATACTACAGCAGATGACCAGACTGCGAATGTGACTATAGCAGATGACCAGACTGCGAATGCGACATACTACAGGAGATGACCAGACTGCGAATGCGACTACAAGAGATGACCAGACTGCGAATGCGACTACAGCAGATGACCAGACTACGAATGCGACTACAGCAGATGACCAGACTGCGAATGCGACTACAGCAGATGACCAGACTGCGAATGCGACATACTACAGGAGATGACCAGAATGCGAATGCGACTACAGCAGATGACCAGACTGCGAATACGACTACAGCAGATGACCAGAATGCGAATGCGACTACAGCAGATGAGCAGACTGCGAATGCGACTACAGAAGATGACCAGACTGCGAATGCGACTACAGCAGATGACCAGACTGCGAATGCGACGTACTACAGGAGATGACCAGACTGCGAATGCGACGTACTACAGGAGATGACCAGACTGCGAATGCGACATACTACAGGAGATGACCAGAGACTGCGAATGCGACTACAGCAGATGACCAGACTGCGAATGCGACATACTACAGGAGATGACCAGAATGCGACTACAGCAGATGACCAGACTGCGAATGCGACATACTACAGGAGATGACCAGACTGCGAATGTGACTACAGGAGATGACCAGAATGCGACTACAGCAGATGACCAGACTGCGAATGCAACTACAGCAGATGACCAGACTGCGAATGTGACTACAGCAGATGACCAGATTGCGAATGTGACATACTACAGCAGATGACCAGACTGCGAATGCGACATACTACAGGAGATGACCAGACTGCGAATGTGACTACAGGAGATGACCAGAATGCGACTACAGCAGATGACCAGACGGCGAATGCGACTACAGCAGATGACCAGACTGCGAATGCGACATACTACAGGAGATGACCAGACTGCGAATGCGACTACAAGAGATGACCAGACTGCGAATGTGACTACAGGAGATGACCAGACTGCGAATGCGACTACAAGAGATGACCAGACTGCGAATGTGACTACAGCAGATGACCAGATTGCGAATGTGACATACTACAGCAGATGACCAGACTGCGAATGTGACATATTACAGGAGATGACCAGACTGTAAATGTGACTACAGCAGATGACCAGACTGCAAATGCGACTACAGCAGATGACCAGACTGCGAATGTGACTACAGCAGATGACCAGATTGTGAATGTGACATACTACAGCAGATGACCAGACTGCGAATGCGACTACAGCAGATGACCAGATTGCGAATGTGACATACTACAGCAGATGACCAGACTGCGAATGCGACATACTACAGGAGATGACCAGACTGCGAATGCGACTACAAGAGATGACCAGACTGCGAATGCGACATACTACAGCAGATGACCAGACTGCGAATGTGACTATAGCAGATGACCAGACTGCGAATGCGACATACTACAGGAGATGACCAGACTGCGAATGCGACTACAAGAGATGACCAGACTGCGAATGCGACTACAGCAGATGACCAGACTACGAATGCGACTACAGCAGATGACCAGACTGCGAATGCGACTACAGCAGATGACCAGACTGCGAATGTGACATACTACAGCAGATGACCAGACTGCGAATGCGACTACAAGAGATGACCAGACTGCGAATGCGACATACTACAGGAGATGACCAGACTGCGAATGTGACATACTACAGGAGATGACCAGACTGCGAATGCGACTACAGCAGATGACCAGACTGCGAATGCGACTACAGCAGATGACCAGACTGCGAATGCGACTACAGCAGATGACCATACTGCGAATGCGACTACAGCAGTTGACCAGACTGCGAATGCGACTACAGCAGATGACCAGACTGCGAATGCGACTACAGCAGATGACCAGACTGCGAATGCGACTACAGCAGATGGCCAGACTGCGAATGCGACATACTACAGCAGATGACCAGACTGCGAATGCGACTACAGCAGATGGCCAGACTGCGAATGCGACATACTACAGCAGATGACCAGACTGCGAATGTGACATACTACAGCAGATGACCAAGTAGCCAGTTTTAAAATCTTTCAGCAATGCACAGCTATACAGGGGGATAAAGAACATTGTCAGGGAGGGTTTAGTAACACTGAGTCTATAGGTAGAAAGACCTACCTGACCAGCCGGGCTCACCTCTGAGGTCTGGAGGCGGAGCTTTCCGTGGTAAGGGCGGGGCTTACAGCGGAAGGGGCGGGGCTTGCGGCTGTAGGGGGCGGGGATATTCGTGGTCCAGGAGAGGCGATGTCAGTGCTCCGAGCACATACAGAGTACATGGGGCGGGGCAGGGCAGGGTCAGAGCGTCAGTGGAGCTCCCTGCCCCGCCCCTCCCTGCTGACAGAGCCTCCCTCAGCCTAAACCGAGCCCGACAGCCATCTCATAGAACACCAGCGCCGTGATCCTGCAGACTGGCCACGGGGACAGGGGCTATATTAGTCTGGGAGGACAGGTGGGGGGTTTTTTTCCATGCAGAGGGCGGCTTTTTGCCGCCCCTTCCTCCCATGGCGCCCATGGCACTTGCCATGGCTGCCATACCTTAGATACGCCACTGTCAACCATGTCTTACTCCTTTTTTTTTTCAATAAAGAAAAATAGTTAAAAAAAAAAAAGTCTCCACCCAGAGGGAATATTGTAGTATATGTAGCAATATTCTGACATGGACGTACTTGGTGAAAACTCATTACTTTAATTATTGAATTGCTGTGTGACACGGCACTCATTTCTTGGTGACAGATTTCCCTTTAAAAATGCAAAAGTATCTTGCTATCACAGCAGAAAAAGATAAGTACATGTATGCTGGGTCTAAACCGTTATTTACCTAAATGCTAAACTAAAATCCATGTCATGCTGGGGGTAGGGAAACCCAACAGGGTATAGATGTGCTGCGATAGTTCCTTGTTTAAGTATTTACAAGCTTCTTTCACTAATGTTTCACATTCCAAGGAGAAGTATTTGCTTGTCTCCTGTAGACTTTCGGCAGCCTTAGGGAAATTATGGAATGAGTTTTCAGGATTGAAATTCCCACCGCGCATAGAGAAACGACTGAGATTAGCAGCCGAACAAAACCCGAATGCAGTCATGTCTTAGCCTGTTATCTAGAATGTACGGCAGATAGTTGTTCCCTGTTCTGTTTTGTACATTATTATCTGACTGGTCCACAACAGTAAAAGAACTGATGAGTACATCAGCTGAATTTTGTTTGCTAAATAAACTTCAGTAATAAGTACATTTTTTGAGCCTCACTAATTATCTGAGGATAATTGGGGTCTGTAAAGGAGGCACAATCAAGACCACAGGTGTGCAGATACCTATTGTAACCAATTCAGTTTTGAAGAATTTTGAGTTGTCAGACTGATGGGAAATGGTCTCTGATTGGCTACTGCAGCTTGAATATCATCAGTATGTTTGGACTGCGCTAAAGAAGAATTCCAGGTTTGGATATTTTTCACATGGGTATATTGATCCAGCTTGGGCCAATGTATCTATATATACACCTGTAGCGCCCCCTCTAAGGAGCCGCAGTTGAACTGGGATCCCCCACTCTGCACGGCCAGGAACACCGAAGTTTTCACAGGCACTCCAGAGACAGAGAACAGTCCCTGACTTTGTTTTTGTGGGTTAATAACTTGGATGGGGATGGGAAATTATGGGGTGCCCACTTGACTGCAGCAACAACACTTTAACAGCAACTTCTGGGGCATCTTCCTTTGCACAGTCTATATACAGCTTCCTTGACAGTCCTCCTGCACTTTACTTGCTTGCAGACTCCAGCTGGATCACTGCAATGGATCTGACAGGCACAGTAAGATTTAGCAATGGCCCTCTGCAGGCAGGAACTCGAAGCCCCTTGTGTAGTAGAACACAGTGATCAGCTTTCAATTTCCCTCCTGTGGTTACTGGTCCCAGCACCACCTCTTCTGGCACTGCCAACCCACCGGGCTGCAACTCCCCTTTCACTAGCCCTCAAGGGGAACTTCTCACAGCAGTCTTCCAAACTTAAGCCCCATACATACGATAAGATTTTCTGCAGATTTTTGTCTTCACATTTACCAAAACCATGTAGTGCAAGGGCCTGCCTGATTGCATACAAATTGAAACTCTTAAGGTTTGACCTCATATTATATGGTTTTGGTAAATCTGAAGACAAAAATCTACAGAAAATCTAACAGTGTGTATGGGGCTTTACTCTCTCACTAGCCCACCCAGCTGAGTCTGCAGGAGATCTCCCAGGGAAGGGATGAAGACTTGGCACAACGTGGTCGTGAGGGAGAACTGGCTACATGTGGCAGTCTCCCCCCATGTAAGTCCCCAGTAGTGCTGTTGTACTCACTCTGTCCTCACACTGTCCTCACACTTGCTTCCGTGCCTCCAGGAAAGGCTTCCTCCCTTTGTTGTGGCAGGATCATTCCAGCACCTGAGCCCCGGCCCAAGGTCACCCGCCCAGACTAGGGAGTACCCCAGAGGACCACTGACAGTCTCCACAGCACTACATCTCCATCTTCCACCCTGACTTCCTGTTCTGGCATGGCTCAGGCCTATATATGAGGTAAGCCTTGCCCCCTGCCAGCCCTCTACTGGGCATTGGCTGAGGCCCTCATAAATATTCCAAGCAGCCCCTCCTAAACCTCCACCCACTAGCTCTAGAAGCGTCTACAACTCTCCAGACCAGGGGGAGGCACCAGAGGAGCTGTCAGGATGAGTCAACCCTGACACAGTTTCACATCTCAGGATTAGCCCTAAGCCAAACTAAATTTTCCTACACTAACAAACCTACAGTATAAGCCTACACTACCAACTAGCACACACTAGAGGGTGCTACACAACATACCTGGCCAATACCCCTGGAAGCAGGAAATCACTGAAGTAGACACTGCTACTCCAGTGATCTCTACTTGCTTCCGGGTCCCTTGCTGAGTGGCTGGCCTTGTGCATTGTGAATACAGGTCAGCCGCTCGGCACTGGCGACATTCAGAGACTAAAGTCTAGTACATACAAGCAGCTTTTTTCTTGTTTGTTTTTCTTGTTTCTCTTTGTAAAAAAAAATGAAGAACTCGAGAGGAGCTTCTGTACTGACTATCTGATGTTAGTACAGCGCTCTCCCCCACTGAGATATTGTGCTCTGACAGGGGGACGGCCATTGGCTGAGAGTACTGATCTGATGCCGATCGGCAGACCTTTTTCGGTCATGCCCCTTCAACAGAAGCCAGACTTTGGCCTACCAGTGCCCATCACTGCCCATCAGTGCCGCCCATCACTGCCCATCAGTGCCAGCCATCAGTGTCCCCCATCAGTGCCACCCATCCGTGCCACCCATCAGTGCCCATCAGTGGCCATCAGTGCCGCCTTATCTGTGCCCATCAGTACTGCCTTATCTGTCGCTATCAGTGCCGCCTTATCTGTGCCTATCAGTGCCGCCTTAACTGTGCCTATCCGTGCCCATCAGTGCAGCCTATCAGTGCCGCCTCATCAGCGCATATCAATGAAGGAGAAAAATTACCTGTTTGCAAAATTTTATAACAAACTATGAAACATGATTTTTTTGCTTTTTCACAATTTTCCATCTTTTTTTGTTTGTTTAGCAAAAAATAAAAATCCCAGTTGTGATTAAATACCACCAAAATAAAGCTCTATTTGTGGGAAAAAAATGATAAAAATTTCATTTGGGTACAGTGTACGCGCAATTGTCATTCAAAGTGTGACAGCGCTGAAAGCTGAAAATTGGTCTGGGCAGGAGGGGGGTTTAAGTGCCCAGTAAGCAAGTGGTTAAATATACAGGCTGAAATATCATTAACATTTCACACATATTTCTCATAGGAATAAAAAATATGATTTTTGTTTTATACAAATTATATACATGTATATTATATACATTTTTGGGCTCTACATTGAACCAATTATATTAAAAATTGCTTAGAAGAATATCTATCTATCTATCTATCTATCTATCTATCTATCTATCTATCTATCTATCTATCTATCTATCTATCTATCTATCTATCTATCTATCTATCTATATATATATATATATATATATATATATATGTACACAGACAAATCTCCTAGTGAGAGCAATGGGAGAAGGAAAAGGAGAGGGGGTGGAAAGGGAAAACAAAAGGGAAGAGAGAGGAAAGAAGGGAAATATTTATGTTAGAGTAATTATCCAAGAATGCTTTGAAGCTAAGTTCAGTATTCAATCCCTCAGGTACAATATTTCCTAATTTATAAATTCAGTATTTTTCTTTACATGATAGTACTCTATCAAAATTTCCTCTGCGAGGTGGTAAGTCTAAGGCAAAAATATCCTTAACTGTCAGGCCTTCCGCCTGTCCAGCATGTACTTCTTTAAATTGTTGTGCTAGTGGATTGTCTCTTTCTTTTTCTTTCTTTTTAGATTTACTCTTTATATCCCTTCAATGTTCACAGATGCATATTTGTAACTGTCTTTTTGTTTTGCCCACATAAAACTTTTTTCAGGGGCATTCAAGCATGTACAGTATATGACACGAGTAGTGTAACAGTTTTTAAAACTTCTGATTTCAAATATTTTTGTATGATCTACATAGGTGAATATGCAGGTTTTCTCTACCAGTGGACATATCTGGCAATGGCCACATGAATACATGCTTGTCATGCCAGATAAATTGGTGAGCCAATTTTTGGTGGGGCATTTTTGGAATTTAAAGTGCACTAACATATCATTGAGACTGGAGGCTCTATGAACAACCAGCTCGGGCTTAGGGCCAACAATGTCTGCAATTGTGGGATTAGTCGTTAGCACATGCCATTGTCTTTGTAATATTTTTCTTAAATCATCCCATTGTTGTCCAACTTTTGTGATGAATCTGGTAGGGCCGGAAGTGATCAGTTTCTGATCTTTGTCTTTAATTTCTAGTTTCTATTTGTGTTTAAAGATAAAAATGGTTCAACTCTAGTGGGATATAGGAGAATTTGCCCACATCCCTAAGTATACATAGAACAGAGACCCTCTTTTTGCCCTGAACAGTCCCACCAGAGGGTCTCTGTTTGTTCTATTTGTGTTTACAGATCCAAGTTTAGCTTTTCTAAGTACTCTATGAGGATAACTCCTTTCCCTAAATCTCTGGTACATATGGTTTTCCTCTTGTTGAAGCTGAGTCTTTCAGAGCAGTTCCTCCAAATGTCGAGGAACTGTCCGATTGGGATACCCTGCACCAGAGACTTAGTGTGATGACTTCCTGCATGTACCAGAGCATTTGCTATCGTATCCTTTCTATAGGTTTTGGTATTTAATTGATCTCCCTTAATTGACACATACAGCGGGGAAAATAATTATTTGATCCCCTGCAGATTTTGTAAGTTTGCCCACTTACAAAGAAATAGTTAGTTAGTAGTAAGGTTGAATAAAGACACTAGTCCATCCATCCATCCAGTAAGGTTACCTCTCCCCCCTCCCTCTCGGCAATCATCTGGGATACGTCACAGGTCCAGGATGACTTACGCATGCGCAGTGCATGCCCAGCTGTGAAGCCACAGCCGGGCACCCACAGTGACAATGTCAGCGCCGCAGAGAGGAGGGGGAGACGAGCAGGGCTTCATTCCCCTGCATCGCTGGACCCTGGGACAGGTAAATGTACGATTATTAAAAGTCAGCAGCTGCAGTATTTGTAACTGCTGAATTTTAATTTTTTTTTTTTTTTAAGCGGAACTCCTCTTTAATACTATAGAAAATTTATGGAGGGAGCTTAAACTTCGAGTTGCCAAGAGACAGCCAAGTCATGTTTTGCTTGGGGATCAAATACTTATTTTACTCACTGAACTGCAACTCAATTTACAGTATAACATTTGTATCGTGTTTTTTCTGGATTTGTGTTTGATATTCTGTCTCTATCATTTAAAATACACCTATGATAAAAATGATAGACCCTTCATTTCTTTGTAAGTGGGCAAACGTACAAAATCTGCAGGGGATCAAATTAATTTTTTTCCCCACCCTATAGATCCAGGAAGGGGATTTCTACTTGATGATAATTAAAAGTTAGTCTGATATTTCTATCATTTTGGTTAAGTTTTGCTTTGTTTTTATTTTTGTTTTGTTTTGCATTCGGTCCCCCGCATAGTAATAAAATATCATCGATGTACCTTAGCCACTTAATTATGTGGCCAAGGTATATCAAGGATTGATACACCATATCTTTTTCCTATAGTCTTAAATGTAGACATGTGTAAGCTGGGGCCCATGGGGCTCCCATTTAACTGCCACTAGTTTGTTGATAGCTTGCTCCCAGAAACCGAAGTAGTTGTTATGTAATAGGAAGTCAAGCAATTCCCAAATAAATTCATTTTGGGCTCCCATTTCTGGGTAATGAAGTTCCAAAAAGTATTTTACAGCTCTTAAACCCCACTTGTGTGGTATCAGCGTGTAAAGAGATTCAACATCGACACAGTGTCAGAAACCATGAACCAGACCGAGACAGAAGTACAGTAAAATCGCACTTGTTATTAATAAAAATAAAAAGGTAAATAGAGTAAGCGTGGTCAAAGCATAGCCAGAGTCCAGTAACCGGATCAGGTAATCAGCCAAGCTAGAGTTCAGTAACCAGATCGGGTAATCAGCCAGGCCAGAAGTCAGGGATCCAAGTAGAGGAACAGCAAGCAGGATAAGGAGCCAGAAGTGATGTCAGCAAAGCCAGTCTTTAAACAGGAACGCAGGAGATGGTTTCTTGTGATGTGACCAAGGCGAAGGCAGGAATGAAGTGAGCTGGAGATCTTTAAGTAGGCGGGACTGACGAGCAGATCCACAACAGCTGGTTAACTGTGGAGAGAGATGAGAGCTGGCAATTAGCCTACAGCTGAGCAGCCAGCTCAAAGAAGGAAGGGCTGAGCCAGCCCTGACACACAGACAAGAGGGGTACCCTCCGATACTGTTAGTCCTTTCAGTTTCAAAAGTACATCTCTTGTGTCTTGCACATAAGATGGGAGTGTGATGACTATCATTTTGATCATATCATCCAGGTACCGTATTTATCGGCGTATAACACGCGCCGGCGTATAACACGCACCCCAAGTTTAGGAGAGAAATTTAAGGAAAAAAACTTTTAGGAGGGAAGTTTAAGGAAAAAAAACTTACATTAAAATGCCCATCAATGCAGCCTCATCAGTGTTCATCTGCAGCCTTGTTAGTGTCATTGCAGCCTTTTCAGTGTCAGTGCAGCCTTGACCCAGTGTCCATTGCAGCCTTGTCAGTGCAGCTTTGCCCCAGTGCAATCTTGTCAGTGCAGCTTTGCCCCAGTGCAGCCTTGTCAGTGCAGCCTTGTCAGTGCAGCTTTGCCCCAGTGCAGCCTTGTCAGTGCAGCCTTGTCAGTGCAGCTTTGCCCCAGTGCAGCCTTGTCAGTGCAGCCTTGTCAGTGCAGCTTTGCCCCAGTGGTCAGTGCAGCCTTGCCCCCAGTGTCCATGCTTGGACAGATCGCCGCCGACATACACATAGCTGCATGTAGTTTTAAATATGGCGCCGCGGAGTTCGGAGAGACTCGGCGGAGCTGAACGAACGCCGCCGAGATACACATAGTCGAGTGTATTCGGCTCTTTCCGGCGCCGGTTACAGTCCCGCCCAGTCCCGCCCTATGATGGACATAACACAGGTCCAATGGCGGGACTGGGCGGGACTGTGAGCGGCGCCGGAAAGAGCCGAATACACTCGACTATGTGTATCTCGGCTCCGAGCAGTCACTGTGATTTCGGCGGCGCTCGTTCAGCGCCGCCGAGTCCCTCTGAACTCCGCGGCGCCATATTTAAAACGACACGCTATGTGAATGTCGGCGGCGATCGCCGCCGATAGATCACAATTAGCGGGGATCGGCGGGGATCAGCGTATAACACGCACCCACGATTTTCCCCTGATTTTAAGGGGAAAAAAGTGCGTGTTATACACCGATAAATACGGTATTTACCTATACATTCCAGTGGACCACCTACTGCACATACTATTGGCCTTCCAGGTGGTTTAATTGGGTTTTTATGAATTTTAGGTATCACATAAAATGTTGGAACATTGAATGTGTCTGCCCTCAAATAGTTGCTTTCATTTTTTGTTAATAAATTGACCTCAAACGCCTCAAATAACTTGCGGTTCAGTGAGATTACTAGCAGTGAAAAGGGATATACCTATCATTTTAAATACGGTAGATGTCACAGTCAGAAAGTTGTTTATCTCTTCCTCGTAATCGTAAAAGTAATTCATTAAGACGACATTCCCTCCTTTATCACTTCTTTTTATAATATAGGATGTGTGTTTTTGTTCCAAGAGGGGCACTCTTTCCTTCTTGGTTAGATTATCAGGGTCTTTCTTCTCCCAATTAATCTTTTTAAGATCTGAATGTACCAGATCTAGAGAAAGGCTAATGCCGCGTACACACGAGCGGATTTTTCATCTGAAAAACTTGTTTTTTCTGACGGAATTCCGCTCAAGCTTGCCTTGCATACACACGGTCACACAAAAGTTCTCTAAACTTTCGACCGTCAAGAACGCGGTGACGTACAACACTACGACGAGCCGAGAAAATGAAGTTCAATGCTTCCGAGCATGCATCAAATTGTTTCCGAGCATGCGTAGGAATTTTGCGCATCGGAATTTGTACAGACGATCGCATTTTCGGATAGGAACTTTTTTCGTCTGAAAAATTAAGAACCTGCTCTCATTTTTTTGCTGGCGGCAATTCCGCCAGCAAAAGTCCAATGGAGCATACACACGGTCGCATTTTCCAAAAGCTCTCATCGTCTTTTGCTGGCCGAATTTCCGATCGTGTGTACACGGTATTACCCATTTGTTTTAACTTAAATTGGGCATTTTCTTTGATTTGGTCTTTAACCTAGTTATTCTTTTCGAGGGAGATGTTTCTATGTCATCTGTATTACTATCATCTGAGTCATTTTCATTTAGTAAACAGATTAAATTTATTAATGGCTTGTTTATCACTCTCACCAATCTCCTCTTTCTCTTTTGGGGTATTGTTTTTATTTTGTATGGCCCTAAGGAGTATTTTTCTTAAAAATAGGTTTAGGTCTTTAAAGACCTTAAATTCATCCATTTTACACAACGGTGAAAAGAAAGTCCTTTTTGGAGGAGTTTAATATGTTTTTTCCTGCAGTCTAAATTCAGAAAAAAATTCATTATTTTTAAATCATTATTTTGCCCAGATGGAAGTTCTTTATAAGATTCAACATCATTTAATTTTTCAGGCTCCTTGTTTGTCTTATGCCCTGTACACACAGTCGGACATTGATCGGACATTCCGAGGACAAAATCCATGGATTTTTTCCGACAGATGTTGGCTCAAACTTGTCTTGCATACACACGGTCACACAAAGTTGTCAGAAAATCCGATCGTTCTGAATGCGGTGACGTAAAACACGTACATGGGGACTATAAACGGGGCAGTAGCCAATAGCTTTCGTCTCTTAATTTATTCTGAGCATCGGATTTGTGTACACGCGATCGGAATTTCCGACAACGGATTTTGTTGTCGGAAAATTTTATAGCCTGCTCTCAAACTTTGTGTGTTGGAAATTCCTATGGAAAATGTGTGATGGAGCCTACACATGGTCAGAATTTCCGACAACAAGGTCCTATCACACATTTTCCATCGAAAAATCCGACCGTTCGTACAGGGCATTAGTGTTTTTGTCTGTGAGTTACGACTTCTTTTGTTACCCGTTTCTGTGAGGTACTTGTTCCAAGAGGGGCACTCTTTCCTTCTTGGTTAGATTATCAGGTCCTTTCTTCTCCCAATTAATCTTTTTAAGATCCGAATGTACCAGATCTAGAAAAAGGCTAATGCCGCGTACACATGAGCGGATTTTCTTTCGGAAAAAACTTGGATGGTTTTTCCGACAGAATTCCGCTCAAGCTTCCCTTGCATACACACGGTCACACAAAAGTTCTCTGAACTTTCGACTGTCAAGAACGTGGTGACGTACAACACTACGACAAGCCGAGAAAATGAAGTTCAATGCTTCCGAGCATGCGCTGAATTGTTTCCGAGCATGCGTAGGAATTTTGCGCGTCGGAATTTGTACAGACGTTTTTTGGTCTTATAGCAGCACCATCTTGAATGTAAAGCATTTTAGGGTGTGCCCCCCAAGTATGTTTTTGTATATTGTATGGACCCTGACCAGGTCTCTTGGGTTGGAGCACCCCTCCCCCTCTTCATTACCCCTTATTAGTGGCCACCAGTGTATAGGAGGAATCCCTTCAGTTCTCTCACATAGAGGAGTTTATCTCCCATGGTTGAGACACAGGATCTTTCATTCTTTCATTCTATTACTAGAGTAGGACCCACTAATTCGGGGTACTTTGTCGCAGTAAGTGGGCTTAGCACTATATGATCATATAGTGTGACCAAACCCCCGTATTTTTGAATATGTTCAGGTGTTTTTAACTAGCCTTGGGGATTAAAGCTCATTTTTGTATGTGTGCCCTGTAATCTGTTTTGTGCTGGGTAACAGGCACAGAAAACCAGATTTTGGTTTCGATCCCCTCTCTGGATAATTAATCACAGGTCCTGTTGCGGCCAGGAGCGTGGGTCAACCACTAATTAGCTCATTCACATGTAGAAAAAAGTAACTCCATAGCGTAATCCCGTTTCAAACTGATTTATTAAATTAAATTAGATTCCCCCTTGTAGGACATACACTTACAAAAATGCAAATTCAAACAGGCATGTGTAATAATGAATAATAACGCCAATGGGGAGCGTGGTGGTGTCTCCTACCGACTGCAGCATGGCTTTCCAGTGCTCAGTAGAGTGATAAACTGTAAATTAAATTAGGAATAACTGTTATTGGAAGGTTTAATTCACCAAAATGTCAATTAAAGAATTACTAAAAAGGGTATAAACAAACCCAAAAGCTGAACGAAATATCACTACACCACGAGGGTAAAGGGAGTTTCAAATTTATAGTAATGATATCTGACCACAGGAGGGTGCTGGTGATTGGATTACCTTCAATTGAAGGGGTATTTAAGCAGCAATACACTGACCCCTCCCTGTTCTGAAGAAGCTTGCAGTAATTGGCGGGTGAAAGGCGTCAAAATAAAAATAGGTTATTGCACCCGGACCCAGGATGTCCCCATGCTGGTTTGCATAGCCTGAAAAAGCCTAGAGGAACTTTTAGACCTTTCTGTACTACCTCACGGTCTCCATTCAAAAGCATGGCCATCACCACACGGTCTTTAAACGATTGATGGGAAGCATTCCACTTAGAGGAGCAAGGGCAGACTCTCAGCACCTCAGATAAGCAGTTTGAAGTGATCCTGGTGGAGCCACAAGAGATTGAAGATGCATTTATGTGGAAGAGGAAGCCGTGAGTAACAGGCATGTCCAAGAATCTTTGCTAAAGCTTAAGCCTGGTTTCACACATGTGCGGTGCGAATTGAAGCTCAGGTTTCACTGGGGAGATAAAAATCTCCTGTTCAAAGGATTCATTGCGTTTTTGCTCAGGATTAGAGAGCAGGGAGAGGGGGAGGGAGGGGGGTGGGAGGGGGAGGTGTAGTGAGGAGAAAGAGAAAATCCTTGTTCAGAACGCAATGCATCTGCGAATCAGATGCGTTCCCATAGGAGATAATAGGCTTGTAATTCGCACCGCAATGCCCAAAAAACGCACACGTTTTTTGTGCAATGCGCAGTGCGAATGCAACGCACATATGTGAACCAGATGCATTCATATGAATGTATTTTAAAATGTCCTGCGAATTAGATGCGGTGTAAGCCGCATCTAATTCGCATAGGTGTGAACCCGGGCTTAATAATTTCTGCAACAAGTGTCTCTCTGCTTGCTGGAACTAGTCACAACTACTTTATTTTCTTGCTGACAATAATCCTATCCTTGCATGACATTATAAACAGTTTATGGACAATAGGAGATACTTGGGATTAAATCTCAGCTTGCTGCCAGTTTATTAGGGAAAGATTTCACTGCATGTACAATTGCTGATTACAGTATCTCAAAAAAGTGAGTACACACCTCACATTTTTGTAAATATTTTATTATATCTTTTCATGTGACAAGACTGAAGAAATGACAGTTTGCTACAATGTACAGTAGTGAGTGTACAGCTTGTATAACAGTGTAAATTTTCTGTCCCCTCAAAATAACTCAACACACAGCCATTAATGTCTAAACTGCTGGCAACAAAAGTGAGTACACCCCTAAGTGAAAATGTCCAAATTGGGACCAAAGTGTCACTATTTTGTGTGGCCATCATTATTTTCCAGCACTGCCTTAACCCTCTTGGGCATGGAGTTCACCGGAGCTTCACAGGTTGCCACTGGAGTCCTCTTCCACTCCTCCATGACGACATCACAGAGCTGGTGGATGTCAGAGACCTTGCGCTCCTCCACCTTCCATTTGAGGATGCTGCACAATAGGGTTTAGGTCTGGAGACATGCTTGACCAGTCTATCACCTTTACCCTCAGCTTCTTTAGCAAGGCAGTGGTCATCTTGGAGGTGTGTTTGTGGTCGTTATCATGTTGGAATACTGCCCTGTGGTACAGTCTCTGAAGGGAGGGGATCATGCTCTGCTTCAGTATGTCACAGTACATGTTGGCATTCATGGTTCCCTCAATGAACTGTAGCTCCCTAGTCCTGGCAGCACTCATGCATCCCCAGACCATGACACTCCCACCACCATGCTTGACTGTAGGCAAAACACACTTGTCTTTGTACTCCTCACCTGGTTGCCGCCACACACGCTTGACACCATCTGAACCAAATAAGTTTATCTTGGTCTCATCAGACCACAAGACATGGTTCCAGTAATCCATGTCCTTAGTCTGCTTGTCTTCAGCGAAATGTTTTCTGGCTTTCTTGTGCAATATCTTTAGAAGAGGGTTTCTTCTGGGATGACAGCCACGCAGACCAAATTGATGCAGTGTGCGGCATTTGGTCTGAGCACTGACAGGCTGACCCCCCCACCCCTTCAGCCTCTGCAGCAATGCTGGCAGCACTCATACACCTATTTCCCAAAGACAATTTCTGGATATGATGCTGAGCATGTGCACTCAACTTCTTTGGTTGACCATGGCGAGGCCTGTTATGAGTGGAACCTGTCTTGTTAAACCGCTGTATGGTCTTGGCCATCATGCTGCAGCTCAGTTTCAGGGTCTTGGCAATCTTCTTACAGCCTAGGCCATCTTGTAGAGCAATAATTTTTTTTCAGATCCTCAGAGTTCTTTGCCATGGGGTGCCATGTTGAACATCCAGTGACCAGTATGAAAGAGTGAGAGTGATAACACCAAATTTAACACACCTGCTCCTCATTCACACCTGAGACCTTGTAACACTAACGAGTTACATGACACCGGGGAAGGAAAATGGCTAATTGGGCCCAATTTGGACATTTTCATTTAGGGGTGTACTCACTTTTGTTGCCAGTGGTTTAGACATTAATGGCTGTGTGTTGAGTTATTTTGAGGGGACAGCAAATTTACACTGTTATACAAGCTGTACACTCACTACTTTACATTGTAGCAAAGTGTCATTTCTTCATTGTTGTCACATGAAAAGATAGAATAAAATATTTACAAAAATGTGTGGGGTGTACTCACTTTTGTGAGATACTGTATACTAGCATCAAACCTTGCTGGATGACACTTCCTGTCCATTACTATTATTCATATTTTCTATATAACCAGCAATGACAACCCTACTCTACTTTCTATGGATTTTTCCCATAATGCTCTGAATGGCCATTTGCTACTAATCCAACATCATTGGCCTTATCGTTCAAAGCCTTTTGCAGCAGCTTGAGTTTTCCACTGCCAACTTTCTGCTATTACATGAAGTGGATTATGTTACACCATCTCCATAGTTAAATCCATAGGTTTAATGTACATGTATTAATATTTTACTATATGGTTTTTCTCCTGACTCCTGGAGGCTCTAATGACATGGGTCATTAAACAAAGGGATTTGGTCATTTGGATTAAATATTACTGCTAACAATTTTGTTACCCCATTACTGGAAGGTATTACTATACACATTTTATCTCATTGAGGTTTTAATCTCTGTTATTAATAAAGTTTTGTAAATTGTATTACCTTGAACTGCAAGGGTGTCTTTATTACCTACTTTTTGTCAGTCTGTTCTCTACAGCTGATGCATCATTTTTGAATGAGGATTGGGCAGTACATGGTACATGGTCAGATGCCCAGCATTTACAGGTGTCGACAAGGAACATCCTGTTAGAAGAATGGAAAAGAAAAATTACCTCATCGGTCTGTTGCTGCGCCTTTACTGTCCAATCACAGCCTGGGGTAGAGAGGTGACTTGGCTGTGTTGCTTAACGGCAGCAGAGAAAATTCAGGTCACCAGTCTGGCTATATTGTACAGTATGTGCAACAGAGATGCGGCAGGTAATAATTCGTTTAACACCCAATGAAGTAAACAAACAGGTATTTTATTGCAAAATTAGGCCTAACAACAGAGTCCCGCTTTAACTGGCACAGCAATACAGCATTAACTAGTAGTGAGTATGTGCCGCAAACAGATCTTATATTTACGTGCGACTGTGTAAAAGTTCCACATGGTACACACTTATGCCCCGTACACACGGTCGGACATTGATCGGACATTCTGACAACAAAATCCATGGATTTTTTCCGATGGATGTTGGCTCAAACTTGTTTTGCATACACACAGTCACACAAAGTTGTTGGAAAATCCGATCATTCTGAACGCGGTGACGTAAAACACGTATGTCAGAACTATAAACGGGGCAGTAGCCAATAGCTTCCATCTCTTTATTTATTCTGAGCATGCGTGGCACTTTGTGCGTCGGATTTGTGTACACACGATCGGAAATTCCGCCAACGGATTTTGTTGTCGGAAAATTTTATAGCCTGCTCTCAAACTTTGTGTGTCGCAAAATCCGATGGAAAATGTGTGATGGAGCCTACACACAGTTGGAATATCCGACAACAAGGTCCTATCACACATTTTCCGTCTGAAAATCCATGTGTACGGGGCATTATGGTTCAGCAATCTAACTCTGCTGGTTATAAATAAATTCCATCAATCCAGGGGTTTTAAATCCCCAAATCTCAGTGTGTAAGTAAGAGTTAGTACCCTTTTTAGGGAAAGCCCTCGCCTGGATGGGTGCTGAGGGTGAGACTAGCTTAGCCCTTTATAATCTGGAACTGGAAGGGCTTTCAAAGGTTGATGGGAAAAGGTTGCCTATAGACCACCATGAGTAAGGCTGCAGCTCATGTGAATTATACCCTTCATAGTAAGTCCAGTATAGCCCCATCAAAGAACCCATCTAAGGGAACCTAGAGTGAGGGAACTGGAAGTGCTGATCAGCATCCTTATCCTGCTGTTAAAAGTTGGGTCTGGACAATGTAATGTTGCTGATGTCAGGTGCATGGAGGAAGTGTTGTAACGGAAGGAATGGTGCACTCTGTTCATGCTGACAGCAAACAAAGAAAACATTGGAATGGCTAATCATGTGGACAATCATTATTTCTTGAGGAGGACCTCAGGCTGGGAGCATGTGAGTAACTAAAATCGAAGAATTCCCCCACGTTATAGGTGTGTGGCGGCCTATCATGATCCTGTTGCAGGAGGATGTGGTAGGGGCCCTCGGCAAGCATGACCATTGCTGGCAGCGAATCGAGCCCTGCTATCATGTGTACTTAGGTCCCCTACATTATTGTTAATATCAGCAGTTATAATGTTAACAGTAGCAGTAACAGGGCTGTGCACAGCACTGCATGTCTCTTCATAATCCACAGCAGTCCTCAAAGCTGAAGTCCAGGATTCCTGTCACTGTAAATAGTTTTTTTAGGTCAAGCTAGCCCGAACTAACTATTTCCATTACTAAGTCATTCGACAGCTGTGAGCGCTGTATTATACTGTAGTAGCATCAGTTGCATACATCATGCAATGCTTTATTCCCGCAGCAGAACAAGAGACTTCTGTCTGCTGCTGCAACAAAATCGAATTGGGCTAAGTGCTTCTCAACCATTCTGAGGAAGCCTTATATTTTTATCAATAAATACAATGCTTTCGCTGATTGGCTGAGCTGGAGATTCTGACATCATCCTCCTGTCTCCTTGCTCAATCAGAGGAAGCCTTGTATTCATTGATTAAAATACAAGGCTTCCTCTCAATGGCTGAGAAGCACTCAGCCCGAATCTATTTAGTTCTGGCAGAAGATGGGAATGGCCCAGTACCGCTGTTGGAGCACAGCTCTGCATACCTTAAGTAGCCACCAAATAACTTAGTAGTGGAAATAGTTTGTTTGGGTAAAGCTATTTAAAGTGACAGAAAACCTGGAATTTGATCTTAATTGTGGCCTTGGTTTCCCACCAAAAATTTCATAGCAGCAGCAACATTCTTCCCTCCACCATAAATGTGGATCTCTCTCCCCTCCTTTAGGACCCTTTATATATCAGCCATTGTCAGCCAGGGTTCCTCCAAAGACTGTTCCCTTAGCTATGGTCGAGCTTTCCTCTGATGGTGCCTAGAACATTTTGGGTCCAACACTACTTGACAAAGCCAGCAGCATGAGACCAATGATCTTTTTGCTATCTGTAAGGATAGTATTGTGACCACCTCTGTAAGGGTTCCATTCTTCCTACTAACCCCTAATGTAAGGGGTATGTTTACCATTGACCCTCCAATAAATTTGGTTTTAGTAAGGGTTCCACTGAGACCTGAAGATTATTTTATGGTTTCCTCTGAGGTAAGAAGGTTGAGAAAGACTGTTCTTACGGTTGCGCTTCCTTTCTGGATACTTCCCTGCTGATACCAGCCTCCTTTCTCCAGCACACATGTGGCCTCCTGTAGATGGGGCCTTGAACAAATTACCCCTTGGAAGGAACACACACGCAGGGTTTTAGCACTGTATCAGTTTTATAGTAACAGTTCAAAGTTGTAGTAATTACAGTACAATAGATGAACATTACAGCACTTTGAACAAAACAGTATCAACACAGCCCCATGTAGTATGGTTTGCAGTAGATTTGCTGAAGGACAGCCTCTGTTAGAAGGGTGGCAGTATTTTTTATAATCTCGCTGCACTGGCCCACTGAAAAGGAATACTTGGACGGTTCCTCCACACTGGACAGTGTCCCTTACTCTGTCAGTACTTGCCAGAAATCTTTCTCTGCTCTAAGCACTGTCCTTAACCAGCAGGTTCCTCACCCTATTATACCACTTGATCAAAGTGTGATTTTGTGGGTTCCCTTATTTAAAGGCTCCCTTGTTAGGATGACCAGCTGAACTCTTGCAGGAATTTGGGTATCAAATCAAATACCTGCCTTTCCAGAGGGTTGACGGAGTCTCTAAGGGGTAAATTTCTTAAGTTGTCAGCATGCCAAGACATTTTGGACAATTTCATGCTCTTAACTTTGTGGGAACAGTTTGGAAATGGCCCCTTCCTGTTCCAACATGACTGTGCACAAAGCAAGGTCCAGAAAGACATGGATGAGCGAGTTTGGGGTGGAGGAACTTGACTGGCCTGCACGGTCCTGACCTCAACCCAATAGAACAACTTTGGGATGAATTTGAGCAGAGACTGCAAGACAGGCCTTCTCATCCAACATCAGTGCCTGACCTTACAAATGCGCTTCTGGAAGAATGGTCAAACATTCCCATAGACACACTCCTAAACCTTGGGGACAGCCTTCCCAGAAGAGTTGAAGCTGATATAGCTGCAAAGGGTGGGTCAACTCAATATGGAACCCTACGGACTAAGACTGGGATGCCATTAAAGTTCATGTGTGTGTAAAGGCAGCCATTCCAATACTTTTGACAAATATAGTGTATGTTAGGGCAATGTAAACTTTCAAGAATGGATGGACAGAAATATGAATTCTTTGATAGATAAGACAGTTCACATACGTTCATTTCAAATGTGAACTGTCTTTAAAGCTTTAAAAGCTAAGAACTGGGAAGATTTGGGGAGTGAAAACAAATGGCAACCACCCCAACCTATAACTAGCCTTTGCAGCAAGGAGCATAAGGAAGGGCAACACACATCAAAGACAGACACAATTTCCTAGCTCACTTACCAGCTAGCCTGCAATGAAACCAAGTTGACTGACAGTTCACGTTAAGAACAAGGGGTTTAGTCGCACACATTTGCAAACATATGTGTAAGCTGCAGTGGCCATGTCAAGGCACCCCAGTTTACTGCGATCCTAACTCTATAATTTTAAGAACCTCCCAAAGTGGAGCACATATATAGCAGTTTGTTAGATTAACGGCAGGTATGCCTGGAGGGAGCCCACCCCTCCTTAGAGGTATAGGGACGCACAGGACACCCAGCAAGGGCACAATTGCAGCTGAAGGTATCCCATTCGTGCCCGCACCAAGATTTGGGGAGTCACCCACACATCTGTTATTATTGGCTATGGGCTGAATAAGTAACCGAACCGCACCACCTAATACTGCACGCCTTCTAAGGGACCATCATAGGTGATCTTGACCTTTTTTAGGTGACCCCAGAAGTTTCAGTATAAATAATATATGTTAATAAAATATCCTACATCAGTCAATAGCAAATATAAGAAAATGCTTTCAGGAATTGCCAGACTTACTTGATCCCATCTCAGGTGATCGCAGGGCTGATAAATCCTATCTAGAAAAACTGGTAAAGGTGAGATGAAAAGGCCATATTTCTGCAGTATGGAAGATATTTTCATTGTACTTTTGTCCCCTCGAGTCATTTTTTTTCTTAGCTTTTCTCCAATTTCATCTCACTGTATGTCCTTGTAAGGCCTAACTAGATTTGGGATTTTTCGCTCCTAGATGGTTTCATAAAAAGCAAATAGCTTCATAGATGAACTGTAATAAAACTCAGAAATATTTTCTTAGAGAGCCTTTGGTGACAAAATAAATCATAAAAGTGCTAGTCTCGTGGGGTCTCGCACAGTCTCTGCAGCCACAAGATGGAACTCTCTGCTTATGTTACGGCATACATTTCAGCTAATGCTCAGATTATATCACAAACCTCCCAACTTTCTGAAATGCCAAAGAAATGACCCATTCAGTACCAAATTCTTTTGTGTACTTTTAAGGTGTCTTTTTCCATACACTTGGTCATACATTTATCGTTTCAGATAGAATGAGGCTGATAGACCTTCAGCGTTTTATAATAAAATACATTGCTAGCAAATTTCTTCTAAAATTTTAAAAATACTTTAAAGTTTAAAATAAATTATTAGCTTACATTAAAACTCCAGATAGGTATATAGACACAAATTACTGAAGGTCTGTAATCATTAAAGCGGCTCTCCTGCAAGTTAATGTCATAATATATGCACCGCATACTAGCATATTATGAAAGCTTTACTTTAAAACGAATCCCTCCAGTGACGCGCTGTCACAGCTGCCTAGGGTTGCCACCTGTCCGGGATTCACCCGGACAGTTCGGGTTTGGAACCATGCGTCCGGGTTTCAGACTATGGCTTCCCAGCAGGGTTGCCAGCTGCAGTTGTCTAAGCCGAGAGTGTCTGTTACACTCTCTTTCATGCTGCCCAAAGCCAGCACTAACAATCCCCCCCCCCCCCCAAAACAGACACACAGACGGGAGAGGAGAGAGGGCTTGATCTGCACCTCTTCCTCCCACCCCTCTGCCTCTGTGTATGCCCACACTCCAATCCCCAGGGATGCGCCTCAGAAAAGGAAGGTCCAGCAGCCTCAGATACATCTGGATGAGAGATGCTGACTGCCAAGGGGTGAGTGAACTCACCATCCATCCCTGTCTGTGATTGAAGTCACCCCCCTTCTCTCTCCTGCCTCTGAGTGAGTACACTAAGGTAAATCAGGGTTCTCAGAGCACCCCTTACATCAGAGTTACCCTTTACACCAGAAGCCACAGTGTTCATCCTTACATCAGAGTCCTCTCCGTACATCAGAGTTCTCAGTGTTCCCCCTTAAATCAGGGTTCTCAGAGCACCCCTTACATCAGAGTTACCCTTTACACCAGAAGCCACAGTGTTCATCCTTACATCAGAGTCCTCTCCGTACATCAGAGTTCTCAGTGTTCCCCCTTAAATCAGGGTTCCCAGGGCATCCCTTACATCAGAGTCTGCAGAGTCCTCCCTTTACAGTGAAAGAGAACTCTGCGAGTTCAGATTTAAAATGGGTTTGACTTGATGAAAAGGTGGCAACCCTACCGCTGCCGTGGTTTCCATCTTCACCCGATCTTCCTTCCGGGTTCATGGGCTCCGGCCCTTTGAATGACCGAGCCACTATGATGTCACTCCTGCTCATGTGCGCGGGAGCCACGATCGCAGCATGCCACTCTGAATGGACCGCACCCATCCATTCAGATTGCAGTGTGCATGCACCGGTGATGTCTACTACAAATGTGAATACCTCCTAAACGGTACAGTTTTGGGGGATTTTCCTTGTACCTACAAGTATGCTTTATTAAAAGCTTAGATGTAGGTACTAGTGATCAAGTGGTGCTTACTACCGCTTTAATATGTCATGTATTTTTTAAAATACAAGCAAAGTATTATTATTTACAATATTTATAATGCCACCATTTTGCACAGCCCTTTACAATATAAATGAAGACAATGCAGTTACAAAACAAGTCCGATACCAAGTCAAATCAAGTGCAAGTACCATAATTTAACCACTTCCGGACCGCCCACCATCGTTATACGTCGCTACTTTGACATTGAATACTGTTGTTAGGGCAGCAGATAGCTCTCTCACCACGAGATCACTTTATCGGCGGCGGGAGAGGTGCCCACCCCCCTCCCACCGCGTTCCAGTCGTCTCCGCCACTTAACGGAAAACGTCGGTAGCGGCAGAGACGATCCGATCCTTTCCCCTCTGAGGCACTGTGTTGAATGGGGGAATGATGGTCCCCACTCGACTCAATGACATTGGATAACGGAAGCCACGTGAAACATCACTTCCGCCCAACGGCCTTAAGAGGACATTTCTTTTTTATTGAAAAAAAAATACATTTTTTTTATTAATATTGCATTTAAGTGTAAATGTGAGATCAGAGGTCCTTTTGACCCCAGATCTCACATTAAAGAGGTCCTGTCATGGGATGTTTACATTCCTTGTAATAGGAATAAAAGTGATCCACATTTTTTATTTTTTTTAAAGGGACAGTGTAAAAATAAAAAATAAAAAGTAAAATAAATAAGAAAAAAAAAATTTTTTAAATCGCCCTGTCCCTCCGTGCTCGCGTGCAGAAGAGAACACATATGCAAGTCGCGCCCGCATATGTAAACGGTGATCAAACCACACATGTGAGGTATCCTCACGATCGTTAGAGCGAGAGCAATGATTCTAGCTCTGTAACTCAAAACTGGTAACCTATAGAAATTTTTGAACGTCGCCTATGGAGATTTTTAAGATCTCGTTTGTCGCCATTCCATGAATGGGCGCAATTTTGAAGCATGACATGTTGGGAATCAATTTACTCACTGTAACATTATCTTTCACAATATTAAAAAAATTGGGCTAACTTTTAACTTTTGGCTCACTTTTTTTTATTTTTTTTATTCAAAAAATGTTATTTTTTTCAAAATAAATTGCATTTGTAAGACCACTGCACAAATACGGTGTGACATAAAGTATTGCAACAACCACCATTTTATTCACTAGGGTGTCTGAAAAATGATATATGATGTTTGGGGGTTCTAAGTAATTTTCTAGCAAAAAAAAAAAAGATTTTAACTTGTAAACAACAAGTTTAAAAAAGAGGCTCGGTCCGTAAAGTGGTAAACTTAGCATTAGTCTCATGTAATCCTCCTGTACAGGAGAGCTCAAAGAGGGGAAGAATGAAGTAGTATAAGGAGCCAATCAGATGTGTTGCAGTGAAAGATGCATGTTAACTGGATCAGAAAGCAAAGTGACGGAGAGATTATCTCATCAGTATGCTGCTTCTCCTTTCATTGTCCAGTCAAAGGGTAGGAGTGTAGAGGCCATCTGTGTTTAATCACTTAACCTGTTCCCAACCGGCGCACGCCGATGTACGTCGGCAGAATGGCACGGCTAGGCAAATGGACTTACAGGTACATCCATTTGAATTCCCCGCTGGCCGGAAACTCCGTGAGTCGGGCCGCGGGTCCCGCAGACTCGATCACCGCGGGGATACCCGCAATCGCCTCACGGAGAGGACGAATGGGGAGATGCTGATGTAAACAGCATCTCCCCGTTCTGCCTAGTGACAAGTGTCACTGATCACCGCTCCCTGTCATCGGGAGCTGTGATCAGAGTAATGACACACACAGCCCATCCCCCTACAGTTAGTAATCACTCCCCTAGGACACACTTAACCCCTCCCCGCCCCCTAGTGGTTAACCTCTTCACTGCCAGTGTCATTTACACAGTAATCAGTACATTTTTAATCACACTGATCGCTGTATAAATGACAATGGTCCCAAAAATGTGTCAAAAATGTCCGACATGTCCGCCATAACGTCGCAGTCACAATAAAATTCGCTGATCGCCACCATTACTAGTTAAAAAAAAAATTATTAATAAAAATGCCATAAAACTATCCCCTATTTAGTAAACGCTGTAACTTTTGCGCAAACCAATCAATAAACGCTTATTGCGATTTTTTTTTTTAACCAAAAATATATAGAAGAATACGATCGGCCTAAACTGAGGAAAAATGTTTTTTTATATATTTTTGGGGGATATTTATTATAGCAAAATGTAAAAAATAATGCGTTTTTTTCAAAATTGTTGCTCTTATTTTGTTTATGGCGCAAAAAATAAAAATCGCAGAGGCGATCAAATACCACCAAAAGAAAGCTCTATTTGTGGGAAAAAAAGGACGTCAATTTTGTTTGGGAGCCACGTCGTACGACCGTGCAATTGTCAGTTAAAACGACGCAGTGCCGAATCGCAAAAAACGCTCTGGTCAGGAAGGGGGTAAAATCTTCTGGGGCTGAAGTGGTTAAGGACTGCCCCATGCAGATATACGGTGGCAGGGCGGCCCTCCTGCGCGAAATCACATACCTTTCAGTGATTTCGTGCACAGGGTCTGGGGCGCGTGTGCTCCGCCGGCAACTCGCTCCTGCTGTGATTGGACACAGCGGGAGCCAATTGCAGGTCCGGTGAAAGCAGTGTCTGCCAGCACCCACTGATCGTTGACAGGAGAGGCAGAATGGCGGTCTGCCTATGTAAACAAGGCAGAACGCCATTCTGTCAGAGAGGAAGATGGAGATCTTATGTTCCTGCTAATCAGGAACATGGATCTCTGTCTTCCTCCAGTGAGTCCATCCCCCACACAGTTAGAAAGCACTCCCTAGGTGCACACTTAACCCTTTGATTGCCCCTGATGTTAACCCCTTCCCTACCAGTGTCATTAATACAGTGAAAGTGCATTTTTTTTTTAGCACTGATCACTGTATTAGTGTCCCCAAAAAAAGTGTCAAAAGTGTCAGTTAGGTGTCAAATTTGTCCGCCGCAATGTCGCAGTCTTGCTAAAAATCGCTGATCACCGCATTTACTAGTAAAATAAATAAATAAATAAATAAATAAAAATTCCATAAAAATATCCCATAGTATGTAGATGCTATAACGTTTGCGCAAACCAATCAATATATGCTTATTGAGATTTTTTTTTACCAAAAATATGTAGCAGAATACATATTGGTCTAAATTGATAAATAAATTTGATTTTTTTAAATTTTTATTGGGTACGTTTTATAGCAGAAAGTGAAAAAAAATATATATATTTTTTAAATTTTCTTTTTTTGTTTATAAAAAGCAGAGGTGATCAAATACCACCAAAAGAAAGCTCTATTTGTGGGGAAAAAAATGACATCAATTTTATTTGGGTACAGCATCGCACAACCGCGCAATTGTCAGTTAAAGCAACGCAGTGCTGTATTGCAAAAAATGGCCTGGTTTTGAAGGGGGCTTAAGTGGTTAAAAAAGTGAAACTACACCAGAGATAGATCAGGTCACGTCCCCTGCCAGGCAAGACTGTGATGTGGGCAGATTTGTGTAAATCTCAGGACTGGATAAACAGAAATACAAATCATTTGGTAGGTTAAAAGGCTCTTTTAAATGTCTTCATCGTGTATTTAGCTGTTTGAGAGCAGCCTGGTCTTTTCCCCTGAGGATGAGTTGTCAAGGCCTCAGTTGGGCTAGCTGGAGGCCTACTTTGCCGAGAGTTGCTGAAGCTGACTGATGGGCTGGGCTGTTATCTGAGGATCTAGTCTGGTAACATGGGGTGAAAGTATGAGGATATTGGAAATTGCTACTACAAACCTCAGTCCATCGTTTACTTGTACAAGGACTTGGCTCACAGTTCTACAAGAGAAAGTGGCCTCAAATTGTTACTAATGCCCCGTACACACGGTCGGACTTTTTGTTCGGACATTCCGACAACAAAATCCTAGGATTTTTTCCGATGGATGTTGGCTCAAACTTGTCTTGCATACACACGGTCACACAAAGTTGTCGGAAAATCCAATCGTTCTAAACGCGGTGACGTAAAAAAACGTACATCAGGACTATAAACGGGGCAGTAGCCAATAGCTTTCATCTCTTTATTTATTCTGAGCATGCGTGGCACTTTGTCCGTCGGATTTGTGTACACACGATCGGAATTTCCGACAACGGATTTTATTGTCGGAAAATTTTATAGCCTGCTCTCAAACTTTGTGTGTCGGAAAATCCGATGGAAAATGTGTGATGGAACCTACACACGGTCGGAATTTCCGACAACAAGGTCCTATCACACATTTTCCGTCGGAAAATCCGACCATGTGTACGGGGCATATGAGTTACTGGAGTATCCTACCATTAGCTACTCAAGTTTTCATTAAGGCTTTAAAAAGCACACCCCTGGACTGGTTAATGAGCTTGAAGAGTGATCAGAGTTGTGTCTTTGGCTGCGAGAAAACTACTGGTAAAAAGATCTGGGCTTTTTCTTTGCTGCTCCTACAGGGGTTGCACTACACATGCAAGGTGCAGGGATCAGGAGTGCACATTGCACAGGGTGCAGGGTTACGAGTGTGTATCATGGAAGGCTGTCAGGAAAACTGATCTGATGCTCATGCTCAAAGAAATGTGCATGCAAGTAGGGGGATGCACCCAGTATTTAAAAGTAGAAAGGCTTCGGCCTTGAAGAGAATTCTTGGGAACAAGAAGAAAATGTGCATGCACTTGATCTGTTGCCAGCTTTTGCTGCTACGCACTCGATAAGAAGATCCCAAATGAGCATCTGGAGCCTCCCCTTAATGGGGGGGGGGGGGGCAATATCAGGAAAACCAAGCTCAGGCTCATGCTCAAAGAAATGTGCACGCACACAGAACGATCCACAGTACTAGGACCATGCATGCTCTTGAGTGTGAGCAGGCACTTTTGAAAAGACTTTTGCACCCAATGTCCTATTTAAAGCACTACAGGACTCAGGATAATTGCTTTGTGGCTATCAGCAGCTCCTTATGCCTGTGACCTGTACCTCTGTTTACGTCTGTATCCTGACTCTGCTTGTTCCTGAACCTCTGTTGCTGACTCTGGCTTGTGACCTCATCTTGCCTCCTGATTCCTGGTCCAGTACTCTGCTTGCCCGACCCTGATCTTGGCCTGGCTCTACACCCGGTTCCTGATTTTGAACCTCTGCCTCCCAGTTGTTGCCAGCTTCTGCCCGCCTGACCATGAGGTCTGAGGTCTTGATGTGCCAGCTTGCCTGCTGCACCGTCTTCAGCTCTGCATCTGGTACAAGATCTTTCAACCCGGATCCCCTACAGCCACTCTGTGCCCTGTTATAACCGGTCATCAACCCCAGGGGAAATCAGACAAAAGGTATAAGGGAATCCCTCTCCTCAACTCAATTTGACCAGGTACATGACAAAGGTACAGGGTTCAGGAGTGTGTATCACACAGTGCACAAGGTTAATCAGTGTGTACCATGCAAAGCGTGTTACGCACAGGGTTGAGGAGTGTGTATTGCACAGGGTACAGGACTGTGAATCATGCATGGTGCAGGGTTCAAGAGTGTGCATCACACATGTCTAGGGTTCAGGAATGTGTATCGCACAGGGCACAGGGTTAAGGAGTGCGTATCATGCAAGGTGCAGGGTTCAGGAGTGCTTATTACACAGGGCGCAGGGTTCAGGAGTGCATATTGCACAGAGTGCAGGTTTAAGAAGTGTGTATCGCAAAGGGCACAGGGTTAAGGAGTGTGTATAGTGTAAGGTGCAGGGTTTAGGTCCATGTATCAAACAGGATGCAGGGTTCAAGAATGCATATCGCACAGGGCACAGGAATTGAGTAGTGAAGAAAACTTCCTCTACTGGCTTTTGTGTTTACCTGTGAGAAGCTGATAAGCACAGGGCAATGATAGAGATGGCAGTACGAAGTACTGGCATGGTCTGGCCAAAAAAAAAATCCTCCATAGTTCTCAACTCAGGTGCTTGTGATTGGAGGTCAGTTCCTCTCACATGACTTAAAATGTAGTCCTGAAGCTGCATACCACTTCCACAAAGTAAAAAACAGTTTATTGTACTGCACATGTACCAACACTCCATCCACAGATCCCTTGCTAATGTGTTTTTGGATAGGTGCAGCGTGGTGCGGCAGCAGAAAACACTCTGAGTGCAGGTTCTGAGTAACAGGAATATATTTTTTATTGAAGTTTGGCAAAACACAACAAGCTCAGTGGGAAGGCAACCCAACCGGGAGCACTCACAGAATGTAACAGAGATGTGTCAGTAGCAGAAGGTGACAGGTGTGCCGACAGTGCCGATAGTGCCGGTCCGTACCCAAGTTTAGATGCTTCCCGGTAGGCTGGCATGTCCTTGCACTTTCCCTACTCCTCTGGAACCTTTTCCTGATGCTAAGCACTGTCCCTACTCTAGCCACACACGAATGCGCCCCAAGCCCGGGAGCCAGGGTCTTAAGTAGACTCTGCCTAACCCAAGATGGCCACCAAAGTCACATGTGGCATCAGCATCCAATTGGATAGCTATCCCCTGTGACCCAGGAAGCCATACAGGAACTGGATTCCTCTTGACTTCCTCTCCCTCTGCAATGGATTGGTGGTTGAGCACCACCTCCAGTGGAGAAAATAGACTGCATCTGCCTGCATGTTTCATGCCTTACTAGGGATTTATAGCACAGTCTAGTAGGGGTGTAACACATTATAGAAAGGTTTCTGGGTGGAGTGTCTGTGAAATAAAGTTGTTTTTACCCTGTGGAAGTGGTATGCAGCTTTGAGAACTATGTTTTATTTCCTAGGAGGAAGGAAATAAAAATCTGGTCTTGTTCCCATTGACCAGTAAAGATGCCCATCACAAGGATGGGCCAATTTGAATGTATGGGGATTGGTACAAGCTGCAGCACTACCCGGAAGTGTCGGAGTTTTGCTTGTCAGAACAGCCAAAATTTGGTGATGGCAAAAAAGTTTGGAAGACTACTCCAGTAGGCCCCTAACAGAAGTTTTTCTTTTTGTCCCCATGATAGAGCCTCTTTGAATATTTGAGAATTTTATGTGAGCATAACTATGTAGCTCTTAATACCAAAGGAGCAGCTGGAAATTTGCCCAGGTTCTTCCCCAGTGGATTGCCCCACAGCCGCACTATCATATCCCACTATAAGTCGCTGATCACCGCCATTACTACTATAAAAAAAAAAGCTAAATAATTCCAGTATATATACCATAGTTTGTAGATGCTATAACTTTCACACAAAACAATCCACATACACTAATTGGGATTTCTGTTTTTTTACCAAAGACGTAGCAGAATACATTTTGACATAAATTTATGAAGAAATGTAATTTTTTTTTTTGTTGGATGTGTTTTATCCAATAAAAAAATAAAAAAGTAAATAATATCGTTTTTTTTTTTTTCTAAATTTTCGGTCTTTTTTCGCAATTACTAGTTAAAGCAGCGCAGTGCTAAATAGCAAAAAATGCCCGAGAGTAAAACTTTCTGGAGCTCAAGTGGTTAAACAAATTCAGTGGAACCACAACTCTTCAGACTTTTAAGATGTTTGGTTATCTCTAGCAGACAATAATTCAATTGGGAAAAGACTGCCTTCCTGTTTAATGTGCCTAGGCACATACCTACTGTAGGCACATTCCCACTCTACCTAATGGTACAAGAAGACTAATGCCCCGTACACACGGTCGGATTTTCCGACGGAAAATGTGTGATAGGACCTTGTTGTCGGAAATTCCGACCATGTGTAGGCTCCATCACACATTTTCCATCAGATTTTCTGACACACAAAGTTTGAGAGCAGGCTATAAAATTTTCCGACAACAAAATCCGTTGTCGGAATTTCCGACCGTGTGTACACAAATCCGACGCACAAAGTGCCACGCATGCTCAGAATAAATAAAGAGATGAAAGCTATTGGCTACTGCCCTGTTTATAGTCCCGACGTACGTGTTTTACGTCACCGCGTTCAGAACGATCGGATTTTCCGACAACTTTGTGTGACCGTGTGTATGCAAGACAAGTTTGAGCCAACATCCGTCGGAAAAAATCCTAGGATTTTGTTGTCGGAATGTCCGATCAATGTCCGACCGTGTGTACGGGGCATAATACATCTACAATCACCTTACCCAGTTTTGTTGTAGTTCATTTTTTTTTCTCAGCATTTATCTAACAGTTGTGTGGCATTCTTCTGAGCTTTCATAAGGCACTTATTTTTTCTTGTAAGGAGACTACTGCTTTATACATAAAGTGCATCCGGAAAGTATTCACAGCACTTCACATTTTCCACATTTTGTTATGTTACAGCCATATTCCAAAATGGATTAAATTCATTATTTTCACCAAAATTCTGCAAACAATACCCCATAATGACAACGTGAAAGAAGCTTGTTTGAAATCTTTGCCAATTTATTAAATTGAAAAAATCACACGTATATAAGTATTCACAGCCTTTGCCATGATACTCAAAATTGAGCTCAGTTGCATCCTGTATCCACTGATCATCCTTGAAATGTTTCTACAACTTGATTGGAGTCCACCTGTGGTAAATTCAGTTGATTGGACATGATTTGGAAAGGCACACACCTGTCTATATAAGGTCCCGCAGTTAACAGGGCGTGTCAGAGCACAAACCAAGCCATGAAGTCCAAGGTATTGTCTGTAGACCTCCAAGACAGGATTGTATCAAGTCACAGATCTGGGGAAGGGTACAGAAAAATTTCTGCAGCATTGAAGGTCCCAATGAGCACAATGGCCTCCATCATCCATAAATGGAAGAATTTTGGAACCACTAGGACTCTTTCTAGAGTGGGCCGCCCAGTCAAACTGAGCAATCGGGGGAGAAGGACCTTAGGGAGGTGACCAAGAACCCAATGGTCACTCTAACAGAGCTACAGCGTTTCTCTGTGGAGAGAGGAGAACCTTCCAGAAGAACAATCCTCTCTGCAGCACTCCACCAATCAGGCCTGTATGGTAGAGTGGCCAGACGGAAGCCAGTCCTCAGTAAAAGGCACATTACAGCCTGCCTGGAGTTGGCCAAAAGGCACCTGAAGGACTCTCAGACCATGAGAAACAAAATTCTCTGGTCTGATGAAACAAAAATTGAACTATTTGGCCTAAAATGGCAAAGCGTCATGTCTGGAGGAAACAAGGCAACGCTCATCACCTGGCCAATACCATCCCTACAGTGAAGCATGGTGGTGGCAACATCATTCTGTGGGGATGTTTTTCAGCAGCAGGAACTGGGAGAGTAGTCAGGATCGAGGGAAAGATGAATGCAGCAATGCACAGAGACATCCTTAATGAAAACTTGCTCCAGAGTGCTCTGGACTCAAGGTTCATCTTCCAACAGGACAAAAACCCTAAGCACACAGCCAAGATAACAAAGGAGTGGCTCTGGGACAACTCTGGGAATGTCCTTGAGTATCCCAGCCAGAGCCCAGACTTGAACCCGATCGAACATCTCTGGAAAGATCTGAAAATGGCTGTGCACTGACGCTCCCCATCCAACCCAATGGAGCTTGAAAGGTCCTGCAAAGAAGAATGGGAGAAACTGACCAAAAATAGGTGTGCCAAGTTTGTAGCATCCATCATACTCAAAAGACTTGAGACTGTAATTAGTGTCAAAGGAGCTTCAACAAAGTATTGAGCAAAGGCGGTGAATACTTATGTGATTTTTTTTTCATTTTTTTTTTTAATAAATTTGCAAAGATTTCAAACAAAATTCTTTCACGTTATGGGGTATTGTTTGTAGAATTTTGAGGAAAATAATGAATTTAATCAATTTTGGAATAAGGCTGTAACATAACAAAAATGTGGAAAAAGTGAAGCGCTGTGAATACTTTCCAGATGCACTGTACCTGAAACAATAGTCAAAGAATACAGTAGTGTCAGGTATTTGTTGGTGGAGTCCTGTATCCTAGAATAGACAGAAATCATGAGTCAAATTCTAACTTTAAAGGCTCGTTTACACTTGTGGTGCCTTCCGAAGCATGAGGCATCTGACAGATGTCATCTGACAATGTCATAGTCCCGATAAAAATCGCAGATCGCCACCATTACTAGTTAAAAAAAATAATACAGAAAATGACATAAATCTATCCCCTATTTTCTAGACGCTATAACTTTTGCGCCAATCAATCAATATATGCTTATTGCAATTTTTTTTACCAAAAATATGTAGAAGAATACATATGGGCCTAAACTGAGGAAGAAATTTTTGGGGGGGATATTTATTATAGCAAAAGGTACAAAATATTTCGTTTTTTTCAAAATTGTCGCTCTTTTTTTGTTTATAGCGCAAAAAATAAAAACCGCAGAGGTGATCAAATACCACCAAAAGAAAAGTTATTTGTGGGGAAGAAAGGACATAAATTTTGTTTGGGTACAACGTCGCACGACTGCGCAATTGGCAGTTAAAGCGACGCAGTGCTGTATCGCATAAAAATGGCCTGGTCATTAAGGGGGAAAATCCTTCCGGGGCTGTAGTGGTTAATTAAATGTTTCCAATCCACCGTGCATCTTTATATATAAAGATGCACGGTGGATTGGAATCGTTTAATTAAAGTGCAAGGACTTGGAAATGGTCACAGTTGAATAAGGACTTCAATCTGCATATTTGTACAGCACTTTTCATTTTTTGATATGTATATACACTAAATTATCACTGATAGAACACTGGTAATATTAATTGTAATTTTTTCACAGTATGTTTGTGGAATTTTTTTTTGATTTGTTTGTTCGATTTTTTTATTTTTTTTTTGCTTTTTGTGTGTGTTTTTTGGTTTTTGGAATGGCACAATAGTGATTATCACATTATTTTACCTTTCAATGCATATGCACTAAGTTATCACTGATATAACACTGGTATTTACAATTTTTTTCACAACATTTTTGTGGAATTTTTTGTGCGATTTCTTTTGGTGCATTTTGTTATGCATTTTTTTTTTGTTTCTGGCATTTACAGTAGTGATTATTACAGTGGGTGAAGTGCCACAGAATGTGATTCAGTCCCTTAAAATATTTATTTTTCATGACAAGTAATGATAAAGCCAACACAGTTTGGTAGCTCAAAATTTCCTCTTCATCAGGGCTTGCGTGCTGGCAATAAATTCAGATTTGTATTGGATAGCAAAATTATAGAAATTTACATGAGATTCTTAAAAAAGCTGGGGCTAAGGGCAGCCCAAACAGGAAGATTATAGATGGGACCATGCAGCATAAGTAGTATACGGCTTTTTTTGAGAAAAACTTTTAAAAATGTCATAACTATAGGAGAGCTAAAAAAAATACCACAATCCACCACCACACTGATTTTACAAATTGACCTCTGGAAGGTTTACCCCCTTCATGACCAGGCCATTTTTTGGGATATGGCACTGCGTTATTTTAACTGACAATTGTGCGGACATGCAACACTGTACCCAAATAAAATGCATGTCCTTTTTTCCCCACAAATAGAGCTTTCTTTTGGTGGTATTTGATCACCTCTGTGTTTTTTTCTTTTGTGTTTTTTTTGCACTGTACACAAAAAAGATTGTCAATTTTGAAAAAAGAAAAAAACAATATTTTTTGCTTTCTGCTTTAAAACATACCCAAAAAAAATGTAAAACAATCGAATTTCTTGATAAATTTACGCCAATATGTATTCAGCTACATGTTTTTGGTAAAAAAAATCCCAATAAGGGTATATTGATTGGTTTACAAAAAAATGTGTCTACAAACTATGGGATATATACTGAAATATTTATTTATTTACTAGTAATGGCGGTGATCAGCGACATAACGGGACTGAGATATTGCAACGGACATTGGGACACTAGCTGACACTTTTTGAGAATCAGTGACACTAATACATTGATCAGTGCTAAAAATATGCACTTTCACTGTACTAATTACGCTGGCTGGGAAGGGGTTAAACATCTAGGGCAATCAAAGGGTTAATTGTGTGCCTAGCCAGTGTTTGGGTATACTGTATTAGGTGCTTTTACTAGCGGAAGTAATCTATTTCATTCCCTGCTTTGCGGGGAAATTAAATCAATTACTTCCCAGCTGACAGCACAGGGCTCTTCCTTGTTTAATTAAAAAAGGTTGGGTAATAATCCACCCAAAAAGTGGAGTGTATAGCTCGCTGACGCACCTGTAAGGTGTGGTTATGCCTAAGTGAAATACCGAACAAAAGAAAACACAGTTGTATAGCACAAACTATAAAGTAGGCAAAAATAGGCACAGGGCTCTGTCCTGTGTAAATTCATGATGATTGCCGGGTGCCGGCGGTAATCCATTGACTGGCACCCGCTGATCAACATCTGCTGTGTTTACAGTGTTTGTAAAGTCTTATTTTTTTCCTATAAATATAACAAATATGTTATGCTTACCTGCTCTGTGTAGTGGATTTGCACAGAGCAGCCCGGATGCTCCTCTCCTCGGGTACCTCTTCTGTGCTCCTGGCCCCTCCTGTTACATATATACATAGTAGGTGAGGTTGAAAAAAGACACAAGTCCATCCAGTCCAATATTTGTGTGTTTTTATATGTCAGTATTACATTGTATATCCCTGTATGTTGCGGTCGTTCAGGTGCTTATCTAATAGTTTCTTGAAACTATTGATGCTCCCCGCTGAGACCATCGCCTGTGGAAGGGAATTCCTCATCCTTGCCACTCTTACAGTAAAGACCCCTCTATGTAGTTAAAGGTTAAAGCTCTTTTCTTCTAATTTTAACTAGTGGCCACGAGTCTTGTTAAACTCCCTTCCGCGAAAAAGTCAGCTTGCTATGGGGGAAAAAATATATATAAGTAAGCCTTGCGAGCTACCGTGCGTGTTCACTTATGCCTTCCGGCAATAATTAAATATATATGTAGCACCCTGTATCTTAGGCAGGGAGCTCCTCACAAACTTACTTGCCAGTAATAATTATCCTGGTTGATTGTTGATTTCGCCCTAAGTTTGGCCTTGTTGCACTTTTCTCTTCTACCACTATGTGGCCGAGTACCCATAACCTGACTAGGTCAGGTTATGGGTATATGCGGTATCTCGGCCAATAGGCAGGGGTTTTCTTGAATCCCTTGGCCTGCTGGGAGAGCTTATATATATTCGGGTGATCTAGGTTCTGTGCCACCTGGACGGCTGTCTGGGTGGACGTGTGTTGTATTGCCCGGGCTGCTACACCGGAAATTGGGCCTATCCCGGGCACATCTGGCTACTAGGCTGTGTGAGGGCCTATTAAGAAGCAAGAGAGCAGCATAGGGTTGGGACTGCGGCTTGCAGTCCAACCAAAAGTGACGGTTCTGCCAGCCGGAGAACCTGTCGTGGTCGGAGGTAGAGGGGAAGCGGTCGCCAGTATAGGACTATCCGCCTTGTTACCAGGAACCACAGTAAGTAACTGAAGCAAGTACCGGAGCAGTGTTCTCACCTACCGGGGACGGTGAAGAATCGGGAAACTTCAGTAGGAATCAAGCCAGGGACCCAGCCAGCGGAGGTGACGCATGCAGAGCAGCCTTGTGTGTCAAGCCAGGGACCGAGCAGGCCAGCCGGGGTGAAGCTTGAGAGGTGTCTAGCGTGCCAAGCTAGGGACCAAGCAGAGAGGCGGGGGTGACACTTGAGGAAGATACCACGTGAAGATTGGAGGAGCTTAAGGGATTCAGTGGCAGTGAATCAACTAGTCTAGTGAGAGACTGGGAGCTCAGTGGTCTGAAGAACTACAAGGAGCGATTGTAGTGAAAGTGAAGGAACTGTTACGTTTGTGTTAGGAACTGTTAAAGACTGTTGCCATAGGAGATAGCATTCCTGCACGTGCAGATGTGGCGTCTTGCTGGATGCCTTTCCCCGCATGGCTGTCCTCCTATTGAAGTCTAGGAGTCTGACAATTAATCCTGCAACTACCTAAGGGTGTCCTGGCCCTAACCCTCTCTCCCCCAAAAAGTTTGTTAAGAGAAATAAACTTTCTTTTGCATTCAAAAAGTGCCTGGGGCCCAATATCTTTAACTACTCCGCATCCACCATGCCTCACAACCCACCACATACAGAAGGGTGTCCCTGGCCCTGGAGGTTCTCATTAGATCAAAGGAGGCCTGGGACCTTGCTATGTATGTATGTATATATATATATATATATATATATATATATATATATATATATATATGGATGAGCCGAACACCCCCCCAGTTCGGTTCGCACCAGAACCTGCGAACGGACCGAAAATTCACACGAACATTAGAACCCCATTGACGTCTATGGGACTCGAACGTTCGAAATCAAAAGTGCTAATTTTACAGGCTAATTTTCATGGTATTGTCCTAAAAAGGGTTTGGGGACCCGGGTCCTACCCCAGGGGACATGTATCAATGCAAAAAAAAGTTGTAAAAACGTCCGTTTTTTTCGGGAGCAGTGATTTTAATGATGCTTAACTACTCCCCACCCGGCCACTGCACATAAACGGCCGGATGGGCTATCTCTCCTTCTGAGTGGAAGTTCAGGAACGTCCCTCAGAAGGAGCGGGATCGCGCGCGCGCGTGACCGCGCAGCGGCGCAATCCCGATGCGCTCGTGTCACCCGGACACGGCGCATCTCTGATCGGCAGGAGGGGTCTGCGATTGGCCCTCCTGATCACATGACGGCCGTGTCTAATCACAGCCGTCATGTAATGTAAACACAGAGCCGGTTGCTAGGCAATCGGCTCTCCTCTCCTCTCCTCACACGGAAGTTGTCAGTGAGGAGAGGAGAGCGGATCACTGCAGCCGGCTGGTGATCAATGAGTATGAGCTGTTTTTTACAGCTTTTTACTCACTGATCACCAGTCTAGTGACCCCACACATGTAAAAACACAAAAAAAACACTAAGTAAACACACAATGTCTCCAAAACACATGTCCCCAAAACACATGTCCCCACATAGTAAAAACACATGTCCCCCACATATGTCCCAGTAAAATCACATGTCCCAATGATTATCTGCACACATATGTCACCTGCGCACATCTATACATGATCATTTGCGCACATGTGTCCGTGATCACACGAACCAATTATTATACACTTAACAGGATTTTTTTTACCAAAAACATGTAGCAGAATACATTTTGGCTTAAATTTATGACAAAATTTGATTTTATTGGATTTGTTTCAAAATAGAAAGAAGAAAATATTGTTTTTTTTTCCAAATTTCCGCTCTTTTTTCGCTTATATCTCAAAAAATAAAAAACGGAGTCGTGAATAAATACCACCAAAAGAAAGCTTTATTTGTGTGAACAAAATGATAAAAATTTAATTTGGGTACAGCGTACCATGACTGCGCAATTGTCATTGAATGTGTGAGAGCGCTGAAAGCTGAAAAATGGTCTGGGAAGGAGGGGGCGTATTGAGGTGGTTAAAGTAAAAAAAAAAAAAAAAAAGTGAAATATTCCTTTAAATATTGTACTGGGGGGTGTCTATAGTATGCCTGTAAAGTGGCGCGTGTTTCCTGTGCTTAGAACAATCCCTGCACAAAATGTCTTTTTTAAAGGAAAAAAAGTCATTTAAAACAGCTTGCGGCTTTAATGTAATGTCGGGTCCTGGCAATATGGATGAAAATCAGTGAGACAAACGGCATGGGTACCCCCCAGTCCATTGCCAGGCCCTTTGGGTCTTGTATGGATATTAAGGGGAACCCCGCACCCACATTAAAAAAAGGAAAGGTGTGGGGCCACCAGGCCCTATATACTCTGAACAGCAGTATACAGGCGGTACAAACAAGATAGGGACTGTAGGTTTGTTGTTAAGTAGAATCTGTTTGTAATTTTGAACGGGTACATTTTTAACGTGTTTAGCTCCAGCCAAAAAATCTTTTTTAAGCTTTTTGGAAAACATCACCCCTGTGACATTTGTTTTGCTGTCTGTGCTCCTCTTCAGAAGATTTCACCTCACTTTTTGTCCCAATGACAAGTGTTTTTTGAAAATTTGGGTTTTTTTGTGAAACAAGGATTGGTGATAAAGCATCAGTGGAAAGGAGAAATGTTTTTCCCATATTAACTCTTACAGGAGAGAATTTCCCTTCCTAGGGGTAGATTTCATCTCACTTCCTGTTGTCTCCTTCCGTTTGCAAGTAGGAGTCGTTTGTAAGTTGGATGTTTGAAAGTAGGGGCCTGCCCTATATACTCAGCAGAAATTTGGGCCTTAGGTGTTGTTGTGGCCACAACACTGTAAGCCCTCACAGGGCCCTGCTGTGAAATATTAGATCAAGAATTGTAATTACATGCCCCTGTTGAACAGGGGCAGAAAAATTGGGCCTTTGGTGGTGGTGGTGGTGCTGGTGCCACAACACTGTAAGTCCTCACTCGCTCTTGGTGGGCACAGAAACGGGCCCTGTTGTGAAATATTGGATCAAGAATTGTAATTACAGGCCCCTGTTGAACAGGGGCAGAAAAACTGGGCCTTTGGTGGTGGTGGTGGTGCTGGTGCCACAACACTGTAAGTCCTCACTCGCTCTTGGTGGGCACAGAAACGGGCCCTGCTGTGAAATATTAGATCAGGAATTGTAATTACATGCCCCTGTTGAACAGGGGCTGAAAAAATTGGGCCTTTAGTGGTGGTGGTGGTGCTGGTGCCACAACACTGTAAGTCCTCACTCGCTCTTGGTGGGCGCAGAAACGGGCCCTGCTGTGAAATATTAGATCAAGAATTGTAATTACATGCCCCTGTTGAACAGGGGCTGAAAAATTGGGCCTTAGGCACTGGTGCTGGTGCCACAATACTGCAACCCCTCACAGATACTGTAGTTGGAACGCAGGAACGAGCCCTGCTGCAAAGTATTGCATCAAAAATTGTAATTACATGCCCCTGTTAAACAGTGGCTGAAAAATTGGGCCTTAGGCACTGGTGCTGGTGCCACAACACTGCAACTTCTCACAGAAACTCTAGTTGGAACGCAGGAACGAGCCCTGCTGCAAAGTATTGCATCAAAAATTGTAATTACACGCCCCTGTTAAACAGGGGCTGAAAAATTGGGCCTTCTTACAAGCTATCAGCGTGATCATTGAGGAGGAAGAGAATAATTACTCAGGATAGTCACTCAGCATCAGCATAGGCAGTCTTTGAAGGGATCTGAGATTTCAAAAAAAAATATTTGGTTACATCAGCATCAGGTGCTTGGTAGCTGGTGGTGATCCAAGACTGATTCATCTTTATGAAGGTCAGTCGATCGACCGAGTCGGTAGACAGACGCACCCTGTGATCGGTTACAAAGCCTCCAGCAGCACTGAATGTGCGTTCCGAAAGAACGCTGGATGCAGGACAGGCCAGTAGCTCAATTGCATACTGTGCAAGCTCTGGCCAGTGATCCATCCTCAAGACCCAGTAACCCAGAGGATTTTCGGTGGGAAAGGTGTCCAAGTCAGATCTTGCCCCTAAGTATTCCTGCACCATGTAAAACAGACGCTGGCGATGGTTGCTGGAACCAAGCATACCTTGGGGCTGCGGACTAAAAAATTGTCTGAACGCATCGGTCAGACGGCCACCTTCTCCACCGCTCCTTCTTTGACTGACCGAAGCCTCAGCAACACGTCCAGAAACAGAAGTTTGTAACCTCCCAGTCTCTGGGAACGCGTTGCACAGACCTTTCTGCAAGGCCTCCTGAAGATGTTTCATCCTCTGCTCCCTCTGCGACGGCAAGATAAGGTCCGCAACCTTACCCTAGTAACGTGGATCAAGGAGGGTTGCCAGCCAGTATTGGTCCTTCTCCTTGATACCATGAATACGAGGATCCTTACGCAGGCTTTGCAGGATCAGGGAGGCCATGCAGCTTAGGTTTGCTGAGGCATTTGGTCTGGAGTCCTCTGGGTCACTAAGGACGACATGGTCCGCAGCCACCTCCTCCTAGCCACGTACAAGTCCATGTGTTTCTTGGGACTGATCCCTTAAAGACTGCTGCTGATGCTGAGTGCCAGGCTCCACCTCCATACTGACACAATCCTCCTCCTCCTCCACGTCCTCTTCCTGTGATCTGTGATCGGCGGGCACGCAGGAATACTGTCTGGATAAAGGGGGCCTTGAGAGCTAAGGAAGTCCTCCTCTTCCTGCCTCTGTTCTGCCTCAAGTGCCCTGTCCATTATTCCACGCAGCGTGTGCTCCAACAGGTGGACAAGGGGGACAGTGTCACTGATGCATGCACTGTCACTGCTCACCATCCTCGTGGCCTCCTCAAATGGTGACAGGACAGTGCATGCATCCCTGATCATGGCCCACTGGTGTGGGGAAAAAAAAACAAGCTCCCCTGACCCTGTCCTGGTGCCATAGTCGCACAGGTACTCATTGATGGCCCTCTGCTGCGTGTGCAGCCATTGCAGCATGGCCAACTAGTTCCACCTAGTGGGCATGTCACAGATTAGGCGGTTCTTGGGCAGGTTAAACTCCTTTTGGGGGTCCACCAGCTGAGCACTGGCATTATATGACCGACGGAAATGCACACAGACTTTCCTGGCCTGCCTCAGGACATCCTGTAAGCCTGGGTACCTGCCCAAGGACCGCTGCACCACCAAGTTAAGGATGTGAGCCAAACAGGGCACATGGGTCATTTGTCCCTGTCGGAGGGCAGAGAGGAGGTTGGTGCCATTGTTGCAAACCGCCATTCCTGCCTTAAGTTGGCCTGGCGTCAACCACCTCTGAACCTGCCCCTGCAGAGCTGACAGAACCTCTGCCCCAGTGTGGCTCCTGTCTCCCAAGCACACCAGCTCAAGCACCGCATGGCATCTTTTGGCCTGCGTACTTGCGTAGCCCCTTGAACGCCTATGGAGCACCGCTGGTTTCGAGGACAAATCACAGGAAGAGGCCATGGAGGAAGAAGAAGAGGAGGGGGTGGAGGAGAGAGGTGTGTCACAATCATTAGTAGTGGCATTTTGGAGGCGTGGTGGCGGAACAACCTCCAACACTACTGCACCTTGTCCTGCAATCTTCCCAGCTGCCAGCAGAGTCACCCAATGCGCGGTGAAACTTAGGTAACGTCCCTGTCCATGCCTGCTGGACCATGAGTCAGCAGTAATATGCACCTTACCGCTGACCGCCCTGTCCAGCAAGGCATGGACATTGCCTTCCACATGCCAGTAGAGAGCCGGAATCGCCTTCCGTGAGAAAAAGTGGTGTTTGGGTACCTGCCACTGAGGAACCGCACATTCCACAAACTCACGGAAGGGGGCAGAGTCTACCAACTGAAAGGGCAGCAGTTGAAGTGCTAGCAAATTTGCCAAGCTAGCATTCAACCGCTGGGCATGTGGATGGCTGGGAGCGAACTTCTTTTGGCGGTGCAGCAGCTGGGGCAGGGAAATTTGCCTGGTACAATCTGACGTCGTGTACCGAAAGCAGGTTGCCCACAAGTACTTGGCTGTGACACACCTAATTCTACACCTTCATTCCTCTCAGTGCAGGACTGAAGGTATAGTGGGGTTGGGGATCTCAGCTGATGAGGAGCAAGGAGAGGTCCTCTTTGTTCTTTGGTGTGGGTCTTTTAGATACGCTTGCCAACGAACTGCATGGCAGGTCAACATATGTCTGGTCAAGCATGTGGTGCCCAAGCGGGAGATGTTTTGGCCACGCGAGATACGCTTAAGACATATGTTGCAAATAGCAGCGGTGCGATCTGATGCACTCGTCTCAAAAAAGGCCCACACCAAAGAACTTTTTGAATAACGCGCAGAGACTGCAGCGCCCTGCACATGCGGAGCTTTGGGGTGTGATGCAGTCAGTGTGCTGCCCTTAGGCTGGCCCCTGGAGGGCATCCTGCCTCATTGGTGATGTGCCTCCTCCTCCTCTCTCCTATCAGGCACCCACATTGAGTCAGTGACCACATCATCCCCTCCCTCTTCATCACTGGAGCAAACCTGGCAGTATGCTGCAGCAGGGGGAGCAGGGAGAGCACCCCCTCTGTCCGTGCTCACGTTACTGCCTTCATATAGCTCAGTATCATCATCAGAGCCTTCCAAACGCTGGGCATCCTCCTGGAGCATGTACCCAACACTGTGGTCAAACAGTTTGAGGGACTCCTCAGGAGGACATGGTGGGGCTAGGGAAGGAGTCACTGATGACATTGAGCCGAGGGAAGAGGCCACTGCTTTGCCAGACAAAGTACCCTGAGCATGGGTGATAGAGGATGCGGAGGATGAGGACGGCTTGGTCATCCACTCGACCAAGTCTTCCGCATGTTGCGACTCAATGCGGCCAGCTGCCGAAAAAAAGGCCAAGCGTGTCCCACGGCCACGTGCTGATCAGGATGCACCGTGTCCACGACCAGCACTGTTGCCTCTGGGCACAGAGCCTGCTTGCCCTCTTTTATTGGCTTGTGACTGTCTGCCTCTCCTTGTTGGCCTTCCAGACATACTAATGGCCTGTAGCTGCACTAAGCTGGGATATATATATATATATATATATATATATATATATATATATGTACTGATACTGCAGCTAGCAAAATCAACTGCCTGCCTGTAGTATGAGAACACCACCAACCTTCTACAGGTAGCTTTAGCTGAACAATGTGCAGAGCTCGCAACAAACTAACTTGTAGCTTATTTAGCTGCCTGCGGTAGTAATAGGATCAGGAAAACACCACCAACCTTCTACAGGTAGCTTTAGGTGAACACTGTGCAGAGCTCACCAAAAAATAACTTGTAGCTTATTTAGCTGCCTGCGGTAGTGATAGGATCGGGAAAACACCACCAACCTTCTACAGGTAGCTTTAGATGAACACTGTGCAGAGCTCGCACTACACTAACTTGTAGCTTATTTAGCTGCCTGCGGTAGTGGTAGGATCAGGAAAACACCACCAACCTTCTACAGGTAGCTTTAACACTGTGCAGAGCTCGCAGTACACTAACTTGTAGCTTATTTAGCTGCCTGTGGTAGTGATAGGCTCAGGAAAACACCACCAACCTTCTACAGGTAGCTTTAAGTGAACACTGTGCAGAGCTCGCCAAAAAATAACTTGTAGCTTATTTAGCTGCCTGCGGTAGTGATAGGATCAGGAAAACACCACCAAGCTTTAGCTGAACACTGTGCAGAGGTCGCACTACACTAACTTGTAGTTTTAGCTGAATACTGTGAGGAGGACGCACTACACTAACTTGTAGCTTTACCTGAACACTGTGGAGAGGTCGCACTACACTAACTTGTAAAAATAACAAGGAAAAAGAGATTCCCCAAAAGAAGGCAAAAACCCAAACACGATCTGTCAAAAAACCAATTTATTTAATAAGCTATAAACACCACACAAAGATACAAAATGAAGACAATAATGGGCAATTCAGGGAACATAACAGATGATTAATAAAAATTGATAACGTTATCATTAAAAACACCGGAGCCGCGGCCAAACATACCCCATACACACACCAATCACAGCAGCAGATTCCTACTAAATAGGTAAGTAATTGGGTGATATGAGTCCTCAAATCAACAGTATAGATGGTATGGCGATGTGGGGGTGGGTGGATGAATGCAAGTTGACTTTAAATTATTTCAAGAGGTTTCAATGTTGTATGAACACAAATAGAAGATTAATAACAGTCCGGGAGCTGAACATATGACATATGCAGGCTGATCACAATGACCGGCAACATCTACTGTAGGCGATAGTAACTCAGGACATTCAAGCAAAGAAGTTCATGTAAGTGGCAAGCAATGAGGGGGAGCAGATACGACAAGGCTGCACTGGTATTATAAATAGGAGTGATACTACTCTCACCAGGTGGATCAGCAGCTCACAGGATCGCAGGCTCTACCCCAGGTAGTTACTTGTTGATGAAGAAAATTGCATTTGCTTGTGCCGTCTGGTGGAGAAAGTTCCGCTGTGTCAGCGCCTTCTATCAGATGGTATAAGCCGGTCGTCAGCTGTTAGTTCCCGGTGAAACATTCAAACGCCCTGTGATCACGGCTCCGAGATGACGTGCTGACGTCACGTGCTGACGCGTTTCACCAGCCAATCACCGCTGGTTTCCTCAGAGCAAAGGAGGGGTCTGTGAGCGAAGGTTAAATAGACTAACCAATAAGGGTGTAATTACATCACATGTCCACCAGATGTCGCACACAGTCACCACTCATCACAGACATTTCAGCAAAGGCAATATCTCGTAAATGGCTTCACAAAAATAGCTGCACTCAATTGTTCAGAAGTAAGCATCTCAAACAGTGCTACATTGTGATTCAGAGAAACATTTGATGAAGGTGGATATATACAGTTACATAGAGACCAAGCAGAAAACGAAAAACAAAAAACAAAAGACAAAAAACAAAAACTAAAAATAAAATATGGCAAATTAAAGCACCAGTATAAAGCTAGAAAATCGCATCAAAAATATAGAGCAGAGAAAACTATTGTTACAGGTGGTTGCTGCAGGGGAAATAAAAGATCATTTCTCCAAAAAAGGCTGAAGGCTACATTCGGTATTTAACCCATTGGGGGCCATCGCCTCCAAATAGTAGGTCCACATTTTTTCCTTCTGAAGGAGAACGGTGTCGAAATCGCCGCGTCTTGTAGGTAAATTCAACCTATAGATACCTTTTACTATTAGGCCCCTTGGGTCACGGTTATGAAATTTAGCAAAGTGGAGTGAAATGGGACGTTCATCATTCAATTTTTTGATACCAGCAATGTGTTCTCGAATCCTTACCCTTAGGGCTCTTTTAGTTTTGCCCACATAGATTTTATTACATGGGCAAATAAGTGTATAAACCACTCGAGTAGTAGAGCAGTTTATAAACTGTTTAATCTTATAATCTGCACCTCCACGGGGGTTCGGGAACACATTTGTCTGGTGGACATATTTGCAGATGTTGCAGTGTCCGCATCTATACATGCCTGGGGAAATTCTAGAGTCACTTAACCAATTCTTCTGGGTAGTACGGGTGTATTCAGAGTGGACCAACAGGTCACCAAGGTTATTTGATCTTTTAGCTGTCAAAAGGGGTTTTGGGCTCACAAGTTCCGAAATTAAGGGGGCTGATTTTAAGATATGCCAGTGTTTTTGTAGGACTCCTTGGACCAATTTCCATTGGGATCCGTATTTAGTGATGATCCTTGGGAAATTCTTTTCAGAATTTCCTTTTGACTCATTATTTTTATTTTGAGAAGAATTAACAGGGGGTACTAGGAGTTCATCACGATTTTTAAGAGTGGCTTTTCTCTTGGCCTTTTTAAGGGATCTATGTGAGTAACCTCTTTGTCTAAATCGTTGATACATCTCGCATGCCTCCTTATGAAATTCCTCCTCCACAGAACAATTCCGTCTGATCCTCAGGAATTGTCCTGTGGGTATCCCATGGATTAATGGTTTGGGGTGGTGACTCTGGGCAGACAACAGGGTGTTAGCTGCTGTTTTCTTCCTGTAGGTGCTAGTAACAATTTCATTCCCAGATCTCCGTATGGATAAGTCCAGAAAGGGGAGTATGTCAGGATGGTGTGAGTAGGTCAGACGTATGTTATAATTGTTTCTGTTCAGTTCGGACATAAAGTCCTCAAGTTGTTTAACTGAACCACCCCACACCATCAAGACGTCATCAATGTACCTCAGCCACAGGAGGGAGTGGCTGAGGTACAGAGAGGACTTATAGACCATCGTTTCCTCCCAAAGTCCCAGGTGGAGGCATGCGTATGAGGGAGCCCATGGTGCCCCCATACTGGTGCCTCTAATCTGCTGGTAATAGTGACCAAGGAATTGGAAGAAATTGTTATTAAGCATAAATTCAAGGAGTTCCCCAATGAATTCATTTTGAGCACCCTGTTGGGGATGATGAGAGTCCAAAAAATGCATTGTAGCCTCGATACCACAGTGGTGTGGTATCGACGTATACAAGCTCTCCACGTCGATACCCACCAAAAGGGCCTCTGGGGGTATGACAAAATGTTGTAGTCTAACCAAAACGTCTCTGCTATCACGGACAAAGGAAGGAAGTAGGTTAACCATATGTTTAATCAAGGAATCAATGTATTTGCCTGTTTTTTCTAGGGGACCCTTTATAGCTGAAACGATTGGCCTGCCAGGGGGGCAGGTAAGGGATTTGTGGAGTTTGGGTATTATATAGAAGGTAGGAATGGTGATTTCATCTACCCTAAGGAAAGAGAATTCCCTTCTCGTTAAGAGACCCGCCTCCATTCCCAACTTGAGTTTTTCATTCAATGCCTCCACAAGAGTGGGAAAGGGGGAACTGGTAAGTTTTTGATAAGTAGAGATGTCGCCAAGAAGTCTTAAAGACTCATCCTCATACATTTTTTCACTTAGGAGTACCACGTTTCCCCCTTTGTCACTTTTCTTAATCACTAGATTTGATGCATTTTGCAATTCAGACAGGGCTTTTCTTTCCCTGTTTGTAAGGTTGTTAGGGCCGATCCATTTCCAATTAATCTTCATGAGATCAGATTTGACTTGATCCAAGAAGAGCTGCAACCACTTGTGCTTAGATAGTGGGGGCATCTTGGTGGATCTAATTCTTAAATCAGAAGGTCTCCTCAAAACATGGCATAGGTTTTCATCTGAGTCACTGTCACAGTTCTCATCCAACAAAGAAATTAGGCATTCAATGGCCTCCTTTTCATCTTTATCTAGTGAGGACTCTGAGGTGAAGGAGTCATTTTGACGTTTTGCATGCCATAACTTGAAGAGGACCTTCCTCAGGAATAAACTAACATCCTTAAAAACCTCAAACTCATTCATGGATGACGTAGGAGAGAAGGAAAGACCCTTTTTAAGTAGATTTATGTGGGTTTCTGTAAGATGGAACTCTGAAAGGTTTACAACATTGAGATCCATTGGGGCACCGTCCGAGACGGTCAACGTCTCCTCTGGTTTCTTAATCTCCCACTCGTTCGACTCTGTACGCTGTCCCTCTCCTTTCCTTTTCTTTCTATTTTTCCTTTGTCTCCTTCGTTTTCTTGTTTTTTGTCTAGATTTCGCTTTTGAGTCTCTGGGGGTATCTTCCCCTCTATATGTTCTAAAAAAGAAACAGTCTTTTGAGAAGTATCCTTGTCAAACTCACTGTCAGATGAGGAGCTATTCCCGGTTTTGGACTGACGTTGTCTCTGTCTAGTATTTCTAGAAAGTGATCTACCTCTTTTTTGGGTTGTGGGATCAAAGATATCACCACTTTCCCAGTCAGCTAGGTTCTGCCTGAACTTTTCTTGTTTGCTGTATTTTAAACTTTTTTGGATCCTTTCTATCTCCTTTTTTATGTACTCATTATTTTTGTCAAATTCAGGGTCATGTTTGAAGGGTTCTAGTGCTTTGGCGCTTGCGTCAAGTTCCACACGTATCTCCTCCAGTTGGGCTTCCTCCTCATCGACAATGAGCTTTAACAAAGATAAACCTCTATTCAAGCATTCAGTTTTCCAAGCAGAGAGAAATCGCGGGGTGTGTAGATGTTCCGCAGGTAAAACTCTCTCACGTAAACCCCTAGGTATGATCTGCTTAGAAATATGGGATTTCAATGAAGAAATATCCCATTTGCGATTAAGGAATTTAATTACAAGTTTTTTGTGTTGCTTGAAAAGTTTCCTGATTGGTTCTCTCTCTGTATCACAATTTTCCACACCAACATCAAAGGCAGTATTAATCTCTAAATCAAGATCATGGTTGATCATGTAAGCCATATATGCGAGATAAACGTCAAATGAGATATACCCTAAAGACAGCCCAGTATGGCTTAATTAAGCCAGTGGTATGTAAATTATTCACCTGTATCGTAGTGTGTGGTGGGGGGATCAACAAGGCTAGGAAGAGGGAAAAAAATTCCCAAAAAAATTTCCTAAGAAAAAAGGTGCTTGTAGCCCGGATCAACCTCCAAAGAAAAGATAATGCTAATTTATTGCGTATGAACAGATATTCATCCAGGAGAATAGTGGATGCAGTTTGGGTCGCCTTTTAAGGCATGCAAAAATAACAAGGAAAAAGAGATTCCCCAAAAGAAGGCAAAAACCCAAACACGATCTGTCAAAAAAACCAATTTATTTAATAAGCTATAAACACCACACAAAGATACAAAATGAAGACAATAATGGGCAATTCAGGGAACATAACAGATGATTAATAAAAATTGATAACGTTATCATTAAAAACACCGGAGCCGCGGCCAAACATACCCCATACACACACCAATCACAGCAGCAGATTCCTACTAAATAGGTAAGTAATTGGGTGATATGAGTCCTCAAATCAACAGTATAGATGGTATGGCGATGTGGGGGTGGGTGGATGAATGCAAGTTGACTTTAAATTATTTCAAGAGGTTTCAATGTTGTATGAACACAAATAGAAGATTAATAACAGTCCGGGAGCTGAACATATGACATATGCAGGCTGATCACAATGACCGGCAACATCTACTGTAGGCGATAGTAACTCAGGACATTCAAGCAAAGAAGTTCATGTAAGTGGCAAGCAATGAGGGGGAGCAGATACGACAAGGCTGCACTGGTATTATAAATAGGAGTGATACTACTCTCACCAGGTGGATCAGCAGCTCACAGGATCGCAGGCTCTACCCCAGGTAGTTACTTGTTGATGAAGAAAATTGCATTTGCTTGTGCCGTCTGGTGGAGAAAGTTCCGCTGTGTCAGCGCCTTCTATCAGATGGTATAAGCCGGTCGTCAGCTGTTAGTTCCCGGTGAAACATTCAAACGCCCTGTGATCACGGCTCCGAGATGACGTGCTGACGTCACGTGCTGACGCGTTTCACCAGCCAATCACCGCTGGTTTCCTCAGAGCAAAGGAGGGGTCTGTGAGCGAAGGTTAAATAGACTAACCAATAAGGGTGTAATTACATCACATGTCCACCAGATGTCGCACACAGTCACCACTCATCACAGACATTTCAGCAAAGGCAATATCTCGTAAATGGCTTCACAAAAATAGCTGCACTCAATTGTTCAGAAGTAAGCATCTCAAACAGTGCTACATTGTGATTCAGAGAGTGCTTTGGCAAGCGCCAAAGCACTAGAACCCTTCAAACATGACCCTGAATTTGACAAAAATAATGAGTACATAAAAAAGGAGATAGAAAGGATCCAAAAAAGTTTAAAATACAGCAAACAAGAAAAGTTCAGGCAGAACCTAGCTGACTGGGAAAGTGGTGATATCTTTGATCCCACAACCCAAAAAAGAGGTAGATCACTTTCTAGAAATACTAGACAGAGACAACGTCAGTCCAAAACCGGGAATAGCTCCTCATCTGACAGTGAGTTTGACAAGGATACTTCTCAAAAGACTGTTTCTTTTTTAGAACATATAGAGGGGAAGATACCCCCAGAGACTCAAAAGCGAAATCTAGACAAAAAACAAGAAAACGAAGGAGACAAAGGAAAAATAGAAAGAAAAGGAAAGGAGAGGGACAGCGTACAGAGTCGAACGAGTGGGAGATTAAGAAACCAGAGGAGACGTTGACCGTCTCGGACGGTGCCCCAATGGATCTCAATGTTGTAAACCTTTCAGAGTTCCATCTTACAGAAACCCACATAAATCTACTTAAAAAGGGTCTTTCCTTCTCTCCTACGTCATCCATGAATGAGTTTGAGGTTTTTAAGGATGTTAGTTTATTCCTGAGGAAGGTCCTCTTCAAGTTATGGCATGCAAAACGTCAAAATGACTCCTTCACCTCAGAGTCCTCACTAGATAAAGATGAAAAGGAGGCCATTGAATGCCTAATTTCTTTGTTGGATGAGAACTGTGACAGTGACTCAGATGAAAACCTATGCCATGTTTTGAGGAGACCTTCTGATTTAAGAATTAGATCCACCAAGATGCCCCCACTATCTAAGCACAAGTGGTTGCAGCTCTTCTTGGATCAAGTCAAATCTGATCTCATGAAGATTCATTGGAAATGGATCGGCCCTAACAACCTTACAAACAGGGAAAGAAAAGCCCTGTCTGAATTGCAAAATGCATCAAATCTAGTGATTAAGAAAAGTGACAAAGGGGGAAACGTGGTACTCCTAAGTGAAAAAATGTATGAGGATGAGTCTTTAAGACTTCTTGGCGACATCGCTACTTATCAAAAACTTACCAGTTCCCCCTTTCCCACTCTTGTGGAGGCATTGAATGAAAAACTCAAGTTGGGAATGGAGGCGGGTCTCTTAACGAGAAGGGAATTCTCTTTCCTTAGGGTAGATGAAATCACCATTCCTACCTTCTATATAATACCCAAACTCCACAAATCCCTTACCTGCCCCCCTGGCAGGCCAATCGTTTCAGCTATAAAGGGTCCCCTAGAAAAAACAGGCAAATACATTGATTCCTTGATTAAACATATGGTTAACCTACTTCCTTCCTTTGTCCGTGATAGCAGAGACGTTTTGGTTAGACTACAACATTTTGTCATACCCCCAGAGGCCCTTTTGGTGGGTATCGACGTGGAGAGCTTGTATACGTCGATACCACACCACTGTGGTATCGAGGCTACAATGCATTTTTTGGACTCTCATCATCCCCAACAGGGTGCTCAAAATGAATTCATTGGGGAACTCCTTGAATTTATGCTTAATAACAATTTCTTCCAATTCCTTGGTCACTATTACCAGCAGATTAGAGGCACCAGTATGGGGGCACCATGGGCTCCCTCATACGCATGCCTCCACCTGGGACTTTGGGAGGAAACGATGGTCTATAAGTCCTCTCTGTACCTCAGCCACTCCCTCCTGTGGCTGAGGTACATTGATGACGTCTTGATGGTGTGGGGTGGTTCAGTTAAACAACTTGAGGACTTTATGTCCGAACTGAACAGAAACAATTATAACATACGTCTGACCTACTCACACCATCCTGACATACTCCCCTTTCTGGACTTATCCATACGGAGATCTGGGAATGAAATTGTTACTAGCACCTACAGGAAGAAAACAGCAGCTAACACCCTGTTGTCTGCCCAGAGTCACCACCCCAAACCATTAATCCATGGGATACCCACAGGACAATTCCTGAGGATCAGACGGAATTGTTCTGTGGAGGAGGAATTTCATAAGGAGGCATGCGAGATGTATCAACGATTTAGACAAAGAGGTTACTCACATAGATCCCTTAAAAAGGCCAAGAGAAAAGCCACTCTTAAAAATCGTGATGAACTCCTAGTACCCCCTGTTAATTCTTCTCAAAATAAAAATAATGAGTCAAAAGGAAATTCTGAAAAGAATTTCCCAAGGATCATCACTAAATACGGATCCCAATGGAAATTGGTCCAAGGAGTCCTACAAAAACACTGGCATATCTTAAAATCAGCCCCCTTAATTTCGGAACTTGTGAGCCCAAAACCCCTTTTGACAGCTAAAAGATCAAATAACCTTGGTGACCTGTTGGTCCACTCTGAATACACCCGTACTACCCAAAAGAATTGGTTAAGTGACTCTAGAATTTCCCCAGGCATGTATAGATGCGGACACTGCAACATCTGCAAATATGTCCACCAGACAAATGTGTTCCCGAACCCCCGTGGAGGTGCAGATTATAAGATTAAACAGTTTATAAACTGCTCTACTACTCGAGTGGTTTATACACTTATTTGCCCATGTAATAAAATCTATGTGGGCAAAACTAAAAGAGCCCTAAGGGTAAGGATTCGAGAACACATTGCTGGTATCAAAAAATTGAATGATGAACGTCCCATTTCACTCCACTTTGCTAAATTTCATAACCGTGACCCAAGGGGCCTAATAGTAAAAGGTATCTATAGGTTGAATTTACCTACAAGACGCGGCGATTTCGACACCGTTCTCCTTCAGAAGGAAAAAATGTGGACCTACTATTTGGAGGCGATGGCCCCCAATGGGTTAAATACCGAATGTAGCCTTCAGCCTTTTTTGGAGAAATGATCTTTTATTTCCCCTGCAGCAACCACCTGTAACAATAGTTTTCTCTGCTCTATATTTTTGATGCGATTTTCTAGCTTTATACTGGTGCTTTAATTTGCCATATTTTATTTTTAGTTTTTGTTTTTTGTCTTTTGTTTTTTGTTTTTCGTTTTCTGCTTGGTCTCTATGTAACTGTATATATCCACCTTCATCAAATGTTTCTCTGAATCACAATGTAGCACTGTTTGAGATGCTTACTTCTGAACAATTGAGTGCAGCTATTTTTGTGAAGCCATTTACGAGATATTGCCTTTGCTGAAATGTCTGTGATGAGTGGTGACTGTGTGCGACATCTGGTGGACATGTGATGTAATTACACCCTTATTGGTTAGTCTATTTAACCTTCGCTCACAGACCCCTCCTTTGCTCTGAGGAAACCAGCGGTGATTGGCTGGTGAAACGCGTCAGAACGTGACGTCAGCACGTCATCTCGGAGCCGTGATCACAGGGCGTTTGAATGTTTCACCGGGAACTAACAGCTGACGACCGGCTTATACCATCTGATAGAAGGCGCTGACACAGCGGAACTTTCTCCACCAGACGGCACAAGCAAATGCAATTTTCTTCATCAACAAGTAACTACCTGGGGTAGAGCCTGCGATCCTGTGAGCTGCTGATCCACCTGGTGAGAGTAGTATCACTCCTATTTATAATACCAGTGCAGCCTTGTCGTATCTGCTCCCCCTCATTGCTTGCCACTTACATGAACTTCTTTGCTTGAATGTCCTGAGTTACTATCGCCTACAGTAGATGTTGCCGGTCATTGTGATCAGCCTGCATATGTCATATGTTCAGCTCCCGGACTGTTATTAATCTTCTATTTGTGTTCATACAACATTGAAACCTCTTGAAATAATTTAAAGTCAACTTGCATTCATCCACCCACCCCCACATCGCCATACCATCTATACTGTTGATTTGAGGACTCATATCACCCAATTACTTACCTATTTAGTAGGAATCTGCTGCTGTGATTGGTGTGTGTATGGGGTATGTTTGGCCGCGGCTCCGGTGTTTTTAATGATAACGTTATCAATTTTTATTAATCATCTGTTATGTTCCCTGAATTGCCCATTATTGTCTTCATTTTGTATCTTTGTGTGGTGTTTATAGCTTATTAAATAAATTGGTTTTTTTGACAGATCGTGTTTGGGTTTTTGCCTTCTTTTGGGGAATCTCTTTTTCCTTGTTATTTTTGCATGCCTTAAAAGGCGACCCAAACTGCATCCACTATTCTCCTGGATTAATATCTGTTCATACGCAATAAATTAGCATTATCTTATCTTTGGAGGTTGATCCGGGCTACAAGCACCTTTTTTCCTACACTAACTTGTAGTTTTAGCTGAACACTGTGAGGAGGACGCACTACACTAACTTGTAGCTTTAGCTGAACACTGTGCAGAGGTCTCACTACACTAACTTGTAGTTTTAGCTGAACACTGTGAGGAGGACGCACTACACTAACTTGTAGCTTTAGCTGAACACTGTGCAGAGGTCACACTAAACTAACTTGTAGCTTTAGCTGAACACTGTAAGGAGGACGCACTACACTAACTTGTAGCTTTAGCTGAACACTGTGCAGAGGTCTCACTAAACTAACTTGTAGCTTTAGCTGAACACTGTAAGGAGGACGCACTACACTAACTTGTAGCTTTAGCTGAACACTGTGCAGAGGTCTCACTACACTAACTTGTAGTTTTAGCTGAACACTGTGAGGAGGACGCACTACACTAACTTGTAGCTTTAGCTTAACACTGTGCAGAGGTCGCACTACACTAACTTGTAGTTTTAGCTGAACACTGTGAGGAGGACGCACTACACTAACTTGTAGCTTTAGCTGAACACTGTGCAGAGGTCTCACTACACTAACTTGTAGTTTTAGCTGAACACTGTGAGGAGGACGCACTACACTAACTTGTAGTTTTAGCTGAACACTGTGCAGAGGTCTCACTACACTAACTTGTAGTTTTAGCTGAACACTGTGAGGAGGACGCACTACCCTAACTTGTAGCTTTAGCTGAACACTGTGCAGAGCTCGCACTACATTAAATTGTAGCTTATTTAGCTGCCTGCGGTAGTGGTAGGATCAGGAAAACACCACCAACCTTCTACAGGTAGCTTTAGGTGAACACTGTGCAGAGCTCGCAGTACACTAATTTGTAGCTTATTTAGCTGCCTGTGGTAGTGATAGGATCAGGAAAACACTACCAACCTTCTACAGGTAGCTTTAGGTGAACACTGTGCAGAGCTCGCACTACACCAACTTGTAGCTTATTTAGCTGCCTGCGGTAGTGATAGGATCAGGAAAACACCACCAACCTTCTACAGGTAGCTTTAAGTGAACACTGTGCAGAGCTCGCCAAAAAATAACTTCTAGCTTATTTAGCTGCCTGCGGTAGTGATAGGATCAGGAAAACACCACCAACCTTCTACAGGTAGCTTTAGCTGAACACTGTGCAGAGCTCGCAAAAAAATAACTTGTAGGTTTAGCTGAACACTGTGAGGAGGACGCACTACACTAACTTGTAGCTTTAGCTGAACACTGTGCAGAGGTCGCACTACACTAACTTGTAGTTTTAGCTGAACACTGTGAGGAGGACGCACTACACTAACTTGTAGCTTTACCTGAACACTGTGGAGAGGTCGCACTACACTAACTTGTAGTTTTAGCTGAACACTGTGAGGAGGACGCACTACACTAACTTATAGCTTTAGCTGAACACTGTGCAGAGGTCTCACTACACTAACTTGTAGTTTTAGCTGAACACTGTGAGGAGGACGCACTACACTAACTTGTAGCTTTAGCGGAACACTGTGCAGAGGTCACACTAAACTAACTTGTAGCTTTAGCTGAACACTGTAAGGAGGACGCACTACACGAACTTGTAGCTTTATCTGAACACTGTGCAGAGGTCTCACTACACTAACTTGTAGTTTTAGCTGAACACTGTGAGGAGGACGCACTACACTAACTTGTAGCTTTAGCTTAACACTGTGCAGAGGTCGCACTACACTAACTTGTAGTTTTAGCTGAACACTGTGAGGAGGACGCACTACACTAGCTTGTAGCTTTAGCTGAACACTGTGCAGAGGTCTCACTACACTAACTTGTAGTTTTAGCTGAACACTGTGAGGAGGACGCACTACACTAACTTGTAGCTTTAGCTGAACACTGTGCAGAGGTCTCACTACACTAACTTGTAGTTTTAGCTGAAAACTGTGAGGAGGACGCACTACCCTAACTTGTAGCTTTAGCTGAACACTGTGCAGAGGTCACACTAAACTAACTTGTAGCTTTAGCTGAACACTGTGAGGAGGACGCACTACCCTAACTTGTAGCTTTAGCTGAACACTGTGCAGAGCTCGCACTACATTAAATTGTAGCTTATTTAGCTGCCTGCGGTAGTGGTAGGATCAGGAAAACACCACCAACCTTCTACAGGTAGCTTTAGGTGAACACTGTGCAGAGCTCGCAGTACACTAATTTGTAGCTTATTTAGCTGCCTGTGGTAGTGATAGGATCAGGAAAACACTACCAACCTTCTACAGGTAGCTTTAGGTGAACACTGTGCAGAGCTCGCACTACACCAACTTGTAGCTTATTTAGCTGCCTGCGGTAGTGATAGGATCAGGAAAACACCACCAACCTTCTACAGGTAGCTTTAAGTGAACACTGTGCAGAGCTCGCCAAAAAATAACTTCTAGCTTATTTAGCTGCCTGCGGTAGTGATAGGATCAGGAAAACACCACCAACCTTCTACAGGTAGCTTTAGCTGAACACTGTGCAGAGCTCGCAAAAAAATAACTTGTAGGTTTAGCTGAACACTGTGAGGAGGACGCACTACACTAACTTGTAGCTTTAGCTGAACACTGTGCAGAGGTCGCACTACACTAACTTGTAGTTTTAGCTGAACACTGTGAGGAGGACGCACTACACTAACTTGTAGCTTTACCTGAACACTGTGGAGAGGTCGCACTACACTAACTTGTAGTTTTAGCTGAACACTGTGAGGAGGACGCACTACACTAACTTATAGCTTTAGCTGAACACTGTGCAGAGGTCTCACTACACTAACTTGTAGTTTTAGCTGAACACTGTGAGGAGGACGCACTACACTAACTTGTAGCTTTAGCGGAACACTGTGCAGAGGTCACACTAAACTAACTTGTAGCTTTAGCTGAACACTGTAAGGAGGACGCACTACACAAACTTGTAGCTTTATCTGAACACTGTGCAGAGGTCTCACTACACTAACTTGTAGTTTTAGCTGAACACTGTGAGGAGGACGCACTACACTAACTTGTAGCTTTAGCTTAACACTGTGCAGAGGTCGCACTACACTAACTTGTAGTTTTAGCTGAACACTGTGAGGAGGACGCACTACACTAGCTTGTAGCTTTAGCTGAACACTGTGCAGAGGTCTCACTACACTAACTTGTAGTTTTAGCTGAACACTGTGAGGAGGACGCACTACACTAACTTGTAGCTTTAGCTGAACACTGTGCAGAGGTCTCACTACACTAACTTGTAGTTTTAGCTGAAAACTGTGAGGAGGACGCACTACCCTAACTTGTAGCTTTAGCTGAACACTGTGCAGAGGTCACACTAAACTAACTTGTAGCTTTAGCTGAACACTGTGAGGAGGACGCACTACCCTAACTTGTAGCTTTAGCTGAACACTGTACACTAAACTAACTTGTAGTTTTAGCTGAACACTGTGCAGAGGTCACACTAAACTAACTTGTAGCTTTAACTGAACACTGTGAGGAGGATGCACTACACTAACTGTAAATAGTCTAGCTGCCTGACTGTGGTACTAATAGGATCAAAAGAACACCAGCAATTTTCTTCAGGTAGCTGTAAATACTGTAACAAGACAAGCCTGCCTGTCAGTAGGAAGATAACAGGAACGGATCTAGCTAAACTGAATACAGTGTATATATATATATATATATATATGCAACACCTGGGATGCATATATATACACAATACACTGTAAGTGCAGCTAACTCACTGACTGTCCTGCCTAATCTAGCTAACTCAAATGAAATGACACTGTCTCTCTCTCTCTAAGCACGCCGGAACACACTACACAGGGCAGCCGTGCAGGCGGCCTTATATAGTGTGGGGCGTTTTCTAAACCCCCTGAGCCATAATTGGCCAAAGCCACCCTGGCTTTGGCCAATTACAGCTCTCTCTACCGACGGTGCTGTGATTGGCGGGTCATAGTGCATGCTTGGCCAATCATAGTGCATGCTTGACCAATCATCAGCCAGCAATGCACTGCGATGCCGCAGTGAATTATGGGCCGTGACGCGCCACACGAATTTGGCGCGAACGGCCCATATCGTTCGCAATTCGACAAGCGATCGAACAGCCGATGTTTGAGTCGAACATGGATTCGACTCGAACATGAAGCTCGTCCATATATATATATATATATATATATATATATATATATATATATATAGCCAGCTGCTGACACTGTTCACATTCCCATATAACAGTGCAAAATGATTAAACCAATAATAAAAAGTGTTGTGCTATAGTCCACAATCAGTGTATCCAATGGGTTAATACAAACCAACATACAGTATCTCACAAAAGTCAGTACACCCCTCACATTTTTTTAAAGATTTTATTATATCTTTTTGTGTATCAACACTCAAGAAATGACACTTTGCTACAATGTACAGCAGTGTATAACAGTGTAAATAACAGTGTAAATTTGCTGTCCCCTTAAAATAACTCAACACATAGCCATTAATGTCTAAACCACTGGCAACAAAAGTGAGTACACCCCTAAGTGAAAATGTCCAAATTGGGCCCAATTAGTCATTTTCCCTCCCCGTTGTCTTGTGACTCGTTAGTGTTACAAAGTCTCTGGTGTGAATGGGGAGCAGGTGTGTTAAATTTGGTGTTATCGCTCTCACTCTCCCATACTGGTCACTGGAAGTTCAACATGGCACCTCATGGCAAAGAACTCTCTGAGGGTCTGAAAAAAAGAATTGTTGCTCTACATAAAGATGGCCTAGGGTATAAGAAGATTGCCAGGGAAATAGACCTATGAGTGCTGCCTGCATTGCTGCACAGTTTGAAGGGGTGGGGGGGTCAGCCTGTCAGTGCTCAGAGCATACGCCACACACTGCATATGCATGGCTGTCATCCCAGAAGGAAGCCTCTTCAAAAGATGATGCACAAGAAAGCCCACAAACAGTTTGTGGAAGACAAGCAAACTAAGGACATAGATTACTGGAACCATGTCCTGTGGTCTGATGAGACCAAGATAAACTTTTTTGGTTCAGATGGTGTCATGCGTGTGTGGCGGCAACCAGGTGAGGAGTGCAAAGACAAGTTTATCTTGTCTACAGTCAAGCATGGTGGTGAGAGTGTCATGGTCTGGGGCTGCATGAGTGTTGCCGAAACTGGGGAGCTACAGTTCATTGAGGGATCCATGAATGCCAACATGTACTGTGACATACTGAAGCAGAGCATGAACCCCTACCTTCGGAGACTGGGCCGCAGGGCAGTATTCCAACATGATAACGACCCCAAACACACCTCCAAGATGACCACTGCCTTGCTAATGAAGCTGAGGGTAAAGGTGATGGACTGGCCAAGCATGTCTCCATACCTAAACCCTATTGAGCATCTGTGGGGCATCTTCAATTGGAAGGTGGAGGAGCGCAAGGTCTCTAACATCCACCAGTCCTCTGATGTCGTCATGGAGGAGTGGAAGAGGACTCCAGTGGCAACCTGTGAAGCTCTGGTAAACTCCATGCCCAAGAGGGTTAAGGCAGTGCTGGTGGCCACACAAAATATTGACACTTTGGGACCAATTTGGACATTTTCACCCAGGGGTGTACTCACTTTTGTTGCCAGCGGTTTAGAGATTAATGGCTTAGTGTTGAGTTATTTTGAGGGGACAGCAAATTTACACTGTTATACAAGCTGTACACTCACTACTTTATATTGTAGCAAAGTGTCATTTCTTCAGTGTTGTCACATGAAAAGATAAACATTTTTTTTTTTCAAAAATATGAGGGGTGTACTCACTTTTGTGAGATACTGTACATAAGTGCATATTAACTTCAAATTAATTAAAAAATGTACCAATATTTATAATAATAAGAAATATCTTCCCAGTGTGTGCAATATTGGACAAGCTGCCACTGGACTGAATGAATGTGGGACAGTGACAGTCACTGCAGTGTCCAAAGTACAAGACAGTCAGTAAAATCCAAATTGGATTTCCAAATGTATTTTTCATGACAAGTAATTATAAAGCCAACACTTTTGGGGGCTCAAAACATCCCCTTCATCAGGGCTTGTGTGCTGGCAGTAAATTCAGATTTGTATTAGATTACAATTGCAAAATGATAGAAATTCATACAAGAATTTATTATTATATTAAAATATTAGTGTCAGCAAACTGGCAAAGCATTAAAACAATTTGATTTGGTTAGCAATTTTTTTTTTTTATGAAAAAGTCCTCTTAGTCACCTATTGAAAAATCACTGCATACTTTTAGAAGATATTTGCTGTGTCAGGCCTCTTCTACACCAACTATCTATTACATGCTCCTGTTATCCAGACACAGTTGCTCAGCCCTCGCATAGTAAATCTCTGGCTTTTGAAAAATTACTTTTTTTTCATTATTTGTACTTCTCCCATTTTGTTTTCATAGCAAATGTACTTGCTGAGTGTTTTCCAATAACTGATCTTTATCGGTGGTGGGGCCTGTAAAGAATGTATGTTTTTCTGTTCAGCAATTTTTATAATGCTAGCAGCCCCAAACAATGTTTCTAAAATGATATCCTTTATTCCACACTTTTCTCACAAGCAGCGCTCAGCGTCTGAGGTTAAAGAAAAGTATAATTTGTTCGCACAGCGGGCTGAGCTGTAATACTACATCTGCTTCTTCTGAATCTGATTCATAAGGCATGAAACAGGGTAGAAGCGGAGGCAAAGTTTTAAAGTGCATTGCGTGAGACAGGAACATAAATGAGTATGGAGTGACAAAAGTCACCCTAGGCAGAAATTGGCATATGATATCACATGTGTAGTCTATGCAGTTTTAAATAGGCTGAACAGATTTCCCCAATTTCTGGAGGCTGTCCCCAAAAAAAGTGACCCCAGATGTGTCCCTGTTTCATTTATGGGGTCCCCGGCATTTTTTTTCATTGTTAATATATGTAGCACCCTTCTAGTTAGGCAAATTTTGTTTTTGGTTCCTGCTGTAACTAAAGGAGCAGTAATTATTTGGTCTCGTCTGTTCGGGTCTTCACAGGTTGTGAGTTTGCTTACTTCCCCTGCCTCTAGAAGAAGTTTCTGGAGCTTATGGAGGGATAATTTAAATGACCAGCCTGAACATTGAGCAGGGCATATCCAATCCCTGGAGGAAGTGCCCAGTTGGTGGCTGGTATGCTGTTAAATAGTCTGGAGTCCTAAGGAAATTGCCTTTTCCCTCTTGGGGGAATAGATCAGTGAGCTGAGAAAAGGGGGGGGGGGGGCTACTTGCCCCTGGCACCCTTTGGAATGGATGCTGTTTTTTTTTTTGCAAGAGGCTTCACCTATGGACTAATCTTCTCCGGGATTTTGTGAGATATATATATACCGTATTTATCGGCAATTAACACGCGCTGGCGTATAACACGCACCCCAAGTTTTAGAGGGCATTTTAAGAAAAAAAACTTTTAGGAGGGAAGTTTAAGGAAAAAAACTTTTAGGAGGGAAGTTTAAGGAAAAAAACTTACATTTAAATACCCATCAATGCAGCCTCATCAGTGTTCATCTGCAGCCTTGTCCATCATTGCAGAATGAACAGTGTCCATTTGCAGCCTTGCCCATTGTCATGGGCAGCCTTGCCCAGTGCAGCCTTGCCCGTGTCGTGTGCTGTTTGCAACATTTAATTGTTTAAATATGCCGCCAAGATAGCCTGTGTATTCGGGTTGTCACGCCGCCCTGCCTCCCATCTGTTTCAGAGAGGATGAGAGGAACGAGCTCTGCCGAAAAAGACCGAGCCGAGTGTACTGTGTACTCGGCTCGGCTCCGCTCGCAGTCCCGCCATTGGACCTGTGTTTTGTCCATCATAGGAGCTGGGCGGGACTGCGAGCGGAGCCGAGCTCGGCTCGGTCTTTTTCGACAGCACTCGCTCCTCTCATCCTCTCTGAAACAGCAGGGAGGCGGGGCGGCATGACTACGAGTGGAGCCGAGCACTCGGCTCGGTCTTTTTCAGCGGCGTTCGCTCTTTTTTTGGCTCAGACAGTGGGGTTCGGCGTATAACACGCACCCACGATTTTCCCCTGATTTTAAGGGGAAAAAAGTCTGTGTTATACGCCGATAAGTATGGTATATGAAGTGCCACCCCCGTAAAGCCTGCTGGAAGACGACTGCCCCCAAAGGTTGCCCTGACCTTGCAAGCCTCCCAACACCTCGGACATGCTAGATACTGACATAATTCACTGAGAAAATACACTTGCAAAAATAAAATAGCGGCATTCAAAATGGTAACACTACCCAAAATCTTATATTACTTCTGTACCCTCCCTATCTTGATCCCTAACACATTTTTTACGCAAATTGACACTAAACTCAAAGGATTCATATGGAATGGGAAGAAACCTAGAGTGGCATTTTCTGTATTGATTTCCTCCAAGTTAGTAGGTGGAATGGGTTTACCAAACATAAGAAACTACTATTATGCATCCTTAATGGACCAGATGAAGCATTGGTTCCCCTCTTCGGAGGATAAATTATGGGCCGATATTGAACGAGAAGTATCTTTGGGACACGATATGCATGCGTTATTGCTGGCTTCCTATTCTCTAAAAAAAATTGATATTCCCAACTTACTTAGTATTAAAGCCACTTTAATGGCATGGAAACATATCCTGTCCAAAACTAAAAGCTGGAGTGATAAATCTTTATTATATCTCCCTGTGAGAATAGTAGATTATTGTAAAATCCGCGTTAAGTCAAGAGATTGGATTATACATGGTTATAATATGTATAAGGATTTACCCTAAAATTATAAAACGGTTTCAGGTAAAATTGAAAAATGCTCCCGCTTAAAAAACTTTAATCCAAATGATAAGATAGAAATGTTTTCAACTGTCCGGGAATTTCTATCTAGCCATAGGAAACAAAAAAGGAAAAGGATTTCACTATTCTATGATCTCCTCTCTGAATATCCTTTAGAATACAAAAGCCCTCATATGATAAAATGGGAAAAGGATTTATTGCAGACCTATACAGGAGAATAATAGAGGAAAGCGATATTAATTTCTAAAAAGGCCTCCTCTTGCATAGAGCATTGGGACAATTCCCAAAAAATACTGAACAGATGGTATCTTACACCTTATAAACTATCTAAAATGTATCCTTCTTCACCCTTATGCTGGAGATATAATGAACACATAGGAAATCTACACCACACCCTCTGGAGTTGTAAGAATTTACAAAGTTTTTGGAAAACTATATCCAAATGTATAGCAGATCTTACTGGTAATCTCATTGAACTTACTCCAGCAATGGCCCTCCTAGGATTAAATTTAGATTCCTATCCGAGTATGTTTAGAACAACAGTAACCCACATACTAATTGCTGCTAGAATCTCAATCTCCACTCTATGGAAATCCTGTGAAGCTCCAAACTTAACCACTGTTATTATTAGATTAAATATACAAGCACAATATGAATTGATGTTGGCCTATAAAAAATTATCATATGACTTCATTCAAAAAGAAATGGCAAGCCTGGATTGCTCACCCTAGAGCCTCTCATTATTTACAAACCTGTAATCTTTAATTAATTCATTTTGGATATTATAACATAACCTGAATATCCTGAAGTTCAAGAATAAGTTACCTCTAAATTATTCACTATAAATGTTTAATAGTTGATCTCCGCTTACAGCTTGATCCCATTTGGGGTAAGCGAAGATTAATATCTTGTAATTAATATTATATTGTTGACTTATTACCATTATACCTTAGATATGATTCGATAAACGAAAGTATCTCGTTTTGTTTTATTTTGCTGTTTCTTTTAACCAAATGATTTTTTTAGCACAAATGTTATTGAATGACTGATGCTATATACTTACATGAATTTGTATTCTATTACTTGGAAAATTAAGTAAAATATTAATGATTAATAAAAAAAGAATTGTCCCATAATGGCAAAAGCAATATAGCCAGCATTTGTCTACATAAATTTGTGTCATTACATACAGTAATTTGTGTTTTCTGAAAAAGAATCTTGTATTATATAGTCTCTCTTCTACTTAAGAAATCACCCAATGTTAGTAGTTCCAAAATGTCTCTGTAAAGAAAAAAGTTTTGGTTTGTTCTTACCTCACCATCGTCCTCCGTAAGGACGCTTAGGCAAGGATGACACCCCATTCCTTCCAGCTAGATCATGGGGAATACAGAGTACCCAAAATCTTGTTGAAAGATGCTTATTGTGGGGCCTACTTTTCTCCCACACCACAAGTCATACACCGTAAAGCGACAGCCACCATATTGACCATGCCTCAATGCCTACTATTGCCCTTAAGGTATCCCATATGTATGCATATCTTGGTGCCTCTTTTTTTAAAACTGTTTATTTTGTCTTTATACTTTGAATGTGTGACTCTGGAGCCAAAGGATGGTGATCAATTGTTTGAGGGTATCTTAAAAATAGGGGTTTTATTTTGTGGGCGTGGCAACTAATTAAGGTGTGTTTTGTGGGTGTGGTTAAAAGCAGGCATGGTCATAAGGATGTCCCCAGAGTTCCTTTATGAAAATCTGGTTACCTTAGTTTTAAAGGGACCCAGAAGAAGAGAGGTGTTTTTCAGGAAGCTAAACGTAGCCTGGTGTTGAAGGGAAGGGAGTGGATCATTCTGCCACAGCGCACCTCCCCGACGTGTCTGTGGGAATGTGACCTAATGCTGACTCAGTATACAGAGAAAAGAATTGTGACATGACTGCTACTGTGCTATGAGCAATAGACGGAACCTTACAGAGAACTGACTTGTCCTCACCAATCAACTCCAGGTGGTCATCTTGGGAGAGCCTATATTTAATATAGACACAGGGTTCCCATGAGATTTGGTGGTCATTTTGGCACAGACATAGTACAAAGAAAAAAGTACTGTGTCACAGGGGAGTCCTTGATGGGAAAGCACAAAGGGCAGCCACCATGATGTGAAGCTGAGAGATTGGTCAATGAGGCTGCCCCTTTCAGGAAGCAGGTTTGCTTCCCAAACAAGATTGAGAAAGTACTGTGTGTATCCATGCTAGAAAGGACTTTACCCTTAGGGGTGTGGGTATATATTTTCTTTGTGTGGATGTGACAAACATCTGCACAATCAGGGCAAAATTTGCTGTACTTTCTCTATTTTGTGTGGTTCCTATGTCATCAGTGCCATCTAGAGACAACAATGTGTTTTTGTTTCCCGAAAAAACAACACATTATGGCCACTAAGTGGTGGAGCCACACATATTATAGACAATATGGCAATTTTCATCCTAATTGTGCAGATGTTTGTCATACATACATAGACCCCATAGTGTTGTAGAGCCTTTTGGCGAAAACACAGTTTATAAATGTATTCTTAATCTTAGAGGCTAACTTCTAGGGGATGTTAGTACAAGTACAATGTCCTGTGGCCACTAGATACATAGTGAGTGAGTCACAGGGTAGGAGGAGTTTGGGTGGAGAATCAGAGAGGACAGGAGCTAGATTCCATAGCTGGGCACCCAAAGGGACTTGGTGGGGCCCAATCTGCCCGCATGTAGTACGTTCAGCAACTGGTATTCCCTGAACTCATCTCTTCTTACTATTAATGGCCTATCCTAGTGATGCCCTCCCCCTGAAGGAGCCACTTACTAATTTGGATTCTCAGTTCTACACCTCCACTCCAAGAACCATCTCAGTCCTTCTAACACACCTGGTTAAAGAAAAGCACTTATACGAACCTTTAACCAGGCTGTGAGTTATTACCAGCAAATCAGCACAAGACCATTTATTGGTAAATTACCTCAATGTATTGGTATGGGTTAGAATAAATGGTGATTTGAGCATAAATGAACACGCAGAAAGTAGGTTCAGACACAGTCCGCTATACCATACAACCACTATGCCAAGGTAACTTATAATAGACCTCTGTACCACTAGACTGGGATTAACTCATGAATCAGCAAAGTCAGCAATACATTTAAAAGAGAAGTATGGGTTTCCTTTTTTTGCTTACATCTATTCTATGTGAGCTGCTGATATCTAAAAAATCTTTCCACCCCTCTCAGAAGTGGGAGGGTCTACAGACTTTCATACAGCGTCATACTGACAGTGGTCTGACTCTGCAGTCTGGATCCACCCACTTTCCTGTCATTTTGCTTAATTGATGTCGGCTCTCTGCTCGCTCCTGAGACTTCACAGAGTGTAGCTGCCCCCCCTCCCTCCTCCTCTGCAGCCTGTTCCAATGGTCAGAAGAATCAGCAGAGATAACAGCACTTCAGTGACTAAAGTAGGAGAAGTCATTGATAGTGCTGCGTATGTAAATGTCCTGTACATATTACTATCTACCAGAGTGAAAACAATATATTTTAACCACCTCAATACAGGGCACTTTCACCCCCTTCCTGCCCAAGCCATTTTTCAGTTTTCAGCGCTGTCGCACTTTGAATGACAATTGCGCGGTCATTTTACACTGCACCCTAATGAAATTTTTATCATTTTTTCCCCACAAATAGAGCTTTCTTTTGGTGGTATTTGATCACCTCTGTGGTTTTTATTTTTTTGCGCTATAAACAAAAGAAGAGGGACAATTTTGAAAAAACACAATATTTTTTAGTTTTTGCTATAATAAATATCCAATTTTTTTTTTTAACAAATTTTTTCCTCAGTTTAGGCCGATATGTATTCTTCTACATATTTTTGGTAAAAAAAAATCGCAATAAGCGTATATTGATTGGTTTGCACAAAAGTTATAGCGTCTACAAAATAGGGGATAGGTTTATAGCATTTTTATTTATTTATTACTAGTAATGGCGGCGATCTGCGATTAATGGCGGCGATCTGCGATTTTTATTGTGACTGCGATATTGCAGCGGACATATCGGACACTTTTGACACATTTTTGGGACCATTCACATTTATACAGCGATCCGTGCTATAAAAATGCATTGATTACTGTGTAAATGTGACTGTCAGAGAAGGGGTTAACACTAGGGGGCGATCGAGGCTTTAATGTATTACCTAGGGAGGTGATTCTAACTGTGGTAGGAGGGGACTCACTAGGGGAGGAGACCAATCGGTGTCCCTATGTACAAGGGACACACCATCGGTCTCCTCTCCTCTCTGACAGGACGTGGATCTGTGTTTACATACACAGATCCACGGTCCTGCTCTGTTACCCGGCAATCGCGGGTGCCCGGCGGACATCGCGGCCGCCGGGCACGCGCACCGGGTCCCGAGCGACGCCGGCGGCGGCGCGCGCACCCCCTAGTGGCTCGGGAGGGCGATCACGTCATATGACGTCTGCCCAGAACAACAGAAGCCTCGTCCCGCCGTCATATGACAGTGGGCGGTGGCTTAGTGGTTAAAAGCAGAATATGTATGTGACAGCACACAGGCATTCCATGCATTACTGGTATAGTAAAATAAAATAAAATCAGAGCTAACATTGTGAATGAATCCTTTTATTGACTATCTGGATTTTTATGAGACAATGAAACCTTCCATTCCCATCTACTTGTATTTTCATACTGAAGCCCAGAGCTCCTCAGACATGGACAGAGGTTTACTCCCCCATAATTGGTGTATTACCTAGTACCCCTATAGCAATAATGTTCCCTTCATTGTAAATAGAGTATTACAGGATCACATGCCGTACAGTGCCATCACATGCCGTACAGTGGCATTACATGCCGTACAGTGCCATCACATGCCGTACAGTGCCATCACATGCTGTACAGTGCCATCACATGCCATATAGAGTCATCACTGCACATGTGCGGTTCATCGGATGCATTATCTGATGGGAGGCATTGTTCGACAGGACACCTACAGTTGGCTACCAGTGAGGAGATGGAGGTGGAGTGAGAGCCGCTTGGCAGAGGGAAATGGGGCGACATAGAGAGAAGTAGGTAGAGGGTGCTCGGAGGTGGGTAGAGGCGGAGAGAAGGGGTGACTCAGAAAGGGGGAGTTCCTGCACCTGTTCTCTGAGAAAAAAGCCATATATATATATATATATATATATATATATATATATATTTTTTTTTGGAAAAAATACACCTTAATGAATTGTAATGCAAGAAAACACAATAGATAATCCATATTTTTGGTAAAATATAAAATACAATGTTACGCTGAGTAAATAGGTTCCAAACATGTCACACTTTAAAATTGCACACTCGTGGAATGGCTCCAAACTACGGTATTTAAAAATCTCCATAGGAGACGCTTTAAAAGATTTTACAGGTTACCAGTTTAGAGTTACAAAGGAGGTCTAGTGCTAAAAATATTGCTCTCGCTCTAACGGTCACAGCAATATCTCACATGTGTGGTTTGAACGCCGATTACGTATGCGGGCGTGACCTATGTATACGTTCGCTTCTGCATGTAAGCACGAGGGACCGCTTAAAAGAAAAATGTGTTTATTTTATCATTATTATTTATTTTTACACATTCCCTTTAATTTTTATTTTTGAATCACTTTTATTTTTATTACAGGGAATGTGAAAACTAAGGATGAGCCCGCTGTTTGAGTTGAACGTAAGTTTGACTCGAAAATCGGGTGTTAGTTTGCTTGCAAAACAAACCGAACATATGGGGCGTTCACGGGAATTGAGCGCCACGGAACGCCCAATAATGCACTGCGAAATTGCAGTGCATTGACGTCTGATGAATGGCCAAAGCATGCATCTGACCTGCATGCTTTGGCCAATCACAGCACGCTCTGCTGCAAGAGCCATAATTGGCCAAAAGCAGGGTGCGGGAACGGTGAGCTCAGCAACACCAAAAGACCCGGAAGACCACGGAAAACAACTGTGGTGGATGACCGAAGAATTCTTTCCCTGGTGAGGAAAACACCCTTCACAACAGTTGGCCAGATCAAGAACACTCTCCAGGAGGTAGGTGTATGTGTGTCAAAGTCAACAATCAAGAGAAGACTTCACCAGAGTGAATACAGAGGGTTCACCACAAGATGTAAACCATTGGTGAGCCTCAAAAACAGGAAGGCCAGATTAGAGTTTGCCAAACAACATCTAAAAAAGCCTTCACAGTTCTGGAACAACATTCTATGGACAGATGAGACCAAGATCAACTTGTACCACAGTGATGGGAAGAGAAGAGTATGGAGAAGGAAAGGAACTGCTCATGATCCAAAGCATACCACCTCATCAGTGAAGCATGATGGTGGTAGTGAAAAACGGCATGGTCCCCCCCCCCAGTCCATACCAGGCGTGGGGTCCACTCCAAAATCCATACCAGGCACTTTGGGTCTGGCATAGATTTTAAGGGGAACTCCAGGCCAAAATAAAAAAAATTGGTGTGGGGTCCCCCCAAAATCCATACATGCCCCTTATCCAAGCAAGCAGCCTGGCAGACCAGGATAGGGGGGGGATGAGCGAGCGCCCCCCCTTCCTGAACCATACCAGGCAGCTTGCCTTTAACATGGGTAAGGTGCTTCGGGGTCCCCCCAAAGCACCTTGTCCCCATGTTGATGGGGACAAGGGCTTCATCCCCACAACTATGAGGATTGGTTGTGGGGGTCTGCGGGCGGGGGATTATCGGAATCTGGAAGTCCCCTTTAATAAGGGGGCCCCCATATCCCGGCCCCCCCTATGTTAATGGGTATGGGGACAAGTCCATTATTAAATATAAGTAAATAAAAGTGTCCTGCGATGTCCATCCATCTTCAATCACGGCACCGACGGACCCAAAAAAAAAAAAAAACTACCTCCGTCTCGATGGGAGGTGTCCTGCTGACTGCTGTCTCTTGGCCGTGACAGCTGTTATATAGGCAAGGGCGGGGCCACCCGGTGATGTAACCGAGTGACCCCCCCCTTCTGACGTCATATGACATCAGAGCGGGGGTTACCGGTTACGTCAGCGGGTGGCCCTCCCTTGCCTATATAAGAGCTGTCACAGCAAAAAGAAATTTTTTGGGTCCGTCGGCGTGGTGATTGACGATGGATGGACATCGGGGGACATTATTTTTTCTTTTTTAATAAAGGACTTGTTAAAAACTGTACAAGGTACCCCATACCCATTCACTTAGGGTGGACGGGATCTGGACGCCCCCCCCTTTCCTGGCCTGCCAGGCTGCTTGCTCAGATAAGGGTCTGGTATGGATTTTGGGGGGGATCCCACACCATTTAAAAAAAAAAAAAAATTGGCATGGAGTTCCCCTTAAAATCCATGCCAGACCCGTTGGGGGGACCCTATGCTGTTTTTTTATTTTGGTGCGGAGTCCCCCTTAACATGGGGAGGGACCCACGCCACTTTTTTCATTGATTTTTATCTATATTGCTGGGAGCCAGCAATACATTACAGCCGCAAGCAATTTTAAATGACATTTTTTCCTTTAGTCATTTTGCTGCGGCACAGTAAAACACATCAGAAAGATGTGTCACTTTACAGTCAGACTAAGGGGACCACCCCCCCCCCCCCGGCACAATATTTAAAGGAATATTTCATTTTTATTGTTTCACTTTAAGCATTATTAAAATCACTGCTCCTAAAAAACTGCCTTTTTTTTAAAATGTATTTTTGCATTGTTACATGTTCCCTGGGGCAGTACCCGGGTCCCCAAACACTTTTCATGGCAATAACTTGCATATAAGCCTTTAAAATGAACACATTTGATCTTTCGCGTTCTTGTCCTATAAACTTTAATGGTGTTCGCATGGTCGCACACATTTTTTGTCTGTTCGCATGTTGTAGTGCAAACCGAACCAGGGGGTGTTCGGCTCATCCCAAGTAAACATCCCTTGTAATAGGAATAGGGCATGGTAGGTCCTCTTTATGGAGAGATCTGGAGTCTATAAGCTCCCACATCTCGTCTCTATGGTGGGAAGCCTGAGATAAAGAAAAATCGATATCAAGCTTTCCAGCAAAAAAAAAAATGGTAGTGTTTACATATGCCATTGCCGGAAGTGACGTCACTTCTGGCCTCCAAGGGTCGATGGATCCATTCTACAGCTCCCCAATTGCATAGGAGAGCCCAAAAAAGCACCAGAAGGCGGGGGGAGGGCGTAGGACAGGCAGCCTAAATAAATATTTATGGAGCTCCAGCCAATACCTGGAGAGGTGTGTCTAGAAGGTGGAGAGAGAACCGATAAATATTCTGAGGCCTGGCAGCCAGGATGTAGCGTTTCTGGGTCAAGTACTTCAGGAGAAGACCCCTGTGCAGAGGGAGAGACAGAGAGGAAGCCAGAAGCCAGAGGAGCCTTTGAAGACATTGAGGTCGCAGCTAGGCTTAGCTGGGGGGCCTACCAAACAGAGCTGTGTCCAGAGACTGAGCAGAGCCAGAAGGGATTTGGTGGGAGGAAGCCTAACCATTCTGGGACTGAGTGAGTAAGTGATCCTGCTATAAAGAAGAGAAGTGAATGTGGTGTGGTCTAACTCCCCAAGCAAGTGCAGTGCAGCCAAGAGTTGTGCAAAACAGCCAGGAGCATGCCATACTGCTTAGAAGTTTACCCAGTACAGCTAGGAGTTGGACAAGACAGCCAAAAAAGTACAGTGCAGCCAGAGGTTGTGCAATACAGCCGGCATTTTTGTACAGAGCCGCCAAGCAGTCCTCAAGTAGTTCTACAGTTCCAGGGTATCCCATGCTCCTCATCCCTATCCAAGTTACTGTTCTAATAAAAACCCTAAAAGGAACCCCTAGAATGACCTTTGAGCCAGGGGAAGAATGCCAAAAATGCTGTGTGCCTGGCTGTGTATGCTGTGAGTGGGGGAAATGGGCCCAAATTACCAGCGGCTTTTGCAGGGGTAGCTCTACATCAGTATATTTTGGCTACTGCTGATGGGTGCTCTAACAGCTCATTCACATTTGCTTTGCTCTCTAAACAGTGATCTGCGTTCTGGTCACTCTTCAGAGAGCATTTGACAGGCAGAGAGGAGGCATTGTATGCCCCCCTCCCATTTCCCCAACCTCTAGTGTTAACAAGACCTAAAGACTTCAAGAAAGCTGCTTGAAGCTTGTCAGATGCTTTCTGAAGCTGATGCTGCCCACACATCATGTACAAGCAAATATCAAACAATGCCTGTACGTTTAGGCCCCATTCACACCTGGGAACCCTTGCTAAAAATTTTGCGTAACGCATGATACATTAGTGTAATGGTCAGTGAGAAGAAAGGGAGGCCTGAAGTAAAGGAGAAAAAAAGATGGACAGAGGGCCGGCATGACAGAGGTTAAAGGGGTTTGGGTCTAGGAGGGGTTTCAGCCTAGTCTAAAAGAAAATATAAGTTGTAGGGACTTACTTGATTGGTGTCCAGGCCATGAATGGGTGAAGCTGCAGGGGGTGGTCAAGTTAGAGGTCTCAGGAAGTCTTCAGTCGGAGGAAAGCTGCGTTAGGGGAAACTTCCCACCCTCCCTCCCCTTTATTTTTCTGGATTTTGGTGTTGGGGTCCCTCCCCCTTTTTTTTAGGGAAGCTTCCTTGTTTTTGAGGTGGTTGTCATGGCAGGGTACAAGGTCCTGGTAGGTTAGTATGGAGCAAACATATACTTGGTAGGGACCGTCTGAGGTACGACTCCCAGTAGTTGATATCTGAGACTGGTTGTCTCTGAGTCGGTGGTATAGCGGCTGGAGGCCTAATTAAGTTGGCACTTTCTTCTGTGATGCCAACTAGGACCTTGAGGCTCCATTTAAACTGGGTTTAACGTGTTATTTATCTGTTATTTTTAAAGTTTGTTAATGAAAGGCTGCTATGGCAATTTAACTCCAGCTTGTGGTCATGTGTGGTTATTTATAAGGAGGTAAAGGGAGTCATGGTCAAAGTTGAATGGAGACAAACTATCTTTAATACCCTAGTCATGCTCCTTACACTTGTGGTCATTGGGAAGAAGTACCCCCTTAGGCTCGGTTCACACTAGGACGACTTGTCAGGCGACCTAGGTCGCCTGACAAGTAGCGTCCCGTTCAGTACAATGGAACCGTTCTAATCGGAGCGACGCAAGTCGCTCCGACTTAGAAAAAGGTTCCTGTACGACTTTGGGGGCGACTTGGGGCGACTTGCATAGACTTCTATACAGAAGTCGTTTTGCAAGTTGCCCGGGCAGTCGTGTGCAAGTCGTGCCGCCTCCGGTGTGAACCGAGGCTTACAGATAACTAAAAATATTAATAGTCTTAGTGGGAACTTATCTGAGAGGCAGAAAATGCTCATTGCTCAAGGAACCCCGAGCAACCTCCGGAGGAACCCTGGTTGAGAAACCCTGATCTAACCATTTTGCATCACTGATGAATATTCAGATAATTCTGCACACAAACTCAGAAACAAACTCAGAAACAAGTGACATCCATGTGCCAATTCAGGTATTATATATCAGGATTTTCTATCCCATACCCAAGTGGATAATGATGAAGTAGGAGAGCTGGCACAGTCCATACATGTGCCAAATATCTTGTGATGTAGAACCATCTCTCTGATAATCAGAGCAAATTCTGAACCATTTTTTCTGTTATTGGCAGCCTGTGGAGGGAATGACAGAGAGAAGTGCTGCTCGAGCAGCGGTGTATGAGCCAAGATGCAGAATTCAGGATAGGTTGGACTGGTACATCATTGGTAGGACATAGTGATCGCTGTTACAAGATTTAAGCTCTGGTATGGGATTAGGGACACATGGAAAATGTTCAAATAAGGTACTTATCAGAGGTGCTCAAGCACACTGGATTAGTGGTTAAGTACAGTATTAGCAAGGGTCCCTGAGATGTGGAAAGTTAAGGGTTCCTCCAAAAGCCATAGTAGCCACTCAGAGACTAGGTACTATTGAAAGTGTATGACATAACATCAAGAGTGGTCTTTTATACTGCCAAACTCTTCTACACTTGAGCGTTGAGCGTGTTCTTCAATCGACATGCCAGAAAAATATAACCCTGGGCTGTGGTCAGTTCACACCTACAGCAGTCTCTGCCACCCGTGATGGAACACTTTTCAGAGGGTGGCAAAGCAGAGGCTGCCAGGTATTCAGGAGGCGATACTGCCCCCTTCAGTATGCCCTTCGTTTTGTTTTTTTCAGCGATTGTGGAGCAGCCCCTTTCACCTGAATGGATGGAACTGGCCGCCAAACACAACTTGGGGTATACTTTTTGCTGCTGCATGTGTAAGACCCCGAGCAGCTTCAGGTTACCATTTAGGTGGGCAGTTGGGGTGGGGGAACCACTTGATAATTAACCACTCGCTCACGTATGAGTACAGTGGCAGAGTGGCTCTCCTGTGCTAGATCACGTACCTAGTACCTAGTAGTTTAGTCAAAGCACAGGCCGATCAGTGGGTGCGGGCCAGTGGATGACCACCGGCACGCACTGATCACTGAGGAGGAAGACAGGACAGAGCTCTGTCAGGGTAAACAATACAGAGCTCTGTCCTCTCAGCAGGGATGTGCTGGTTTTTGTTTCCCTTTGATCGCCTTAAATGTTAACCCATTCCCAGCCAGTGTCATTAGTACAGTTACAGTACATATTTTTAGCACTGATCACCGTATAAGTGTCATTGGTTCCCACAGAGTGTCAGTTAGTCTCAGATTGCTCGCCATTCTATCACAGTCCCGCTATAAGTCGCTGATCGCCACCATTACTAGTATAAAAAAATAAAATAAATAAAAATTCCAGTTTATATACTATAGTTTGTAGATGCAATAATGTTTGTGTAAACCAATCAATATACGCTGATTGGGATTTTTTTACCAAAAATATGTAGCAGAATACATATAGGCCTAAATTTATGAAGATAATTTAATTTTTTCTATTTTTTTATTGGATGTGTTTTATAGCAGAATGTAAAAAATATTTTTATTCCAAATTTTTGGTCTTTTTTCGTTTATAATGCAATAAATAAAAAACCCAGAGGTGATCAAATACCAAAAAGAAAGCTTTATTTCTGGGGAAAAAAAATGATAGAAAATGTATTTATGTACAGTGTTGCAAGACCGCGCAATTATCAGTTAAGATAATGCTGTGCTAAAAAGCAAAAAATGGCCTGGTCATGAAAGGGGGGGTTGGGGGTAAATCTTCCGGAGGTCAAGTGGTTAAATGATAGAAATTCTGTGTCTTGCAGAATAAGGTCTTCATGCTATCATTTAGGCCTGACACAGGTGGCCGAGGGGCAGTTAAAAAAAACAGAAGGTTGAGCCACTTTTTTACCACCCCTGTCAGGTCTAAATGATAGCATGAAAACCTTATGCAGCGTACACACGAGCAGATTTTTCGACCGGACTGGTCCGACAGACCGAGTCCGGCGGACAATCCGATCGTGTGTGGGCTTCATCGGACCTTCAGCGGACTTTTACAGTCGAAAATCTGATGGACTTTAGGTTTGAAACATGCTTCAAATCTTTCCAACGGACTCGAGTCCAGTCGAAAATTCCGCTCTTCTATATGCTAGTCCGACGGACGAAAACCCACACTAGGGCAGCTATTGGCTACTGGCTATCAACTTCCTTATTTTAGTCCGGTTGTACGTCATCGCGTACAAATCCGTCGGACTTTGGTGTGATCCTGTGTAGACAAGTCCGTTCGTTCAAAAGTCCGTCGGAAGTCCGTCAAAAGTCCGACGAAAGTCCGCCGGAATTTGCTCGTGTGTACGCGGCCTTATTCTGCAGGACACGGCATTTTTATTATTTAATTATCAAGCAGTTCAAGAGAAGGTTGTCAGGCCTAAATGATAGCATGAAAACCTTATTCTGCAGGACACGGCATTTTTATTATTTAATTATCAAGCAGTTCAAGAGAAGGTTGGAATAAACTACAGATTAATGAGAAAACTCCTTGAAGTGAATGTTCCTGCTCTGATAGCTATTGCTGTAAGTGGTTCTTGATGGAATCAAAAGAATATGTGCATTCATTGGGAACAGAAGTATCCAGATAGCATTCCCTGTTATCGCTCTGTGTTCATCCACAGTGGTTTGTGCATGTGTATTGAGATGTGTTATTTCATCATCTTTCAATGTCATTTGTGCATAAATTAAACAGCGGTATCTCCGCCGCTGTTCCCAGTGGGACGCTGTGTGTAACGCTATGTTTTGATAAATGCCTACCATTTATAATCTACTGTTTCTATTTATTTTTTATGCTAAAAACAATTTGTCCATTAGTAGTGTTTACAGAGCACGAGTAATCACTGGAGTGGCTCATTAGAAGCGCTCTCTGTTCCTGCGGAATGTTGTTTTGTGCTATCAGTTAGGGTCTGTGTCTAGATTGGAGACTTTCGTTGTGATCCTGCCTATTCTGACAGTACATTTATCATGTTCATTAGCTGTGGCTAATTATCAGAGCGTGCAAAGGATACTTTATGTACAATGACAGCAATAAAGAGATCAACCTCCAATAAAATCCACCAAGCACAGTAATAAAGTATCTGTCTTCCTAGGAATATTCTGCTGTTATAACCTTCAAAGTGATAAAAAAAATACTCTGCAGTCGGATATTAAAATGTTATAGGTATGGAAACCCTTAATAATGATCTTCTCATGTCAGTTCTGTTGTACGGGAGTAACATACTGTGCCTATCTCCTTGGGGTGATGGTATATGGCCCCCCCTGTGCCCACAATTCCAAAGCACGCGTGGTCGGAAGGTAACCTGTCTGCTCTGGTCGGAAGGTAACCTGTCTGCTCTGGACTTCTGGTCCATGGGAAAAGGAGATCAGTTCAGATCACAGAAGTTCCACATGGTTATACCAGTTATAGTTTAGTTTCTGTCTACCTACTTATTTGTTTTTGACCTTTGGGTCAGGGTGGACATACATGCCCGCCCATTAGCGAGACTACCTTCCTCTGCAGATGGCGGTACCCTCGCACATACATTCCCGGACATTGCTTCCGGGTGGGGTTTCTACCCAAACGAATGATAATTATTCAATGTGTATTAAGCGAGACGACATGGGCCTAAGGCCAAATGTTCAAATTTTCTTCATTTATCTATTCTTTTTTTCTCCCCCCTCTTCCCTATCCCCCCCCCACCCCCACCCCGGATCCTGACTCCACGCTCCGACCTCACAAGCCGATCCTGGCTGGTATGGCAGATGATACCACCCGTCTCAGAGGTTGCACCATTTAACTACATGATACGAGGTAAGAGTGCCCTGCCCTACCACGATGGCTAAGTTATATTCCACTAACTACTCCATAGTCACCCACAATGCCCACGGCTTTAATTCCCCAACCAAAAGCTTTCCAATTCTATCACGCACAGCGAGCCGATGTTCTCTTATTGCAGGAAACAAATTTTTCTAAAACCTCGGCTCCTAGATATCTGACTATCAAATATCCGTAATATTATTTATCCTCTGGCCCCGAAAAAAAAGGGGAGGTGGCTGTTTGCTTTTCGAAACAGATCCCCATCACTATAGTAAAGGACAAAAACGGCCGATATATTATGACAGTTGAACGACTCCATGACCAATTGGTTTAATTTATTTCATATTATGCCCCCAATTCTTGAGGTAGAGTTCTTTAGCAAAATGTTCAAAATATTGATGCCCAAAGTGCAGGGACAGGTAATCATGGGAGGTGACAGCAATATACCGTTAGATCAGATAATAGATAAATCAGATCCCACTAAAATGTTACTTAGGCGACCACCCAGCGATAGCAGTAAAGTAGCACACCTACTCCACCTATATGACTTGATTGATGCCTGGAGAGAGACAAACCCTTCCGCTAGAGACTACACGCACTTTTCACAGGTACATCATACTTATTCCCAGATAGACCATTTTTTAGTACATATCTCCTTACTCTCGTACATAACGTCGGTGAAGATACTGTCCACCCCCTGGTCTGATCACTCTCCGATCAAGGTATCATTAACAGGCCTCTGGACCAAACCGCACCCTTCTCCATGGCGATTCAATGTGGGCTAATTAAATAACCCCATGCTTTATATTGAAATTGAGAAAGAATTGCAGGATTATTTTCAAGTCAATACGTCGTCGGACATGTCCCCTGCAATAAATTGGGCAGCTTACAAAGTTACTATACGGGGTAAACTTATTCAAATAGCGGCCAGGGCCAAACGAGTCTGGGAACAAACGATCAAACAATTAGAAGCGGATTTAGACAAACTCATGAAAGAACAGCATATGGCCCCCCAGGTAGACATAGACATAAGATAGACAAGGCGAGACTGGCACTAAAACGAAGCCTGACCACCCAAGCAGAAAAACGTATTTGCTGGTCGAAACATAAGTATTATACAATGGAAGACAAACCAAACACAATGCTGGCTAGGATACGCCAACTTTGCCTAAATTGCGACTACCTACGGGATACCCACACAAAATCCTGAACTGATTGTTTGGGAATTCCACAAATTCTACGCCAAACTGTATAGCACAGCAGATAAATTCTCACAAACAAAAGCAGAAACATTCTTTCAAGACATTCTATTGCCCCAGCTTACACAAGCGCATGCAGAACTTATGGATAAGGAATTCCCGGAATCAGAGATCAGAATGGCCATAAAAACTATTCATCCCTCTAAAGCCCCAGGCCCAGATAGCTTCTCAGGACACTATTATAGAAAATATCAAGAGATCCTAATCCCCCATTTGTGTTCCTACTTTAATGACCTGAGACGGGGAAACAACATTCCTAAGCAGGAAAATGCAGCATACTTACATGTTATACCAAAACCGGGAAAAGACCATGGGGATTGCGCCAACTACCGCCCAATTTCTTTGATTAACGTGGATTTAAAAATAATGACAAAAGTACTTGCCCTGAGATTAAACTCTTTTCTCCCACAATATATCCATCTAGATCAGGTGGGCTTTGTCCCAAACCGCCAGGCGTCGGATCAGACCCGCAGAGTCATAAATTTAATCTCAGTCATTCAATCAGACTGGGACTGTAGAGGACCTAGACAGGGCATCTTGCTTTTGCTGGACATCCAGAAGGCGTTTGATTCCCTATCCTGGGATTATCTATTTAATGTGTTACACCGCTTTGGGTTTGGCAAGCGCTTTCCGGCTCTCCTTTGAACGCTGTATGATGTCCCGATGGCATCATTGATGCTTAGGGGATACTCCACCCAACCCCTTGATATTCAAAGAGGAACTAGGCAGGGATGCCCATTATCCCCGTTGCTATTCGTTCTAGCAATGGAACCACTGGCAATAAAGATCCGCTCCTGTTCAGATGTTAGAGGAATAGATTGCGGAGACAGGGAGCATAAATGCTTACTTTTTGCTGATGACCTCCTGCTGACTGTCTTCACCCATCACCTCCCTCCCCAACCTATACGCAATTCTACGACCATTCTTAGAATTCTTGGGTCTTAAAATTAACCACGACAAATCAAGAGCACCAAATCTCTCTCTACAGAGCTCCACTCAGAGAGTGCTCGAACAATCCTATCAATTTCAATGGGAGCCAGAAGCTCTTCCTTACTTAGGAATACGATTGACCCCTTCCATACAAACCCTATATACACACAATTTTCCTGCTCTGTTCGGGCGCCTGACAGGGGACCTAGCCAGATGGCTAATTCATCCTCCATCATGGTTCGGCAGATTACACTCAAAAATGAATATTCTTCCAAAAATCTTGTACTTGTTTCACACTATACCTGTGGCACTAGTCAGATCTGACCTAATGGCGTTCCAAAAAAAGATTCTCAAGTTTATATGGGGAGACAAGAGGCCCAAAGTGAACAAAGGTACATTGTTTACACCAAACAAAAGGGGGGTCTTGGACTGCCCGATCTGCAGAAATACTTCTATGCAGCCCAGTTGGCCCAGCTCACTAAGTTCCACTCCCAACAACCGCAAGCACTATGGATGACCATGGAATCTTTTTCCTGTCACCCCAAGCCAATTCCCCATATTATGTGGCTACCGATGAAAGAGAGACCAACCATGTTATGCACCACTCTCTCCTTGTCACTAGACATTTGGGATAGACTCTCGAGGGCACAGAAGTTCAAGTCACCCCACAACCCGCTTGCATCCCTCTTGAGAAATAGAGAATTCACCCTGGGCCTCACCTCCCCTCCCCCGCATTTGAATGGTGGTCCAACAAGGGCTTCATACGGATAGCAGATCTTTGCGATCATAAAGGTATGCTATCCAAAAGGTTGCTGATAGACAAATATCAACTCTGAACACTATAGATTCACCCAAATACACCACTATATGCAAACCCTAGCACGCAAGGGAGACCTTGCGACAATGACTCCCATGGAACATATGTGTCGACAATATAATAAATTTAGGGGTCACATATCAGCAATATACATGATTTTGACATATGTCTCAGTAAAACTGACATACATAACCCAATGGGAACAGGACTTACAAGAAACTCTGGACCTCGAGGAATGGCACTCAATAGCAATGGCAGCCTCTAGATCACTTGCCAACACCTCAATTATAGAAGCAAACGATAAGATTAAGGTGGTATATGGTACCAGCTAGACTGGCCACTTTTATGCCCGTGGCTACTCCAGAGTGCTTTCAGGGCTGCGGCCAGGTGGGAACGGCATACCATATATGGTGGACATGTCCCAAGGTACAGAGATTTTGGATCAGGGTCTACAACTTTATATACACTCTCACCCAGATCAACCTGGCCAAATCTGTAAAGCACGCACTCTTGGGTAGCAGGGTAGAAGAAGCCTCAAAAATCCAAAAACGGCTCCTTACATTCATATTCATATCAGCTAAAATCACAATAGCAAGAAACTGGAAGTCTGCAGCCCTACCATTCGACCAAGTTAAACACAAAATGTCCTGGCTTATGCTATATGAAAGATTAACAGCAATTATCCAGGATAAAATGAAGTTGTTTAATAAAATATGGGACCCATGGATCAGATACTTAACAAATGACCCCCGGACAAATACTAACCAGGACCCTTCCTGAATGACATGACAAGGAGCGTGGAGCCCCCCCCCCCGTCTCTTATTCCCTCCGAGTCCATTCTTCCTCCCTCCCATAAGCTATACCCCTTTCCCCCCGTAGGACCCTGGCGTTGTGGGGTCAGGAGGGCGCCCCTCCATGACTTGGAGGACCAGGCTCCCCCATTGCTGGGGTGCAGGTGTCTCCTGGCGTGGGGGGCGTACTCTGAGACCTACATTATGAAGTTGACATAAGGCTACAGAGTATAGTGTAATGCACCGTATAGTCTGTTATACAAACCACAATTGATAAAGTAGATAAGGCAAAGTTGTTACCAGAACCTTTGATAAATAGCCTTAAAGAAACAAGAGGTATATTGTTCATACCTATACTATGTGTTTGAAGAACTATGAATACTGTACACTGTTAAACATGATGCCAAGGTCTTTTATCCTGTACTGTGAAAATTTTAATAAATACCATTGAAAACAATAATGATCTTCTCTTATTTGCTCCTTTTTTGGTCTGTTAACTAAATCATTGAAAGTGTTTTGTTATATCTGTTCGATAAGTGCAAAAAAATACCTGTTGATCCTACCAGAAAAGTAATTGTAAAGCCTTGTTTTTCACGCAACATTTGACCATTTTCCATATAGACTGAATTTGATTGCACATTTGTGTATGTTATTGAAATACAGATATTTATCAGTCTGTTTACTTATGCATACATATTCTTTAACCCTTCAGTGCACCTTTTATATGCCATCTAGGAGGACAACGTCAGTTTTCTGTTGAACCTCCAATTTCAAGGTATGCTGTGAATGGCATTACAGGCCATGATATATGGTGTGTGTACCTGAATAGAGTTTTGTACCTATTTTATCCAAATACATTGATTATCTGTCACTGCATCCATTACAGGTTTCCATCTGTGGATCTCAGTGGGCCTAGACTCTCTTGTTTTCACACACAGGAAGTCTCCTTTCAATATATCTCTGTGACAATCCTGAATACGGTTGCCTACTTGCACGCAGTACTGAATCGCCACATGGGGGTGTGGAGGGGTGGCAACTCCCTATGGCTGCACATTTTTTCTGCTTTTAACTACATGGAAAGTCTGCATTCTTGCAACTGAAACAACTGTAAGTGTATGTGCAGTAAGATATATTTCTGTCATGGTTTGTTTACACATGTATACGATTACTGACTCTCTGTACTTGCATTATAGAAAGATTTATATCTTATCTACCCCTGAGGAAGGAGTGTCTACAACAGATTCCGAAACGCGTCGGGTGAAGGATATCTTATATATATCATCTCATGCATAAGTTGTTCTATCAGTTGTTCTTTCACGTACATTCCAACTGTTTTGGCTGCTCAATGACCAGGCCGTTTTTTTTGCGATACGGCACTGCATCGCTTTAACAGACACTTGCGCGGTCGAGCGACGCTGTACCCAAACAAAATTGATGTCCTTTTTTTCGCACAAAGAAACCTTTCTTTTGGCGGTATTTTATCACCTCTGCGGTTTTTATTTTTTGTGCTATAAACAAAAGAAGAGCGACAATTTTGAAAAAAAACACAATATCTTTTACTTTTTGCTATAATAAATATCCCAATTTTTTTTTTAAAAAAACATATTTTTGGTAATAAAAATCGCAATAAGCGTATATTGATTCGTTTGCGCAAAAGTTATAGTGTCTACAAAATAGGGGATAGATTTATGGCATTTTTATAATTTTTTTTTACTAGTAATGGCGGCGATTTTTATCGGGACTGCGATATTGCGGCGGACAAATCGGACACTTTTGACACATTTTTGGAACCAGTGACATTTATACAGCGATCAGTACTATAAAATTGCACTGATTACTGTATAAATGTTACTGGCAGGGAAGGGGTTAACACTAGGGGGCGATCAAGGGGTTAACTGTGTTCCCTAGGTGTGTTCTAACTGTGGGGGATGGGACTGACTAGGGGAAGAGAGAGATCGGTGTTCATACTTAATATGAACACACAATCTGTCTCCGCTACCCTGAGTGAACCGGGATTTGTGTGTTTACATGCACATATCCCCGTTCTCGTTCTGTAATGAGCAATTGCAGGTGCCGGGCGGTCATCATGCCCGCCGGGCACTCGCATCGGCTCTGGGGACGCGTTTCGGGTGCGCGCACGCGTCGCTGGAGGCGTCTTAAAGAGCTGACGTACAGCTACGATAGCTCGCACCTGCGGCGGCTGGTCCGGAAGCGGTTAATTATGAATTACTGATAAATATACTTTTTTTACTCTATTACGAGGCGACATTTGTCTAAGTACCGGTAAAGTCCAAATCCCTCTCTTCTGGCTTAATAATAGGATGTGGGCACTGTGAATCAATCACTGATCTCTTCCATGTCTCCGGGTTTATGGCGCACGCATATTTTGGGGTTTAGGCCCCCGCTGACACCTGCTGTGATGGTACACAGCAGGAGTCTTTCAGCAGGTTCCAGCCAATGATTCGTGGCCGGGACTATCAAACATTCTTGGAACAAACAATGGTTTTTAATGAAATAAAAGACATTTTTAAAAAATGGGGCGCACTTGACGAACCACTTAGTCATTATTCTGCCAACATTCTTCTTAGTCCCTACTATTTATTTAATAGACCCTTAACTGTCCTTTCTTTGAGCTATTCAACCTTTTCATTCCTTAGTTCATTTGTATTCCAGACGTACCATTGTATGTCTTATGTAGTGCTTGCATTTTCTGCTTGTCTGCCTATATTGCTTCAAGGCCGCATGTGTTCACTTCATTTGTGTCTTTTCTAGATAAATGTCTAGGGTTCTCTTCAAAGCTCATAAAGGCATTCATGAGCTTAAAAAAATATATGAATCCACATTTTCTTAGGGTTTCACTTTAAAGGAAAACTATAGACTTTTAAAGGTTTCTTGGACGGTTATTAATGTTTTAACAACTTTGTGTCTTTGTACAGTTTGTAATTGCTGTATTTGCTTTTATATTTGTTCCTGAGCCCCCCTAGGGTCATGGAGGCATCTACTACACATGGAGACCAGTCCTTGCAATTTTATGGAGATAAGTAGACCAAAGATGGGCTTTTAAAGTGTCACTAAACCCACATGATTAAAAAAAAAACTATCAATAAACGGTGTATTATGTGCTGTTCATACTCACTCAGTCACTATGAGATTCGTTTTCTGTATTCTGCAAAAAAAAAACCTGGTGGATCCTGCTGCTCTCTGTCTCCACCTTCAGTCCAAGTCCCCAATGCAGCTAGTGATTTTGCAGCTGTGGCGGCAACTCTGCACATGCTCAGTTTTCAATGCTGAGCATTTTCTCCGTTTCACATCTGAGCAGCCCATGTGACTATAGAGTCGCTCATGTGGGAGTATACATAGTGGTCAATGACAGCCCACCCCCTCCCTCCCTCCTCCATGCCCTCTAACCAGCTAAACACAGTAGGGGGGATATTATATGTAGATTGTTGGAGGCTTCACCTCCTTCTTATTCTGAGACACAGGCTGGGGGGGGCATGACACAGCCTGTGACTGGCAGAAATCTGCCCACACCAAAAACTAATAAAAATTTAATTTTACTATATATATATATATATATATATATTCATATGACAATTTAAAATAGTTTATTGGTTTTAATTATTTAATTGTACCCTGCATTCCAAAGGCTGTTTTTTTGTTTTTTTTTGTGACCAGCAGCAGAGAACTAGCATCTCCTCCTGCTATTGTTTCCCTGCAGACAGGCTGGGAAAGATCTGGATCATGTGATAGCTGTATATCGATTAGCAAAAAAGGTACTTAGATGTTTGTTTTTTATTTTAATTAAAATAATTACAGTGCCATCATCCTCATACAGAAATAGAATGGGCAATGAATATTAACCGCTTGCAAACCAGCCGCCATCATTATACTGCGGCAGGTTGGCACAATCCCGCGAGCCGTAGCTATACATCAGCTCCTTTAAATACTTCCCATCCGGCCAATGTACATAAACGGCCAGGTGGGAGCTCTCTCCTTCTGAGTGGACGTTCAGGAACGTCCCTCAGAAGAAGGGGGATCGCGTGCGCGCGCGTGCCCACGCAGCGACACGATCCCGATGCGCTTGTGTCACCCGGACACGGCGCATCTCCAATCGGCAGGAGGGCTCTGTGATTGGCCCTCCTGATCACATGACGGCCGTGTCCAATCACAGCCATCATGTGATGTAAACACAGAGCCGGTTGCTAGGCAATCGGCTCTCCTCTCCTCACACAGAAGTTGTCGGTAAGGTGAGGAGAGGGGATCTCTGCAGCCGGCTGGTGATCAGTGAGTATGAGCTGTTTTTTACAGCTTTTTACTCACTGATCACCAACCTAGTGTCACCACACAATGTAAAACACACATGTCCCCAAAACACATGTCCCCAAAACACATGTCCCCAAATAATAAAAACACCTGTCCCCCACATATGTCCCACTAAAATCACATGTCCCATTGATTATCTGCACACATATGTCCGTGATCACCTGCGCACATCTGTACATGATGATTTGCGTACATCTGTCCATGATCACACGAACCAATTATTATACACTTAACGGAAATTTTTTTACCAAAAACATGTAGCAGAATACATTTTGGCTTAAATTTATGACAAAATTCGATTTTATTGGATTTCTTTTAAAACAGAAAGAAAAAAATATTGTTTTTTTTTCCAAATTTCCGCTCTTTTTTCACTTATATCGCAAAAAATAAAAAACAGAGTGGTGAATAAATACCACCAAAAGAAAGCTCTATTTGTGCCAACAAAATGATAAAAATTTCATTTGGGTACAGCGTAGCACGACCGCGCAATTGTCATTGAAAGTGCGAGAGCGCTGAAAGCTGAATATTGGTCTGGGAAGGAAGGGAGCGAAAGTGCCCAGTATTGATGTGGTTAAGCGTGATAGCAGGTGCACGCGCCGATGCTCGTGGCCAACGGTCGAGATGACCGCCGGCCACGATTGGTCGCGGGCACGAGAGGCAGAACAGGGACGTGTGTGAACACACAAATCCTTGTTCTGTTTTGTGAGAAGAGACAGATCGTGAGTTTCCTAATAGCTAGGAATCACAATCTGTCATTTCCTCTAGGTCAGTCCCCTCCCCCCACAGTTAGAACACACACACAGGGAACACAATTAACCCCTTGATCGCCCCCTAGTGTTAATCTCTTTCCTTGCCAGTGACATTTTTACAGTATTCAGTGCATTTTTATAGCACTGATCGCTGTATAAATGGCAATGGTCCCAAAAATGTGTCAAAAGTGTCTGATGTGTCCGCCATAACGTCGCAGTCCCAATAAAAATCGCAGATCACCTCCATTACTAGTAAAAAAAACCAAAATAATAATAAAAATGCTATAAATCTATCCCCTATTTTGTAAACGCTATAACTTTTGCGCAAACCAATCAATATACGCTTATTGCGATTTTTATTACCAAAAATATGTAGAAGAATACATATCGACCTAAACTGCGAAAAAAATTGCTTTTTTAAAAAAAAATGGGGATATTTATTATAGCAAAAAGTACAAAATATTGTGTTTCTTTCAAAATTGTCTCTTTTATTGTTTATAGCACAAAAAATAAAAACCGCAGAGGCGATCAAAAGAAATCTCTACTTGTGGGGAAAAAAAGGACGTCAATTTTGTTTGGGTGCAGCGCCACATGACCGCGCAATTGTCAGTTAAAGCGACGCAGTGCTGAATCACAAAAAAGGGCCTGGTCATTCAGCAGCCAAATCTTCCTGGGCTGGAAGTGGTTAAACAGTGTGTGTTTAGTATCACTTTAATGCTGCGTACACACGGTCGGACTTTTCGTCTGCAAAAGTCCGACGAACGCCGACGGACTAAAGCCGGCTGACAATCCGATCGTGTGTGGGCTTCTCCGGACTTTCAGCGGACTTTTCCAGCCGCAAATCTGATGGACTTTAGATTTGAAACATGCTTCAAATCTTTGCGTCGTAACTACGCCGGACCCAGAAATCCGCTCGTCTGTATGCTAGTCCGACGGACAAAAACCCACGCTAGGGCAGCTATTGGCTACTGGCTATCAACTTCCTTATTTTAGTCCAGTGTACGTCATCACGTACGAATCCATCGGACTTTTGTGTGATCGTATGTAGGCAAGTCCGTTCGTTAGAAAGTCTGCCGCAAGTCCGCCAAAAGTCCACCAAAAGTCCGTCGAAAGTCTGTCAGACGGGCTGTCGGACTTTTGTAGCCGAAAAGTCCAACCGTGTGTACACAGCATAAGAGTGGGAATCCCACTGGATATAACTGGGCCACCGCTTGTGCTTTCTTTGAGCATAGACTTTCTTTATGAGGTGATCACTGCACACTCTGCATTGAGCGAACAAGTGATCTTTTTTTACCAGTTCACTAATATGTTGGAGAGAACTGAATGTTTGCTCAGTGGAGTGAACTACAGCTCTGTAGAGGAGTCAATTTTTTTTTAAATAATAATAAAATGAACAAGGGCAGTCACAAGAGAGTGAAGGGACCATTAAGGTGCCTACTTAGAAATTGCACACAAACAGTTGTAAAAACATCAATGCTTATTGATATTCACTGACTATTCAACCACGCGAAGACGTTGGTTGATAGTCAATAAAAACTACCTAGATTATAAAACCAACATCCATCAAAGGAGAACATATGTAGATACAGAGCATCCGTAAGTATTCACAGCGCTTCACTTTTTCCACATTTTGTTATGGTACAGCCTTTATCCAAAATGGATTTAATTCATTATTTTCCTCAAAATTCTACAAACAATACCCCATAATGACAATGTGAAAGATGTTTGTTTGAAATCTTTGCAAATTTATTAAAAAGAAAAAAACAAAACAAAAAAATCACATGTATATAAGTATTCACAGCCTTTGCCATGACACTCAAACTTGAGCTCAGGTACATCCGGTTTCCACTGATCATCCTTGAGATGTTTCTACAACTTGATTGGAGTCCACCTGTGGTAAATTCAGTTGATTGGACATGATTTGGTTATCAATGCATCAGTTAACAGTGCATGTTAAACTAGACATGTGCACTGCCAAAAAATTGGTTCTTTTTCGTTTTTGTTTCATTCGTTTTTTGTTTTTTTCGAAAATTCGAATTTTCGAATTTCCGAACTTTAGAATTTCCAAATTTTCAGATTTTTGAAATTTTGAATCCCGAAATTCAAGATTTTCGAAGTTTCATATTTCTGAATTCCGAATGTTCGAATTGCCGAATTTCCTGATTTTTGGATTTTCAAATCCCCAATTTTCGAATTTCTGAATTTTCGGAAATTCGGAATTCGATAATTAAAAAATCATAAAATTAGAAAATTTCAAAATCTGAAAATCCGAAAATTTTAGGTATTGAAATTACCTTTCAAATTTGTCTGTTAGTGAATATAACGTATACAAACTTATCTGAAGTTACTAATTATCCAAAATAATGAATGCTGCATCTAAACAAATGGAATGGAATAAATTAATAATAAATAATAATAATAACAAAAAGTTTTTATTATTATTTATTATTCTTAGATTGTTATGTTCCATTTGTTTAGATATGGCATTCGTTATTTCGGATAATTCGTAGCTTCGGATAAATTCGTATTCATTACGTTCACTAACAGCCAAATTTGAAAGGAAATTCCAATACATATAATTTAATAGTTAGTAATAGTTAAGTTATTACTAGTTAGTTATTATTTCAGATTTTAGGTTTTTTGAGTTTTCGGATTTCAGTTCTTTTGAATTTTCAGATTTTCATTCTTATTTTCAGACTTTTCGAATTTCTGAAATTTTGAATTTCCGAATTTTCTAAATTCTAAATTTCGGAAATTCAAAATTCTGAAATTCAAAATTTCGAAATTCAAAATTTCGGAAATTCAGAAATTTCGGAATTAACTAAGTAGTTAAAAAACAAATTCAGAACTAAACGAATTGCACATGTCAGAGCACAAACCAAGCCATGAAGTCCAAGGAATTGTCTGTAGACCTCCAAGACAGGACTGAATCGAGTCACAGAAGGGTACAAAAACATTTCTGCAGCATTGAAGGTCCCAATGAGCACAGTGGCCTCCATCATCTGTAAATGGAAAAAGTTTGGAACCATTGGGACCCTTCCTAGAGCGGCCCGCCTGGCCAAACTGAGCAATCGGGGGAGAAGTGCCTTAGTCAGGGAGGTGACCAAGAACCCGATGGTCACTCTGGCAGAGCTCCAGTGTTTCTCTGTGGAGAGTGGAGAACTTTCCAGAAGAACATGAAATAAAGTGAATAACTTGTGTGTTACTCTGTGATATAAACTATTGTTTTTATTACAAAAGTTTAATTTGTTTAACATACTTATTCTAAAATAAAACCATTAGCTCAATACATATATATCATGTCAATTATTACTCTTATGTGGCTCTATTACTGCTATGGCAAGAAGTCGACGCGTTTCACAATTACAGCTTCCTCAGGACCTCTATATCTTGACCACAGATAGAGATGGCATGTGCCCTAGTATGAGCCAACAAGGATCATTAAGATAGAGAGTAGTGTGCCAAATATGCCATCAGAGAGCAGCCTGGTATATGATGCTGTAATATCCAATAGTAGGAGGCAGCTGAATATTCTGCATATGCAGATTCCAGGATATAGGGCCAACACACCCAAACAGACGTTGGCTGTAGGTCTCACCAGACTTTTATTCCATATGGTATGTCATTACCTGGGTAATAGTCCACATATTCACTGGGGGCGCTACTGATATGCAAAATGGGAGACTTCCATATACAAATATAATTAAGGAACAATACCAGCAAATATATGCCAGAAATCATGCAGCTAAATAGTCTCCACATCCAAACATCCACACTTCCATTGAAAAGTTCACTCCTTACCAGCCGGATATCTACACAGGCTCCAATCAACACATGTCAGAGTCCACCAATATATAAACACAGTTCTAAGTGAAGTGCTACTATGTTGCTTCAGAATCTAATGAAAAAGAATCACTCATGCAGTCCGGTGCTAAATCCAAGAGAAGACACACTCCACCAATATTTCCCAAATATACAAAACCAGGATATTTTATTACTAAAATGGAAAAAATTTGTTCTTGTGCATGTTGGAGGTTTATAAATATTTATTTTAATTGTTGTTATTTTAATTATTCTATTTAAATTTGGTTTTGTTAGTATGTAATTATGATTGGTCACTTTTCGAGTGGCATTTATTACTTGTTTTTATTCATGTTATATGTCATTAGTTTATTTTTTACATGTTCATTAGAGCACCTATTTTTTGTTACATATAGAAACAGATTTAGCACTACTCCATATATATTTTGATTATCACTTCCAGAAGAACAACCATCTCTGCAGCATTCCACCAATCAGGCCTGTATGGTAGAGTGGCCAGACGGAAGCCACTCCTAAGTAAAAGGCACATGACAACCCACCTGGAGTTTGCCAAAAGGCACCTGAAGGAATCTCAGACCATGAGACACAGAATTTGCTGGTCTGATGAAACAAGGATTGAACTCTTTGGCCTGAATGGTAAAACATCATGTCTGGAGGAAACAAGGCAACGCTCATTACCTGGCCAATACCATCCCTACAGTGAAGCATGGTGGTGGCAACATCATTCTGTGGGGATGTTTATCAATGGCAGGAACTTGGAGACTAGTCAGGATTGAGGAAAAGATGAATGCAGCAATGTACAGAGACATCCTTAATGAAAACCTGCTCCAGAGTGTCTTGGACCTCAAACTGGGGCGAAGGTTCATCTTCCAACACAACAACGACCCTAAGCACACAGCCAAGATAACAAAGGAGTGGCTATGGGACAACTCTGTGAATGTCCTTGAGTGGCCCAGCCAGAGCCCAGACTTGAACCAGATTGAACATCTCTGGAGAGATCTGAAAATGGCTGTGCATCCAACCTGATGGAGCTTGAGAGGTCCTGCAAAAAAGAATGGGAGAAACTGCCCAAAAATAGGTGTGCCAATCTTGTAGCATCATACTCAAAAAGACCTGAGGCTGTAATTGATGCCAAAGGAGCTTCACCAAAGTATTGAGCAAAGGCTGTGAATACATGTGATTTTTTTCACTTTTTTATTTTTAATAAATTTGCAAAGATTTCAAACACACTTCTTTTACGTTATTATGGGGTACTGTTTGTAGAATTTTGGGGAAAATAATGAATTTATTCCATTTTGGAATATGGCTATAACATAAAATGTGGAAAAAGCGAAGCGCTGTGAATACTTTCCGGATGCACTGTATAACCCCTTATTGCAGTATAAAAACCCACCCACAATAATAGTTTAACATCAGAATATCTTTAGATTATATAACACCCCAACTGACCATATACCAATCCATATGGTATTATAGTACATGAGTCATTAAGGTAATAAACTGTGGAGGGACCGCAATCTTTCCACGCGTTTCGCAGGTACACTTCTTCTGGAGAGGGGTTTTCATAATAGATGTAAAATAAAATAAGTACATAGTCAAGGTCCTTTTATTAAAAGTAATAATATTTGAATCTCATAGTTGCCAACATTTAAAAAAAATAAAAAATATATAATAAAGATTTGCTGTGAGCCCAGCAATCCAATGTAGGTGGAGAATCTACCTTAATTAGGGGAAGGGTGTTCATTTAAAATGGGTGTGGTTCTTCAAGAGACATATCATTAACCTAATATACAATGTAATTTTAAAATACTGTATATATTGGAAGATCTATCATGATAAGATAAAAATATTGTATGTATTTATTTAACTAGATACAACTTTTAGTCTTTAGAGTCTATTTAAAATGCGGCAACCCAACAGCTCTTGCAGTGAATGCAGTAATAAACACCCATTACACTTCAGATACATTGAGCCTAAAATATTTAGAAACCATCATTTGACACTGACTATTCTGCTGAGTACATGCTGTAGCTGCTGAAGGGCTGAAGGTTTTTGAAGGTGTAATAAAACCAGTTACGATGCTGTTGCCAAGCATAATATAATGTACAGCATAGCATATACAGTGTAGGGGTCAGGAATAAAATGTACAACATTGCATATACACTATGCAATATAGTGCAGGCAGTGCAGGGACCAGGAGTATAATGTACAAATAGCGCATTCAGTGCAGGGGTCAGCAGTATGTTGCACAGAATAGTCAATGCAGTGCAAAGCTTGAGAATATAATGCACAACATAGTGAAGGCAGTGCAGGGGTCAGGAATATAATGTATAACATAGTGTATACAGTGCAGGGGTCAGTGGTCTATTATACAGAATAGTGAATGTGGTGCAGGGGTCAGGACTATGTAAGAATTAGCATATGACTAAGCCACGGGATTTGCATATGAATGAATCACTCACCACTGTTTGTATATTGATGAGCCACCACATGATTTGCATATACATAGTTGGTGAGGTCGAAAAAAGACCCAAGTCCATAAAGTCCAAACTTATGTGTGTGATTATATGTCAGTATTACATTGTATATCCCTGTATGTTGCAGTCGTTCAGGTGCTGATCTAATAGTTTTTTGAAACTATCGATGCCCCCCCGCTGAGACCACCACCTGTGGAAGGGAATTCCACATCCTTGCCGCTCTTACAGTAGAGCTATGAGCTATGGGCACAACATAACAGGGCAGGGTAGTGACAGACAGACTCAGAAAACTTCACACCAGTGGCAGCTGGTGCTCCAAACTTTTTTTTTTTGGGGGGGGGGGGGACAAACAAAAAAAAAAATTCAGAAAAATACTTAAAAAAACATAAATTGCAGTTTCATTGTGCCCATCAAATGCCGCCCCAGTGTCATCAACTGCAGCCACTGTGCCCATCAATTGCAGCCACTGTGCCCATCAAATGCAGCTACTGTGCCATCAATAGCAGCCACTGTGTCTTCAATTGCAGAAACTGTGCACATAAAATGCAGTCACTGTGCCCATCAATTGCAGCCACTATGTCCATCAAATGCTGCAACTGTGCCCATCTAATGCAGCCACTGTGCCCATCTAATGCAGCCACTGTGCCCATCAAATGCCGCCACTGTGCCCATCAAATGCCGCCACTGTGTCATCAAATGCCGCCACTGTGCCTTCAAATGCTGCCACTGTGCCCATCAATTGCAGCCACTGTGCTCATCAAATGCTGCCACTGTGCCCCATAAAATGCTGCCACTGTGCCCCAAATACTGCCACTGTGCCCATCAAAAGTTGCCACTGTGACCCCCCCCGCCCGCCCGCCGTCTGACCGACACATACCCTGTCCTCCATGCATCTCCTCCCCTCCTCCTGATAGGCGTCCAACAGCAGCGCCTGTCCTTTCAGCTAGTCAGGTGACAGGTAACAGACCTGCGCTTCCTGATTGGCGGAGAGGTGGTTCAGTGTTAGAAAAGCCAATATTCATTCGCTTTTCTAAACGACCTGGGTGGACTCCGAGCGCAATGCTTTGCGTTCTGAGTTCACCTTTTTTGAAGCCTATTAGAGCCTATAGCTCTAATCAGGTGCTTCAAAAACACCCCCCATGGATATTCATAGAGGGGGTGGCTGGAGAGAGGGGGCGATGCCCGTCCCCCCATTTAATGAAGGCACCGCCACTGCTTCACACTGTAATCCCAGGATAAGCCTGAGGCACAGAGGTGTAAATATAGCATTAATCAGAATTCGCTTTTCCTTTAAGACAAAAAGTTAGCTGCAGAAACACCTCTTTTTGGATGTAACTGGGCTATACAGTTTTTTTTTCACTGGCATTCAGCTTTAACCACTTGCTTAATGGGCACTTAAACCACCTTCCTGCCCAGACCAATTTTCAGCTTTCAGCACTGTCACTCTTTGGATGAAAATTGCGCGGTCATGCTACAGTTTACCCAAATTAAATTTTTATCTTTTTTTTTTCACACAGATAGAGTTTTATTTTGGTGGTATTTATTTTTTGCTAAATAAAACAAAAAAGGACCAAAAATTTTGAAAAAAAAAAAAAACTTTCATAGTTTGTGATAACATTTTGAAAATAGGTAATTTTTCTCCTTTACCGATGTGCGCTGATGAGGCTACACTGATGGGCACTGATAGGTGGCACTGATGGTTGGCACTGGAGGGCACTGATAGGTGGTACTGAAGGGCACTGGTAGGTGGCACTGATAAGCGGCACTGGTAGGTGGCACTGATGGGCACTGATAATCACTGATGGATGCCACTGATGGGCACTGGTAGGTGACACTGATAGGCAGCACTGATCTGTGGCACTGATTATGAGACACTGATGGCCATTGCTTGGCAGCACTGGTGGGCATTGATGGGTGGCACTGTGGGCACTGGTAGGTGGCACTGTGGGCACCAGTAGGTGGCACTGGTGGGTACTGATAGGGGGCACAGTGGACACTGGCAGCTGACACTGGGCACAGAAAATGCAGCCGCGGCTTTCTGTATGAGGGACCGATGTCCCTCTGACAGAAGCCGGTGATCGGCTTTTGAGGGAAAAAGAAATAAATACAGATTACCGAGCTTCTGTCTACATCACGTGTTCAGTCGTCATTGGCTGACAGCTAATCACGTGGTAAGGGGCCTGGGATTGACCCCTTAATCTGATCTCATAGACTTGGTGATCACAGAGAGCACCGCGCGCAACCTGCAGGGATGCGCAGACATCGCTCGCTCGGGAGGACGTCCATGGACGCCCTCCCGGTAGTTAACGCCCGCGCTGTACCCGTCTTTCGGCTAGAGCGCGGGCAGAAAGTTGTAAACCCAATCACTACAATCTCATATAAGCTTTAACATGTTAATGCAATTTCAATAGTTGTTTTCAATCTTTTAAACCTGCAGATTTCTGTACAATAATACAGATAACCAAGATAGTACAGCACTACCCCTCCCCCCTTATATTACGTACTCTAATGTGTGAAAAATTAATTATTCCAAAATAACAAACAAAAATACTTGCTGTCACTGTGACAAATTCATAATGAATATTCTAAAGAAAAATAGATGTATTTCACTACAAAAATATAATGATAATATAATCAGGGTTTTTTTCTCAGAGAATAGGTGCAGGTTCTCCCCCCTCTTGAGTCTCTGCCCCTACCCACCTCCCTCGGTTCTACCCCCTACCCACCTCCCTCGGTTCTACCCCCTACCCACCTCCCTCGGTTCCACCCCCTACCCACCTCCCTCGGTTCCACCCCCTACCCACCTCCCTCGGTTCCACCCCCTACCCACCTCCCTCGGTTCCACTCCCTACCCACCTCCCTCGGTTCCACCCCCTACCCACCTCCCTCGGTTCCACCCCCTACCCACCTCCCTCGGTTCCACTCCCTACCCACCTCCCTCGGTTTCACCCCCTACCCACCTCCCTCGGTTCCACTCCCTACCCACCTCCCTCGGTTCCACTCCCTACCCACCTCCCTCGGTTCCACCCCCTACCCACCTCCCTCGGTTCCAACCCCTACCCACCTCCCTCGGTTCCACTCCCTACCCACCTCCCTCGGTTCCACTCCCTATCCACCTCCCTCGGTTCCACCCCCTACCCACCTCCCTCGGTTCCACCCCCTACCCACCTCCCTCGGTTCCACTCCCTACCCACCTCCCTCGGTTCCACTCCCTACCCACCTCCCTCGGTTCCACCCTCTACCCACCTCCCTCAGTTCCACCCCCTACCCACCTCCCTCGGTTCCACTCCCTACCCACCTCCCTCAGTTTCACCCCCTACCCACCTCCCTCGGTTCCACTCCCTACCCACCTCCCTCGGTTCCACTCCCTACCCACCTCCCTCGGTTCCACTCCCTACCCACCTCCCTCGGTTCCACCCCCTACCCACCTCCCTCGGTTCCAACCCCTACCCACCTCCCTCGGTTCCACTCCCTACCCACCTCCCTCGGTTCCACTCCCTATCCACCTCCCTCGGTTCCACCCCCTACCCACCTCCCTCGGTTCCACCCCCTACCCACCTCCCTCGGTTCCACTCCCTACCCACCTCCCTCGGTTCCACTCCCTACCCACCTCCCTCGGTTCCACCCCCTACCCACCTCCCTCGGTTCCACCCCCTACCCACCTCCCTCGGTTCCACTCCCTACCGTTTTAGAGACTACAGAACCAAGTATCATTTTGTGGTTCTAAGCAATTTGTATGGAATTTGTTAATAACAAGAAAAGCAATAAAAGTGATCCCCTGAAGCCAGCAACAACAGACCCTCCTGAAAAAATACACTCCTGAAAAATACCCCCTCCAGCAACAATAGATCCATCCCAGCAACCATAGACCCCCTACAGATAACTATAGATCTCCCTGCAGCCAGTATCAACAGACCCTCCAGCACCCAGCAACAATAGATCTTAGTTCTGAGGGCCGGGGGGGGTGGGGGGCAATGGATTCCCTTAATTTGCATAGATTTCCTCTAATTTCCTGTTTGGCTATGGGGCAGGAAGTGAAGGGAAATCTCTGCAATGGGACAGGGATGGTAAAAAATAAACTGACAGGGGCTATAACCCTCCCTTATTCTATCCAAAGTGAAAAAAAAGTGTTGCCTATAGTTCTACTTTAGGGCACAAATTTCTGAAATTTTTATGGAGAGGACTAAGAAGATATAACCATGCCAATGGTGCAGCAGAAAACATATAGCACAGTGAGGAAGGTTTGTGGTCCAGGATGAGAGGACAGTCAAAATTAGAAGCTTCGCCCCCCCCCCCCCCCCACATTTGCGGAATGCTGGCCGCTTTATGGGGGCGCTAGACTAATTTGCCTCTCAGCCCAGTATGCCCCACTAACAGTGTAGCGTAAGGCGGCGGGGACTCTTTCCATGCTGCCCCCCTGCAAAGTGCTGCCCTAGGCCTGGGCCTTGTCGGCTTAGGCCAGGATACAGTGTTGGCGCCCGACCATCATTTTGCTATAGGCCGGGTGGGAAGTGGTTAATTGACAACTAATTAATTATGAAAATAGTTGTCAACTATTTTCATAATCAATTAGTTGGTCAGCCGACAGAATGCATTATTTGTTTACATGTTTACAGTTTACAGTGTAGCACACAGACAGCTCAGTACACCGTTCCATAGCTCCCAACTGTCCCTGATTTCGAGGGACTGTTCCTGATTTGGAGCAATGTCCCTCTGTCCCTCTTTCCTCCTCATTTATCTCTCATTTTGGTCTGATCTATATAGTTGTATATAAAATGCACTTTTTATCTTTCAAAAAGTGTTTCCCAGTGCTAAACCTTTTATCAAAATTCTAAATTGCTGCATTTGTAAATTTTAATAGCCAATATAAAGGAATAGTAGGGGTAAAAAAAGCCCTTGTGGATTTAGTTAACCTTTTTTTGGTTAATTCTCCTTTAAGAGGGTGTGGCAGGGGGCGTGTCCTATGCCTACATACGTTTGGTAGTAGGTGTCCCTCATTCCCATCTCAGAATGTTGGGAGGTATGCACCGTCCATATATGTCAGTAAGTGCCTGAGAGCTTGTGAATGTGTGAGGAGCAATGCCTCATGGGACATGTAGTCCTGGGCAGGAAAAGAGTGGTTAGTTTTTGTTACCTCGCTATAGGGGCACTCTATATTACACTTTGCAGCTTGCTATGGGGGCACTCTGAAGGCAGGAGGAGCCAGAATCGTCGGCGGGGGACCCCAGAAGAGGAGAATTAGGGCTGCTCTGTGCAAAACCATTACATAGAGCAGGTATGTATAACATGTTTGTTGTTTTAAAAAAAAATTACTTTAACCACTTGCCGACCGGGCCATAGCCGAAAGACGGCTGCAGCGCGGTCGGCTAGTTCTGGGTGGACGTCCATGGACGTCCTCCCAGAATACTGCTCTCGCGCCCCCCCTGGGGCGCGCACCCGAGAACTTCCGTGACCGCCGGGTCCAGAGAACCCGGCGCATCACGAATCACGGTAAACGGCCGCTGATGACGGAGCGATCACATGTCAACAGACCGGCGTCAAGTCATGACGCCGGTTCGTCCCTCCCCTCTCTGTACCGATCGGTACAGTGCGAGGGGGAGGGATCGGATGGCAGCACCGCTGTGGGCTGCATGTGTAGTGCCCACAGCGGTGCTCTGTGACAATTACAGTCACATCCATCCATCCCTCCATGCTCAGCCATCCCTGCAATACTCTGCATAATACCCTGCATTACTCTGCATAATACCCTGCAATACTCTGCATAATACTCTGCAATACTCTGCATAATACCCAGCAATACTCTGCATAATACTCTGCAATACTCTGCATAATACCCAGCAATACTCTGCATAATACCCAGCAATACTCTGCATAATACCCAGCAATACTCTGCATAATACCCAGCAATACTCTGCATAATACTCTGCAATACTCTGCATAATACCCAGCAATACTCTGCATAATACCCAGCAATACTCTGCATAATACCCAGCAATACTCTGCATAATACCCAGCAATAATCTGCAATACTCTGCATAATACCCTGCAATACTCTGCAATATGCCCAGCAATACTCTGCAATATGCCCAGCAATACTCTGCAATATGCCCAGCAATATACCCTGCACTACTCCGCAATTTTTAACCAGTTCCCGCCCACAGTCATATGACGTCCTTGACTTTGAGCGGGGATATCTGAATGATGCCTGCAGCTACAGGCATCATTCAGATATCAGCTTTTTCAGCCGGCGATTTCCTACACCATAAGAATGATCATAGCAGCTGTTCCACTGCTTGATTGTTCTTATGGGAGGCGAGAGGGGATGCCCCCCCCTTCCCGCCACCCTCCGGTGCTTCTACCAACTCACCGCTACGATCGAAGCCAAGATCGTTTTTTTTTTTTTTTTTTTTTTTTTTTTTTTATTTCAGGCTTCCCAGCCTAGAGGTGAGATATGGGGTCTTATTGACCCCCATATCTCACTGTAAAGAGGACCTGTCATGCCATATTCCTATTACAAGGATGTTTACATTCCTTGTAATAGAAATAAAAGTGATCAAACATTTTTTGGGGGGGAAAAAAGTGTCAAACTAAAATAAATAAAGTAAAATGAACAATAAAAAACAAAAAAAAAAATTTTAAAGCGCCGATGTCCGTGTGCTCACATGCAGAAGCGAACACATACGTAAGTCCCGCCCACATATGGAAACAGTGTTCAAACCACACATGTGAGGTATCACTGCGAACGTTGGAGCGAGAGCAATAATTTTGGCCCTAGACCTCCTCTGTAACTCAAAACATGTAACCAGTAAAAAATTTTAAAGCGTCACCTATGGGGATTTTTAAGTAGCGACATTTGGCACCATTCCACGAGTGTGTGCAATTTTAAAGGGGTGACATGTTAGGTATCTATTTACTCGGCGTAACTTCATCTTTCACATTATGCAAAAACATTGGGCTAACTTTACTGTTTTGTTTTTTTTTTAAAGCACAAAACTGTTTTTTTTCCCAAAAAAACGCGTTCGAAAAATTGCTGCGCAAATACCGTGCGAGATAAAAAGTTGCAACAACCGCCATTGTATTCTGTAGGGTCTTTGTTAAAAAAAATATATATATATAATGTTTTGGGGTTCTATGTAATTTTCTAGCAAATAAATGATTATTTTTACATGCAGGAGAGAAATGTCAGAATTGAATTGGGTGCTCCAGAACGCCTGGAGGTGCTCCCTGCATGTTGGGCCTCTGTATGTGGCCACGCTGTGTAAAAGTCTCATACATGTGGTATCGCCGTACTCGGGAGTAATAGCAGAATGTGTTTTGGGGTGTAATTTGTTGTATGCATATGCTGTGTGTGAGAAATAACCTTCTAATATGACAATTTTGTGAAAAAAAAAAAAGAAAAAAAAAATCTTGATTTTACAAAGAATTGTGGGAAAAGATGACAATTTAAAAAAAAACTCACCATGCATCTTTCTAAATACCTTGGAATGTCTTCTTTCCAAAAAGGGGTCATTTGGGGGGTATTTGTACTTTTCTGGCATGTTAGGGTCTCAAGAAATGAGATAGGCCGTCAGTACTTCAGGTGTGATCAATTTTCAGATATTGGCACCATAGCTTTTGGACTCTCTAACATTCACAAAGACCAAATAATATACACCAAGTTGTACTTATTTTTACCAAAGATATGTAGCAGTATAAATTTTGGCCAAAATTTCCGAAGAAAAATTACTAATTTGCTAAATTTTATAACAGAAACAAATAAAAATTAATTTTTTTACCAAATTTTCAGTCTTTTTTCTTTTATAGCGCAAAAAATAAAAAACCCAACAGTGATTAAATACCACCAAAAGAAAGCTCTATTTGTGTGAAAAAAAGGACAAAAATTTCATATGGGTAAAGTGTTGTATGACTGAGTAATTGTCATTCAAAGTGTGAGAGCACCGAAAGCTGAAAATTGGTCTGGTTAGGAAGGGGGTTTAAGTGCCCAGTGGTCAAGTGGTTAAAGATTGTGTGCAGGGAAGATCAGCATCTGAACCCAGAGAAGGTGGAGAAGGATAGACTGGAGGTAATAGAAGGCATTACAATAACATTTAACCACTTCAGCCCCAGAAGATTTTAACCCCTTCCTGACCAGAGCACTTTTTACATTTTGGCACTGCGTCACTTTAACTGACAATTGCGCGGTCGTGCGACGTTGCACCCAAACAAAATTTATGTCCTTTTTTCCCCACAAATAGAGCTTTCTTTTGGTGGTATTTGATCACCTCTGCGGTTTTTAGTTTTTGCACTATAAACAAAAAAAAAGAGCGACAATTTTGAAAAAAAAAAATGAAGTTTTTACTTTTTGCTATAATAAATATCCCCCAAATTTAAAAAAAAAAACTAATTTTTTCCTCAGTTTAGGCCGATATGTATTCTTCTACATATCTTTGGTAAAAAAAAAAAAAAAATCGCAATAAGCGTATATTGATTAGTTTGCGCAAAAGTTATAGCGTCTACAAACTATGGGAAATATTTATGGCATTTTTATTATTTCTTTTTTTTTTACTAGTAATAGCAGTGATCAGTGATTTTTAGCGGTGCTGCGACATTGCAACGGACAGATCGTACACTTTTGACACATTTTTGGGACCATTGACATTTATACAGCGATCAGAGCTGTAAATATGCACTGATTACTGTATAAATGTCACAGGAAAGGGGTTAACACTAGGGGGCGATCAAGGGGTTAATTGTGTGTTCCCTCAGCATGTTCTAACTGTGGGGGGATGGGACTGACTAGGGGGGAAGACATATTGTTGTTCCTACTTAGTAGGAACAAACGATATGTCTCCTCTCCCCTGACAGAACAGGGATTTGTGTGTTTACACACGCAAATCCCCGTGCTGGCTCTCACCTCGTGCTATCGCGACCGCCGGCCACGCGCGTCGGGTCCCCCTCCGGCGGCGCGCAGGGATGCCATTCTGCCCCCGTAAAAAGATGTGAGCCGGTCATGAACCGGTTAAAAAAACTATTGCCAGTATTGTGCAATATATTTAAAATGATCATTTCCATGAAAAAAAAGTCTCAGCTTTTAGTACTACTCTACTTCAGCCCCGGAAGGTTTTACCCCCTAATGGCCAGACCATTTTTTGTGAAATGCACTGCGTCGGTTTAACTGACAATTGCGCAGTCGTGCGACGCTGTACCCAAAAAAAATTGATGTCATTTTTTTTCCCACAAATAGAGCTTTCTTTTAGTGCTCTTTGATCACTACTGCAGTTTTTATTTTTTGTGCTATAAACAAAAAAAGAGCAGATATTTTGAAAAAAATAACAATATTGCTTAGTTTCTGCTGTAAAACATTCCCAATAAAAAAATTTCAAAAATCTAATTTTTTCATCAATTTAGGCCAATATGTATTCTGCTACATAAGCGGTTAATATAAAAGATTTATATCTCCCTCCCACCCTTCATATAGCTTCATGTCTGACTCCTAGTTATAATGCCCATATATCCTACTTCTGGGTGTATTTATTATTATGTATATGATATAAGTAATATATATTATTACTTTCACTGTTTCACAGTATAAACAAACCCCTTAGACCCCTTTCACACTCACAGCACGGCCGCGTTAGCGGTAAAGTTTTAGCGGTACTCTACTGTCATTTTAGCGGCGCTTTTTGGAAAGGGTTAAATGTGCCCAAAAAACACCACTGCTGAATCGCTTTGCAGGTGCTTCGGCAGCGCTTCCCATTCATTTCAATGGGCAGGGTTGGTGGAGGAGCGCTGTATACACCGCTCCTAAACCGCTCCAAAGATGCAGCTTGCAGGACTTTTTCTAAAGTCCTGCAAGCGCACCGCTCCAGTGTGAAAGCACTCAAGCTCTCGTACTGAGGCTGCAGGGGAGGCGTTTTTCATGCGCTTTGAAGGCGCTATTTTTAGCCCTTTAGCGCATGAAAAACGCCTCCAGTGTGAAAGGGGTTTTATAGTAGTGATTATCTGCTCTTATTGTACTATAAGGCTCCATTCACACTAATGCGTTTTTTGATGCATTTTGCAGAAATGCATGGGAATTGTTTAACATGGGTTCCTATGGAACATGTTCACATCAATGCATTTTTGTGCCTCTGCGTTTTTGGAAAGGGTCAGGGACATTTTTTCAAGCAAAATGCAGCATTTTGCATGTAATAGAATTCAATGGACCAGCATCAAAAACACAAGTACATAGTTTTTACTGCGTTTTTGACGCGTTTTGCGTTTTTGGCATTTTTTTTACACTGTATACAGTATAAAAAATGCAAAACGCCGCAAAACGCAGCAAAAACACTGCAAAAACGCAGCAAGCACCGCAAAAAACACTGCAGAAACGCTCAAAAGCAACATGCATAGGTGTGAATCGAGCCTTAGGCTCGATTCACACTAGCGCGTTTTTTGATGCATTTTGCATTTTGCAGAAATGCATGGGAATTTTTTAACATGGGTTCCTATGGAACATGTTCACATCAATGCTTTTTTGTATCTCTGCGTTTTTGGAAAGGGTCGGGGACTTTTTTTCATGCAAAAAGCAGCGTTTTGCATGTAATGGATTTCAATGGACAAGCATCAAAAACGCAAGTGCCCCGTTTTTGCAGCGTTTTTGCAGCGTTTTTGGTGCGTTTTTGGTGCGTTTTTGCCGTTTTTTTTTTTTATTTTTTTTTATTTTTTTTTTTTTGTAATTTTTTTTTAAGACTGTAAAAAAAAATGAAAAAAAAAAAAAAAAAAAAAAAACGCAAAACGCAAATCGCGGCAAAAACGCGGCAAAAACGCCGCAAAAACGCTACAAAAACGCTGCTCAAAAACGTGCCAAGCATGAAAAAAAAACCTCCAAAAACGCTCAAAAGCAACATGCATAGGTGTGAATGGAGCCTTAGAGGCTCATTTTTGTTTTGTTACCCCCATTAGGCCTGATTCACACCTATGCATTTTTAGTGCTTTTTGCATTTTGCAGATTTGCACTACAGTCCATTTAACATGGTTTCCTATGGAACACGTTCTGTAGTGCAAAACTGCAAAATGCAAAAAGTACTAAAAATGCATAGGTGTGAATCAGGCCTTATGTCAGGTGATAAAAGAAAAAAGCATGCTGCCTGCTACTACGAAAAGTCTTAGGCCTGGTTCACACCTATGCGTTTTTTGGTGCTTTTTGCAGAAATGCACTACAGTTCATTTACCATGGTTTCCTATGGGACACGTTCACACCTATGCTTTTTTCAGCTGCTGCGTAATCGGAAAGGGACTTTTTTCAACGCAAAACGGTGCTTTTTTTGCTTTTTTGGCTTAATAAACTTCAATGGAGAAGCTGTGGAAAAGCATGCAGTGCATTTTTGCTGTGATTTGCATTTTTTTAATCTGCCCAACAACAAATTGCCCAAAAAAAGCATTAAAAAATGCAAAACGCAAATCGCAGCACAATGAGCCTCTTGTGTGTGAAAGGAATCAGCCATAGAAAGAGTCTATCAGTTCATAGTTACATAGTAGGTGAAGTTGAAAAAAGACACAAGTCCATCAAGTCCAACCTATGTGTGTGATTATATGTCAGTATTACATTGTATATCCCTGTATGTTGTGGTCGTTCAGGTGCTTATCTAATAGTTTTTTAAACTTTCGATGCTCCCCCGCTGAGACCACCACCTGTGGAAGGGAATTCCACATCCTTGCCGCTCTAACAGTAAAGAACCCTCTACGTAGTTTAAGGTTAAACCTTTTTTCTTCTAATTTTAATGAGTGGCCATGAGTCTTGTTAAACTCCCCTCCTCAAAAAAGTTTTATCCCTATTGTGGGGTCACCAGTACAGTATTTGTACATTGAAATCACATCCCCTCTCAAGTGTCTCTTCTCCAGAGAGAATAAGTTCAGTGCTCGCAGCTTTTCCTCATAACTAATATCCTCCAGACCCTTTATTAGCTTTGTTGCCCTTCTTTTCCTCGCTCCATTTCCAGTACATCCTTCCTGAGGACTGGTGCCCAGAACTGGACAGCATATTCTAGGTGCAGCCGGACCAGAGTCTTGTAGAGTGGGAGAATTATCATTTTATCTCTGGAGTTGATCCCCTTTTTAATGCATGCCAATATTCTGTTTGCTTTGTTAGCAGCAGCTTGGCATTGCATGCCATTGCTGAGCCTATCATCCTCTAGGACCCCCAGGTCCTTTTCCATCCTAAATACCCCCAGAGGTTCTCCCCCCAGTGTATAGATTGCATTCATATTTTTGCCACCCAAATGCATTATTTTACATTTTCTACATTAAACCTCATTTGCCATGAAGTTGCCCACTCCATTAATTTGTTCATATCTTTTTGCAAGGTTTCCACATCCTGCGGAGAAGTTATTGCCCTGCTTAGCTTAGTATCGTCCGCAAATACAGAGATTGAACTGTTTACCCCATCCTCCAGGTCGTTTATGAACCAATTAAATAGGATTGGTCCCAGCACAGAACCCTTGGGGACCCCACTACCCACCCCTGACCATTCCGAGTACTCCCCATTTATCACCACCCTCTGAACTGGTCCTTGTAGCCAGTTTTCAAACCATGTACTCACCCTATGGTCCATGCCAACGGACCTTATTTTGTACAGTAATTGTTTATGGGGAACTGTGTCAAATGTTTTTGCAAAATCCAGATACACCACGTCTACGGGCCTTCCTTTATCTAGATGGCAACTCACCTCCTCATAGAAGGTTAGTAGATTGGTTTGGCAAGAACGATTCTTCATGAATCCATGCTGATTACTGCTAATGATATCATTCTTATTACTAAAATCATGTATATAGTCCCTTATCATCCCCTCCAAGAGCTTGCATACTATTGATGTTAGGCTAACCGGTCTGTAACTCCCAGGGATGTATTGTGGGCCCTTTTTAAATATTGGTGCTACATTGGCTTTTCTCCAATCAGCTGGTATCATTCCAGTCAGTAGACTGTCTGTAGGGATGAGCCGAACACCCCCCGGTTCGGTTCGCACCAGAACCCGCGAACGGACCGAAAGTTCGCACGAACGTTAGAACCCCATTGACGTCTATGGGACTCGAACGTTCGAAATCAAAAGTGCTCATTTTAAAGGCTAATTTGCATGGTATTGTCCTAAAAAGGGTTTGGGGACCCGGGTCCTACCCCAGGGGACATGTATCAATGCAAAAAAAACTTTTAAAAACGGCCGTTTTTTCGGGAGCAGTGATTTTAATGATGCTTAAAGTAAAAAAAAAAAAGTGAAATATTCCTTTAAATATCGTACCTGGGGGGTGTCTATAGTATGCCTGTAAAGTGACGCGTGTTTCCCATGTTTAGAACAGTCCCTGCACCAAATGTCATTTTTAAAGGAAAAAATCTCATTTAAAACTGCTTGCGGGTTTAATGTAATGTCGGGTCCTGGCAATATGGATGAAAATCAGTGAGACAAACGGCATGGGTACCCCCCAGTCCATTACCAGGCCCTTTGGGTCTTGTATGGATATTAAGGGGAACCCCGCACCCAAATTAAAATAAGGAAAGGTGTGGGGCCACCAGGCCCTATATACTCTGAACAGCAGTATACAGGCGGTGCAAACAAGACAGGGACTGTAGGTTTGTTGTTAAGTAGAATCTGTTTGTAATTTTGAACATTTTTAACGTGTTTAGCTCCAGCCAAAAAATCTTTTCTAAGCTTTTTGGAAAACATAGGGAAGGGTTATCACCCCTGTGACATTTGTTTTGCTGTCTTTCCTCCTCTTCAGAAGATTTCACCTCACTTTTTTGTCCCAATGAAAAATGTTTTTTGAAAATTTGGTTTTTTTTGTGGAATAAGGATTGGAAAGCATCAGTGGAAAGGAGAAATTGTTTTCCCATATTAACTCTTACAGGAAAGAATTTCCCTTCCTAGGGGTAGATTTCATCTCACTTCCTGTTGTCTCCTTCCGTTTGCAAGTAGGAGTCGTTTGTAAGTTAGATGTTTGAAAGTAGGGTCCTGCCCTATATACTCAGCAGAAATTTGGGCCTTAGGTGTTGCTGTGGCCACAACACTGTAAGCCCTCACAGGGCCCTGCTGTGAAATATTAGATCAAGAATTGTAATTACATGCCCCTGTTGAACAGGAGCTGAAAAATTAGGCCTTAGGCACTGGTGCTGGTGCCACAACACTGCAACCCCTCACAGACACTCTAGTTGGAACGCAGGAACGAGCCCTGCTGCAAAGTATTGCTTCAAAAATTGTAATTGCACGCCCCTGTTAGACAGGGGCAGAAAAATTGGGCCTTAGGCACTGGTGCTGGTGCCACAACACTGCAACCCCTCACAGACACTCTAGTTGGAACGCAGGAACGAGCCCTGCTGCAAAGTATTGCATCAAAAATTGTAATTACACGCCCCTGTTAGACAGGGGCAGAAAAATTGGGCCTTAGGCACTGGTGCTGGTGCCACAACACTGCAACCCCTCACAGACACTCTAGTTGGAACGCAGGAACGAGCCCTGCTGCAAAGTATTGCATCAAAAATTGTAATTACACGCCCCTGTTAGACAGGGGCAGAAAAATTGGGCCTTAGGCACTGGTGCTGGTGCCACAACACTGCAACCCCTCACAGACACTCTAGTTGGAACGCAGGAACGAGCCCTGCTGCAAAGTATTGCATCAAAAATTGTAATTACACGCCCCTGTTAGACAGGGGCAGAGACATTGGGCCTTAGGCACTGGTGCTGGTGCCACAACACTGCAACCCCTCACAGACACTCTAGTTGGAATGCAGGAACGAGCCCTGCTGCAAAGTATTACATCAAAAATTGTAATTACACGCCCCTGTTAAACAGGGGCTGAAAAATTGTGCCTTAGGCACTGGTGGTGGCGCCCAGAACCAAAAATGTTCTTACAAGCTATCAGCGTGATGATTGAGGAGGAAGAGGATAATTACTCAGGGATAGTCACTCAGCATCAGCATAGGCAGTCTTTGAAGGGATCTGAGATTTCAAAAAAAATTATTCGGTTACATCAGCATCAGGTGCTTGGTAGCTGGTGGTGATCCAAGACTCATTCATTTTTATGAAGGTCAGCCGATCGACCGAGTCGGTGGACAGACGCACCCTGTGATCGGTTACCACGCCTCCAGCAGCACTGAATGTGCGTTCCGAAAGAACGCTGGATGCAGGACAGGCCAGTAGCTCAATTGCATACTGTGCAAGCTCTGGCCAGTGATCCATCCTCAAGACCCAGTAACCCAGAGGATTTTCGGTGGGAAAGGTGTCCAAGTCTGATCTTGCCCCTAGGTATTCCTGCACCATGTAAAACAGACGCTGGCGATGGTTGCTGGAACCGATCATACCTTGGGGCTGCGGACCAAAAAATTGTCTGAACGCATCGGTCAGACGGCCACCTTCTCCACCGCTCCTTCTTTGACTGACCGAAGCCTCAGCAACACGTTGTCCAGAAACAGGAGTTTGTAACCTCCCAGTCTCTGGGAACGCGTTGCACAGACCTTTCTGCAAGGCCTCCCGAAGATGTTTCATCCTCTGCTCCCTCTGCGATGGCAAGATAAGGTCCGCAACCTTACCCTTGTAACGTGGATCAAGGAGGGTTGCCAGCCAGTATTGGTCCTTCTCCTTGATACCACGAATACGAGGATCCTTACGCAGGCTTTGCAGGATCAGGGAGGCCATGCAGCGTAGGTTTGCTGAGGCATTCGGTCCGGAGTCCTCTGGGTCACTAAGAACGACATGGTCCGCAGCCACCTCCTCCCAGCCACGTACAAGTCCATGTGTTTCTTGGGACTGATCCCTTAAAGACTGCTGCTGATGCTGAGTGCCAGGCTCCACCTCCATACTGACACAATCTTCCTCCTCCTCCTCTTCCTCCTCGTCCTCTTCCTGTGTGATCGGCGGGCACGCAGGAACACTGTCTGGATAAAGGGGGCCTTGAGAGCTAAGGAAGTCCTCCTCTTCCTGCCTCTGTTCTGCCTCAAGTGCCCTGTCCATTATTCCACGCAGCGTGTGCTCCAACAGGTGGACAAGGGGGACAGTGTCACTGATGCATGCACTGTCACTGCTCACCATCCTCGTGGCCTCCTCGAATGGTGACAGGACAGTGCATGCATCCCTGATCATGGCCCACTGGCGTGGGGAAAAAAAACCAAGCTCCCCTGACCCTGTCCTGGTGCCATAGTCGCACAGGTACTCATTGATGGCCCTCTGCTGCATGTGCAGCCGCTGCAGCATGGCCAACGTTGAGTTCCACCTGGTGGGCATGTCACAGATTAGGCGGTTCTTGGGCAGGTTAAACTCCTTTTGGAGGTCCGTCAGCCGAGCACTGGCATTATATGACCGGCGGAAATGCACACAGACTTTCCTGGCCTGCCTCAGGACATCCTGTAAGCCCGGGTACCTGCCCAAGAACCGCTGCACCACCAAGTTAAGGACGTGAGCCAAACAGGGCACATGGGTCATTTGTCCCTGTCGGAGGGCAGAGAGGAGGTTGGTGCCATTGTCGCAAACCACCATTCCTGCCTTAAGTTGGCGTGGCGTCAACCACCTCTGAACCTGCCCCTGCAGAGCTGACAAAACCTCTGCCCCAGTGTGGCTCCTGTCCCCCAAGCACACCAGCTCAAGCACCGCATGGCATCTTTTGGCCTGCGTACTTGCGTAGCCCCTTGAACGCCTACGGAGCACCGCTGGTTCCGAGGAAGAGGCCATGGAGGAAGAAGAAGAGGAGGGGGTGGAGGAGAGAGGTGTGTCACAATCAGCATTTTGGAGGCGTGGTGGCGGAACAACCTCCAACACTACTGCACCTTGTCCTGCATCCTTCCCAGCTGCCAGCAGAGTCACCCAATGCGCCGTGAAACTTAGGTAACGTCCCTGTCCATGCCTGCTGGACCATGAGTCAGCGGTAATATGCACCTTACCGCTGACCGCCCTGTCCAGCGAGGCATGGACATTGCCTTCCACATGCCGGTAGAGAGCCGGAATCGCCTTCCGTGAGAAAAAGTGGCGTTTGGGTACCTGCCACTGAGGAACCGCACATTCCACAAACTCACGGAAGGGGGCAGAGTCTACCAACTGAAAAGGCAGCAGTTGAAGTGCTAGCAATTTTGCCAAGCTAGCATTCAACCGCTGGGCATGTGGATGGCTGGGAGCAAACTTCTTTCGGCGGTGCAGCAGCTGGGGCAGGGAAATTTGCCTGGTACAATCTGACGTCGGTGTACCAAAAGCAGATTGCCCACAAGTACTTGGCTGTGACACACCTAATTCTACACCTTCATTCCTCTCACTGCAGGTCTCAGAGAGGACTGAAGGTCTAGTGGGGTTGGAAATCTCAGCTGATGAGGAGCAAGGAGAGATCCTCTTTGTTCTTTGGTATGGGTCTTTTAGATACGCTTGCCAACGAACTGCATGGCAGGTCAACATATGTCTGGTCAAGCATGTGGTACCCAAGCGGGAGATGTTTTGGCCACGCGAGATACGCTTGAGACATATGTTGCAAATAGCAGCGGTGCGATCTGATGCACTCGTCTCAAAAAAGGCCCACACCAAAGAACTTTTTGAATAACGCGCAGAGACTGCAGCGCCCTGCACATGTGGAGCTTTGGGGTGTGATGCAGTCAATGTGCTGCCCTTAGGCTGGCCCCTGGAGGGCATCCTGCCTCGTTGGTGATGTGCCGCCGCCTCCTCCTCCTCCTCCTCTCTCCTATCAGGCACCCACGTTGAGTCAGTGACCTCATCATCCCCTCCCTCCTCATCACTGGAGCAAACCTGGCAGTATGCTGCAGCAGGGGGAGCATGACTGCCAGATTGCTGTCCTTCTTGGGCACCCCCTCTGTCCGTGCTCATGTTACTGCCTTCATCGAGCTCAGTATCGTCATCAGAGCCTTCCAAACGCTGGGCATCCTCCTGGAGCATGTACCCAACGCTGTGGTCAAACAGTTCGAGGGAATCCTCATGAGGACATGGTGGAGCTAGGGAAGGAGTCACTGATGACATTGAGCTGAGGGAAGAGGCCGCTGCTTTGCCAGACAAAGCACCCTGGGCATGGGTGAGAGAGGATGAGGAGGATGAGGACGGCTTGGTCATCCACTCGACCAAGTCTTCCGCATGTTGCGGCTCAACACGGCCAGCTGCCGAAAAAAAGGCCAAGCGTGTCCCATGGCCACGTGCTGATGAGGATGCACCGTCTCCACGACCAGCACTAGACACAGAGCCTGCTTGCCCTCTCTTATTGGCTTGTGACTGTCTGCCTCTCCTTCTTGGCCTTCCAGACATACTAATGGCCTGTAGCTGCACTAAGCTGGGATAGAACACCTGTAATTTTCTTCAAGTAGCTTTATATACTGTAACCAGACAAGCCTGCCTGTCAGTAGGAAGATAACAGGAACGGATCTAGCTGAACACTGTGAGCAGGACGCACTGTACTAAATGTAAATAGTCTAGCTGCCTGACCGTGGTACTAATAGGATCAAATAGAACACCTGTAATTTTCTTCAGGTAGCTTTATATACTGTAACCAGACAAGCCTGCCTGTCAGTAGGAAGATAACAGGAACGGATCTAGCTGAACACTGTGAGCAGGACGCACTGTACTAAATGTAAATAGTCTAGCTGCCTGACCGTGGTACTAATAGGATCAAATAGAACACCTGTAATTTTCTTCAGGTAGCTTTATATACTGTAACCAGACAAGCCTGCCTGTCAGTAGGAAGATAACAGGAACGGATCTAGCTGAACACTGTGAGCAGGACGCACTGCACTAAATGTAAATAGTCTAGAAGATAACAAGAACGGATCTAGCTGAACACTGTGAGCAGGACGCACTGCACTAAATGTAAATAGTCTAGAAGATAACAGGAACGGATCTAGCTGAACACTGTGAGCAGGACGCACTGCACTAAATGTAAATAGCAGGAACGGATCTAGCTGAACACTGTGAGCAGGATGCACTGCATTAAATGTAAATAGTCTAGATAGAAGATAACAGGAACGGATCTAGCTAAACTGAATACAGTGTATATATATATATGCAACACCTGGGATGCATATATATACACAATACACTGTAAGTGCAGCTAACTGATTGACTGTTCTGCCTAATCTATCTAACTCAAATCAAATGACACTGTCTCTCTCTCTCTCTATCTCTCAGCACACCGGAACACACACTACACAGGGCCGCCGTGCAGGCGGCCTTATATAGTGTGGGGTGTGTACTAAATCCCCTGAGCCATAATTGGCCAAAGCCACCCTGGCTTTGGCCAATTACAGCTCTCTCTACTGACGGCGCTGTGATTGGCCAAGCATGCGGGTCATAGTGCATGCTTGGCCAATCATCCGCCAGCAATGCACTGCGATGCCGCAGTGAATTATGGGCCGTGACGCGCCACACGAATTTAGCGCGAACGGCCCATAACGTTCGCAATTCGGCGAACGATCGAACAGCCGATGTTCGAGTCGAACATGGGTTCGACTCGAACACGAAGCTCATCCCTAACTGTCTGTAAAAATTAGGAACAATGGTCTGGCAATTACTTGACTGAGTTCCCTAAGTACCCTCGGATTCAAGCCATCTGGTCCCGGTGATTTATTAATGTTAAGTTTCCCAAGTCTAATTTTAATTCTGTCCTTAACTATGGAGGTGCTTCCTGTGATGTGTCATGAGGATAAACACTGCAGTTTTGGTTACTGAAGCCCCCCGATTCCCTCATGAAGACTGAGGAGAAGAATAAATTCAATACCTTCGCCATCTCCCCATCCTTTGTAACCAGATGTCCTTCCTCATTCTTTATGGGGCCAATATGGTCTGTCCTCCCTTTTTCACTGTTTACATACTTAAAGAATTTCTTGGGATTATTTTTGCTTTCCTCCACAATGTGTCTTTCGTGTTCTATCTTAGCACCCTTACATTTCTTGTTGCATTCCTTATAAAGTCTGAATGCTGATGATGATCCCTCAACCTTGTATTTTTTGAATGTCTTCTACTTTGCTTTTATATGCATTTTTACATTGGAGTCAAGCCATCCAGGACTTTTGTTCACTCTTTTAAATATATTACCCAAAGGGATGCATTGGCTAATGCCCTTATATAATATGCTCCTAAAGCAAACCCATCTCTCCTCCATGTTCTTTGTTTCTAAGATTTTATCCCAGTTTATGCCTTCTAGCAAGGTTCGTAGTTTAGGGAAGTTGGCTCTTTTGAAATTCAGTGTCTTTGTATTCCCCTTGCGTTTCCTACTTGTGTGATTTATACTGAAGCCAATTGACCTGTGATCGCTGTTTCCTAAATTGCCCCGTATTTCCACATCCGTGATCAGGTCTGTATTGTTGGTAATCAGTAGATCCAGTAATGCTTTATTTCTAGTTGGTGCGCTGCGTAAACTGTCGGCGCTATATAACTCCTGTATAATAATAATAATAATAATAGTTGGTGCGACTACCATCTGACCCATAAAATTGTCCTGCAAGACATTTAGGAACTGGCGAGCCTTAGATGAATGCGCAGTTCCCTCCGCCCAGTCTATGTCTGGATAATTAAAATCCCCCATTATGATAACACTTCCCATCTTTGCTGCTAATCCAAATTGTGATATGAGATCCCCCCCCCCCCCTTCAATCAGGTTAGGGGGCCTATAGCATACTCCCAGTAATATTTTCCCCTTAGCTTCATCCCTTTGGAGCTCTACCCATAAGAATTCCACCTCCTCCCTTGCTCCCTTAGTGATGTCACCTCTCACATTCACTTGTACATTACTTTTGATATATAGGCATACCTCTCCCCCTTTTTTACCCTCTCTATCCCTGCAATAAAGGGTATACCCTTGAATGGTTGCCAGCCAATCATGAGAGCTGTTGAACCAGGTCTCTGAAATTCCCACAAAATCCAAATCCTCCTCGTACAACAGTATCTCTAGTTCACACATCTTGTCCGCCAGGCTCCTGGCATTGGTAAACATGCCACATAGTTTAGACCAGTCGCATCTTATTGGGTGTTCCGAGATTGCAACTAGGATTTGTTACTATACTTACCTTGGGTTTATGTGCTTTAGTCAACCTACCACTAATGCCCCCAATACTACCCTCTGGAATATGTTCCGCACTGACTATCTCTACCTCCTGGGCCCTCTTCCCCCATCGCCTAGTTAAAAAAACCTTCTAACTTTTTGGCCATCTTTACTCCCAGCTGATCTGCACCAACTGATGTGCTGAAAAAGAGCATGTTGATAGGAGGAGAGAGCACAGTATTCGAGAGATGAACTCATCACTATGCTTCTTCTCCTTTCACTGTTGAATGATGAGTGAGGACATCTAGTGGCAAAAGGACTGTGGGGAAAAATCTCTGAATTGAAGCTGAATATTGCGGCAAATTCAATTTTTCAATTTTTTTCTTTTATTTTATTTTTTAATGGACTATTCATTTTCATCTTGTTATCTGTGGCTGAAGTTCTGCTTCGCAATTGCCTGACCTCCCCCGCGGTCAGAAATAACAACTGGAAGAACAATCAGTCTTCCTGTCTTCTTTAAAAATTCTTCTCCTGCTACCCCACTGCTTAACGTGTGGCCTCTAAGATAGATGATATCACCAAAAACTGTAAAAGCCATAAAGCATGATATGTAAAGCAATCCCACGACCCAGCAGATGCTCCGGTATTGCTCGTCTGGCGAAAGTTTCATTTTCTTCCTGAAAGGGCTAAAAAAATGACAATGACTCCAATAACCCGTACGTGATAGCAGGGAAATGGCCAATCTGCTCCCAGAGGCAGAGAAAGAATATATGAATATGTGGATTGCTCCTGAAGCCATGTTTGTTTATGGGGGTGGATGAAGTTCAGCGCCATTTTCAGCCTGTTACAAACTTTATTTCAGAGGAAGCACTTAGCAGCCATTTCTGTGACAAGTGTTAAATAAGAATGATGCACAATATTAAACGCAAAGTGCCTTCTATTTACTGAAATCCTAGAAGTGCTCAACCCTTTTTTATGTTGTGAGGTCATAAGACCCAAACTGTCAGTCTGCCAGTGTTTTTGGACCACACAAAATGTGTTTTTCAGTAGAATGCCATGCAGAAAGATTAGAGTTAAAGTAGTCATAAACTTTTATGGTTGTTTAGCTTAACCACTTGCCTACTGGGCCATTTTACCCCCCTTCCTGCCCACACCAATTTTCAGCTTTCAGCGCTGTCTCACTTTGCATGACAATTGCGCGGTCATGCAACGCTGTACCCAAACAAAAATGTTATTATTTTTTTTTAGACAGATAGAGCTTTCTTTTAGTGGTATTTAATCACCACTGGGTTTTTTTTTTTGCTTAACTAAAAAAAAAAAAAAAAGATTTAAAAAAAAAAAAGGTTTTTTTTGTCTGTTATAAACTTCTCTAAATAAGTAATTTTTCTCCTTCACTGATGGGCACTGATAGGCTGTACTGATAGGCAATGATGAGGCAGCACTGATGGGCACTGATAGGTTGTACTGATGGGCAATGATGAGGCAGCACTGATGGGCACAGATGAGACTAAACTGATAAGGTGGCACTAATATGCAGCACAGAGGCGGCACTGATAGGTGGCACAGATAGGCGGCACTGATAGACGGTACTGATGAGCAGGCACTGATGGGCACTGAAAGGCAGCACTGAATGGCATCACTGATGGGCCCTAACTGGCATCACTAATGGGCACTGACTGGCATCAATGGTCACTGATGGGCATCACTGCTGAACACTGTTGGGGCTGCACTGATGATCAGTTCCCTGATTACCTGTGCAGATTTCCCCTGAGAGGAAATGCCGCTGATCGGATCGCCTCTCCTCACACGCCATTAGTGTGAGGAGAGGAATGCAGATAACCGTTATTTCCTTGTTTACATGTGATCAGCTGTGATTGGACACAGCTGATCACATGGGTAAAGAGCCTCGTCATTGGCTCTTTACTGAGATCGGTGATGCACCGTGTCCCAGGGACAGAGCGCACCACTAATCGTAGTGCTGCGTGCCCCCCGCGAGCGTGCAAGCATGGCGAGAGTGGGACGACGTCGTCCCAGAGTGAGAGAGGCGCTGCCTGCCTGTCATTTGACAATACGGTGGGCGGGAGGTGGTTAAAGTAACACTAAAGGCAAAACTTTTTTCATTTCAGATAGAATAAGGAAGGGTTATAACTAGGGTTGCACCGATACTGATTTTAGTATCAATATCGGTGGCGATACCGAGCATTTGCAGGAGTACAAATGCTCCCGATGCCTAATCCAATACCTGGACAGTCAAGGGTGATCAGTGCGGCGGCGGGGGAAGTTATAATCACTGATCTCCCTGTGTGGCTTTCGATAAAGCAGCTAACAGCCGCTTCTCCTCCTCTCCCCGCCGTGGCTTTCAGCTGCTTTATTGAAAGCCACACAGGGAGATTGATGATTATAACTTCCCCCACCGCCGCACCGATAATCCCTGATTATCCTCTGTAGCCTCCTCCGGCTCCCCTCTTTGTCCTCCTCTATGCTCTTCCATGGGTTACTCCAGTCCCCCCCTGTCCTCCTCTGGCCCCGCTCTCTGTGCGCCTCCGGTCCCCCCCCCCATCCTCCTCCACCCCCCCTGGCCCAGAGGATGGAGATCGGAGGAAGGTACTGGTAAATCTGTCATTTACTGGCTCCTTCCTTTTCTGAAAGCACAGAGTCAGTGATCACTGATTGTCCATTCATAACTGAGCATCGTAAACTGTGTTTACAGGGCTTCAGTTTATGAATGAACAGGAGCCGCTGTCTCCAGTCCATTTACTGTATCTTTAGTGCAGCTGAGGCTACTGAAAAACTGGGGAATCTCTGTCCTCAGTCCCTTTCCATGTCTCAAAGGGGAGTTTAGACCCCTGACATCTCACCAAAGCCCCCCTACCCCCCAACAGGGTTGAATAATTAAAAAAAAAAAAATTGTAATAAATAAATATTTTGAAGTAAAATTGTAAAAATAATAAAAAAAAAAAAAAAGAACACTCACACTGACTATCCACCCCCCCACCCCCCCAAAAAAAAGAAAGCATTGTGCCACTGTCACATGACATTAAAAAAAGTATTGGTGATCGGTATCGGCGAGTACTTGAAATAAGTATCGGTACTTGTACTCGGTCTTACGAAAGTGGTATTGCAACAACCCTAGTTATAACCCCTGTCAGGTTTTGTTTTGCCATCTGTGTTCTATTGAGGAGACTTACCTTTACTTCCTGTCCTATAGCCAGAACAGGAAGTGAGAGGAAATCCCTGCAAATTAAGGAAATCCATTGGGGCCCCCCAAGGTCACCTGGTGCCCATAGGAAGAGTTCCCCGAATTTGGGATTTTATTTTACTTTCACTTTTGATGATGACGGTAAACAGGACAAATAGAGAGGGAGAATGCCCCTTATGCGGGCAGAGGTAGCAATAAAAACCTAATAAGTGTTCTAATCCTCTGCCACTCTGTCCAAAACTAAAATAAAAGTAATGCCTTTAGTTTGGCTCCATGCACACTGGAGCTGATAAACTGCAGTTTATTGGCGTTTGGGTGTTTTTTTTAAAAGCCCATAAACTCCACTCTATGTTAGCCTATGTATCCATGCACACATGGATGTTTTTTAGCTTTAATGAGCAGTTGAGTTTATGGACTTTTTTCTGAACGCCAGAAATTCGCGTTCAAAGTGCCGTTTTTCACCGCTAAAAAAACGCCAAATGCCGATAAACGCTCATAAACGTGCGTTAATTAGCATTCGGCTTTCTATTTTTTCAATGCATTGTGGGAGTTTGGAATGCATTGTGGGATTTTTGGAGTGTCCCTTGTGTATTTTTATTAAAAACGCCCATAAACACTAATGCTAAAAAACGCTCATAAACGCTAGTACAAAACGCTGTTAAAAGCACGTTTTTCAAACAATGTTTTCTACCAGCAATCTAGCGTCCAGAAAAAAGATTTTTTGAGCTTCAGTGTGCATGGAGCCTTATACTTTAAAACATTAAGCACAATAAATTGAACATTCCCTATTTGCAATTTACAACGTTCATTGCTGCTGGCTCTTGCTTTCTAAGTGCTGCTTCCCTGAAAATGCGGTCCACCCAGACAAGATCTGACAGTGGACAGTGCAGTCTGGAGCCAGTTTGTTAGCTTGGAGAAGGGATGGGGAGAGAAGGAAAGAGAAGCAGGAGAGTGCCTTAGGCTGTGGGGCTGTGTTGGGTTTTTTTGCACACAGTGTAGGCATATACAACTCTAGTCTAGTCTGGTCTAGTAGTAGGCAAGGGTTTCTCCCTAAATGTTGCAAGAAAAAGGAGCCTACCTTGAAACCTGGGGCAGGTTCATGATGCTAGCTTACAATGGAGCATAAGCAAGGATTAAAAGATAAAGAAGCTGCATACTCAGTAAGTTATCAAATCAGCTGCTGAAAGTGCTTACAACATCACTTTAAAGTGACCCATCCAGGAAAAAGTAAAAAGTTCACTGAACTCTCTTCCTCCCCAGTTGTCACAGTCTGGGATCAGGCTCAGGGGCCAGTGGCTGTAGCAGTAGAGAAGTTCACAAAGTAGTTAACTGGATGAATACACAAGCAGATCCCCGTAGCAGATGACGCAGGCTCGCCCAAGGCATGATGTCTAAACACTAGCCGGTGTTCCCCAGAGCTCCTGTTGGTGGAGATGGGTTTTGTTGCCAGATCACTGCCCTCTGGATTGACTCTGCAAGAAGAGAGCAAGTGGGGGGTCAGGTAGCCAATGAAGCAAACAGGGAACATGCAGAAGTGTAGTAAGAAGTAGCTGGATGGTGTCAGGAGGAAGTGTAATCAATGATCAAGCCAAGGGGAGTGGTAGCGAAGATAAAGACAGTAGCAGCTGTGCAGAGGAACAGGATATCGACTGGAGAGGGAGAGCACAATAATCTGGCAAACAGGAAGTTCAGAGGCTTAAATAGGAAGTTCATGGGAGGAAAAAAAGAGTTCAAGGTTCACCAGAAACAAGATACAGAGCAAAGTTGTCCAAGGAATCCGGCAGAGCTGTCCAGCATCTCAGGTAGCATAGCAAAAAGAGCCACAGTCAGACACCGCAGAAATCCCAGGTTCAGATCCAGATCCTGATGCCAGCAGTGCATACTTACTCTTTCTCAAGCGTTGTGTTAGCTCTAAACCAACATGTCCAAGCCCACACAGGATCATGGACCCCCATTCCCCAGCTCAATGTTGTTGCATCCACTGACAACAATAGTGGAGGGTTATTATTGTATTTACTTACACCAGCAATGGGGGTTGTTATTGTACCCACTCACACCAGTGCTGGGGTTAGTTTTACGTTCACTGACCCAACGCTAGGGATTATTATTGTGTACACTGAGACCAATATTCAGGGTTATTATTGCATCCACTAACACTAATGTGGGGGGGTTATTATTGTGTCCACTGACACAATGCTAGGGGTTATTACTGCATTTAGCAAGAAATGCCTGCAACAGGACTGATTATTCTTACAAATCTTTATTTGGCACTAACAGCAGTGCCACATCTATAGTGCGTGTTTCGGCCAGAGCCTTCATCAGAGCATACAGGTTTACAATAAAATCAAGTTTGCATAGAATAATTTTATTAATGCATTTGCTGACACCATTGCTGAGGATTATTATTGCACTCACTGACACCAATGCTGGGGGTTATGGAACTCTGATTCCTTAAGTGTGCATTGCGATACATTGCAAAAAAATGCATCAGGATAGAAATTCTTGGGTGTTGAGGTGTGAAAACGCGCTGCTATTATGCGGATCTCTGGAAGTGTCTGGGGCCGCATTTGAGGCCCTCTCTAATGTTCAAGTTGGCCACCACTGGTTTAACCACTTCAATACCAGGCACTTAGACACCTTCCCGCCCAGCCCAATTTTCACCTTTCAGCGCTGTTGCAATTTGAATGACAATTGCGCGGCCATGCTACACTGTACCCAAACAATTTTTTTATCATTTTGTTCCCACAAATAGAGCTTTCTTTTGGTGGTATTTGATCACCTCTGCGGTTTTTATTTTTTGCGCAACAAATAAAAAAAGACCGAAAATTTCAAAAAAAAACAAGTTTTTCTTTGTTTCTGTTAAATTTTTTTGTAAATAAGTACGCTTTCTCCTTCAATAATGGGCACTGATATAGCTGCACTGATGGGCACTGATACGGCGGCACTGATGGGCACCGATGAGGTGGCACCAATGAGGTGGCACTGATGAGGTGGCACTAACGGGCACTGATGATGGGCACTGATAGGCGGCACTGATGGGCACTGATAGGTGGCACTGATGGGCACTGATAGGTGGCACTGGTATGCGGCACTGATGGGCACTCATAGGTGGCACCGATGGGCACACATAGGCGGCACTGATGGGCACTCGTAGGTGGCATTGATTGGCATATATGGGTGGCACTGATGGGTACTTATGTGTGGCACTGATGTGTGGCACTGATGGGCACTGATAGGTGGGCACTGATGGGCACAGATGGGCACTGACAGGTGGCACAGATGGGCACTGACAGGTGGCACCGATGGGCAATGACAGGTGGCACAGATGGGCAATGACAGGTGGCACTGATATAGCATTGCTGGGCAGATCTGGTCATTGCTGGGCAGATCTTTGGCATAATAGTGCCAATCAGTGCCCATTTGTGGGCACTGATTGGCACAGATTGGGCACATGTGGATGGCCATGGGGTACATACCTGGCCATCCACGTTGCCCCTTCCCTGGTGGTCCTAGTGGCATCCCTGGTAGTCCAGTGGGGTGATCTGCGGGGGGGCTGCGCTGATAAACAATCAGCGCAGACCCCCCCTGCCAGGAGAGCCGCCGATCAGCTCTCCTCTACTTGCGTCTGTCAGACGCGAGTGAGGAAGAGCCGATCAACGGCTCTTCCTATTGACAGCGTGATCAGCCGTGATTGGACACGGCTGATCACGTGGTAAAGAGCCTCCGCCGGAGGCTTTTTACCAAGATCAGTGTAGCGGTGTGTCAGACTGACACACCGCTCCACCGATCGCCGCGATGCGCGCCCCCGGGGGCGCGCTGCGGCATGTTATCCTGCTGGACGTCATATGACATCCAGTCAGGATAACACAACCACTTCCCGGACGTCAATCCGCTATAGGGCGGGCGGGAAGTGGTTAAAGTATAACTTTTTTTCTAAAACAACCCATTCAGTTTAAAATAGAAATGAAAGGCAAAACATTTTTGCACTGTATAGATATAAAAAAAACTTTATAAATACATTTTTATCATTTTTTACAAGTGATCACATTCCCTCTGTTCTCAGCTGCATAGAGAGCTGGGGGAGGAGAAGCAACATTACACTGGCCTTCCCAGAGAATTGTTGTACAGGGGTGGGGGGTGGGGGGCGTGTCAGGACAAGTCTGATCTTTGGAGGAGAGCAGGCTAAATTCCCAGCACAGCCAGAAAACTGACCACACCGTGCTCTCATGCCTCAGTTTTAAAAAAAACACCACCACTACCCCAGCTTCTTTGCCCACAGCCCACAGGGGTGGTGTAAAATTGGTTACAACTGACATACAACGCCATTGCTGCAAAAATCCCCCACATCGCTAACCACAAGTAGGGTGAAAGCAGCGAGTGTGTCATTAGGCTCAGCACCTCTACCTTGACTAGCAGCGTTGGCTGGAAAATTAATGGGGCTGTGTTCAGACTAAAGCTGATCGAGCATCCGTACAAACATTCATACAAATGTTCAAAAATCTGACTCTACATTTGACAAATGTTTTAGTACATCAAAACTTTGTTTGCTTCTTATGCCCTGTACACACGGTCGGACATTGATCGGACATTCTGACAACAAAATCCATCTTTTTTTTCCGCCAGATGTTGGCTCAAACTTGTCTTGCATACACACAGTCGCACAAAGTTGTCGGAAAATCCGATCGTTCTGAACGCGGTGACGTAAAACACGTACATCGGGACTATAAACGGGGCAGTAGCCAATAGCTTTCGTCTCTTAATTTATTCTGAGCATGCGTGGCACTTTGTCCGTCGCATTTGTCTACACATGATCTGAATTTAAAGGATCGGATTTTGTTGTCGGAAAATTTTATAGCCTGCTCTCAAACTTTGTGTGTCGGAAATTCCGATGGAAAAAGTCCGATGGAGCCCACACACAGTCGGAATTTCCGACAACAAGCTCCGATCGCACATATTCCGTCGGAAAGTCCGACCGTGTGTACAGGGCATTACAGTTGATTTTGGAATGAATGGACCTGAATGCAATGAATGGACCGAACCATATGCAAACTACATACACTGTGAGAAACTCATTTGTTCGAGAAAATTTTTCCATCCGTTCCTGCATATTCAAATTTTTTCATCACTCACTGTGGTCAAAAATGAACGTCGATTTGACCCCACTAACAATTAAAAAATTCAACGGGTGTACCTGGATTGAAAATGTTCAAATAACATTCAGTTAGTGTATGGCTAGCTTAGTTCGGAGCCAACTGAAACACCGCTGGCCTTCTGGAGTCTATGGCTCTCTTCTGGAGCTGGGTTGGATCAAAGTCATCTCAGTAAGTGTATGCACTCAGTAATCTGTTCATAGCAGGCTCTGCTGGAGTGGATCAAAGTCAAGTGCATCCGCATTTCTATAACAACCTGGCCTGGCTGAGTCTGACACAAGAGATTGACAGGCAGTAGCACTGAGAAATAACAAGTATATTTCAAGTCAGATGTCAGAGGGTAAGGACGCTAAAGAATGTGCGCACATACACTTGCAATAAAAAGCTGACCTTTATATTTATGTTGTGCACAGATTAACCGCTTCAGCCCCGGAAGACTTTACTCCCCTTCCTGACCAGAGCACTTTTTGCGATTCGGCACTTCGCCGCTTTAACTGATAATTGCGCGGTCGTGCGACACCCAAACAAAATTGACATCCTTTTTTTCCCACAAATAGAGCTTATTTTTTGTGGTATTTGATCACCTCTGCGGTTTTTATTTTTTGTGCTATAAACCAAAAAAGAGCGTAAATTTTGAAAAAAATGCAATATTTTTAACTTTTTGCTATAATAAATATCCCCCAAAATATATAAAAAAACTACTTTTTTCCTTAGTTTAGGCTGATATGTATTCTTCTACATATTTTTCGTAAAAAAAATCACAATATGCGTATATTGATTGGTTTGCGCAAAAGTTATAGCGTCTACAAAATAGGGGATAGTTTTATGGCATTTTTATTATTAGTTTTTTTTATTAGTAATAGCGGCGAGCTGCAATTTTTATCGGGACTGCGACATTATGGCAGACACATTGGACACTTTTGACACTATTTTGGGACCATTATCATTTATACGGCGATCAGTGCTATATAAATGCACTGATTACTAGACATGTGCAAACTGAAATACTTCGTTTTGGAATTTCGTTTTCGTCCAAAAAATAAATTTATTTAGTTACTCCTGAAGTTCGTTTTTATTTATTTTGTTTCGTTAAAAAATGCATTCGTCCGAAAATCCAAAATAATTAAGGTCGAATCTGTCATTGAAGGCTTATGGTGTCTGTCGAATGTTCTAAGAAGACTCGACGGAGCAGCTAAACTGTACGACATCGCAATCGTACATTTCCGCCTACAAGCTATAGTAGAATTCTAATGTTGTATGACACTAGTAATAATTATATTTATTAATTATTATTACTAATCAACCAACATTAGAATTCTTCTATAGCCTATGAGTGGAGCATTTGACCATAAATGTGCGCTCCCAGCGACTGCTTCGTCGAATCTTCATTTTCTCTCTATGACGAATAATCTTGGACTAATAGAGTTAGGTTAGGCACATTCAACCTTTTTTGCTATTGTCTCTATAATGTCGAATCTTTTCTCTCTATGTAGAATAATCTTGGACTAACAGAGCTAAGGTTAGGCACATTCGACCACAGGTTCGATGTACACAGATCGCTATTGTCAGCGTCATGTAGAATCTTCTATCCATATCGAACTGTTGTCGCAATGAAAACGAAAATGAAGCATTTGTTTATGTCGGATGTTTCGGTTTTCGGACTCTGCACGTTCGTTATCGTTTGTTAAAGTGATAACGAAAATACCCGAAATTCGGACGAAAATGCATTTGGACGAAAACAAATGCACGTCTACTGATTACTGTGTAAATGACACTGGCAGCGAAGGGGTTAACCACTAGGGGGCGATGAAGGGGTTAAGTGTGTCCTAGGGAGTGATTCTAACTGTAAGGGGGATGGGCTTCAACTCACATGACAGAGATCACTGCTCCCGATGACAGGGAACAGTGATCTCTGTCATGACACAAGCCAGAACGGGGAAATGCCTTGTTTACATAGGCACTTCCTCGTTCCGCGTGACACGATCGCCGGGAGACAGGCTAACATCGAGTCTGCCGGTCCCGCGGGCACAGTCACGCTGTATGCGGCGGGCGCACGCGTGCCTGCTAGCCCTGGCTCTTAAAGGGGATGTACAGGTACGCCCATTTGCCCACCGCTGCCATTGGGCCGACGTATATCGGCGCGCAGCGGTCAGTAAGTGGTTAAAGCAGTATTACAAACCAAAAATCTAATATTTTGCAGCTTATCAATTCTTAGATGTGGTGGCTGCATTTGTTTTCTTTTTTAGGCTTTTTCCTTTCTATTCATCTAGCAGGAAGTTGAAAACAACTATTGAAGTTGAAAAACAATTATTGGCAGGTGTGAAAAAAAAGAAAGAAAGAAAGGAAAGAAAGCCTTAAGAAAACAAATGCAGCCACATGTAAGAATTTGTAAGTTGCATTACATTCAATTTTTGGTTCTGGGTTTAAAGGAGAAGTATAACCAAAGCTCATTTGGCTGTACTTCTCCTTTGGATGACAGGAGTTTAGTTTGTTCTGCTCTCCTGTGAGCCCGCTGTCAGCTGACATCACAGAGCCGGTCTAGTCTCAGGCGAGATTGCGACAATATGGATCCACCCACATGTCTGGAGCAGCACCCAGCTCAGCCTCTCAGCAAGCCGCTGAGAGACTGAGTAAGCCACTCCTGCCCCCTCCACAGCCCAGCACTCCAGTGAGCGAAGTGGAGGGGGGGGGGGCAAAGCAGAGACAATCACCAGCTCTCTGCTCGGGGAGCACTGAGAACAAGCGATCGGTGGTGTTTAATCGCTCAGTTCTCAGCCTTAGAGCTGGCAGGGAATAGAGCAACATCGGACCGATGCTGCGTCCACCTAATACCAGGCTTGTTCATAATCACACCAGCCTTGTGGGGCTGCGATGGAGAGTGTTGCCCAAAGCAGTCTTAGCACATAGATGCTCCGCGTTTGTGTGTGCTGCAAAGAATTAAGATATGTTGCATGTTTGCACAGCCCTTTCTAACATGCTGCAATGCATAGCAAAACACTCTCGGGTATAGAATTAAATAGCAATGTAAAAAAAGGAGGAAAAAGCAAGCACTGCAATGTGTTGTAACAACACTGCACATGGCGCATAGTTAACATGCACCCACTGGTGTGAATGAGCCCAATAGTATTTTAGGCTCTACATTTTAAATGGCACCCCAGTGCATTAAGTCCACACACCTACGCTGCAGAATTTTATCATGTGTTATGGTGTATATATAGTATTGGGTTCCTGCAAAAGGATCAGGTGCAGATTTTGCTGTGCTGGAGTGTTTGAGGTCACCTCAATTTTGCATTGTTGGATTATGTATCCGATTGCACTTGCCTGGCAATACTTGGGCTCTGGGCCAGCTTTCATTTTCTGGCTTTTAGAGTCCATCAGCACCATATTGGAGGCCGAGGCACCAGTAGAGTGCCGGGCAGACTGCACTACTGGGGATGAGGAGCATGATCAAGGCAATCCTGAGTCCCCGGGAAATTCTGGTGGGTAAATAAATGGATTATATTGATTACAGCTCACTTACTACTTACAGACTTAAATGGCTCACGAGAATGGAGGAAATGTTTTTTCTGCAGAGATGAAGTCCTGGAGTTTTCTGTACTGTATAACTAAATAACCGTATGCTGGTTTTCACATTTCTAACCTTGGGGGAATCCCATATAAAGAAAACGAATGCAGCCACCACATCTAAAAATTGGTAAGCTACAATATATTACATTTATTTAACTTTAAGGCTGGATTCACACCTATGCATTTTTAGTGCTTTTTGCATTTTGCAGATTTGCACTACAGAACAAGTTCCATAGGAAACCATGTTAAATGGACTGTAGTGCAAACCTGCAAAATGCAAAAAGCACTAAAAATGCATAGGTGTGAATCCAGCCTAATACAGTTTTAAGTTTGCATATTGTACAGGACCCCTGGGATGGGTCCTTGATGGGAGATGTTTCCCAGTTATTTAGGTTGTGGTCCCTTTAAGGGGGTTGATAAAGACATTTATGGAGTACTCAGTGGTTCTAACCCATGCAAAGTGAAGGGTCCTGGGGTGGTGAGAGGAAAACAATGATTTACAGTTGTAGTGCCCTCCTCTATTTAGGTTGTTAATTAGGCTAAATTTCGTTTTTTACCTTAGTGCTTGAAACAGTGAATTGTTGTTTTTGTATGGTGAGGATTTCCTAGGCTGGGAGATTGATTTATCCTACAGTACTTCTGGATGAAGCTTCTAGAATATAGTGTAGGGAGAATCATAAATCCAGTGATGAATATTTATCATGCTTTAGCCAATTCCTAGAAGGGGGAAACCAGAAGGTGGCTAGGGAGGTGGTATATGCCTGTGAGTCCTTTCCAGAGTTTTCTTTCAATGCTAGGAGGGTTCCAGTCCCCCCCCGAGGCAGCTATCGTGAGACAGGAATTGCAGTTGGGCATTGACAGGTGCTGGGCTGAGGGCCTGGACAAGATTACTAAAGAGGATTTGTTAGAGGGCACTCTCCTGAAGTCTTGGTTTGGAGAAGAATCTTTTGACTTCCTCACTGAGGATCTACCTCTGGAATTTGGGTGACAGACAGCTGCTAGGACATTGTGAGTAAGACCTATACGGATTTGTGCTGAGAAGTCTGTCCTGTTGATTCTAATATAGTTTTTGAGTATCCCGAACCCCCTTTATCCCTCTCCTGTTTCAAGGTATTCAGCAATTCATTTTAAAAAGACCCTAGACTAAGCCTGCATTGTCTGTGTGCATGGAACTGTACTTGTGAATGGCAGCCCTTGTACTAGCAAGGGAGAAACTGGGTCATTCTCAGCAGCGCTCTCTGGGGGTGATTGCCACACAGTTCTCTCAGGTGGTAAATCCTTATTTTAGACCCAGAATTTGGAGGCTCAGAGAGACTTTGGGTGGGACCCAAAGACCAACCCTGACTATGGGGATAGTGGTCCTGTGAGGGTTAACCTGCCTGCAAGAGAGAGCTAAAAAGAAGAAGGAAGAAGTCAGAAGGTGTCTGTGAGGTAAAGTTGAGCAGGACAAAGCTGTGTGAGGACTATGTTTGTCACGATCTGGAGTCAGGCTCAGAGACAAGTACGGTAGTTATAGCAGTAGCGAGCCACCCGCCGACCAGCAGGATAAGTACACAATTATTAGCAGGTCATCCTGGCAGATGATGGGGGCTTACTTGAGGTGTGGAGTCTTAGTACCAGGTCGCGGACCTCATGATCACCCCACCAAGAGGTGAGCAAGTTGCGGCCCAGTAGCAGATATAACAGGTAGGGATAAGCAGAAGCGTAGTCAGTAAACAAGCCAAAGGTCAGTAACAAGTGGTTGCAGTTTGGGATCAAGCAGAAGCATAGTGGAGGAACAAGCCAAGGGTTGGTAACAATTGATAGCGAAGATATTAGTGGCAGCAGGTGTGACAAGAGTAAGATATTGGCTGGAGGGAGCATACAAATCTGGCAAACAGGAAATGCAAAAGCATGGCTTTAATAGGAAGTTTATGGGAGGAGCAAAGGGTTCAAGGTTCAAGACAAACAAGGTTCAAGATAGGATTATTTAAGGAATTGTTCAGGGATTTGTCCAGCATTCCAGGTGGTCCAGCAGGAAGAGACACTGCCAGACACAACAGAGTTCGCAGGTTCAGATCCGGGCCCTGACTTAGCTACGGGGATCACTTCTATGTGACCCCAGGACCAGGCGGGACTTTAAATCCTGTTTGGTATGAAAGTTTTACAGGTGGTGAGCCAAGCCTTTATTTTTGAGTACCAGAAGCTGATGGACTATTCTGTTTGTTTTTCGATGCTAAGGATAAGGTGATTTCTGTTTGCCTGTTTTTTGCAAATAGGACTGTTTGTTTTTACCAAATATCAATATGGCTGGCAGGTGATCCTGTGCTCCCCCATATGAAAATATACATACAATGATACAATGAGGATGATAGTTCTGAGGCTACTTTTGGCTGGCTTGACCTGTGTTTCTTTGGACAGGACAGGTACAATTAAGATACCTTTGCATTGCAGGCAAAGCAAGTCATTCGCCACCTTTTCCTTTGTTGTGCGGTCAGACGCAATGAATTAGAGTAGCGCTGCGCTTTAAGGTAAGCTAAATGTCAGCTTTATGTGCAGACTTGTGATGGTGAAAGTCTTTGAAATTTCTGCCAGCTTTGACCATGGTTTTGAAAGAGGCTCTTGCCGTCCCCAGGCAGTTAAACTCACAGCAGCACATACAATTTCTGTCTCTATTTAGGCCAAAGAGCTCTTAATTTCTCTGTGCAGTTACATTCCCACTCCAGCCTCTCTTTTTGTGATTGGAAGTTCCTCCTGAGCACTGTAATCCTGAAATCATTTATATAACGACCTCTGCTGTGGAAATGGGCCAGTACAGGAACATCAGTTATGTTGCTGATAATAGCGGCTGTGCAGATTTATTCATTGTCCCATTTCAGTTACATTCAAGTCTTGTGGGGCGTTCTTCTGCCCTCATCTTCAGAGCATTTGAAGGAAAACATACACTGCACTCTTTATCACTGCTGCAAACACAGTGTTGGTACCAAGGCCAGACGTTCCATTGGCACCGTAGAACTTGCATAAAGGTGGCAGATGCAAAAAGGTAACTTTCTTTTGGTCAAACACATTTTTTTCCCATCATCAATTAAATAAATATAGTCATCAACTTCAGTCAAACATATACATAAACAAACTTTTTTTTTAATGCTATATTTAATATAGCATTAAAATATTAACTTAACAAGGAAGTAATGATGTGTACAGTGCCTATAGTAGCCAATCATATGTTATCCTTATTTTATTTATCACAGTCAGATCAATGAAATATGATTTATGTTAATATTGTTAAAGTTGTTGTTGTTAATGTTTATTTTTGTTACTTAATTCTGCATAAAACCTTTAACGGTGGCATTTCATCAGATACAGTAACTTACGAAGGCATGTTTAGGGGTGGAATTAGGGGCAGGGCAAGGTAGGTGTTGGGTGGGGCAACTGGTGGCGAGTAACTCTTAAGGCCTGGCTAGTAGTTAAGGACTTGAAATGTTGGGCACCGATTTGGACTGTTTGTGCATTCTTAATGTTTCTCTTGAAACCACATGGCCCTCTACACGCTGTGCGGTATCTAAAAAAAAAAAATTTTGCCTTGATTTGTTCCTTATAGCGACACAATATAGCCCCTTTAGAATTTTGGTAAGGCACACTTCTTAGCATGAGTTAGCACCCCCTTCTGATCGGAGTTCATCTTGACTAACCAGGAACTAACCAACGGAAGGAAGTGTCCACTTTACAGTGACTCCTGTCCCTGTACTGATACTGAGACCATGTGGAAGTGACAGTGTTGAGCACCACCTCCTAATGACACTCACTGCAATGATTGATTCCCCTCGCAGGCTAGGAAGGCAGCCAAATCAAAAAAATTGCAAGGCCTTGCGTATCGTGGTTCCAGGCCAGGTCCCAAAAATACTCTGACCAAAAATAGCCCAGTCACCGGGGGAAGATGGGCGATGCAGCTTTTGGTCAGTCTTCCACCCAGGCCACCACACCATCAGGACTCGCAATCTCCTGACCACCACTGTGCCAATCCTAAACTGGCTACTACTCCTTCCCATAACTCAGATTGCTCTTTTACTCTGAAGGATCAGAATGAAATACTCAAATTCTTCTTAATAAACACCGGCCAGGCCACACATTGCAATTCAAACAGTTTTACTTAAAAGGGACGCTGTCACTTAGGCTCTGACACCCGGGTATTGTGGTGTTGGGTGCAATGGAGGTAAGGGAGGCAGGGATGGCTAGAGAGGTCAATATAAGTGGTTCAAGGGGGAGGCTTTTTCACAGACAGTCCCCTTTTGCCCCGAATGGACAAAGTGACTGTGTCTCTTTAAAGATCTGTACCGCTCCACAGGTCTACAGTATCATATTTCATCCATCCAGCTCAAGCCTAAATTTCAAAGGGAAAAAAATATATATTTTTTTTCCGGTCAGCGCACTAAAGGTTTCAAGGTAATAAATGTTTATGATTCTAAGCTGAAATGAAAAATATTGGATTTTTCTCATATTGTCTAACATAATTTTTCTTAGGTACGCGTTTTATATTAGGTTTTAACTATGATCACCGGTGATGAGGCTTCAGAGACTCGGAGTCCTGACTTGACTGCAGAAGAAAAGATAAATTAGACTTTACTCATCATTTAGCAAAGGGGATTCCAGCCTGGTGCCATCTGTCAAACTAGATCTGTATCTGCCAATTACAAAATGAAAGTGAGAAAATGAGATTATGTTTCCTGCGCGCGGCTCAGTGATTTTTTTTCCTCCTCTGTGTTTCCAAGTACTTTATGGCAAGGGTTTCAAAAAAGGGTGCAGCTAAAAAATATGTGCATGTAACTTCACCCATTGCAAAGAGATAGCTAGAGCTAGCAGACCACTTCAATGCTGGGCACTTTAACCCCCCTCCTGCCCAGGTCAATATTCAGCTTTCAGTGCTGTCACACTGTGAATGAAAATTGCAAGGTCATGCAACACTGTACCCATATTAAATTTTTATCATTTTAGAGCTTTCTTTTGGTGGCATTTAATCATAACAAAATATGTTTTTCTGTGCACTGATAGGCAGCACTGATGGGCACTGATAGGCAGCACTGATGGGCACTGATAGGCGGCACTGATGAGGAGACACTGATAGGCGGCACTGATGAGGAGACACTAATAGGCGGCACTGATGAGGAGACACTGATAGGCGGCACTGATAGGCGGCACTGATAGGCACTGATAGGCTGCACTGATGGGGCTGCACCGATAATCAGGGGACTGATGATCAGTGCCCTGATTATCAGTGTAAACAATGTGCTGACAGGCTTAATGGCTCTCCTTTCCTCCCACAGAAACGGCGTGGAAGGAAAGGACTGCTGAACTGGACGACCGTGTTGTTGTCGTCTTTTCGGCTAGTGCAGTCAGCAAGTGGTTAAAGTAGTTGTATACCCAATCAAATAATGAAATTAAATGAAATTTTGCATATTAGAGTAACTCGTTTTCTAAGAAAGTAGATCATGAAACTGCAAAGAATACATGGAATACTCATTTCTCCTGCTGCCCAGTCCACCAATCTTTATTGTAAAAAAAAACAGAATTGCCCCCTGAAAGTGGTGTTCCACCCAAAAAAAAAAAAACTTACCTCTAAATGCCTGTTGCTAGGGGGTCCCCTCGTAGTCTGCCTCTTTCAGTGCCTGGGCTGGTGACATCACTTCCCCTCTGCACAGGAAGGGCTCAGCTCTGCTCCCTCCCTCTTGTCAATCATCTGGGACACATTACAGGTCCCAGATGACTGAGCGGCCAATCGCAGCGCGCGGCACCGATCGTGCATGCGCAGTGGGTGCCCGGCTGTGAAGCCACAGCCTGGAGCCCACAGTTGCAATGCCAGCACCGCCAAACGGAGGGGGAGACGAGCGGGGCTTCTATCCCCCGCATCGCTGGACCCTGGGACAGGTAAGTATCCGATTATTAAAAGTCAGCAGCTGCAGTATTTGTAGCTGCTGACTTTTAATTTTTTTTAAAAAAATGGGAACTCCTCCACAAACACACTTGGTGCGCTGGTGACATACTTTTTGTTGCTCTGCACTGTGGATCGATTCCCCATGATGTTACTACTGTGTCAATTAGTGACCCAATGGATAGTTGGAGGAACCATAGCATGCTGCAGGGGAAACCAGGGAATCAACACTCCCAAAATGTTAGAGTCTTCATATTTGTCAGTGGGCAATTCCTCTGTATTACAGCAGAGATCATTGCATTGGGGGGCAAGAGAAGAACATATTCCATGTATTCTTTACAGCTTAATTGTATACTTTTATATAATTTTTCATGTAATTTAAATGTAGTCTCATTGTGGAACTAAATGGTATCCGAGCACCACAAACTAAACCACTATTTCATTTGTTTTTTTAAATATTCAGAGTGTGCTGAGCCATACATCCATCTCTCCATTCTTTATTTTGTTGAGAAATTACTTTGAAAAACAACCAACCTAGCATTTCTAGCCACTGCCATCTTGGGTAAGGGCAGATGACTCATGTAGAATTTACTTCCTGGAATCCATCTGCCCTTCACTCGGGCATGTTGGCTAGAGGGTGTGCTTAGCTGAGAAAGTCCCTCCAAATTGAAGACAAAAATGTCAATGAAGACTCCTGGGATATATGACATCATTTTGGCCTAGGCTAGAAACCAGGAAGCAACTGAAGAAATGTAAAAAAAAAGTTTAAAACATGTAAATACAATATATCTTCCTATCTATTTAATGTTGCCTGCAGCATAAGGGAAAAAAAGTTATTGTTGATTGAGAGAGTTTCATTCCACTTTAAATTTGTAGCTTTCATTAAAGTTGAATTCTTGCAGGATATAAATGTAGTTCCACCCCTGGAGGAGCACCTAGATTGTATTGGGTCCCTCTGCCTGTCTTCCAGTGAGGATCCTCCCCTGTACTTGTACACTGGGACAACAACACAACTGGAACTTTTAAATCGGCTTTATAAAAGGCAAAAGCCCTGTCAGGAGAGGCACTACAAAGGATTATGTAAGACCTGTCTACAAGCAATAAGCGCTGTCTAAACCTTAGGGCAGGGTTTCACTAATTGCAATCCTGCCATTAATTGGGCCCTGGCATTGGAAGGCTCAGTTGGGTAAAAAAGATGGTAGCCAAGGGCCTCTTGCCAAGGATGTTGTTGGTCTTTGTCCCAAACAGTCCTTTATTGGTCCTCCTTGTTGAGCCTGCTTTCTGCAGCTTTAAAAGTTGGTCCTCTTTCCTCTCTCTAAACATCCATGATCAGCGGAATCAGCTGAACACTGGACAGAAGGAACACTGGAACACTTTGGAAACTGCAGCTCAGCCAGTGGTCTATGCAGCTTTTGGTACACCAGCAGCAGCTTTGGTACATAGCACGAGGCAATAGCTTGAAAACCAAGTGATCCTGTAGCTTCTTTTCCATCAGCAGCAACCAAATCACTTTTTCACGGGTCTTTAGTAGCAAAGTCTCTGTACAGCAACCCTCAGTCCTCATCTTCTGAGCCAGTAGCATATGGACTTCAGTCCAGACATAGCACACCTCTGTCTTCGGACAGCAGCCTGCACAGCACTACTCCCAGCAGGCACACACAAACACCAGCAGTCTCGCATGCAGCACAAAGGGGACATTTTCCCCTCTTTTACCAAACTCTGCCTCTCCCTGCACCTTTGGGCACCCCATTCTCCTTGGTGGGGTCTTGGCAAATAGTTTCACTCTCCAGGTGGGGGTTAAACACCCACCAGCCAATCTCAAGCCAGCCTGGCCGTTTCAGCCAGTAAGAAGCCAGCCTAGGTCTATGAGGATGGGGAGGAAAAAGCAGAGTGACCGATATATTAACTTATCACTGTGCTGCTTCTCCTTTCACTGTCTAGTTGCTGGTTGGAGAGGGTCTAGGATAATCTGGGCTCAGAGGAAGTGGGATGAATGATGCTGACCATCATATTAAGGACATCTAGGAGCAGAAAAATACTTAATACGGAGGATATCTCTGGACTGAATGTGAATATTGTAGCAAAAGATGGTTTCATTTTTCAAAAAAAAGAACAATACAAACAGGATCAAATACAAAGACATTGTCAAAGTATAGCAGAAAAATATTACCAAATCATATAGAGGTGCTGCGCACAAGAGTCCCTGCACATTAGAAGTTCCTCAGTGCAAAGCAGTATAATTAAATGATTTAATAAGAGGAAAAAAGAAAGAAAAGAAAATTTGTGAAAGAGAGAAGATGAGGTGAGGATGAAGAGGAAAAAAAGGGGAGAGGAAAGGGTAAGGAATACTGTGGAAAGCCAGAACACCACCCTTCCCCAGACAAATCAGTTAGATGGACAGTAGTGACTAAGCATCCATCAAAGTGGGATATTGTGATATAAACTTAAAGTAAATCCAACAAGCGCAGATTTTAACAAATGTTGCCAACCTATCCTGAGAAGCATAGATCATCAACTCCATCTCCGAAACACAGTTCAGGCTCACAAACCAATCTCTAATGGATGGCACTGTCTGACCTCACCAAGGAGTGGGAATGCACATTCTAGCTGCATTGACCATATGTATAGCAAAGAATTTTAGATATTGCCTGTTCCGAAGAGATGATTAATGCAGTAAAAACTGAATAGGGGAGAAATCAAGATCCATAATGGTGCAGCGCTACCCCCGAAAGAGCCGCTGGATTTTGGCCCTCTTCCCCCTCACAGCACAGCAGGGGTTTTTTTTTTTTTTTTTTTGTGTTTATTTGGGAAAGATGCACTTTGGATTGGGGTATATGGGATACCCAGAACCTGAAGAACTATAAACTCTGAACACCAAATGAGGATCTGCTAATGTCTCTGACTACTCTAATCCAAACTGTAGAGCTGAGTTGCAACAGTGGGAGTGATGATGCAGCCATAGCACAGCTCCAAGCAAAAGTACATTAAAGAGACAGCACCTGGCTGTATTGCACGGCACCTGGCTACTCTAGTAGGAGATAGGATGGGGTGCTCCTGGCTGACTTGTTCTGCACTTGAGCATCCCCCTGGTCCCAAAAACTGTCCTCTCTGTAGCTTTAAGTGTGATGCTGGTTGGTACTCACTCAGTACCCTTCAAGTAGGTTCTCAAATCCAGAAAGCAGCTTCACTGGCCTCTAGGCATGTGCATTTCGTTTCGTTCCGAATCGAAATTCGGACGAATTTTTCATTATTCGGAAATTCGGATGCATCCGAATTTCCGAATGACGAAAGTAAAGAATTTAAACGAATCCGAAAAAAAACGAACGAATTCAAAAACATATTCGAATCGAATTTGAAAACATATTCGAATCGAATTCGAAAACATATTCGAATCGAATTCGAAAACATATTCGAAAACATATTCGAATCGAATTAGAAAACATAATCGAATTAAAAAAAAATAGAAAACGTTTTTCTAAAAAAAACAATAAGGTAGAATATAAAATAATAAAGCAATAGAATATGTATATATATATATATATATATATATATATATATATATATATATATATATAAAAATTTTATTATTCTCTTCTATTGTTTTTTATGCTTTTCTTTTCTATTATTTTATATTCTATAATAGTATTTTCAATTCAAATTCAAATTCATTCTATACGAAATTCGAATTTCGGAACATGGCTTCTGAAGTTTGAATTTTGTATAGAATGAATTCGAATTTGAATAGAAAAGATTAGAACAGAAAATAATAGAAAAGTATAGACTATAAAAACAATAGAACAGAATAGAAGAAAATATAATATATATATTATATTTTCTTCCATTCTGTTCTATTGTTTTTCTAGTCTATTCTTTTCTATTATTTTCTATTCTATTCTAATCTTTTACATTCAAATTTGATTTCGGTCTATATGAAATTCGAATTTTGGAAGATGTTATATATATATATATATATAATTTTCTATTCTGTTTCATTGTTTTTCTATGCTATTCTTTTCTATTCTATTCTAAACTTTTCTATTCGAATTTGAATTCATTCTATACGAAATTCAAATTTCGGAAGATGGCTTCTGAAAGTGGAATTTCGTATAGAATGAATTCGAATTTGAATAGAAAAGATTAGAATAGAAAATAATAGACTAGACAAACAATAGAACAGAACAGAATAAAATATAATATATATAATTTATTCTATTCTGTTCTATTGTTTTTCTAGTCTTTTCTCTTCTACTCTATTCTAATCTTTTCTAATCAAATTCGAATTCATATTATAAGAAATTCAAATTTCGGAAGATGGTTTTATATATATATATATATATATATATATATATATATATA